>CM033731.1:35491716-36691716 GCA_019671005.1 Hibiscus mutabilis | reverse complement strand
AAAACACAAGATAGAGAGGTCGAATGGTTCAACAAGAAAAGAGAGACGATTATTCATACTCCAATGCCATATTCAGATTTGTTTCCCTACCTTGTTCAAAATCACTTGTTGATGATGGTTCCACCAAAGTTTTATAAGTCTTTTTATGGCATCAAAAATTCTTGCAGTTATTACGGTGGAGATTTTAGTCACTCTGTGGAAGATTGTATAATTTTGAAACACATAGTAAGGGATCTCATTAGAAATGGGCATTTATGTTGTGAGAGCGGAGAACTTCGATTCGACAAAAGACCATCATTTTCTAGAAAAATTAAGACAAAAGAAAAATGGTAGAATCCACAACAAGCTTTTGTGGGTAATTCGTTACAGTTTGAGGTCTACCAGAATCAAGGTAATGTTTTGTCATCAACCCTTCAATCTTTCCTTTATTGGAAATACTCTAAAGCCAAATTCTCAAGATGCTCATGTCTGTGGAAAATCAAAGTCTAAATTGGATCTCATTCATGTTTCCTATCGTGAGTTGTACTTCAAATTGCTCGAAGCTTCACCGTATCATTTGAAACCTTCAAAGCTCCATCATCCTAGTTGTTACAGCATTAAGAATCATTGTGAGTATCATAATGGAGTTCGTGATCATGACATTGAAGATTGTTACACTTTCAAGCAGCAAATTTAAACTTTCTAAACCAGGGGATTTTGGAAGTTGACATTGAAGGTTAGTCTATTAAGATTTGTAAATCAAGAGGTAGTCACTTGATTGAAACTAATGCAACTGGATTGTCCAAAAATCAAGTGCTGCAAGACGTTAGGAAAAAAATAAAAAGAAGAGCAACGTGAAATTAATTGAGAATCATCAGTCGTTAAGAAAGAAATCTCAAATAGACATGCTCGTTAAAACATTCAACACATCCAACCAATATCTTGTAAATCAAAGTTTATCTAGATTATTGGCCAAAAGATGTCGTTAATTTCCATATGCAAATGATCGAACATTTTATGGACAAAAGCAAGCAGTTGATTAAAGAAATAAGAAGATTCATAGACATGATAATATTAATTCGAGACTCGATAAGAATAACAGAACATGAAAAAGAAAGGGCATCTATTGGTGTTGATAAATGAAACAAATAAGGAATGGTTGACAAATTTGGAGTGGCTAAAATTCAGTTAGGTTTTCCTTGACTAATGTTGTAACACCTCGAAAACGGTCTTGTCGGAATTAGGTTTCAGTGATAGGAAAATCCTAATTGGAGTAATTTTAAGTTATGGGATCTAATTGAACTCCTAAATACCTTTTAGTGGCTAAATGGTGAAAACTGAAAGTTTAGGGGAAAAAGTGTAAACTTTGGAAAGTTGAGGGATCACCTTTGTAATTATCCCATTTTTCAAGATAATTCACCTGCTTGACATCTTCACGTGAAATCCTTGTGTTTTAAGTGAGGAGATTGGATGAGAGGGATGGTGGCTAATTTTGGCTTTTACTTAAAAGGAAAATATGAAAAGTAATAAAATAAACTTACCTAGTAAGAAATGTAAGCTTACCGGATGTTAAGGGGATAAAAACAAGTGTTTTAATACCCTTTTGTATTGAATGTTGCTCACCGAGACTTCATCTCCCCAAATACTCATCTTTTCTTCAACTTTCACACCATTAAAACAAGCACCTCTATTGTTGTCTTCAACCTTGGACTCAAGCAAGCACCTCCCTTGAATCCTCAAGCTTTCTTTGATTTCTATACACTGTTTGATAGCCCTTGTATTGGTGAGTAAAAGCCCCAAACAATTCCACAAGCCCATGAAAGATTGAAGTTTAATTTTGATTAAAGTTAAGGAGCTTAAGGCTAAATTTTTTCTTAAACCTTAAAATCCATGGGAAGCTTGTGTAATCGGCTATTATAAGTTTGAATATTGATTTCGAACTATAGCTTTGATTCTAACATCTTTCCTTTTTTTCACCTATCTTGGGAGTTGGAGAAGGAAGGCCCATCATCCCCTTCAAAAGCTAAGAATAAAAGAATATTAATCCGAGAGCCGTAGAAGCATCAAAGTTCAAGGTGAGTGGAGTCGGAGTCTCGAGAATAGACTAGGTGTCTTTCCTAAATCATTGAATATCGATTATTTCATTTCTAACCGTTGTATTGAAGATATTGTATAAAAACATTGTTGGGAGCCATATTGGTAGGTATGGGTAAGTACTGCATCAAATCCATGTCTGAAGCATCGTTATTGTTTTCATCGAAACCATCGAAGCATTTTCATATAGAATTATTGATTTTTAGACATTGACTATGGCATATCGTTATTGAAACATTGAATATTGCTATTGAAATTTTGTCTATTGTATTTCCTATTGATGTTGATTCATTGTCTTTGAACATTGTTATTGATCTATTGTCATGTAACTATTTATGTTGAACTATCGTACTAAAATATTGCTACCGAATCATTGTACCGAACTATTTCTATTGAATTACTATTATTGAACTATCGATTATTGAACCTTGGATTCGAGTGTATTGGATATAATTGGCATGCCATAGAATTCATGAGCTCATTGGTACGGGTAGGCTACAACCTTTATATTGGTGCGGCAGAGGGATGTTGTGATTTGGTCAAATTGGTGAGGCGGAGGGTATATGACTAGACCACTATTGATTTTGGTGTGGAGGAGGAATTCTTGTATCCATATACCGGATATCGATCCAAGGAAAAATGTATTGTTATTGTATTGCTTGTTGTTGACATTTTGACCATTGATCATGCCTAAATTGCTATTGAATCTACATGCCATTATTTTGTTGCCATAATTGCTATGGAAGCGTGCTAGATTGCATCATATGTTTAATTCATTGGTTATGATTACCTCACTAGGAAAAGTATGTCTAATGCATCCATCTTCCATGCATTTCAGGGTAAGAGGTTTAGAGATCGAGACTGGAGATCGGAGCTGGAGAAGGTTTTTGGCAAGTCATTACGTTGATAATGTAAAGTATATCAACCCTATGAACTGTAACACCTCATTCCCGTATCCGTAATTTGAACACGAGTCAAAGATGTTACGAGCTTTTAGAAATATCTTTTAAACTAAAAATCGGGAATTTTAAAAATTTTAAATTAACTTCCCAGGTTACCCATCTTGAAATTTCTCTAATCCAAGCACGCTTAACTTTATCTTATTTAGGGATTAAAATAATAATTTAATACCTGATAGTAAAACTATTTTACGTAAATAACATAATCATGTCGAAACATATAATAATAATAATAATAATAATAATAATAATAATAAACAGTTAATATGTTTAATATTTATGAAAGGTTTATAAAAGTATTACATACCCAATTTAAATATTTATCAGAAAGACAAGTTTAACTAGTACATGCCACTATTAAACACAAAAACATGGATATCATAAGTACTGAAATTAACATGTCGATTCGGTCCTCCCTAAAAGAGGCAGTGATGCAAAGCTCCACTCCTATTACCGTTTACCTACGAGTATAACAGAAATACAAGCTGAGTATAACTCAGTGAGGCATAAGATGAAAACATATATAAATATATATTAATGCATGATACTTTCAAAAGCATGATAGTCATTAAATCATATGATTCTGTAACGCAAGAACATCTGTATAAGAAAACATATAGTTGTACTGTATAATCATGTAGCCCAAGGTAAATATCAAGTGACTAATAAACGAGTCGCGTACTTGAAAAGTACTATATTTTTCTTTAAACTTGTAGACACATGGAAGTTTAAGACACAATGAAGTGTCAGATAACTTGTAAGACACAATGAAGTGTCAGGTAACTTGTATGACACAATGAGTGTTAGATAACTTGTAAGACACATTGAAGTGTCATATAATTTGCATGACTCTAAGGGTATGCCACAATATTGTCCAACTTAATATTATACTTCCAAGGGCAAACTTAAAACAATTCCTGCAAAAATGGCAAGCAACCCATATACATTTTATATCATGTAAAACATATCATATTAGAGCAGTTCATACTTCAACATGCTCTATAACTTTCATGGTGTACTGCCCTAAAAATAATTATATGAAATAACTTTGTCATGAATATATCATGCTATAAAACCATACGTGACCATAAAACATGCCACAATCTTTAAATCAATAAAATAAAGTACCATGCCAAAAATATATTATGTTATTTATAAAAATTCTTTACCTTTTTGGGTGACTTATCGCAAGTCTGCCTATAGTATGTTAATAAACATACATTTAAAAATATATATGCACTCGCCTTAGCCTCGATAAATAACCTTGCTACTTGATTTCACTTCTGATCCTTTTCTTTTCCTTTTCTGCTGAAACGACCTTGATTTATATCGAAATCTACATTAAAATAAAATAGACCATTTCAAGTATATGTTAGTACATATTCATACCATATACAATAATGGAAAGTAGTTAAAATAACTATCTATTATGTACAAACTTGATCCGATAAAACTTTCTATATTCGAATCACAAATTCTCATACTTTTCTTCAAATCCCCAACTTTTCCCAAAATATCTATTTAGTCCAGGACTCTTTTAAACTTCCAACCATAAATTTTCAAGTCTAAACCTTACGTTTCTCATCTTTTACACTTTAGGACCCAAACTTTAAAAATTTGCATTTTGGTCCCTGAAGTAACCGAATATTCAATTTGACCCAAAATGTTGATTTAAACTTCAAAATCAACATTTTAATCACTAGACTTAATTTGTCCAACATTATAGACCTCAAATACAAGCCAACATCAAATCCCTAAACTTTTCATAAATTCAAGACTAATCCCTAATTTTCTTCAAAATGCCAAATTAGTCATTGTACTCCAAAAAATTTCCATTTTGATACTTAAACAACAATTCATGCTATTTCAATCATAATTCATCAATTCAAGTGCTAAAATAAATTTTCAATAATTTCTCAAAATTTTGAAATGGTCCCTATAACTTCAATTGGGGAAATTATTTAAATCTAACATCATAATTCATTCAATATCATCCTCAATTTAACTTCCTAATCAAAACCTCCAAATCTTAGGGTTAGGGTTTATGACTTCAAACATGGAATTAATCCAATTTCAACTTGATTCCATGTTTATAACATTAATTCTACACAAAACAACCTTAATTTCATCATCTACTATCAATTTCTATAACCATCCTCACCCATGAACATAACTCATACGTGACTTTATCATGCAAAAATACTATCAAAATGAAGAGAATCAAGTGTAGAATAATTTACCTCAATCAATTTTGCTTGAATCTAAACTTTGATCCTTTAATTTTAGCTTGAAGATTGAAAACTCTCATTTTTCCTTTCCTTTCTTGGTTTCAAATAGCCTAGGAAATAAGATGAGGATATTTTCTCATCTTTTTAATTAATCCACATGTTTTAAAGTAAAAATGAATTTTTAGTTCATTTTACATAGTAAAATTACTATTTTACCCCTTTAATCCAATGACCAAGATTCAATCTCATAAAAAATCAATGGCCATGATTAATTCCATATGTTATTCACCTTCCAAATTTGCCCTCAAAGTTTTAAAATATTTAAAAAATGCCATCCATGGCAAATGTCCAATTTGCCCTCCAACTAGTCTTTATTTACAACAAGACTTAAAAATTGCCATTCCATTAAAATTGAACCAAATTGGTTCCAATCCAACCGTCCATGTCCTAAAATATCTTAGATTTTTATTTATGGCATTTATTATCCAAATATTCAAATTTCACTCACTACGATTTCCAAATTTTCTTCCTACGAACTTTAAAGCTTTATAGCCACTAATATAAGCCCAGTACGAAAAATCCGAGTAACACAAAAGTGTCACTCTTGGGGGAGAACTATTCATTTTGGGGTTAACTTACATAACTTTTAGAAATTACAATTTAGTCCCTAAACTTTTCCAAAGTTTATACCTTGACCACCAAACTTTCAAAATTTTCAATTTGGTCACTGAACTAAAACCACCAATCTTTAACTCTTTACATTTTAGTCACTAAGAAAATATTGGGGCATTACAATTCTCCCCTTAAGAAAATTTGTCCTTGAATTTTCAAGACGTACCTGTTTTAAACAAGTGCGGATATTGCTTTTCCATTGCATCCTTTGTTTTCCACATTGTGATTGCGCCAAAGGACTTTCACCAATGGTATTTGCTTGTTCCTTAATTCTTTGACACGATACGCTAGTATCTTTACTGGTTCTTCTTCATATGTCAAATCTGATTCATGATTAATTCCATATGTTATTCACCTTCCAAATTTGCCCTCAAAGTTTTAAAATATTTAAAAAATGCCATCCATGGCAAATGTCCAATTTGCCCTCCAACTAGTCTTTATTTACAACAAGACTTAAAAATTGCCATTCCATTAAAATTGAACCAAATTGGTTCCAATCCAACCATCCATGTCCTAAAATATCTTAGATTTTTATTTATGGCATTTATTATCCAAATATTCAAATTTCACTCAATACGATTTCCAAATTTTCTTCCTACGAACTTTAAAGCTTTATAGCCACTAATATAAGCCCCGTACGAAAAATCCGAGTAACACAAAAGTGTCACTCTTGGGGGAGAACTATTCATTTATGGGGTTAACTTACATAACTTTTAGAAATTACAATTTAGTCCTTAAACTTTTCCAAAGTTTATACCTTGACCACCAAACTTTCAAAATTTTCAATTTGGTCACTGAACTAAAACCACCAATCTTTAACTCTTTACATTTTAGTCACTAAGAAAATATTGGGGCATTACAATTCTCCCCTTAAGAAAATTTGTCCTTGAATTTTCAAGACGTACCTGTTTTAAACAAGTGCGGATATTGCTTTTCCATTGCATCCTTTGTTTTCCACATTGTGATTGCGCCAAAGGACTTTCACCAATGGTATTTGCTTGTTCCTACGCTAGTATCTTTACGGTTCTTCTTCATATGTCAAATCTGATTCATGATTAATTCCATATGTTATTCACCTTCCAAATTTGCCCTCAAAGTTTTAAAATATTTAAAAAATGCCATCCATGGCAAATGTCCAATTTGCCCTCCAACTAGTCTTTATTTACAACAAGACTTAAAAATTGCCATTCCATTAAAATTGAACCAAATTGGTTCCAATCCAACCGTCCATGTCCTAAAATATCTTAGATTTTTATTTATGGCTTTTATTATCCAAATATTCAAATTTTACTCAATACGATTTCCAAATTTTCTTCCTACGAACTTTAAAGCTTTATAGCCACTAATATAAGCCCCGTACGAAAAATCCGAGTAACACAAAAGTGTCACTCTTGGGGGAGAACTATTTATTTATGGGGTTAACTTACATAACTTTTAGAAATTACAATTTAGTCCCTAAACTTTTCCAAAGTTTATACCTTAACAACCAAACTTTCAAAATTTTCAATTTGGTCACTGAACTAAAACCACCAATCTTTAACTCTTTACATTTTAGTCACTAAGAAAATATTGGGGCATTACAATTCTCCCCTTAAGAAAATTTGTCCTTGAATTTTCAAGACGTACCTGTTTTAAACAAGTGCGGATATTGCTTTTCCATTGCATCCTTTGTTTTCCACATTGTGATTGCGCCAAAGGACTTTCACCAATGGTATTTGCTTGTTCCTTAATTCTTTGACACGATACGCTAGTATCTTTACTGGTTCTTCTTCATATGTCAAATCGATTGCAACTCAATTTCCTCCAGTACAATCACATGTGATGGATCAGATCTATATCTCCGAAGCATCGAAACATGGAAAACATCATGAATTTTACTCATCTCTGGCGGAAGATCTAACTGATATGCCACAAGACCAACCTTTTTTAGTATTTCATACGGTCCAATATATCTGGGAATTAACTTACCTTTACGACTGAATCTCATTATTTTCTTCCAAGGAGAAACTTTCAAGAATACTTTTTCTCTAACTTCAAACTGAATGTCCTTTCTTTTCAAATCTGCATATGACTTCTGTCGATCAGTGGCCTTTTTAAGATTGTCTTGCACAATCTTAACCTTTTCCTCCATTTCTTGCAATATATCTGGCTTAATCAACTTGCAATCATGCAACTCAAACCAGTTCAATGGTGATCTGCACTTCCGACCATAAAGAACTTCATAAGGTGCCATTTGAATACTTGCCTGATAACTATTATTTTAAGCAAATTTTGCTAATGGCAAGTACTTTTCCCATGATCCTTCAAATTCAATTATACAAGCTCTTAACATATCCTCAAGTATCTGAATTATCCTTTCGGACTGACCAACTATTTGAGGCTGAAATGCAGTACTGAAGTTCAATCTTGTCCCCAAAGCTCTATGCAATGCTTTCCAAAATCTTGATGTGAACTTTGGATATCGATATGATACTATGGATATAGGCATCCCATGTAGTCAGACTATTTCTTTAATATACAACTCAACATACTTGCTCATCTGATAATCTGTTCTAACTGGTATAAAGTGAGCAAATTTAGTTAACCTGTCCACAATTACCCATATAGAATCTTTCTTGCTGGGGGTCAATGGCAATCCTGTCACAAAATCTATAGTAATTCTATCCCACTTCCATTGCAGAATAGAAATAGGTTGTAACTTTCCTTATGGCACTTGATGCTCAGCTTTAACCTGTTGACAAGTCAAACACTTGGCAACAAACTCTGATATCATTCTTTTCATACCAGGCCACCAATATCGACTCTTCAAATCTTGATACATCTTGTTTCCCCCAGGATGCATAGTCAAGGGACTATAGTGTGCCTCAGAAAGCAAATCTTGCTTTAGCTTAGCATCTTCAGGAATATATACTTTATCTTTTTAATAAAGGCACCTATCAGGTTTAATCTCAAAATCTTTAATTCCACTGGACTCCACTTGCTTTATCTTGCTTTTACAATCTTTATCTCGTTGCTGACTTTCTTTAATATGGTCTAATAATGATGATCTCAATTGCAACTCTACCAACAACAAACCATCGGGTCTTCCTTTTAACTGAGCATTTAAAGCCCGTAATGTAGCAAATTTTTTCCGACTCAAAGCATCTGCTACAACGTTTGCTCGGCCTGGGTGATAGTCAATGATCAGATCATAATCTTTTATCAGTTCCAACCACCTCCGTTGTCGTAAATTTAACTCTTTCCGTGTCATTAAATATTTTAAACTTTTATGATCCGTATAAACATGACAACGTTCACCGTAGAGATAATGTCACCACACTTTTAGAGCAAAAACTACAGTCGCCAACTCTAAATCATGAGTCGGATAATTCTTTTCATGTGGCTTTAACTGCAGAGAAGCATAAGCAACTACCTTTCCATCCTACATTATTACACATCCCAATCCATTATAAGATGCATCACTATACAAAGTAAACTCTTTTCCTGATTCGGGCTATACTAAAACTAGAGCTTCTGTCAAAATTTTCTTTAACTGATTAAAGCTTTCTTGACACTTTTTAGTCCAAACAAATGGAACATTCTTTCTTAATAACTTCGTAAGTGGAGCAGCTATCATCGAAAAGTTTTTCACAAACCTTCGATAATATCCAGCAAGTCCCAAGAAACTATGAACTTTAGTAATATTCTTGGGAATCTTCCACTCCACAATAGATTGTATCTTTTTAGGATCCATTCTAATTCATTCAGCTGAAGCAATATGACCCAAGAAAGCTATTTCAGATAACTAGAACTCTCATTTTGAGAGCTTAGCATATAATTTCTTTTCCTTCAAAATCTGTAATAGTATCCTCAAATGTGTATCATGATCTTCTTTAGTCTTTGAGTACACCAATATATCATCAATGAAAACTACAACAAACCAATCGAGATACGGTTGAAATACTCGATTCATTAAATTCATAAATGCCGCTGAAGCATTTGTAAGGCCAAATGGCATCACTACAAATTCATGATGTCCGTACCTCATTCGGAATGTTGTCTTTGGAATATCTTCCTCCTTGACATTCAGTTGATAATAACCAGACCGAAGATCGATTTTAGAGAATACTGCCTCTCCTTTTAGTTGATCAAATAAATCTTCTATTCTTGGCAAATGATACTTATTCTTTATGGTCACCTTATTCAAATGTCGGTAATCAATACACAGTCGCAGTGAACCATCCTTATTTTTAACAAAAAGCACAGGAGCTCCCCATGGTGATGCGCTAGGATGTATAAATCCTCTATTTAATAACTCCCGCAACGGTGACTTTAACTCCCTCAATTCTGTAGGTGTCATTCTATATGGAGTCATTGATACTGGCTTAGTACCAGGAATAACCTCGATTCCAAATTGTACTTCTCTTTTAGGAGGTAATCCTGGTAACTCTTCCGGAAATACCTCGAGAAAATCCTGAACTGTCGAAATTACACTGAGGTCAGTATTAATCTTCGTAGTATCCACTACGTGGGCTAGAAAAGCCTCACAACCTTGCTCTAGTAATGTTTTTGGCTTTAAAAGCCGAAATAACATTCTTTATACATTGAGATCCTTTGCCCAACACTATAATCTTTGAGCCATCCACGGTTTTTAAAATAAACTACTGTTGGCGACATCTTACTGTAGCATCATAAGCATGAAGCCAATCCACGCCCAAAATGATCTCAAGATCACTAAATGGCATTTCTAACAAGTCAGCTGGGAATTCAATTCCCTAAACTTTAAGCGGATATTTCCTACTTACTTTAGTTACCCTAGCATATTGGCCTAGGGGGTTTATGGCTATCACATCACTCTGAGTTAGCTCTAAAGGAATTCCTCTTTCCCGAACTAATCTAGAACTAACGTAAGAGTGTGTAGATCCAGTATATATCAAAACAAATACATGTTTATCATAGAGTTGGAAAGTACCTATAACAATGTCAGGTTCTTCTCTGTCATCTCAGTCGTTCTGCGTACGGATATGATATACCCTTGTTGAAGCTTTATCATCTCGACCTACAAAAGCTTCAGTCTCCTTTCGAGAATCCATTATGGATGATCCTGCAGATCCTCAACCTTTGCCTCTTTGCATTCCAACAAATCTGTCAGTCTGAATCGATCTGTCATCTTGATTTGGACAGTCACATATAGAATGTCCAGTTTTACCACAACAGAAATAAGCTCCCGTGACCATCCGACATTCCCCTTGATGTCTTCGATTACAAAACTTGCATTGAGAAGGTCCTTGTTTCTTTCCAGAGCCTTTCACTGATATCGAAGTGTTTTTGGATTTCCAGCTTGACTTGATTGTCCCTGAGATGCTGAAAATCCATATCTTCCCTGCTGTGAATATCCTTTGCCTCGCTTTGATGATCGCGACACAAAAGATGTTTCAACACTCTTTTTTTGGCTATGTGATTCTTTTTCAGCTTTTTCTCGGACAATAAGTCTCTGGAAATAATAGCCACCAACACCTCTTGATATCTGGCATCTAATTCGCTTATAAAACTATCAGTGATGGCTCTCTCGTCCGGTAGCAATTAAGAGGCAAACCTACTCAATCTATTAAATTCGCATTCATATTCATACACCGAGCGATCTCCCTGCTTAAGGTCTAAGAACCGCTGCCTCATTTCCCGAATAAATGCATCTCCAATATATTTTCTCCTAAACCCACGGAGGAAAAACTGCTAGTTCACCTCTTCCTGAACACGAGCAGTGACATTGTTCCACCATACTAATGCTTGCTCTCTCAATAAGGAGACAACTCCTTCTAGCTTTCCTTGATTATCACACCCAATCCGAGACAACGTTGCCTGTATGTCATTCAACCAGAAATCTACCGACATAGGATCCCCATCGACATCGCCTTTAAATCAGGAGCTTACAGTTTTTTTAACTGCTTCAGAACAGAAATTCGAGGAGGTCTATTAAGTATCGCGTCCAGAGCTTGCAAAAACGTACCCCGGTCTTGCACCGACATGTCCTGTGCAGGTGTACCAACCTCCTGTTGAATAGGCTGCTATACTTCTTCACCAACTTCTAGAGCATTCTCATGCCCCACTTGTTGAGTATCATGTCGGGATCTGATTCCCTCCGACATCTGAACTCATAACATACACTTAAGCTAATAAGCAATTGCATCGATCAAACAAGTATCATTTTCAAGTGAATACGACATCCTAGTTGCATGTACATACTTTGACACTTTAATCAATTTCAATTTAACTCTAGAACCGACTAAACTTGTAGCTCTGATACCAATAAATGTAACACCTCCTTCCTATATCTGTACGTTGAACACAAGTCAAAGATGTTACAAGATTTTAGAAATATCTTTCAAACTAAAAACCAGGAATTTTAAAATTTTAAATTAACTTCCCAAGAGGTCACCCATCTTAAAATTTTTCTAATCCAAGCACGCTTAACTTTATCTTATTTAGGGATTAAAATAATAATTTAATACCCGATAATCAAACTTTTTACGTAAATAACATAATCATGTCAAAACATATAATAATAATAATAAGCAGTTAATATGTTTAATATTTATGAAAGGTTTATAAAACTATTACATACCCAATTTAAATATTTATCAGAAAGACAGGTTTAACTAGTACATGCCACTATTAAACACAAAAACATGGATGTCATAAGTACTAAAATTAACATGTCGATTCGGTACTCCCCAAAAGAGGTAGTGATGCAAAGCTCCACTCCTATTACCGTTTACCTACGTGTATAACAGAAATACACGCTGAGTATAACTCAGTGAGGCATAAGATGAAAACATATATAAATATATATTAATGCATGATACTTTCAAAAGTATGATAGTCATTAAATCATATGATTCTGTAATGCAGGAACATCTGTAGAAGAAAACATATAGTTGTACTGTATAATCATGTAGCCCAAGGTAAATATCAAGTGACTAATAAACGAGTCGCGTACTTGAAATGTGCTATCCTTTTCTTTAAACTTGTAGACACATTGAAGTGTCAGACACAATGAAGTGTCAGATAACTTGTAAGACACAATGAAGTATCAGGTAACTTGTATAACACAATGAGTGTCAGATAACTTGTAAGACACATTGAGGTGTCAGATAACTTGTATGACTCTAATGGTATACCACAATATTGTCCAACTTAATATTATACTACCAAGGGCAAACTTATAACAATTCCTACAAAAATGGCAAGCAACCCATATACATTTTATATCATGTAAAACATATCATATTAGAGCAGTTCATACTTCAATATGCTCTATAACTTTCATGGTGTACTGCCCTAAAAATAATTATATGAAATAACTTTGTCATGAATATATCATGCTATAAAACCATACGTGACCATAAAACATGCCACAATCTTTAAATCAATAAAATAAAGTACCATGCCAAAAATATATTATGTTATTTATAAAAATTCTTTACCTTTTTGGGTGAATTATCGCAAGTCTCCCTATAGTATGTTAATAAACATACATTTAAAAATATATATGCACTCACCTTAGCCTCGATAAATAACCTTGCTACTTGATTTCACTTCTAATCCTTTTCTTTTCCTTTTCTGATGAAACGACCTTGATTTATATCGAAATCTACATTAAAATAACATATACCATTTCAAGTATATGTTAGTACATATTCATACCATATACAATAATGGAAAGTAATTAAAATAACTATCCATTATGTACAAACTTGATCCGATAAAACTTTCTATATTCGAATCACAAATTCTCATATTGTTCTTCAAATCCCCAACTTTTCCCAAAATATCTAATTAGTCCAAGACTCTTTTAAACTTCCAACCATAAATTTTCAAGTCTAAACCTTACATTTCTCATCTTTTACACTTTAGGACCCAAACTTTAAAAATTTGCATTTTGGTCCCTGAAGTAACCGAATATTCAATTTGACCCAAAATGTTGATTTAAACTTCAAAATCAACATTTTAATCACTAGACTTAATTTTTTCCAACATTATATACCTCAAATACAAGCTCAACATCAAATCCCTAAACTTTTCATAAATTCAAGACTAATCCCTAATTTTCTTCGAAATGCCGAATTAGTCCTTGTACTCCAAAAAATTTCCATTTTGATCATTAAACATCAATTCATGCTATTTCAATCATAATTCATCAATTCAAGTGCTAAAATAAATTTTCAATAAATTCTCAAAATTTTCAAAATGGTCCTTATAACTTCAATTGGGGAAATTAATTAAATCTTACATCAAAAATAAACTTCCAACATCATAATTCATTCAATATCATCCTCAATTTAACTTCCTAATCAAAACCCCTAAATCATAGGGTTAGGGTTTATGACTTCAAAAATGGAATTAATCCAATTTCAACTTGATTCCATGTTTATAATATTAATTCTACACAAAACAACCTTAAGTTCATCATCTACTATCAATTTCCATAACCAACGAACATAACTCATACTTGACTTTATCATGCAAAAATACTATCAAAATGAAGAGAATCAAGTGTAGAATAATTTACCTCAATCAATTTTGCTTGAATCTAAACTTTGATCATTTAATTTTGGCTTGAAAGATTGAAAACTCTCCTTTTTCCTTTCCTTTATTGGTTTCAAATAGCCTAGGAAATAAGATGAGGATATTTTCTCATATTTTTAATTAATCCACATGTTTTAAAGTAAAAATGAATTTTTAATTCATTTTACATAGTGAAATTACTATTTTACCCCTTTAATCCAATGGCCAAGATTCAATCTCATCAAAAATCAATGACCATGATTAATTCCATGTGTTATTCACCTTCCAAATTTTCCCTCAAAGTTTCAAAATATTTCAAAAATACCATCCATGGCAAATGTCCAATTTGCCCTCCAACTAGTCTTTATTTACAACAAGACTTAAAAATTGACATTCTATTAAAATTGAACCAAATTGGTTCCAATCCAACCGTCCATGTCCTAAAATATCTTAGATTTTTATTTATGGCATTTATTCGATCCAAATATTCAAATTTCACTCAATACGATTTCCAAATTTTCTTCCTACGAACTTTAAAGCTTTATAGCCACTAATATAAGCCTCGTACGAAATATCCGAGTAACATGAAAGTGTCACTCTTGGGGTGAACTATTCATTTACGGGGTTAACTTACATAAATTTTAGAAATTACAATTTAGTCCCTAAACTTTTCCAAAGTTTATACTTTGACCACCAAGCTTTCAAAATTTTCATTTTGGTCACTGAACTAAAACCACCAATCTTTAAATCTTTACGTTTTAGTCACTAAGAAAATATTCGGGCATTATATGAACTCATAGAATGGTGGAAAAGTAGTTAGATTAGTCACTTTTAGTCCTTTTATTATGTGTATATTGCTTGTGGCATGTCTAAGCCTTAAGGGCCCTAAATGACTTTTAAATGTTGGCTAAAAGGGACTAAATATGCGTATTTGGCTTAAAAAGGTGAAATCATAGTAAATGGACTCGTATGATCATGAAATTTGACATGCTTGTAGATCATGTTGATATTAATTTGCTGGTAGAATCTCATTGCATTTGGACATTGTTTGATAGGCTAAATTGGATTAAAACCAGAACAAATCTGTCATTTTAGTGCAGGGCGTATCGATACGGGTGATGGCGTATCGATACGGGTATGCATATTTTGACATAGTCGACATCTTTGACGTATCGATACAAAAAGTCAACACTAGAATCTGGAAAATTAAATGCATCAATACAGCCTTTAGGGCGTATCGAAACGGGTTAACCTGGTCAACCCGTACTGGTACGGTCCCCCATTCGTACCGATACGAGTAGTGTTCATTGGATTTTGATAATTATAAATATACATTGTGTATCGATACAGGTAGACACTCTATCGATACGGGCTCATTGGCTATTAACTATTTTAACAGCCATGACACAGACGTATCGGTACAGCCTCTTGAGTACCAATACCGATACAGGTAAATATGTTAAAAGTTAATTGGAATAAGTTTAAAATATTTCATATTGGTCACTGAACATTGTATAGTGTAATTGAACGGGCAAATGAACTCTGATTAACATGAAAATTGGTATGATCATTGATTATAGGTTGAATTTCAGTATAGTAAGGTTAATTTCAGAAAAGGACTTCTAAAAATACTAAAATTACTAGTTAGTCGCTAAAACTTGTAAAAGTTGATTAACATAGCTTTGAACTGGGTTATCAAAATTTTCACATCTCTATTACATTATTGTAAAACATGAAAACATTAAATTATAGAATATTGCTTGCACCGATCACCATTTTGTTTCGATAACGCCTTCCGACCCAGTTTTCTACCAGGCCAGAAAGAGGATGTTACATTTGTGGTATCAGAGCTAGAGTTTAGTCGATTCTAAGACTAAATCAAAGCTTATTGTATTGATTATTGCATTACTTTGCCACCTAGGAGTTATTTATTGTATATTGTGACTTGTCGGCTAACTCAATCTCTTTATGTATAGATATCTAACCCTGATCAGGATTGTATAGACGAGCATGTTACCGATTCCTCAACTCATGGTGAGGAGATTAGAGGTAGAGATCCTCAAATTCTGCAAAATCCTCCTATATAGAACCTTGAGCCGAGGTGAAAGTTGCCCAAGCTGAATGTTATAGGAACATGGCCGACATGTTCAAAGTATTCATGACCTTGATGAGGGCTGAGCAAACTTTCTAACCTTCTATTGTTGCTATTCCAAATGCCCGAGCTCCCATTGATAAGCTATCTCAACACCGGGCCTACTCTTTCACCGGTCGTAATGATGAAAATCCTGAAATTGCTGAGTATTGGCTAGACAGTACTCTTCAAATCCTGACCAAACAACTATAGTGTTCCAATGAATACAAGCTTGAGTGTACCATTTCCTTGTTAGCCGATAAAGCGTTGTATTGGTGGGAAACTACCATTCTTGCAGTCCCCAAAGAAGCGGTAACCTGGGAATTCTTTCTTGAGAATTCCGAAAGAAGCACATTAGTGAGTACTATCTAGCTGAGTGGAAAGACATCTTCTTTCATCAAAAACAAGGAGGACGACCTATGGAGCAGTACATCCATGACTTTTGCACTTACTACCGGTACGGGGCTAAATACATTAAGAAGGAGAAATGTAAAATGTTCATTAATAGTCTGAATGATGACCTATGCCCTATGTTTACAACATTGGGTATTACCAATTTCTAAGACCTTGTGAACATGGTTAAAGCTATTGAGACTGCCCAGAGAGCTCAGAAGGCAGGTGGATCAGGCAAGTCATAGAAAAGGTATCGAGATGATTCATATTCTTCTGAGTCTTTCAAGAAAGAAAAGTATTCTGATCAGAAGAAAAAAGAGTACTCACAGCCCTCTCGTTCTGAATACATTGCTAAGCCTCAAACCATGACTCAGTTCTTTCCTAGTACAAATTTTGTTGAAAGTATTGGAGGCCCTAGACAAGAGACGCATCATCCGGTTTGCAACTTCTGTCAACATAGGCACTCTATTGGGCAATGCCATAAAAAGTTTGGAGCATGCTTATTCTACAGCGAGATGGGACATCTCATTCATGATTGCCCTAAAAATATTGTTAAGTCTGCTTCTACATCAGTTAATCAGTTATCCCCTGTCCTATCCTTCCGAGGCAAGGTCTTTTGGAAGACCTAGTGGTTCCTCCAAGACATCATACAAACCCGAATCTAAGGCTTTAGCACAGATGTATCACATGAAAGGAAAGGAAGAAGATGATGATATCAACACCATTATAGGTAAAAATTTGAGGACGAATTTTCCTTAAGGGGGAGAATTGTAACACCCTAAAAACCGATCTAGTCAGAATTAGGTTCTGGTGATCGAAAAATCTATATCGGACAAGTCCAAATAATTTATTGGCTTAAGTTAGGTGGTTATAAATCTAGTATTGAACCCTAATTGGAGTAATTTTAAGTTATAGGACCTAATTGAACTCCTAAAAACATTTTAGTGGCTAAATGGTGAAAATTGAAAGTTTAGGGGGCAAAACTGTAAACTTTGGAAATTTGAGGGGTCACCTTTGTAATTATCCTATTTTTCAAGATGATTCACCTGGTAGCTTGACATATACACGTGAACTCCTTGTGATTTAAGTGAGGAGATTGGATGAGAGGGGTGGTGGCTAATTATGGCTTTTACTTAAAGGAAAAGATGAAAAGTAATAAAATAAACTTACCTAGTAAGAAGGGTAAGCTCACCGAATGTTAAGGGGATAAAAACAAGTGTTTTAATACCCTTTTTGTATTGAATGTTGCTCACCGAGACTTCATCTCCCCAAATACTCATCTTTTTTTCAACTTTCACACCATTAAAATAAGCACCTCTATTGTTGTCTTCAACCTTGGACTCAAGCAAGCACCTCCCTTGAATCCTCAAGTTTTCTTTGATTTCTATACACATTTTGATAGCCTTTTTATTGGTGATTAAAAGCCCCAAACAATTCCACAAGCCCATGAAAGATTGAAGTTAAGGAGCTTAAGGCTAAATCTTTGTTCCCCGACCTTAAAATCCATGGGAAGCTTGTGTAATCGGCTATTATAAGTTTGAATATTGATTTTGAGCTATAGATTTTATTCTAACATATTTCCTTTTGTTCACCTAGCTCAGGAGTTGGAGAAGGAAGGCCCATCATCCCTTTCAAAAGCTAGGAATAAAAGAATAGTAATCTGAGAGCCGTAGAAGTGTCAAAGTTCAAGGTGAGTATAGTCGAAGTCTCGGGAATAGACTAGGTGTCTTTCCTGAATCATTAAATATCGATTATTGCATTGCTAACCATTGTATTAAAGATATTGTATAAAAACATTGTTGGGAGCCATATTGGTAAGTATGGGTAAGTATTGCATCGAATCCATGTCTGAAGCATCATTATTGTTGTCATCGAAACCATCGAATCTTCATGTATAATTATTGTTCATTAGATATTGACTATGGCATATTGTTATTGAAACATTGAATATTGCTATTGAAATATTGTCTATTGTATGGCCTATTGATGTTGAATCATTGTCTTTGAACATTGTTATTGATCTATTGTCATGGAACTATTGTTATTGAACTATCGTACTGAAATATTGTTACCGAATCATTGTACTAAACTATTGCTATTGAATTATTGTTATTGAACTATCGATTATTGAACCTTGGATTCAAGTGTATTGGATACAATTGGCATGCCATAGAATTCATGTGCTCATTGGTACGGGTAGGCTACAGCCTTTATATTGGTGCGACGGAGGGATGTTGTGATTTGGTCAAATTGGTGCGGTGGAGGGTATATGACTAGACCACTATTGATTTTTGGTGCGGAAAAGGAATTCGTGTATCCATATACCGTATATCGATCCAAGGAAAAATGTATTGTTATTGTTATTGTATTGCTTATTATTGACATATTGACCATTGATCATGCCTAAATTGCTATTGAATCTACATGCCATTATTTTGTTACCATAATCGCTATGAAAGCATGCTATATTGCATCCTATGTTTAATTCTTTGGTTATGACTACCTCACTAGGCAAAGTATGCCTAATGCATCCATCTTCCATGCATTTCAGGTTAAGAAGTTTAGAGATCGAGATCGGAGTCAGAGAAGGTTTTTGGCAAGTCAATACAATGATGATGTAAAGTATTTCAACCCTATGAACTCCTAGAATGGTGGCAAAGTTGTTAGATTAGTCACTTTTCGTCCTTTTGTTATGTGTATATTGCTCGTGGCATGTATAAACCTTAAGGGCCCTAAATGACTTTTAAATGTTTGGCAAAAAGGGACTAAATATGCATATTTGGCTTAAAAAGGTGAAATCATAGTAAATGGACTCGTATGATCATGAAATTTGGCATGCTAGTAGATTATGTTGATATTAATTTGCTGGTAGAATCTCAATGCATTTGGAAATTGTTTGATAGGCTAAATTGGATTAAAACTAGAACAAATCTATCATTTTAGTGCAGGGCGTATCGATACGGGTATGCATATTTGGACATAATCAACATTGGTCATCAGGGCGCATCGATGCGTCAAAGGGCATATCGATAAGACAAGTCAACACTGGAATCTGGAAAATTAAATGCATCGATACGGTCTTTAGGCATATCGAAATGAGTTAACCTGATCAACCCGTACCGGTACGGTCCCCCAGTCGTACATATACGAGTAGTGTCCATTAGATTTTGATAATTATAAATATGCATTGCGTATCGATATAGGCTCACTGACTCTTAATTGTTTTAACGGCCATGACACAGGCTTATCGGTAAGACGTCTCGAGTACCAATACCGATACAGGTAAATCTGTTAAAAGTTAATTGGAATAAGTTTAAAATATTGCATATTTGTCACTGAACATTGTATAGTGTAATTGAATGGGTAAATGAACTCTGATTAACGTGAAAATTGGTATGATCATTGAATATAGGTTGAATTTCAGTATAGTAAGGTTAGTTTTAGAAAAGGACCTCTAAAATACTAAAATTACTAGTTAGCCCCTAAAACTTGTAAAAGTTTAAAATTGGTCCGGAGTTGATCAACATAGCTTCGAACTGAGTTATCGAAATTTTTGCATCTCTATTGCATTATTGTAAAACATGACAACATTAAATTATCGAATATTGCTTGCACCGATCACCATTTTGTTCCAGTAACACCTTTCGACTCGGTTCTTTACCAGGCCGTGAATGTGTATTACAAATGATTGACAGTTAGACCACATGAGATATGTCTGTAGTTTTAAGACCGTTACAGAATAATATTATGAACCATCCCAATTTCTTTGTAAGACCCCTATTATTAACTGTATGAATGAATCAGACTCTAATCCCGAAATAGAGCAGTCTATATGTTTGAAGGAAGTAAACGAATGTGAAGATGAAGAAGAAATTGGTGTCCCTGAGGAATTATCAAGACCGACCAAAAATGAAGAAGAGTAGATTTTGCCTCACAAGCAAGAAATTGAGATTTTGAACTTGGGATGAAAGTGAAAAGTAAAGAACCGTTCAACTTCCTCATCAAAAAAAACAAGTTACTAAAGAGTCCTGAATATAAGCCCGTTCAGTAAAAGCTTAGAAGAATGGGACCAGAAATGCTGCAAAGGTAGTTTGATGGTGAATTCCTTAGGATGGCCGAGACTTTAATAAAATGGTCCCAAAAGACAATCTTCTTTTGATCCGAAGGATGTAGAGAAAATAACATCTACAATCCTGTAAGACTCATTACAAGCTAATGCCAATTGGATTAAAAGTATTGAGCAACATATCAGAGGGCCATAGTAACCGAAAGAAAGATGGATGCAAAATTCAAAAAAGATTCCCCAAGGATCGAAGAAGTATCAATTGAAGCACAATATGTCAAAATATACTTTTGGAGCCACGTTCAGGAAACTCATGGATCAACAAAAGTGGAACTGAAATTAAACCTGAAAAAAGTGAAAGTTAGTCAAAATTTTCTTCCTCCAGGCAAACAAAAAAAACAAAAAAAGAAAAGGCAAAAAAACAAAAAGAAAAAGAAAGCAAAAAAAGTAAAAATAAATAAAAAAAAGAAAGAAAAGAAAAAGAAAGAAAGAAACCTAGAGAGATTGAATTATACATCGTGACTGACAGACAAAATGTGTTACAGTGTTCAAAGTTGTTGACAAGGACTGCTCCAAGAGTATGGGATGAGGAATGCCAAAAAAACACTAGAAAGATCAAGAAACGTTTATCAAGTGCACAATTCTGATAGCACAGGTTCTAGATTGGTCGTTGATTCTTTAACGGTCTATGAAAACTCAAAGGGGTGCACTAAGCCAACATGATGAAATATTTTGAATTGGCGAGTACCGCATTTTTTTGCTTGCCTTCGAGTATACATCCATGCATTTAGTTAGTAAAATCATGCATTTGCATTAAGGAGTTGGGGAACATTTCTCTTGCCAGAGTAGAGGTGTATTTCTTTGCTTTGGTGTGCAGGACAAGGTAGAAGCAAGAGCAGGACAAGAGTAGGATAGGAGTAGCTGCCAGAGTGAGGCAATGAACTTGAAGAGAAATGTTAAGTTGAGATGGCAAAAGAATGACAATTAATGTTAGGCTTGGTTGGAAAAAGAAGGATGGTCAATGTCCGGTTAGTTAGCCGTTGGTCAAAGATCCAATCAGCCCTAGAATTCAAAAGAGGATAAGAGGATAACATGCTCATCTTAAGTGTGCAACCAACTTTCAAATTTAGAACCCAATCTAGGGTTTTTCACGCGTGCCTATTTAAAGGAGTCCTAAAAATGAACAAAGGCAGTCGATCGACTCACTCAAGGAGGCTGAACCGTGGTAAAAAGGGCAAACTGTGGTTCGACCAGATTAGGAACCAGAGCTTTAGATTTAGTGAAGGGCTACATCGTCATACTTCCTTCCTTATCCATTTTTTTTGGATTTATTCTGTTTTTATGATGGTGTTTGTTAAAAAATATTTGATATTGATGGTTCCCCCAACCATGAATTGATTTCTTAGTTGGTTGGGCATGTTTTTGCAATGAACGTTCTGCTATTTTGCAGTTTTTAATAATTGAATGCCTTGGCATTTTTGTCTATCTTGCTAGTACTTATTTTCTTCAATTGTTTTCCATACGACATTTGGCATTGCATGCACATTATCTTTTGTTGTCTTAACATACTTAGGAGATAACGTTTAATTGTCAAGATACTAAGGCAAGAAGCTTCGACAGAAGATGTTCAAGTAGATGAGCTTACTTCAGAAGTGAATCTACCCCTTAGGAGTAAAAGATTAAAACTTGTTCAAGTTAATTAATGAAAGAAATCACCATAGACATATAGGGGTTAATCATAATATACTTAGGGTATTGCTATTGACAGAGCCTTTACCACTCTAAAAACTTATCGGCAATAAAAACCAAGGCTAGAAGTTATTAAAAGGCTGGCATAGTTAGTGTGAAATCCAATAATCCTCTGCCAAAGCTAATCACCATCTGAATACACATGTTTGACAAACTTGCCAGAATTCTCATTATATTCACCCTAGTCATTTTTCTTAAAAATACAATCCAAAATTCAATTCAAACATATTCACCTCATTTCACAAGTAAAATCGTGACATTTAATTCCCGATCAATTCCTTTGGATACGATACTTAGCTTGCTGTTGTATTACTTGTTGATCATGTATAATTACACGCAAAAAACCTATACTTGGCATTTTTTGCTGGCATATTTACACTTATTTATCAATTATTTTCCAAGCGTTAGCCAGGCGACAAGTTTTTGGTACTGTTGTCAGGGATTGCAATGGAGTTTGTTGTTTTAATTTTTTTGTGATTGTTTTACTTATTTTGTTTTGTTTGGTGTATAACCAAGAACCTCCTTGTGGAAAAGGATTGGCCATACGACCCAAAAATTGAAAGAACCTTGTGTAGATTGAAAAAAAAGTTAGCGAAATGGCTCTTAATGGGAATGATAAAAATAATCCCAATAACCATGAGAATACACCAATATATAATAACATACCACCAGCACCTACTATTGCGGAAGAAGACCTATTATGGACAATTTGATGCCAAGCCTAGTTGGTCTCGAGGTAAAAGCAATCAATTTTAAACTTAAACCGATAATGATTCAAAATCTACTAAATGTAGAACAATTTGATGGATCATCTATTGGAGACCTGCGACAACACTTGAAGCAATTCATGGAGGTTTGCCAACTATTTTAGCAACTTGAAGTAGCTGAATAGATAGGAAAACTGAGGCTATGCTCATTTTTCTTGAGAGATGGAGCAAAGACGTGGCTAAGTCCTTTGCCACCTGGCTTAGCCACTTCATGGGCAGATTTATGTCAGAAATTCCTTTTGAGATTCTAGCCACCTAAACTCAATGCCAAGCTGTAGAGTGAAATCATTACTTTTAGGCAAGCTAATGATGAAACTTTGTCTGATGCCTGGGAGCGTTTTAAGGACCTATTGAGAAGGTGTCCCATGCATGAATTTCCTACATGGACACGGATAGAGACCTTTTATAATATACTCAATGCTCATGCCAAGACTATGGCTAATGCTTCGGCAAACGGTTTATTCTTAGACAAAAATTATTTGAAGTCATTTGACTCCCTTGAAAGGATTGATACCAATAATCTCCAATATCCTATTATCAGGCTGGGACAGGAACAAAAACTACTGGAAAATTAGAGCTTGATGCTTTGTCATCTATCAATGCTCAAATTTTCAACCTCACCAACATGGTGAAAGCAATGCAACAACCTACCAATGTCCAAGAAGTAAAAGCACTAGATCTATTATGCACTAATTGCGAAGATGATCACTATGTCGATGAATGCCCATTAAACCCCGACTTGGTAAATTTTGTTGGTAATTTCAATCACAATTTTAACCCACATTCCAATACTTATAATACAGTTTGGATCCAACACCCTCACTTTTCCTGGGAAAATCAAGGCATTAACCAATTTAAATCCCAACGGCAGAACAATAATGCACCACCAGGCTTTAACCAGAATGTAATACCATAAAGAGCACATAATAATTTTCAACAGGGTCAAAGATCTAACCATGGGAACACTTTGGCTAATTACATATAACAAAATGATGCAATTGTCCAAAGTTTGGCAGTATCTATGCAAAACTTAGAGGTAAAGCTAGGGCAAATTGCCAATACACTTAGTAACAAACCCCAGAGAAATTTCCAAGTGATACAGAGGATGCTTGACAAAAAGGTAGAGAACAATATAAGGCGGTTACTCTTCGGAGTGGCAAACAATGTGAGATTGAGACAACTATCAAACAGTTAACAAATTGCCAAGTCGAGAAGTTGACGACAGTAGATAAACCTAAAGAAACAAAGAAGAAGGATGTGAGCACTGATGATGTCAGACCTTAATCTGATGCCAAACCACCATCTGACGCCAGACAGTAATTTGATGCTAGCATCACTTTGGCAAAGCCAATAGAGCCAGCATTTACTTATCTGCCACCACCTTTTCTACAAAGACTCCAAAAACACAAGCAATATCAACATTTTAAGAGATTCTTAAAAGTCCTTAAACAACTGCAGATCAATATTCCATTGGTAGAAGCTCTCGAACAAATGTTCAACTATGTTAAATTCATGAAGGATATTTTGTCCAAAAAGAGAAAGCTAAGTGAATTCGAGACTGTTGCTCTCACTGAAGGATGCAGTGCAATGATCACCAACAGATTGCCACCAAAATTGAAGGATCCTGGGAGTTTCGATATTCCTTGTACGATTGGCAATAGATTTATAGGCAAAGCACTGTGCGATCTGGGAGCCATCATTAATTTGATGCCAATGTTAATTTTTAGGACACTTGGTATTGAAGCACGACCTACCACGGTAACACTTCAATTAATAGATCGATCTTTTGCATATCCCAAGGGTAAGATTGGGGATGTGTTGGTAAGGGTTGATAAATTTATATATCATATTGATTTCATTATTTTAGAATATAAAGCTGATGTTAATGTCTCAATTATTTTAGGAAGTCCATTTCTTGCCAAGGGTAGCACTTTAATTGATGTTTATAAATGTGAGCTTACTATACGTATGAATGACCAACAAGTTATGTTTAACGTGTTTTTAGGTCTCAAGTGTACATATAAACCTCAAGAATGTCAAGTTGTTGAGATGATGGAACCCATTTTCAATGTAGACATTGCATAATATTGCCAAGATGCAAAAGTTAATTCTAGAGAATTGGATGATGAGGATACGACGAGTGAAGAGTTTGAGGAGCCGACCACACTAAATTAGGTCATGAGTTATTTTGGTAAACTTGAGCCACTTGAGATTGTTGGCAGAGAAATCAAGGCACCTAAACCATCTATTGAGGAGCCACCAGAATTTGAACTCAAAACTTTGCCAAGCCATCCAAATATGCTTACCTAGGAGACAATTCAACGTTACCAGTGATTATTGTTGCCGATTTGACCAATGACCAGGAAGTGAGATTGCTAGAGACTTTGGGCAATCACAAACAAGTCGTAGGATAGACCCTTGCTGTTATTTGAAGGATAAGCCTCACAATCTGTATTCATAAAATCATTCTGGAGGATTACCATGGCAAAACAATCGAGGCTCAGAGGAAACTGAACCTGAGCATGAAGGTGGTAGTCAAGAAAGAAGTCATCAAATTGCTATATGCTGGGATAGTTTATCCCATTTTATATAGTTCGTGGGTCAGCCTGGTGTAATATGTGCCAAAGAAGCAAAGAATGACTATGGTCCGAAATAATAAAAATGAATTGATCCCTTCGAGAATTGTGACAGGCTGGAGAGTATGCATGGACTATAGGAGGTTAAATAATACCATACGGAAGGACCATTTTCCATTGCCCTTCATCGATCAGATGTTAGATAGATTGGCAGGCAATATATTTTATTACTTTTAGATGGCTAATCGGGCTACAACTAGATTGCCATCACACTAGAAGATCAAGAGAAGACCATGTTCACTTGTCCATACAGGGCATTTGCTTTTAGAAGAATGCCCTTTGGATTGTGTAACGCCTCAACAACGTTCCAACGTTGCATGATGTCTATTTTCTCCGGCATGATAGAGAACAACCTAGAAGTGTTCATGGATGACTTCTCGGTGTTTGGCAAAACATTCAAGGAATGTCTTCAGAGTTTGGAGCTTGTTCTACATAGATGTATTGAGACAAACTTGGTCCTGAACCGGGAAAAGTTTAACTTTATGGTGAAGAAGGGAATAGTTCTCGGACACCAAGTGACCAAAAGAGGACTAGAAGTTGACAAAGCAAAGGTAGAGGTTGTAATCACTCATTTTCACTTGTAAATATATATTAATATTGCATGTATATTTATTATATTATATGAATGTTACTAATATAAGGTGGTGTGTGCATGTATAAGCTATGTATACGTATTAAGGGTGTATGTATGTCGCGTATGTATCTAGAGTATGAGCGTATTTGATTAATATATAGATGTTATGTTAATTATATGTATGATTATACGTACGTATGCTAGAATATTATATTAATTAATGATTGTATAATATAAGTATACATTTTTGTATGTATATGTATTGCTGTTATAATTATATTATTATTATTAATATTATTGGGCTGATAAAATGAAAAAAATTAAATATATTAAACCCAAAAAAAAATTACAGTCCAAGTCCAAATACAATTACAAGGCCCGGTTGGCCCAAACCCAAATCTTATCTAATTACAATTATGGTGTGCAGGTAACTGTGGGCCGTTGGATCAAGATCTGATCCAACGGCCACGATCAAACCAAGAAGTCAAAAATATCTGCCAGCCGCGTGTTCCACACGTATGGACCGTTCGAGTGCCACGCGCGCGTGTGGTCCACGCGCAGACGCTTTAATATCCCACGCGCGCGTAAGATCCACGCGTTCTGACTCCTCGACTGCGGAGCTCCACGTGTCAAGATCTGGAGCCGTCTCATCAAATTGAGGCTTCATCCAGGCCATTCGTCCTTCAAGCCATCTCGACCGTTAGATCAGATCTGATCTAACGGCCGAGAACGCGTCTGGCCGCTGGCAGAACATCCATACCGCCACCGCGCCGATATTCAGCCCCCGTGTTCAGAACATGCCCAAGACAACAAGCAAAAATTGTCAGTTCAGATCTGAAAAAAAGCAAGATGCAACTTGCACCAAAACAAAGACAATGATATATATGAAACGGGGGAAAAAAAGAGTGGTAACAAAAAAAAAAGGAGAGAACAGAGATCTTGTAATACAAGAAAAAAACCAAAATTTGTAACCAGTCAAGTGATAATCGAAAGACAGTCCAGTGGTAAACACTTGTTTCTTTTTCTTACTTGTTTTTTTTACATGCATATACGAAAGAAGAAAACCGAAATAAAAAGAAGAGAGTCGTCTTACCATCGCTGTTTGTGGGTCGTCCCTTCCTTAGTGATAAGCCTTTCGGCTTCTCCAAGCCTGATATGGTGAACTAAAGGGAGGGGAAGACCCCTGGTAGTTTTGTTTTGGTTTAAAAAATATTTTTTTTCGCTTCATATTTTCTAGATCTAGGGCAAATAAGGGTGTATCCTCTGAATCCAACCACGGATTCATGTTGAGGATAAAAAGGGGGTTATTTTGGTGTGTTTTGGAGGTTCATCGGCGCCGGTTAGCGGCGGCCGGCGACGGAGAATACGGCGGCCGGCCGCCCGATTCTGGGTTTCATGGGGTAGTTGAGAGAGAATGAAGAACAGATGGTTTTTGCAAAAATCAGAAAAATGAAACAAATGGCTAAAATTTGATTTCGGTCTAAAAAGAGGGTTTATATAATTGTTATTATTTCGTTAAATGGGAAAATCACACACTTAACCATCCCGCGTTTTCAATATTTTCGTTTTTGTCTTGCCGCATGGTATAATTACAATCCCAGTCCCCCTGATATTTCAAAATCTTGTAATCCAGTCCCTAAATTACACCGATTCAGATTTTAAATGGTAAAATTACCCCCTTAACCATCCCGCGTTTTTGAACTTTTCATTTTGGGTCTGCCCCTTGGTCTAATTACAGTTTTGATCCTTTTAGGTTTTGTTTGTTTCGCAATTTCGTCCCTAAATTACATATTATTGTTCTTTAATTTTCGCCTTTTGACTTTTATTTTTCTTTCATTTCAGTCATGTATTCTTTGTAAATATTCATGTTCGTATTATGATCGTATATGTTGATATTCTATTATTTTTCGTCCCTAGTATATGACTCATATTTTATGTTTATATATATATGTGTGTTAAACTTATAATAGTCATGTTTTTTATCCGATTATTCGTATTAAAGCATGTTATGTTCTATTTGACTAAAAACGGCATTGTTCTTGTATTTTTTTGTACGTATGTTTTCTTGGCTTTTAGGTTACGTGTTAGTGTGTCTTCTTTTATGTATAATATATTGTTCCATAGATGTTGAAATATGTTTTATGACTAGCATGTATATCTTTTTGAAATATTTGTTCGTCTATATACGACGTAATTATTCCTGCATTGTTGTTCTAACTTGTTAAAGTTGTTTTTATCTGTTATTTAGAATAATATGTATATATGCATGTTTTAGTCTAGTATATCATTTATGTTAGATTAGTATTCTGTTATGTCAATATTTATTACATTTAAATATTTTGCCATGTTTTATATTTTTGCCACTAAGATTGCATATAATTTATAACTTGTTAATGCGGTGCCCTTTTATCCGAGTGTAAACGGGGCCAGTATCAAGCGTAGTGATAATGGTTGGGCGTTTATTCTCGGATAACGGGGCCCTTAAAATTTATTCGCAATTATGACCGAATTTTAAAATAATTGTCACTCTAATCCGGAAAATCCAATATTAATAAAGCGGTAATTATTAAAGTACCAGTTTTGGGCGGTGTGGGGGTGCTAATCCTTCCCCATCCGTAACCGACTCCCGTACCCAATAGTTTTTGAATCTCTGGTTTTATGGTGTCCGACCTACCTAAGTGGCCGGTGGCGACTCCATTTTTTTTAATGCGGTTTTTTAAAAAAAAAACCCACGGAATAAATATTTTTAAGAATCACAAACACATTTCAAAAACACCTTCGAAAATCCACTTTTTTTTAGCGAGAAAAGACATCGCTTTAGATGGCGACTCCGTTTGGGAAATTTTTGTTTTTCGAAAAAAAACAAATGAGAGTCAAGCTTTTAAAATAATTACCGCTTTACTAATATTGGAAGTTCCGGATTAAAGTGACTATTAAATTAACATTCGGTCATAATTGCGCGTTTATTTTAACGCATTTAAAATATGGCATATAAACCTGTCTTTCTAAGTGGGGGAAAACGCTAATGCTTTCGTGGAGATATCGTTCTCCCGTATGGGCCTAGCAATTACCTTCGGGGCTCGAGTACCTTATGCTTTCGTAAGGATATCGTTCCTTCGTACGGGCATAAGCGAATGGGTCCTCCTGAATTGAACCCGGTTGAAAGGAGCCTATAATGGGTGATGATCGGGGGCCTTGCTACTCTTAGTAGAGGACAGCAAGGACAATTCGGGTACCTCCTAGCACCAACACTGCATGTAGAGAATATATAAACTCACCCTGTTAGAGCCATGTGAATAACCTCAGTGAATCATTTGAAGGGATGTACATCAACATGATAGCTGAAAAGGACCGACACAGCAAAATGTTGACCAACATCCGCCCTTGCCGTCCCGGGGAAACACTCGATAACTGGAGCTGCATTTATCTACCTGTAGTTTTTAGGAATAGATCAGAGTAATGCTCCGAATCAGCCTTTTGTTTTTGCCCATAAACAATGGGGATCTCTTGTATGGGGCACCTATGTTAACTTTTTGATTGAAATGAAAATATCCCCACTTTCTTAAAAATGACCAAAGTCTCATTTATTTCATTCATGCATTCTTCATATTCATTCCCTTCATATAAAGCCGTCTCTTTCCCAATACAATTCATTCTCATTTAATGCATGTCGCTCATGATTGACGATATGAATGATACCGGATCCAATCCTGGAGTGAATTTCGAATGCCCTGAGGTCTCAGAGGGAATTGAGGAAGGATATGATGAGAAAGAAATTGAGGTCCCGGAAGAGTTGAAGAGAATGGTGGACAACGAAGAAAGACAGATCATGCCCCACCAAGAAGAAACATAAATTGTCAACTTGGGGACTGAAGAAGAGAGAAAAGAAATAAAAGTAGGAACGACGATTTCCTCAAAAACCAAGCATGAACTGATAGCCCTACTTCAGGAATTCAAGGATGTCTTCGCCTGGACTTATCAAGATATGCCAGGGTTGAATACCGACATAGTGGTGCACAAATTGCCGACAAAATCGGAGTGCAAACCAAAGTGCAGCAAAAACTTCGGAGAATGAGACCGGATATCTTTGTTAAAGATCCGAGAAGAAGTGAAAAAGCAATTTGATGCTGGATTCTTGAGGTAGCCAAATACCCGAATGGGTTGCAAACATTGTACCCAGTACCAAAGAAAGACGAGAAAGTTCGTATGTGTGTAGATTATAGGGATCTGAACCAGAGCCAGCCCTAAAGACAACTTCCCTTTACCACATATTGACACGTTTGGTTGACAACACCGCAGACATTCATGGTTTTCCTTCATGGACGGCTTCTCGGTACAACCAGATAAAGATGGACCCTAACGACATGGAGAAGACCACATTCATAACCATGTGGGGCACTTTTTGTTATCGAGTGATGCTGTTTGGGCTAAAGAACTTAGGAGGGCAACATACCAAAGAGCAATGGTGACTCTTTTCCATGACATGATGCACAAAGAAATAGAAGTATACGTGGGCGATATGATTGCCAAATCTCGAGAGGAGGAGCACCTACAAAACTTGAGAAAACTATTCCAAAGACTACGGAAGTACCAATTGAGGCTCAATCCACGCCAAGTGTACCTTCGCCGTTACTTACGGAAAACTCTTAGGATTCGTGGGTAGCGTAAGAGGGATTGAGATTGATCCGGATAAAGTGAAAGCCATCCAGGACCTTTTCACCACCCCGCACGCAGAAGGAAGTCCACGGTTTCCTGGGGAGGCTGAATTATATCTCTCGTTTCATTTCCCAATTAACCAACCAATGCGACCCGGTCTTCGGACTTCTTAGAAAAAATAATCCTGGCGTGTGGGATGAAGAATGTCAAAGAGCCTAGAAAAGATCAAAAGTACGACAAATGCTCCAATTTTAGTCGCACCAGTACCTGGTCGACCACTAATCCTCTACTTAACAGTCTTTGAGAATTCAATGGGATGCGTACTGGGGCAACACGATGAGTCAAGAAAAAAGGAGCAAGCTATCTATTACCTAAGCAGGAAATTCAATGATTGCGAAACGCGGTACCCGCCAGAGTCAGAACCGTGTTGTGCTCTAGTTTGGGCTACCAAGCGGCTTAGACAGTACATGTTGTACCATACTACCTGGTTGATATCCAAGCTAGACCCATTGAAGTTCTTAATGGAAGCGCCAGCACTAACGGGAAGGATGGCCCGATGGCAGATGCTCTTATCCGAATTCGACATCGTATATGTTAATCAGAAAGCCGTAAAGGGAAGTGCCGTAGTAGATTTCCTAGCTAGTCGTGCTTCGGATGACTATGAGGCATTGAACTTTAGTTTCCCAGACGAAGACTTGATGTGCATTACAACCGAAGAAGAGGTTTCAGATGATAAGTCATGGAAACTTTACTTCGATGGAGCCTCCAACGCCCTCGGACATGGGATAGGGGCAGTGTTAATTTCACCTGAGGACGTCTATTATCCTTTCACCAGAAGATTGGAATTCTTCTGCACAAACAATATAGCTGAATACGAAGCTTGCATCATGGGACTGAACTCAGCCATCGAGAGAAAGGTTAAGGAACTTCGAGTGTTCGGAGATTCGTCTTTAGTCATTTACCAATTGCGAGGGGAATGGGAAACCAGAGACCCGAAGTTGGTCAAATATCACGAATGGATCCAAGAGCTCACCAAAGAGTTAGAAAAGGTCAGCTTCAATTACACCGCCCGAGAAGAAAATCGGATGGCGGATGCATTGGCAACCTTGGCATCCATGTTTAATACAAACACCGGGGCAGAAATGAAGCCCATTGAGATGCAGACGTTTGAAAAGCCTGCTCATTGTTGTAATGTACAGGAAGAGATTGACGGAAATCCATGGTACTATGATATCCTGCAATATGTCAAGCTTCGAAAGTATCCAGAAGGGGCAAACGACAATGATGTAAAACGCTCAGAAAATGGCAACAAAATATGTCCTAGATGGGGAAATCCTATATAGGAGAAGTCATGATCAAACATTCTTTGAGATGTGTGGATGCCCGGGAGGCGAAGGAGATCTTAGCCGAAGTACATGACGGGATACATGGAACGCGACGCCAACGGGCTGTCTATTGCCGGAAAATTATGAGATATGGTTATTTCGGCTGACCATGGAGGGAGATTGCATCGATTACGCGAAAAATGCCACAAATGCCAAATCTACTGACAAGATTCACGCACCCCATCGCCTTTACACACCATGAATTCTCCGTGGCCTTTCGCGGCGTGGGGCATGGGCGTCATCGGGCGAGATCCATCCAAAAGCTTCCAATGGACACCGTTTCATTTTGGTCGCAATAGACTACTTCACTAAATGGGTAGAGGCAGCATCTTACGCCAATATCACCAAGACTACAGTTTGTAAGTTCTTAAAGAAAGAAATTATTTGTCGATACTGAGTGCCAGAAAGGATCATCACTGACAACGCTTCCAATCTGAATAACAAAATGATGACGGACGTGTGCATTCAATTCAAGATAACACACCATAATTCCACAGTCTATCGTCCTAAAATGAATGGAGCAAGTGGAAGCGCAAACAAGAACATAAAGAAGATCATAGCGAAGACTACGGATACCTACGGGATTGGCATGAGAAGTTGCCTTTTGCCCTTTTGCCAATAGGGCGTCCATTCGCACATCAACAGGGGCAACACCCTACTCCTTGGTGTATGGTACCAAGCAAGTACTCCCAATTGAGGTAGAGATCCCGTCTCTCGGGTCTTAAACGAAGTAAAATTGGAAGAAGCTGAATGGGTGCAGGCGGACTCGACCAGCTAAATCTCATTGACGAAAAAGACTAAAGGCCATTTGTCATGGTCGGATGTACCAAAAGCGGATGGTGCGGCATACAACAAAAGGTGCGCCCAAGAGAATTCAAAGAAGGGGATCTGGTACTCAAGAAAATCCTCCTATCCGAAAGATTCTCGGGAAAATGGATGCCCAAGCGGGAAGGACCGTCACGTCGTAAAAATGCCTTCTCGGGAGGAGCCCGATCCCTGAGAAATGGATGGGGACGAGCTGAAAAATCCCGTAAATTCGATGCCGTCAAGAAGTACTATCTCTAAAAAAATTGAGAGCTCGGGGAGAAACCCGAAACCAAGGCGTCTTGAAGCAAAGGAAGGACTCGAGTTGAAAACCCGCAAAGGGCGGCTCGGGTAAGTTGAAGAGACGGGTATCCACATGAACAAGTTGAACAGGCGGGTATCCACATGTATCATTCATATTGAAGATAATGAGGGATCTTGTATTTTCATACTTAACTCATGTGTGTCATACCTTTCTTTTTAAGATATCCCAAAGCCCTTAATCGTAATAAAACCATGTTTTTGAGCATCCATTCCTGGCCTTATTGTCAATTTCAATTAAATAAGATAACATAGGCTTATAATGAAACAAGAGATTTCGGAGCATTACTATGATTTAACCTTGAAAATGCAGGTGATCAAAGAAAAGCGATGTTAACTCCGTCCTCTAGTTCCCTACATAATGGCTAGGGAAGGCAAGAAGCTTTAAACAACCAGGTAAGATGACCAATGGCACATATCCTATCTATTCAAGGAAGGCATATGAGATAACAAAAGAGATCTCTTTGGTGAAAAACCCAGAAGGGCACCACTCTAAAAAAAAAAATTGGAGAGCTCAGGGCGAAAACCCGAAACCGGGCGTCTTGAAGCAAAGGAAGGACTCGAGTTGAAAACCCGCAAAGGGTGGCTCGAGTAAGTTGAAGAGACGGGTATCCACATGAACATCATGAAGAGGAGGCTTTAGGCAAAAAAAAGAGAATTCTCCACGGTTGGCAGGATCATGTATCATTCATATTGAAGATAATGAGGGATCTTGTATTTTCATACTTAACTCATGTGTGTCATACCTTTCTTTTTAAGATATCCCAAAGCCCTTAATCGTAATAAAACCGTGTTTTTGAGCATCCATTCCTGGCCTTATTGTCAATTTCAATTAAATAAGATAACATAGGCTTATAATGAAACAAGAGATTTGGAGCATTACTATGATTTAACCTTGAAAATGCAGGTGATCAAAGAAAACGATGTTAACTCCGTCCTCTAGTTCCCTACATAATGGCTAGGGAAGGCGAGAAGCTTTAAACAACCAGGTAAGATGACCAATGGCACATGTACTATCTATTCAAGGAAGGCATACGAGATAACAAAAGAGATCTCTTTGGTGAAAAACCCGAGAAGGGCACCCAAAAAAAAACTCTCTAAAGTGAAAACCGAAAGGGCACTTTAGAATTCAAGTCGTAATTAGAGAAAAGAAAGGTTGAGATGGTTGAACTGACGGTGAAGCGGAGTATCGATGCCCGTAAGAAAGGAGAAAGCGAACATCAAGATCAAATAAGTGTCAAAACAAGCCCCCCAAGATATTGACACTCATGCAACATGAATAGTCAGACATCACTAGGATTAGGAGCATGTCAATTCATTTGTCATAGCATTTTGTTTTCATCTCAGACAGGTATCTGCAGATTCAAAGAGACATCGATGGCCATCGCGGTGTGAATCCCAAATGAGAAGACAATGTTTTTACATACAAAAGGCACATGTTTTCAAGCTCAGAGAGAGGTTCTATATAGGAAGAATCATTCTCTCGAGGGTTTGAAGCTGAAAGTTCTATATAGGAAGGGTGACAGACTCGAGGGGTGAAGACTCATGATTCTATATAGGAAGGACTCCCGGTCGAAGGAATTCACCCATGACACGCAAGATTATATAGGAAATCTGCTTTGTGTCGAAAGCGAAGAGTTCTATATAGGAAGGGCTCCGAGCTTCAATGTCTTAGAGTGAAAGATTCTATATAGGAAGAATCCGTAACTCCAAGATTTCAGACGCCAAAAAAGTTCTATATAGGAAGGACCGAGCGGCTCCAAGGTGAAGACTCATGATTCTATATAGGAAGAACTCCCGATCAAAGAAATTCACCTATGACACGGGGTTATATAGGAAACCTGTTGTGTCAAAAGCGAAGAGTCTTATATAGGAAAGGCTTGAGCTTCATTGTCTTAGAGTGAAAGGTTCTATATAGGAAGAACCTGTAGCTCACGAGATTTCAGACATAAAAAGTTCTATATAGGAAGGACTTGCGGCTCGAGATTTGAAAACTAGCAGTTCTATATAGGAGGAACTCCCGGTCGGAAGAATCCATCAATGGCGCAAAGGTTTTATATAGGAGAAACCAATGTTGAAGGCGAAGAGTTCTATATAGGAAGGACTCCAAGCTTTACTGTCTCAAAGTGAAAGGAAGGACTCATAACTCGGGGTTTTAGAGCGAAGGGTTCTATATAGGAAGAGCATGTAGCTCCAAGATCGAAAGGTGACGAAGCTCTATATAGGAAGAACTTACGAGCCTGAAGATTCAGCCAAGGAAGAGCGGAGATGTCCAAAAGAACTCGTTTTTCCAAAGCTACAAATAGGGAAGTCGATAAAAATGAGTGCTTATGAATCTTTGCTTTGTTTCCCATTCCATGAGAACAAGCAAAGAGGGGCAACTGTAATCACTCATTTTCACTTGTAAATATATATTAATATTGCATGTATATTTATTATATTATATGAATGTTACTAATATAAGGTGGTGTGTGCATGTATAAGCTATGTATACGTATTAAGGGTGTATGTATGTCGCGTATGTATCTAGAGTATGAGCGTATTTGATTAATATATAGATGTTATGTTAATTATATGTATGATTATACGTCACGTATGCTAGAATATTATATTAATTAATGATTGTATAATATAAGTATACATTTTAGTATGTATATGTATTCTTTGTTATAATTATATTATTATTATTAATATTATTGGGCTGATAAAATGAAAAAAATTAAATATATTAAACCCAAATAAAAATTACGGTCAAGTCCAAATACAATTACAAGGCCGGTTGGCCCAAACCCAAATCTTATCTAATTACAATTATGGTGTGCAGTGGCGTGGGCGTTGGATCAAGATCGATCCAACGGCCACGATCAAACCAAGAAGTCAAAAATATCTGCCGGCCGCGTGTTCCCACGCGTATGGACCGTTCGAGTGCCACGCGGCGTGTGGTCCACGCAGCGTAAGATCCACGCGTTCGACTCCTCGATTGCGGAGCTCACGTGTCAAGATCCGGAGCCGTCTCATCAAATCGAGGCTTCATCCGGGCCGTTCGTCCGCCGGATCGATCTAACGGCCGAGAACGCGCGTCGGCGCTGGCGAACATCCATACCGCCACCGCGCCCGATATTCAGCCCCGTGTTCAGAACATGCCCAAGACAACAAGCAAAATTGTCGATTCAGATCTGAAAAAAGCAAGATGCAACTTGCACCAAAACAAAGACAATGATATATATGAAACAGGGGACTTTTGTAACGGGGAAAAAAAGAGTGGTAAAAAAAAAGGAAGAACAGAGAGATCTTGTAATACAAGAAAAAAACCAAAATTTGTAACCATCAAGTGATAATCGAAAAGAGCAGTCCAGTGGTAAACACTTGTTTCTTTTTCTTACTTGTTTTTTTACATGCATATACGAAAAAGAAGAAAACCGAAATAAAAAGAAGAGAGTCGTCTTACCACCATCATTTGTTTGTGGGTCGTCCCTTCCTTAGTGATAAGCCTTTCGGCTTCTCCAAGCCTGATATGGTGAACTAAAGGGAGGAAGACCCTAGTAGTTTTGTTTTGGTTTAAAAATATTTTTTTCGCCGTATTTTCTAGATCTAGGGCAAATAAGGGTGTATCCTCCGAATCCAACCACGAATTCATGTTGAGGATAAAAGGGGTTATTTTGGTGTATTTTGGAGGTTCATCGGTGCGGTTAGCGGCTGGCCGGCGACGGAGAATACGGCGGCCGGCCGCCGGATTCGGGTTTCATGGGGTAGTTGAGAGAATGAAGAACAGATGGTTCTTGCAAAATCGAAAAAAATGAAACAAATGGCTAAAATTTGATTTCGGTCTAAAAAGAGGGTTTATATAATTGTTATTATTTCGTTAAATGGGAAAATCACACACTTAACCATCCCGCGTTTTCAATATTTTCGTTTTTGTCTTGCCGCATGGTATAATTACAATCCCGATCCCCGATATTTCAAAATCTTGTAATCCAGTCCCTAAATTACACCGATTCAGATTTTAAATGGTAAAATTACCCCTTAACCATCCCGCGTTTTTGAACTTTTCATTTTGGGTCCGCCCCTTGGTCTAATTAGTTTTGATCCTTTTAGGTTTTGTTTGTTTATAATTTCGTCCCTAAATTACATATTATTGTTCTTTAATTTACACATGACTTTTTTTTTTTCTTTCATTTCAGTCATGTATTCTTTGTAAATATTCATGTTCGTATTATGATCGTATATGTTGATATTCTATTATTTTTCGTCCCTAGTATATGACTCATATTTTATGTTTATATATATATGTGTGTTAAACTTATAATAGTCATGTTTTTTATCCGATTATTCGTATTAAAGCATGTTATGTTCTATTTGACTCGTGAAACGGCATTGTTCTTGTATTTTTGTACGTATGTTTTCTTGGCTTTTAGGTTACGTGTTAGTGTGTCTTCTTTTTATGTATAATATATTGTTCCATAGATGTTGAAATATGTTTTATGACTAGCATGTATATCTTTTTGAAATATTTGTTCGTCTATATACGACGTAATTATTCTGCATTGTTGTTCTAACTTGTTAAAGTTGTTTTTATCTATTATTTAGAATAATATGTATATATGCATGTTTTAGTCTAGTATATCATTTATGTTAGATTAGTATTCTGTTATGTCAATATTTATTGCATGCATTCTTCATATTCATTCCCTTCATATAAAGCCGTCTCTTTCCCAATACAATTCATTCTCATTTAATGCGGTCGCTCATGATTGTGATATGAACCAATACAGGATCAATCACAGGTAAATTTGAATGCCACGAGGTCTCGAGAGAAATTGAGGAAGGATATGATGAAATAGAAAGTGAGGTCGGAAGAGTTAAAGAGAATGGTGGACAACGAAGAAAAGGCGGATTATGCCCCACCAAGAAGAAAAGCGAAATTGTCAACAGGGATTTGAAGAAGAGAGAAAAGAAATAAAAATAGGAGCAGCGATTTCCTCAAAACCAAGCATGAACTGATAAGCCCTACTTGGGAATTCAAGGATGTCTTCTTTGGACTTATCAAGATATGCGGGTTGAATACCGACATAGTGGTGCACAAATTGCCAACAAAATCGGAGTGCAAACCAATACAACAAAAACTTGGAGAATGAGACCCGGATATGTTGTTAAAGATCAGGAAGAAGTGAAAAAGCAATTTGATCAACACGCGGGACATTCATGGTTTTCCTTCATGGGCGGCTTCTCGGTACAACGGATAAAGATGGATCCCTAACGACATGGAAAACCACATTCCAGTGGACCACTACTACCTGGTTGATATCAAGCTAGACCCATTAAAGTTCTTAATGGGCGCCAGCACTATGGGAAGGATGGAGCGAAGCCATCTCTTACCGAAGCGGGAAATTCAATGATCACGTTACACGGCCGTAAAGTAAAGTAGTGCTTGATTTCCTGCTCTAGTTTGGATGACTATGCGCTCGCAGTACATGTTGTACCATACTACTGGTTGATATCCAAGCTAGACCATTAAAGTTCTTAATGGAAGCGCTGCGCTTGGGGAAGGATAGCCCGATGGCGAGATGCTATTATCGAATTGACATCGTATATATTAATCAAAGAAGTATCGTAAAAGGGAGTGCCGTGCAGATTTTTTCGTCAAAATATGACTAAGATGGGCAAACTTTAGTCTATGATCAAAGACTTGATGTGGATGCAGGAAGCGAAGGAGATGTCTTAGCCGAAGAGATTTGGATGATATGTTGAGCATTGCTTGATTGAGCCTGTCCCTCGGACATGGGATAGAATCGAGTTATTAATTTGACCATGGAGTCTATTATCCTTTTTTAAATTGATTGGAATTCTTTTGCACAAACAATATAGTTGTGCCTCTACACGAAGAATTCTGCATTCCTTTGAACATGGCCATCGAAAGAAAGGTTAAGGAACTTGAGTGTTTGGATGGAGATTCCCTAGTCATTTACCAATTTTGGGGAGTGGTAAACTAGAGACTAAATTGGTAAATATCACGAATATCACCAGAGCTCGTGAAAGTTCAAAAGTAAGTTCTTAAATTACCTAAGAGAAGAAAATCGGATTAAGTGATGGATTAAGCAACCTTAGCGTCCATGTTTAAAACAAACACCGGGCAGAAATGAAGCCCATTGAGATTCAAACAAGTTGAAAACCTCTTTTCATTGTTCCAACATATCTCCTTGGTGTATGGACCGGCGGTACTCCCGATAAGCGGATAGTGCGGGCTTACAACAAAAGGTGAGATGTGTGAATTCAAAGAAAGAGGATCGAAATCTCAAAGGAGAATCCTACATCGAGGAAAGATTCTCGAGGAAAATGGATGCCCAGGCAGAAAAATTATGCGTCGTAAAAAGGCATTTCTCGGGAGACCATGGAGGAGATTGAATGGGCGGGGGCGAGCTGAAAAATCCCGTAAATTCGATACTTCGTCAAGAAATATTATCAAAAAAAAAAATTTACACACCATGAATTCTCGTGGCCAGGCGTCTTGAAGCAAAGGAAGGACTCGAGTTGAAAACCCATCCAAAGCGGCTCGGGTAAGTTGAAAAGTTGAATTTCAGAAGAAAGGGCATCTTCATGAACATTGTGAAGATTCTACACCGGTTGTGAGGATCATGTATCATTCATATCGAAGATAATGAGGATCTTGTATTTTCATACTTAACTCATGTGTGTCATACCTTTCTTTTTAAGATATCCCAAGCCCCTTAATCGTAATAAAACCGTGTTTTGAGCATCCATAAATCACTCATTTCACTTGTAAATATATTAATATTGCATGTATATTTATTATATGAATGTTACTAATATAAGGTGGTGTGTGCATGTATAAGCTATGTATACGTATTAGGGGTGTATGTATGACAACGTAGTGGAACAACTAGGCTGATATAGTGAACTAAAGGAGGAAGACCCTTGAGTATTCGTTTTGGTTTTAAAAAATTTTTTTAAGGACATTTTCTAGATCTACCTGGACATGATAGAGGTGCATATCCTCTATAATCATATCACATTCGATTGATGTTGAGGAGGAGGAGGAAGGTTATACCAAAGTGTTTTAACATCACTACAGTTTGCAAAGGGTATGTATTACCAGGCGTCTTGATCGACAACGAGTCAGCATTGAATATCTTGCCTATGGTAACCACAAAAAATTGCCAATAGATGGTTGCACCTAAAGCCTTGCTACAACTAAAAAGAGCCTTTGATGGTTATTAAAAGGAACAATGGGAAAATTGAGAGGCCCTATTGATTGGACGTGTTTTGAATATGTTTTCGATTTTGTGGTGATGGACATAAAACCATCTTCTGACTGTATTTCAAAATCTTGTGGATCCTTCATTGTTTCCAATCAAAGACCGTGGATCACTCCCCAGGAGTTGTCCCATCATCATTGCATCAAATTAAAATTTGTAGTTGAAGGCAAATTGGTCACCGTAGAAAGCGAGCATGAATTTGTTGCTTCCGTGACATCGGACACCCCCTACATTCAAAATAATGAGTTGCTCTTTGAGAATGCTCGTTCCCGAGCATTAGAACTAGTAAATGCCACATTCGTTTGAGAGGGATCCGGATCCCTACCCTAGGTTATCTAATTGTACCAAGATGACTGAGTTAGAAACTTTAGGCCGAGGAGCCAAAATAGGAAAAGTATGGGGAAGAAATTACAAGGAAACACGAGACCCAAGAATATGATAACCAAGAAGGATCGTTTGGGTTGGGTTATAAACCAAGTGTCCAACAGAAGAAAGAGGAATATAAAGAAAGGAGGAAGCAAAAATGCGGATCTAAAGGAAGAAGACATCCGTGGAGGCGATATCTTTCCTAGTTTGAAAGCCACTTTCATCTCGGAGGGTTCTATTTTCCCAGTCAAGATATTGGAGAGGCAATGAAGAAAAATGATAATTCCCAATACAATTCATTCTCATTTAATGCAGGTCGCTCATGATTGATGATATGAATGATACCGGATCCAACTCGAGTAAATTTTGAATGCCCCGAGGTCTCGAGAGGAAATTGAGGAAGGATATGATGAAATAGAAATTGAGGTCCCTAAGAGTTAAAGAGAATGGTGGACAACGAAGAAAGGCAGATCATGCCCCACCAAGAAGAAATGTAAATTGTCAACTTGGGATCAAGAAGAGAGAAAAGAAATAAAAATAGGAACGACTATTTCTCAAAAACCAAGCATGAACTGATAGCCCTACTTCAGAATTCAAGGATGTCTTCGCCGACTTATCAAGATATGCCGGGTTGAATACCGACATAGTGGTGCACAAATTGCCAACAAAATCGGAGTGCAAACCAAAGACAGCAAAAAACTTTGAGAATGAGACCGATATGTTGTTAAAGATCCGAGAAGAAGTGAAAAGCAATTTGATGCTGGATTCTCGAGGTAGCCAAATACCCGAACGGGTTGCAAACATTGTACCAGCATTCAAAGAAAGACGGGAAAGTTCGTGATGTGTGTAGATTATAGGATCTCAATCGAGCCAGCCCTAAAGACAACTTCCCCTTCATGGACGGCTTCTCGTGGTACAACCAGATAAAGATGGATCCTAACGACATGGAGAAAACCACATTCATAACCATGTGGGGCACTTTTTGTTATCAAGGTGATGCCTTTGGGCTAAAGAACGCAGGGCAACATACCAAAGAGCAATGGTGACTCTTTTTCCATGACATGATGCACAAAGAAATAGAAGTATACGTGGATGATATGATTGCCAAGTCCCAAACAGAGAGGAAGAGCACCTACAAAACTTGAGAAAACTATTCCAAAGACTACTAAGTACCAAGACATCGATATGTTAATCGCCGTCGTAGCGGGAGTGTCGAGCAGATTTCCGAAGCTAGTCGCGATTTTTGATGACTATGAGACATTGAACTTTAGTTTCCTGCATTTAAGACTTGATGTGCATTACAACCAAGAAGAGATTTAGATGATAAGTCATGAAACTTCAATTCAAGATAATACACCTTCGCTTATAGGACGCCCATTCAGACATCAACGTGGGCAACACCCTACTCCTTGGTGTATGGTACCGGCTAAAAGATTCTAATCGAGGTAGAGATCCCGCCTCCTCGGGTCTTAAACGAAGTAAAATTGAAGAAGCCGAATGGGTGCAGGCTGCAGATCACCAACTAAATCTCATTGATGCATTCCTGGCCTTCTTTGTCAAAAAAAAAATAAGATAAATATAGGCTTATAAAAAAACAAGAATTTGAAAAATAAAGAAGAACAAAATGGAAAATTAGGCCAAATCAAACCAAAACGCGTCTTAAAAGCGGACGGAGTGAAAAAAAACCTGGAAAGAGAAGCTTTAAACAACTAGGTAGGAATATCCAAAGAATGTCCTATCCCTAAAAGATCTCGGGAGCTGGATGTTCAGCAAAAAATTGCCGGTGAAAATCGCTCATGTATCATTCATATCAAGAATGTCAAGCGATGTTGCTCCGTCTCGATTCCCATGGCTGAGGCTGTGAAGCTGGAAACAACTAGGTAGGATGACAATGGCATGTCTGTCGAGAAAGGCTACGCGAAGATAACAAAGAAGATGCTAGTGAAAAACGAAGAACAAAACTCTTAAAAATGAACGAAGCGCTAAATTCCCGGAATCATAATTGAAGAAAAAAAAGAAGATGGTCATATCTATCCTAGCCGGATGCTGTTAAGAACACTTGTTCTTGCAAACTGCAGATGTAGAGCCGTAGAGGTTATGGAGAGAGCCATGAATTACAGAAAATGGATACAAACTTGATTGGTTTTATTCAATTCAATGCTTCTATTTTTGAAGTACATGTATTCATTTGCCCATGAGATGCTACACTTGATCTTAAAGTGAGTTGACTCCTGATCTTGTGACCTACAACAGCTTGATGGATATGTATGCCAGAGCGGGAAAGTGTTATATGAAGAAATCCTCAAAGGATTACAGAAGTCTGTGGGAAACCAGATGTTGTGTCAACAACACTGTGATCAAAGGGTTTTAGAGGAAAGGGCTAATGCAGGAATCCATAAGGAATTCTCTGAAATGATAGCTAAAGTTCTATTCGGCCATGTAATTTTACTTACAACATGAAGACAGGTTAGGTTATATAGGGAATGTTTGCTGAAATGGGTATGTTATTGATCATATGATTCAGCACAACTGCAGACCCAATGAACCCACCTACAAGATAGTGGTGATGGTTACTGTAGCAAGAAGATAAAGTCTTGCGATGAAAGTGTTCAATATAGAGAAGAACTGTGAACTCCAAGATTTCAAGACGAAAGTTCTATATATAAGGACCGAGTAGGCACTTTATATTTGAAGACTAGCGTTGAGTTTGGAATACAATAAGAAACTAACTCACCGGTTTGTTTATAAGAAAAGAATTCACTGCCTGATAAAAGATTAGGTTATATAGGACGGTCCCTATTTCGAAGGACTATGATTACAAGAGCTGTTAATGTCTGAATAGGAATTTATCAAGCTTCAAGATATTAGGAATGATAAATATGATTATACGTACGTATGCTAGAATATTATATTAATTAATGATTGTATAATATAAGTATACATTTTTGTATGTATATGTATTGTTGTTATAATTATATTATTATTATTAATATTATTGGGCTGATAAAATGAAAAAAATTAAATATATTAAACCAAAAAAATTACACCAAGTCCAAATACAATTACAAGGCTTGTTGGCCCAAACCCAAATCTTATCTAATTACAATTATGGTGTGCAGTAATCAGGCCGTTGGATCAAGATCCGATCCAACGGCCACGATCAAACCAAGAAGTCAAAAATATTCGCCACCGCGTGTTCCACACGTATGGACCGCTCGAGTGCCACGCGTGTGGTCCACGCGCAGACGCTTTAATATCCCACGCGCGGCGCGTAAGATCCACGCGTTCGACTCCGATTGCGGAGCTCCACGTGTCAAGATCCGGGAGCCGTCTCATCAAATTGAGGCTTCATCCGGGCCATTCGTCCTTCAAGCCATCTCGACCGTTAGATCGATCCGATCTAACGGCCGAGAACGTCTGTCCAGTCGTGGGGGAACATCCATACCGCCACCGCGCCGATATTCAGCCCCGTGTTCGTAACATGCCCAAGACAACAAGCAAAAATTGTCGGATTCAGATCTGAAAAAAAGCAAGATGCAACTTGCACCAAAACAAAGACAATGATATATATGAAACGGGGAAAAAAGAGTGGTAAAAAAAAAGGAGAGAACAGAGATCTTGTAATACAAGAAAAACCAAAATTTGTAACCAAATCAAGTGATAATCGAAAAGACAGTCCAGTGGTAAACACTTGTTTCTTTTTCTTACTTTTTTTTTTACATGCATATACGAAAGAAGAAAACCGAAATAAAAAGAAGAGAGTCGTCTTACCATCGCTGTTTTGTGGGTCGTCCCTTCCTTAGTGATAAGCCTTTCGGCTTCTCCAAGCCCGATATGGTGAACTAAAGGGAGGGGAAGACCCGTAGTTTTGTTTTGGTTTAAAAATATTTTTTTCGCTTCATATTTTCTAGATCTAGGGCAAATAAGGGTGTATCCTCCGAATCCAACCACGGATTCATGTTGAGGATAAAAGGGGGTTATTTTGGTGTGTTTTGAGGTTTCATCTGGCGCGGTTAGCGGGCGGCGGCATGACGGAGAATACGGCGGCCGCCGCCCGATTCGGGTTTCATGGGGTAGTTGAGAGAGAATGAAGAATGGATGGTTTTTGCAAAAATCGAAAAAATGAAACAAATGGCTAAAATTTGATTTCGGTCTAAAAAAGAGGGTTTATATAATTGTTATTATTTCGTTAAATGGGAAAATCACACACTTAACCATCCCGCGTTTTCAATATTTTCGTTTTTGTCTTGCCGCATGGTATAATTACAATCCCGATCCCCGATATTTCAAAATCTTGTAATCCAAGTCCCTAAATTACACCGATTCAGATTTTAAATGGTAAAATTACCCCCTTAACCATCCCGCGTTTTTGAACTTTTCATTTTGGTCCCCCTTGGTCTAATTACGATTTGATCCTTTTAGGTTTTGTTTGTTTCGCAATTTCGTCCCTAAATTACATATTATTGTTCTTTAATTTTACGCCATGACTTTTATTTTTCTTTCATTTCAGTCATGTATTCTTTGTAAATATTCATGTTCGTATTATGATCGTATATGTTGATATTCTATTATTTTTCGTCCCTAGTATATGACTCATATTTTATGTTTATATATATATGTGTGTTAAACTTATAATAGTCATGTTTTTTATCCGATTATTCGTATTAAAGCATGTTATGTTCTATTTGACTCGTAAACGGCATTGTTCTTGTATTTTTGTACGTATGTTTTCTTGGCTTTTAGGTTACGTGTTAGTGTGTCTTCTTTTATGTATAATATATTGTTCCATAGATGTTGAAATATGTTTTATGACTAGCATGTATATCTTTTTGAAATATTTGTTCGTCTATATACGACGTAATTATTCCTGCATTGTTGTTCTAACTTGTTAAAGTTGTTTTTATCTATTATTTAGAATAATATGTATATATGCATGTTTTAGTCTAGTATATCATTTATGTTAGATTAGTATTCTGTTATGTCAATATTTATTACATTTAAATATTTTGCCATGTTTTATATTTTTGCCACTAAGATTGCATATAATTTATAACTTGTTAATGCGGTGCCCTTTTATCCGAGTGTAAACGGGGGCCAGTATTGCGTAGTGATAATGGTTGGGCGTTTATTCTCGGATAACGGGCCTCTTAAAATTTATTCGCAATTATGACCGAATTTTAAAATAATTGTCACTCTAATCCGGAAAATCCAATATTAATAAAGCGGTAATTATTAAAGTACAGTTTTGGGCGGTGTGGGGTGCTAATCCTTCCCCATCCGTAACCGACTCCCGTACCCAATAGTTTTTTGAATCTCGGTTTTATGGTGTCCGAGCCTACCTAAGTGGCGGTGGCGACTCCATTTTTTTTAATGCGGTTTTTTAAAAAAAAAACCCACGGAATAAATATTTTTAAGAATCACAAACACATTTCAAAAACACCTTCGAAAATCCACTTTTTTTTAGCGAGAAAAGACATCGCTTTAGATGGCGACTCCGTTTGGGAAATTTTTGTTTTTCGGAAAAAAACAAATGAGAGTCAAGCTTTTAAAATAATTACCGCTTTACTAATATTGGAAGTTCCGGATTAAAGTGACTATTAAATTAACATTCGGTCATAATTGCGCGTTTATTTTAACGCATTTAAAATATGGCATATAAACTGTCTTTCTAAGTGGGGAAAACGCTAATGCTTTCGTGGAGATATCGTTTCTCCGTATGGGCCTAGCAATTACCTGGGGCTCGAGTACCTTATGCTTTCGTAAGGATATCGTTCCTTAAATGACGGGCATAAGCGAATGGGTCCTCCCGAATTGAACCCGGTTGAAAGGAGCCTATAATGGGTGATGATCGGGGGCCTTGCTACTCTTAGTAGAGGACAGCAAGGACAATTCGGGTACCTCCTAGCACCAACACTGCATGTAGAGAATATATAAACTCACCCTGTTAGAGCCATGTGAATAACCTCAGTGAATCATTTGAAGGGATGTACATCAACATGATAGCTGAAAAGGACCGACACAAACAAAATGTTGACCAACATCCGCCCTTGCCGCCCCGGGAAACACTCGATAACTGGAGCTGCATTTATCTACCTGTAGTTTTTAGGAATAGATCAGAGTAATGCTCCGAATCAGCCTTTTGTTTTTGCCCATAAACAATGGGGATCTCTTGTATGGGGCACCTATGTTAACTTTTTGATTGAAATGAAAATATCCCCACTTTCTTAAAAATGACCAAAGTCTCATTTATTTCATTCATGCATTCTTCATATTCATTCCCTTCATATAAAGCCGTCTCTTTCCCAATACAATTCATTCTCATTTAATGCATGTCGCTCATGATTGACGATATGAATGATACCGGATCCAATCCTGGAGTGAATTTCGAATGCCCCCGAGGTCTCGAGAGGAATTGAGGAAGGATATGATGAGAAAGAAATTGAGGTCCCGGAAGAGTTGAAGAGAATGGTGGACAACGAAGAAAGACAGATCATGCCCCACCAAGAAGAAACATAAATTGTCAACTTGGGGACTGAAGAAGAGAGAAAAGAAATAAAAGTAGGAACGACGATTTCCTCAAAAACCAAGCATGAACTGATAGCCCTACTTCAGGAATTCAAGGATGTCTTCGCCTGGACTTATCAAGATATGCCAGGGTTGAATACCGACATAGTGGTGCACAAATTGCCGACAAAATCGGAGTGCAAACCAGTGCAGCAAAAACTTCGGAGAATGAGACCAGATATGCTGTTAAAGATCCGAGAAGAAGTGAAAAAGCAATTTGATGCTGGATTCTTGGAGGTAGCCAAATACCCCGAATGGGTTGCAAACATTGTACCAGTACCAAAGAAAGACGAGAAAGTTCGTATGTGTGTAGATTATAGGGATCTGAACCGAGCCAGCCCTAAAGACAACTTCCCTTTACCACATATTGACACGCTGGTTGACAACACCGCAGGACATTCATGGTTTTCCTTCATGGACGGCTTCTCAGGGTACAACCAGATAAAGATGGACCCTAACGACATGGAGAAGACCACATTCATAACCATGTGGGGCACTTTTTGTTATCGAGTGATGCTGTTTGGGCTAAAGAACGCAGGGGCAACATACCAAAGAGCAATGGTGACTCTTTTCCATGACATGATGCACAAAGAAATAGAAGTATACGTGGACGATATGATTGCCAAATCTCGAACAGAGGAGGAGCACCTACAAAACTTGAGAAAACTATTCCAAAGACTACGGAAGTACCAATTGAGGCTCAATCCTGCCAAGTGTACCTTCGCCGTTACTTCTGGAAAACTCTTAGGATTCGTGGTAAGCAGAAGAGGGATTGAGATTGATCCGGATAAAGTGAAAGCCATCCAGGACCTTTCACCACCCCGCACGCAGAAGGAAGTCCACGGTTTCCTGGGGAGGCTGAATTATATCTCTCGTTTCATTTCCCAATTAACCAACCAATGCGACCCGGTCTTCAGACTTCTTAGAAAAAATAATCCTGGCGTGTGGGATGAAGAATGTCAAAGAGCCCTAGAAAAGATCAAAAAGTACCTGACAAATGCTCCAATTTTAGTCGCACCAGTACCTGGTCGACCACTAATCCTCTACTTAACAGTCTTTGAGAATTCAATGGGATGCGTACTGGGGCAACACGATGAGTCAAGAAAAAAGGAGCAAGCTATCTATTACCTAAGCAGGAAATTCAATGATTGCGAAACGCGGTACCCGCCAGTGCAGAAACTGTGTTGTGCTCTAGTTTGGGCTACCAAGCGGCTTAGATAGTACATGTTGTACCATACTACCTGGTTGATATCCAAGCTAGACCCATTGAAGTTCTTAATGGAAGCGCCAGCACTAACGGGAAGGATGGCCCGATGGCGAGATGCTCTTATCCGAATTCGACATCGTATATGTTGTTGTCGTAAAGCCGTAAAGGGAAGTGCCGTAGTAGATTTCCTAGCTAGTCGTGCCGGATGACTATGAGGCATTGAACTTTAGTTTCCCAGACGAAGACTTGATGTGCATTACAACCGAAGAAGAGGTTTGGATGATAAGTCATGGAAACTTTACTTGATGGAGCCTCCAACGCCCGGACATGGGATAGGGCGGTGTTAATTTCACCGAGGACGTCTATTATCCTTTCACCAGAAGATTGGAATTCTTCTGCACAAACAATATAGCTGAATACGAAGCTTGCATCATGGGACTGAACTCAGCCATCGAGAGAAAGGTTAAGGAACTTCGAGTGTTCGGAGATTCGTCTTTAGTCATTTACCAATTGCGAGGGGAATGGGAAACCAGAGACCCGAAGTTGGTCAAATATCACGAATGGATCCAAGAGCTCACCAAAGAGTTAGAAAAGGTCAGCTTCAATTACCTGCCCCGAGAAGAAAATCAGATGGCAGATGCATTGGCAACCTTGGCATCCATGTTTAATACAAACACCGGGGCAGAAATGAAGCCCATTGAGATGCAGACGTTTGAAAAGCCTGCTCATTGTTGTAATGTACAGGAAGAGATTGACGGAAATCCATGGTACTATGATATCCTGCAATATGTCAAGCTTCGAAAGTATCCAGAAGGGGCAAACGACAATGACAGAAAAACGCTCAGGAAAATGGCAACAAAATATGTCCTAGATGGGGAAATCCTATATAGGAGAAGTCATGATCAAACATTGCTGAGATGTGTGGATGCCCGGGAGGCGAAGGAGATCTTAGCCGAAGTACATGACGGGATATGTGGAACGCACGCCAACGGGCTGTCTATTGCCCGGAAAATTATGAGATATGGTTATTTCTGGCTGACCATGGAGGGAGATTGCATCGATTACGCCAGAAAATGCCACAAATGCCAAATCTACGCTGACAAGATTCACGCACCCCCATCGCCTTTACACACCATGAATTCTCCGTGGCCTTTCGCAGCGTGGGGCATGGACGTCATCGGGCAGATCCATCCAAAAGCTTCCAATGGACACCGTTTCATTTTGGTCGCAATAGACTACTTCACTAAATGGGTAGAGGCAGCATCTTACGCCAATATCACCAAGACTACAGTTTGTAAGTTCTTAAAGAAAGAAATTATTTGTCGATACTGAGTGCCAGAAAGGATCATCACTGACAACGCTTCCAATCTGAATAACAAAATGATGACGGACGTGTGCATTCAATTCAAGATAACACACCATAATTCCACAGTCTATCGTCCTAAAATGAATGGAGCAATGGGAAGCAAGCAAACAAGAACATAAAGAAGATCATAGCGAAGACTACGGATACCTACGAGGATTGGCATGAGAAGTTGCCTTTTGCCCTTTTTGCCAATAGGACGTCCATTCGCACATCAACAGGGCAACACCCTACTCCTTGGTGTATGGTACCAAGCAAGACTCCTAATTGAGGTAGAGATCCCGTCTCTCCGGGTCTTAAACGAAGTAAAATTGGAAGAAGCTGAATGGGTGCAGCGAGACTCGACCAGCTAAATCTCATTGTGAAAAAGACTAAAGGCCATTTGTCATGGTCGGATGTACCAAAAGCGGATGGTGGGGCATACAACAAAAAGGTGCGCCCAAGAGAATTCAAAGAAGGGGATGCGTACTCAAGAAAATCCTCCCTATCCCGAAAGATTCTCGGGAAAATGGATGCCCATGGGAAGGACCGTGACGTCGTAAAAATGCCTTCTCGGGAGGAGCCCTGATCCTAACAGAAATGGATGGGGACGAGCTGAAAAATCCCGTAAATTCTGATGCCGTCAAGAAGTACTATCTCTAAAAAAAAAATTGGAGAGCTCAGGGAGAAAACCCGAAACCGGGCGTCTTGAAGCAAAGGAAGGACTCGAGTTGAAAACCCGCAAAGGGCGGCTCGGGTAAGTTGAAGAGACGGGTATCCACATGAACAAGTTGAACAGGCGGGTATCCACATGTATCATTCATATTGAAGATAATGAGGGATCTTGTATTTTCATACTTAACTCATGTGTGTCATACCTTTCTTTTTAAGATATCCCAAAGCCCTTAATCGTAATAAAACCATGTTTTTGAGCATCCATTCCTGGCCTTATTGTCAATTTCAATTAAATAAGATAACATAGGCTTATAATGAAACAAGAGATTTCGGAGCATTACTATGATTTAACCTTGAAAATGCAGGTGATCAAAGAAAACGATGTTAACTCCGTCCTCTAGTTCCCTACATAATGGCTAGGGAAGGCAAGAAGCTTTAAACAACCAGGTAAGATGACCAATGGCACATATCCTATCTATTCAAGGAAGGCATATGAGATAACAAAAGAGATCTCTTTGGTGAAAAACCCAGAAGGGCACCACTCTAAAAAAAAAATTGGAGAGCTCAGGGCGAAAACCCGAAACCGGGCGTCTTGAAGCAAAGGAAGGACTCGAGTTGAAAACCCGCAAAGGGTGGCTCGAGTAAGTTGAAGAGACGGGTATCCACATGAACATCATGAAGAGGAGGCTTTAGGCAAAAAAAAAGAGAATTCTCCACCGGTTGACAGGATCATGTATCATTCATATTGAAGATAATGAGGGATCTTGTATTTTCATACTTAACTCATGTGTGTCATACCTTTCTTTTTAAGATATCCCAAAGCCCTTAATCGTAATAAAACCGTGTTTTTGAGCATCCATTCCTGGCCTTATTGTCAATTTCAATTAAATAAGATAACATAGGCTTATAATGAAACAAGAGATTTCGGAGCATTACTATGATTTAACCTTGAAAATGCAGGTGATCAAAGAAAACGATGTTAACTCCGTCCTCTAGTTCCCTACATAATGGCTAGGGAAGGCGAGAAGCTTTAAACAACCAGGTAAGATGACCAATGGCACATGTACTATCTATTCAAGGAAGGCATACGAGATAACAAAAGAGATCTCTTTGGTGAAAAACCCAGAAGGGCACCCCTCTAAAAAAAAACTCTCTAAAGTGAAAACCCGAAAGGGCACTTTAGAATTCCAAGTCGTAATTAGAGAAAAAGAAAGGTTGAGATGGTTGAACCTGACAGTGAAACGGAGTATCGATGCCCGTAAGAAAGGAGAAAGCGAACATCAAGATCAAATAAGTGTCAAAACAAGCCCCCCAAGATATTGACACTCATGCAACATGAATAGTCAGACATCACTAGGATTAGGAGCATGTCAATTCATTTGTCATAGCATTTTGTTTTCATCTCAGACAGGTATCTGCAGATTCAAAGAGACATCGATGGCCATCGCGGTGTGAATCCCAAATGAGAAGACAATGTTTTTACATACAAAAGGCACATGTTTTCAAGCTCCAGAGAGAGGTTCTATATAGGAAGAATCATTCTCTCCGAGGTTTCAGAAGCTGAAAGTTCTATATAGGAAGGACTGACAGCTCCAGGGTGAAGACTCGCAGTTCTATATAGGAAGGACTCCCAGTCGAAGGAATTCACCCATGACACGCAAGATTATATAGGAAATCCTGCTGTGTCGAAAGCGAAGAGTTCTATATAGGAAGGGCTCCGAGCTTCAATGTCTTAGAGTGAAAGATTCTATATAGGAAGAATCCGTAACTCCAAGATTTCAGACGCCAAAAGTTCTATATAGGAAGGACCGACGGCTCCAAGGTGAAGACTCGCAGTTCTATATAGGAAGAACTCCCAGTCAAAGAAATTCACCTATGACACAGGGTTATATAGGAAACCTGTTGTGTCGAAAGCGAAGAGTCTTATATAGGAAAGGCTTCGAGCTTCATTGTCTTAGAGTGAAAGGTTCTATATAGGAAGAACCTGTAGCTCTGAGATTTCAGACGCCAAAAGTTCTATATAGGAAGGACTGACGGCTCCAGGATTTGAAAACTAGCAGTTCTATATAGGAGGAACTCCCAGTCGGAAGAATCCATCAATGGCGCAAAGGTTTTATATAGGAGAAACCAATGTTGAAGGCGAAGAGTTCTATATAGGAAGGACTCCAAGCTTTACTGTCTCAAAGTGAAAGGAAGGACTCATAACTCGGGGTTTTAGAGCGAAGGGTTCTATATAGGAAGAGCATGTAGCTCCAAGATCGAAAGGTGACGAAGCTCTATATAGGAAGAACTTACGAGCCTGAAGATTCAGCCAAGGAAGAGCGGAGATGTCCAAAAGAACTCGTTTTTCCAAAGCTACAAATAGGGAAGTCTGATAAAAATGAGTGCTTATGAATCTTTGCTTTGTTTCCCATTCCATGAGAACAAGCAAAGAGGGGCAACTGTAATCACTCATTTTCACTTGTAAATATATATTAATATTGCATGTATATTTATTATATTATATGAATGTTACTAATATAAGGTGGTGTGTGCATGTATAAGCTATGTATACGTATTAAGGGTGTATGTATGTCGCGTATGTATCTAGAGTATGAGCGTATTTGATTAATATATAGATGTTATGTTAATTATATGTATGATTATACGTACGTATGCTAGAATATTATATTAATTAATGATTGTATAATATAAGTATACATTTTCGTATGTATATGTATTGCTGTTATAATTATATTATTATTATTAATATTATTGGGCTGATAAAATGAAAAAAATTAAATATATTAAACCCAAATAAAAATTACAGTCCAAGTCCAAATACAATTACAAGGCCCGGTTGGCCCAAACCCAAATCTTATCTAATTACAATTATGGTGTGCAGGTAACTGTGGGCCGTTGGATCAAGATCTGATCCAACGGCCACGATCAAACCAAGAAGTCAAAAATATCTGCCAGCCGCGTGTTCCACACGTATGGACCGTTCGAGTGCCACGCGCGCGTGTGGTCCACGCGCGCGTAAGATCCACGCGTTCTGACTCCTCGACTGCGGAGCTCCACGTGTCAAGATCTGGAGCCGTCTCATCAAATCGAGGCTTCATCCAGGCCGTTCGTCCTTCAGATCTGATCTAACGGCCGAGAACGCGTCTGGCCGCTGGCAGAACATCCATACCGCCACCGCGCCGATATTCAGCCCCCGTGTTCAGAACATGCCCAAGACAACAAGCAAAAATTGTCAGTTCAGATCTGAAAAAAAGCAAGATGCAACTTGCACCAAAACAAAGACAATGATATATATGAAACAGGGACTTTTGTAACGGGGGAAAAAAAAGAGTGGTAACAAAAAAAAGGAGAGAACAGAGATCTTGTAATACAAGAAAAAAACCAAAATTTGTAACCAGTCAAGTGATAATCGAAAGACAGTCCAGTGGTAAACACTTGTTTCTTTTTCTTACTTGTTTTTTTTACATGCATATACGAAAGAAGAAAACCGAAATAAAAAGAAGAGAGTCGTCTTACCATCGCTGTTTGTGGGTCGTCCCTTCCTTAGTGATAAGCCTTTCGGCTTCTCCAAGCCTGATATGGTGAACTAAAGGGAGGGGAAGACCCCTGGTAGTTTTGTTTTGGTTTAAAAAATATTTTTTTTCGCTTCGTATTTTCTAGATCTAGGGCAAATAAGGGTGTATCCTCTGAATCCAACCACGAATTCATGTTGAGGATAAAAAGGGGGTTATTTTGGTGTATTTTGGAGGTTCATCGGTGCCGGTTAGCGGCGGCCGGCGACGGAGAATACGGCGGCCGGCCGCCGGATTCTGGGTTTCATGGGGTAGTTGAGAGAGAATGAAGAACAGATGGTTCTTGCAAAATCAGAAAAATGAAACAAATGGCTAAAATTTGATTTCGGTCTAAAAAGAGGGTTTATATAATTGTTATTATTTCGTTAAATGGGAAAATCACACACTTAACCATCCCGCGTTTTCAATATTTTCGTTTTTGTCTTGCCGCATGGTATAATTACAATCCCAGTCCCCCTGATATTTCAAAATCTTGTAATCCAGTCCCTAAATTACACCGATTCAGATTTTAAATGGTAAAATTACCCCCTTAACCATCCCGCGTTTTTGAACTTTTCATTTTGGGTCTGCCCCTTGGTCTAATTACAGTTTTGATCCTTTTAGGTTTTGTTTGTTTCGCAATTTCGTCCCTAAATTACATATTATTGTTCTTTAATTTCGCCCCTTGACTTTTATTTTTCTTTCATTTCAGTCATGCATTCTTTGTAAATATTCATGTTCGTATTATGATCGTATATGTTGATATTCTATTATTTTTCGTCCCTAGTATATGACTCATATTTTATGTTTATATATATATGTGTGTTAAACTTATAATAGTCATGTTTTTTATCCGATTATTCGTATTAAAGCATGTTATGTTCTATTTGACTAAAAACGGCATTGTTCTTGTATTTTTGTACGTATGTTTTCTTGGCTTTTAGGTTACGTGTTAGTGTGTCTTCTTTTATGTATAATATATTGTTCCATAGATGTTGAAATATGTTTTATGACTAGCATGTATATCTTTTTGAAATATTTGTTCGTCTATATACGACGTAATTATTCCTGCATTGTTGTTCTAACTTGTTAAAGTTGTTTTTATCTATTATTTAGAATAATATGTATATATGCATGTTTTAGTCTAGTATATCATTTATGTTAGATTAGTATTCTGTTATGTCAATATTTATTGCATTTAAATATTTTGCCATGTTTTATATTTTTGCCACTAAGATTGCATATAATTTATAACTTGTTAATGCGGTGCCCTTTTATCCGAGCGTAAACGGGGCCAGTATCAAGCGTAGTGATAGTGGTTGGGCGTTTATTCTCAGATAACGGGGCACTTAAAATTTATTCGCAATTATGACCGAATTTTAAAATAATCGTCACTCTAATCCGGAAAATCCAATATTAATAAAGCGGTAATTATTAAAGTACCAGTTTTGGGCGGTGTGGGGGTGCTAATCCTTCCCCATCCGTAACCGACTCCCGAACCCAATAGTTTTTGAATCTCTGGTTTTATGGTGTCCGGCCTACCTAAGTGGCCGGTGGCGACTCCATTTTTTTTAATGCGGTTTTTTTAAAAAAAACCCCACGGAATAAATATTTTTAAGAATCACAAACACCTTTCAAAAACACCTTCGAAAATCCACTTTTTTTTAGCGAGAAAAGACATCGCTACAGAGGTAATCAAAAATTGCCACCATCCACAAGTGTAGAAGGTATTAGAATTTTCTTAGGACATGTAGGTTTTTACCGTCGTTTCATTAAAGATTTCTCAAAAATCTCTAAACCTTTATGCTTACTTTTAGAATAGAATACCCTTTTTCTGATGATTCTTGTTTAAAAGCATTTCAAGACTTAAAAGACAGGTTGATTAATGTCCCCATAGTCGTGGCACCAGATTGGAATGAGCCATTTGAGCTCATGTGCGATGCTAGCGACTATGCCATTGGAGTATTGTTAGGAAAGAGGCGTGGCAAAATTTTCCATACCATTTACTCCAGGCGAACGTTGAACGAGGCCCAACTTAACTACACTACAACTGAGAAGGAATTCCTAGCAGTTGTCTTTGCGTTTGAGAAATTTAGATCTTACTTGGTGGGTAGTAAAGTTGTGGTATACAAAGACCATTCGGCACTCAAATACCTTCTAAAAAAGAAAGATTTCAAGCCCATACTGATCCGATGGACACTCTTGCTGCAGGAGTCTAACATAGACATTCGAGATAAAAAGATAGTAAAAATCAAGTAGCTGATCATTTATCTCGATTGGAGCACCACCATAAGGATGCAACACCATTACCATTAGAGATGAGTTCCCTAATGAATGCTTGCTTGCAACCACTACCGTGTCGTGGTATGCTGACATAGTCAATTACATAGTCAGTAAAATACTGTCACCAAATTTGGCAAGTAATGCCAGGAACTGATTTCTAAAAGATATTTGGCAATATTATTAGGATGATCCGTTCTTATTCAAGGAATGTGCTAACCAAGTAATTTGACATTGTGTGCCAGAGGAGGAACAACAAAACATATTACAGCTTTGCCATGCAGCACCATATGGAGGCCACTTTGCTGGGATGAAGACAGCGGCCAAAGTGTTGTAGCCTGGATTTTTTTGGCCCACACTGTTCAAAGACGCCCATCATTTTTCCAAAACATGTGATTGATGCCAACGTACTGGAAACATTTCCAGCAGACATAAATTGTTGCTTCCGAACATCATGCCAGTGGAGCTATTTGATGTATGAGAGATAGAGTTTATGGGTTTATTTTCTCCATCATTCAGTAATGCATATATACTAGTGGTCGTAGACTACGTCTCAAAGTGGGTAGAGGTCGTTGCCCTCCCATCAAACAATGCCAAGGTTGTTTCCAAATTTTTACACAAACAGATCTTCACTAGATTCAGTGCCCTCAAAGCTATCATACATGATGCGGGTACTCATTTTAAATGCAATTTAATCACTAAAGCTTTGTGCAGGTATGAGATCCAGCAAAAAATTGCCACTACTTACCATTCGCAAACAAATGGCTAGGCAGAAATCTCGAACAAACAGATCAAGAACATCTTGGAAAAGATAGTGAACCCAATAAGGAAGGACTGGTCCTTGAGGCTAGATGATTCCTTGTGGGCATATCGAGCAACATTCAAAACTCTATCAGGAACTTCTTCATACAAGCTTATATTTGGGAAGTCATGCCATTTGCCAGTAGAGCTAGAGCATCAAGTATATTGGGCAATCAAGCGGTTGAACATGGAATGGAGGGTTGCAGGTGAGAAGAAGTTATTAGATTTTAATGAGTTAGAGGAATTCTGAGCTCAAGCCTATGAGAATGCCAAGTTGTACAAAGAGAAGACAAAAGATAGTATGACAACAAAATTTTGCCAAGACAGTTTGAGGTTGAGCAAAAAGTGTTGTTCAATTCCAAGCTCAAGCTATTTCCAGACAAGCTCAAATCTAGATGGTCAAGACCCTTTGAGGTTGTCTAATCCTATACTCATAGAGTCGTTGATATTAAGGACTTGAAAACAGGGGTCACATTCAAGGTAAATGGCCAGAGACTAAAACACCATTGGGACGGAAGTCCAGGTAATGCCAAGGAGACCATTCTTCTAGGAGAGACTGAATAATTTTTCCATCTCCGATTGATCATTGTAAATAGTTAGGTTAGTTGCTTTTCTTTTTAAAATTTTAGTTCATTTTTATTTTTTATTTTTATTTGTTTAAAAGGTTTTTTTCTGAGTGCTACTACAAGATATGTTGCTAGACATGTGTGCCAAGGCAGTATGCCAGGATAAACCGGCATTCAGACACTCATCAATTACCACATGGACCTTACGTGAGATTAGGCCCAAGGGAGAAAGAATTTTGGCTGAGTGGAAAAACCTTAAGCCGCCTAGGCTAAAATCACAACCTTTTAGTTTTTAACCTGAAAATTTTACCCTCTTTCTTTCCGATTCGTCACTTCAGTTAAACCCAAACCCATCATCACCCCACTTCCCTAAACACGCATAACTTCCACTCCATCATAACTTTCACTAACCTCACCATTAAACAACCTCAATCGTTTCTCCTTCCCTCTATTTAATCAAATCTTTCCATAAAGCTAAACCTTTACTTTCTCTTTCATACTCTCTCGCACGGCAAGAACCTCAAGCATCAAGCTTTCTCTTAATCTTTTTTTATCACTATATCCTTCTTTCCCAACTTTCTTTCTTGGCTACTTCATCCACACTTTTCAAGATTTTCTTCAATGAAGAAATCAAGAAAAAATATGACAAGAATTTCTCAGCTCATACTTTTTGCTATGAAAAGGGATTAAAGTTCAATAACGAGGCCAACCTTGGTTACTCGCCTGAACTAGTTGCCATCGTTAAGAAGCACAGATGGGAAATCTTTTGCCAGCAGCCAAGAAGAGGTTGATTCCACCATCGTCCGAGAATTCTATGCCCATCTCACGACAAAAAATGTACCTTTTCCACTGATAAGAGGCACGTGCGTTCGTTTTGATGAAGAATACATTAACGGTTTGTTTAAGTTGGATGGTTTAGGGGAAGAACACTTGGCTTTCGCTAAATCTTTGGATGATACCAAGAGGACGCTGATTTTGAAAGACTTGTGTGAGCCAGGCGCAAAATAGATTATTTCATCCAAGGGCATATGACTATGAAAAGGTTGTCACTGAAGCCACAGTTGAGGGGATGAAACCACTTCCTAAAGGCAAACCTAATGTCAATCACGCATAACGAGACTGTTTTAGAGGAATGGATGACACTGTTGCATTCTATCATGATGGGAAAAAAATCAATGTAGGTTGTTTGATCATGGATGAGACCTACAAATGTGCTGGTAAGGGAAGTGGTAGTCTTGTTTTTCCTTCTTTAATCACTAAATTTTGCAGACTCCATAACGTGCCAAGGTTGGACTCCGATAACACCCCAAAATGCAAAGAAACTATCACCCCTACACTATGGAAGCAATTAATTGCCAGAGAAGCGAATGAGAATGACAAGGGAAAGAATACTGAGCCAACATCTACTGTCAAAACGCCCAGGTCAAAACCTGCAACAAAATACCAACTGATGCTTTGGCATTACTTTCCCAAATTTTTTAGCAACAATAACTCATTCTCCAGAAGCTAGAGAAAACTGAGGAGCATAATCTGATACTCTGGCAATATGTTGGTTCTAAGGATCATGCCATTAAAACCACTATTGAGAGCATTGCCACTGATCCTTTGCCAAAGTTTCCAGAGTTCCCAGCTAGTTCACTGCCCCAGAAGAAATGCCACCAAGCCTACAATCTGTTCATACTCTAACACAACAATTAGGTGCCATTATCCCTATCTCACTTATTCAAGTTGAATCCGCCAAGACTAATACTTTTGAGGAATCTAATGATAATATTGATGCCAAGATTGAGGTGCCTCTAATATCTCCTGTCGCGTCAGTGTCGTCTGTCGCCTTGCTATCCCTACTGCCTCTGAGCTAGTGAGGATTATCAATGAGGTCCTCCATGATGTAAGAGCCTCCACTACCGCACCCAAACCCCAGTTAAAAATAAAGAAGCACATGTGTAGGTACTTTGTTTTATTTGCTATTTTTCTTAGTTTGTAGTTGCATTACTTGAGGACAAGCAATGGGCTAGGCTTTGGGGGTGTTAACTCTTCAAAATTACTACATTTCCTATACATATTGCCATGTTTTTTTCTTGCCTTTGAGTATACATCCATGCATTTAGTTAGTAAAATCATGCATTTGCATTAAGGAGTTGATGAACCTTTCTCTTGCCAGAGTAAAGGTGTATTTCTTTGCTTTGGTATGCAGGACAGGGTAGGAGCATGAGCAGGACAAGAGCAGGATAAGAGCTGCTGGTAGAGTAAGGCAAGAAACCCGAAGAGAAATGCCAAGTCAAGATGGCAAAAGAAGGACGATTAATGCCAGGCTTGGTTGGCAAAAAAAGGATGGCCGATGTCCGATTAGTTAGTCGTTGGTCAAAGATCCAGTCAGCCTTAGAATTCAAAAGAAGATAAGAGGATAACGCGCTCATCTTAAGTGTGTAACCAACTTTCAAATTCAAAACCCAATATATGGCTTTTCACGCATGCCTATTTAAATGAGTCTCAACGATGAACAAAGGGGATCAATCGACTCACTCAAGGAGGCTGCACCGTGGTAAAAAGGGTAGTGAAGGGTTGCATAGACAGACCTCCTTCCTTATCCATTTCTCTTCATGTTTATTCTATTTTTATGATGGTGTTTGTTAAAAACGATTTGATATTGATGGTTTCCCCAACCATGAACTGATTTCTTAAGTTGGTTGGGGATGTTTTAACAAGGAACACTCAACTATTTTCCAGATTTTAATAATTGAATGCCTTTGCATTTTTTGTCTATCTTGCTAGTAATTATTTTCTTCAATTTTTTGCCATACAATAGTTGTAATTGCATGCACATTATCTTCTGATATCTTAACATACTTAGGAGATAACGATTAATTGCCAAGATACTAAGGCGAGAAGCTTCGATAGAAGATCTTTAAGTATATGAGGTTACTTTGGAAGTGAATCTACCCCTTAGGAGTAAAAGATTAAAACTTGTTCAAGTTAATTAATGAAAGACATCACTATAGACATATAGGGGTTAATCATAATTAACTTAGGATATTGCTATCGACAGAGGCTTTACTACTATAAAATCTACTCGGGAATAAAAACCAAGGGTGGAAGTTATTAAAATAATGGCATAGTTAGTATGAAATCCAAGCATCATTTACCAACGCTAATCACCATCTGAATACACTTGTTTACCAAACTTGCCTGAATTCTCATTATATTCTCCTTAGTCATTTTTCTTAAAACTACAATCTAAAATTCAATTCAAACACATTCACCTTATTTCACAAGTAAACTTATGGCATTTAATTCTCGGTCAATCCTTGTAGATACGATACTCAGCTTACTGTTGTATTACTTGCATACAAAAGGCCTATACTTGGCATTATTTACTAGCATATTTATACTTATTTATCAATTATTTTCCAAGTGTTAGTCAGTCGACAGTTTTGTTTTGGTCTGGGTAACTTGAAGGCTCAAACAGTTTATGTTGATCTCAAGATTGGATCTCTTGAAATTTTGGATGTAAGCACCAATGGTGACTGGAGAATGGCTCATTGGCAAACATTATTATTAGAGATCGATGTTGCAACAAAGGAGGGGAAATAATGGGTTTTTTGGTAAGACGTGCTTCAGATGATCATGAGTCCCTAAACTTTAATTTCCTAGATGAAGATCCAATGAGCATAATAGAAGGCAAGAGGAACAAACTTTTGGAAGCTTATGTTTGAGAGAGCATACAATGTCTTTTGCTGTATAAGGAAAATTTATCCAAAAGCCCCAATTGACACCATTTTATCCTGGTTGTGATTGATTATTTTACGAAGTGGATGGAAGTTGCTTCCTATGTCGATATTACAAGAAGAATATTTTGCCAAATGCTAAAGAGAGATTATCTATCGATATGGTTTGCCATAAAGGATTATTTTTGATAGTGCATCTAATCTGAATAACAAGATGGTATCAAAAGTTTGGTGAGCAGTTCAAGATAAAGCATAATAGTTTTGTGACTAATCGCTCAGAGATGAATGGGGTAGTAGAGTCGGAAAACATAAACATCAAAAAAATTATCTCAAAGACTTGCAAAGACCGACATGAGAAACTATCATTAGTCTTGTATGCATATCGATCTACAGTGTGCACTTCAATAGGGGCAACATTGTATTTTTGGTCTATAGAAGGAAGTACTATGACTAATTGAGGCTCAGACTCCGTCATTGGGTATTAATAGATATGAAATTGGATGACGCAAATGAGTATAGGCTTGATAAGGTCAGTTGAATATCAATGAATAGAGGAGACTAAAAGTAATTTACTATGAATAGATGAGACTAAAAGTAATTTACCAAGGGAGAACGATGCAAGCTCACAACAATGAAGTTCGTCCAAAGAATTCCGAGAAGGAGATCTAGAGCTTAAAAGACCTTTCTAGTTCATAAAGATTCTGTGGAAATGGATGCCTAATTGGAAAGGGCTATACATCATCAAGGAGGCCTCTTTTCGGAGGAGCTTTGATTTTAACTATAATGATCATAGATGAGTTAAGTAATCTAATGGACTCAGACTCGGTCAAGAAATGTTACGCTCAAAGAATTAAAAAAGATATTGAAAAAGGAAAAAAATAGAGTGAAACCCCAAAAAGGGTGCTTCACAAAATGAAAATATCTATGGTGAAAACCCAAAAGGGATGCCTTAGATATATAAAAAATCAATCAAAAGAAGAAGAAGGAAAAAATCAAAAGAAAAGGGGGTTCAAGATGAAAATCTGCAAAGGGTGTCTTGAAAGCAAAGAAGGATTTGAGTTGAAAACCTGAAAGGGCAGCTCAAATACATTTTGAGATTAGGCATCCAGCAAGAAACCTTCTCGGAATCTACAGTTTTGAGAAATTTCGAGATTGGAAGCTCTATTTCGGTTGATAGGCACTCGTGTCCTTCATACAATGGATACCTAGAGCATTGCATTAAATTTATCATGTTTGCCCTGACTTATCAAATTATTCCAATTTCTCAAATTTAGTAAAATAATATTTTGAGCCTTTCGCTTATCATTTCAACAAGTATCTTGCATATAAATCGATTAGATACAAGAAAAACAAAGGATTTCGTGGTTATTATTATGATGTACTAATCCTTTAAGTGCAGGAAGAAAAAGATGTAATACCTCAAAATTTTGGTTAGTGACCAAAATGAATAAAATGAAAGTTTGGTGACTAAAGTATAAACTTAGGAAAAGTTTAGGAACTAAATTGTACTTTTTGAAAGTTATGTATTTTAGTCCCGTAAATGAACAGTTTACCCCCAAGAATGATTTTTTCATGTTACTCGGATTTTTGGTACAAAAATTGTGTTAAAAGCTATAAAAGGGTTAAGTTCGAGAAAAAATCGGATAATCGGATCAAATCAAAATTGGAGATATTTTGTTAGATGATAAGACAAGATTAATAATATCTTTTCCATGCCTTAATTTGGAAGGATTTAACACGGACCATTGGATTTAAGTTGATTTTCCATGTTAAATATTAGTCGTTAGATGAATAATGGCAAGAGTGTAATTTTGGAAAATCACAAGGGCAAAATTTGTAAATACTAACTTATTGGTTTATTTATGACCATTGGATGAATATTTTGACAAGTGGTAAGTTTTGGAGCATTGGATATCAAGGGTAAAATAGTCATTTGAATATTAATGATATTTTTTTTAAATATGATTAAATATTTAATGCCATTTGGCATGAAAATAAAGAAAAGAAAAGTTAGAATTTTGGTTCATCTATCTTCTCCATGTACGTGAGGTTCAAAGAGCAAAGGTAAGATTTCAATTTTTGATTTTTCTCCCTAAATGGCTTGGATTTAGGGTTTAGTTATGAAATGCAAAGTTGATCCTCTTTGAATTCTCTATCATTTGGTATAAAAATTTCATGGATTGGTTAAGCTATGCTCATGAAATTGAAGGAATAAAGTTTAGGGTTTATGGATATAAATTTATTTTTGGTTTGATTTTGAAGGATTAAGTGTTTAATTAGCTTTTCTAAGCTTGATTCGAGCTTGATTTCAAGTGTAAAGTAAAACCCCTAATTTGGCAAGTTAAGATTAATTTAGGGTTATTGGATCAAGTTAAATTTGGAGTTTGTCATGAAAGGAAAATGTTGGAATAATGTAATTGAAGGTTAATTTAAAGTGTTGGAATGGTGAAAGAATGTTAAAGATCAAATTTACCAATCTGCCCAGAAAATTTAGTATATGAAAGTGAGTTTGGAAATTCACCATAAATTCTACAAAAATAACTAGAAATTGATCCTTATACCATTGTATTCCTAGTTCAGTCTAGTTTCGTTTAAAACAAATGGTGACTGATTTTGATTTGTATATCAAAAGATATGAATTTTTAAGTGATGAAAGGTCAGAAAACAGAATACCAGTTTGCTCCGAAATTCAGCAATGGAATTCGACTTTAAAAATTCATCATAAATCATACGAGTTGAATTTGGGCTATTAGTTTATATGGTTGAACATCTTATCGAATCTAGTTTATGTCAAAACAAACAGAATCGAATTCCGAGTTGTAGATTATTTTATATAAATATTTCTTTGAAGGTATAGCAGACTGACAAATTATAAAATGAGTACCTTATTGGTGTTATTAATTTGTGCATGTAAGGGATGAATGTGAAGCATTCAAGTAAACCCGAGAAATCGGAAATTCAGTAGATAAAACAATGACCAAGCTTGAAGTTCTCTTAAGTTATTCAATTTAGTTTGGATAAGAAGTGTCAAGGTGAGTGCAATTGCATACATATCATGACACATTGATGGTTTATACATCATTGAATGGCTTGCGATGAGCCCACCCAAATTTTATTGTCATTATATTTGTGTCATGGAGCATATGATTGACATATTTTAAATATGTCAAAAGTTGAATATAAATGCATAGAACACTAGTTATATATGATGTTATATTATGAATGTTATTTCGGGTATGATCTGTTTGATGTTAAATTATGTTGATATACATTGCCATGGATGAAATAAATATTGAATATATGTTCAAGTATGTCATTGAGGGACAGGGTATAGTTGGCATGGCATAGAGTCCAGCAGCATGCTGAATACTCGGTTTAGCACTATTGTGTATATAAATGACACTTAGTGCATATGGTGGGCACGACCTTATGTGTATTGGCACTTCGGTGCATATTTGACTCGTGTACCCAGGGTCCTCATAGGCTTATATTTGGGCTATGGTTTATTGGTTAATAAAATATAAACATGTGAATAAGCTTATGAGCTTTTAAAATAAATGGCAAGTATTTTGGTAAGAAATTTATATCTGGTTTATATTATGTTAATATATGATTAACATGATGGTAATACATATCTAGTGATCATGATGCATTTATGGATATATGGCATATTATGACAAATGCACAAGCATGAAAGTCTTATGACATTAGCATATAGTAAATCATTACTAATGCAATGTGAAAGTTGATGCATTGGCATATATCATGTTATATAAACATCGTCATGAAGTCAAATAAGTTTAAATTATTGTTATTGACTTTGATTATTGCCTCACTAAATTTGTACTTAGCGTGTGTTGATTGTGCACACGTAGGTGGTTTGAATCATTGGATGAAGCAAAAAGTTGCATCAAGTTTAGAAATTTTCATCAAGCTGCCACAGTAATGACATCCTACTTGAGGTTTTTAATTTATTTTAGTGGCATGTATAAATGTGATTAATTTGTCTATTTTATTTCAATGTTTGGTATTTTTTGAATAGTCAAAATTATTTTTTAAAAAGTAAAGGAGCTCCGATTTTGTGTATTAGTCTATATAAATATTTTCAAAGGTTTTAAATTTATGGAATTTTTGAATAAAAATCATGTTATTGTTCTGTGACATCTCTGACTCATATTCGGTAATCGAATACGAGAATGAGCTGTTACACAGGAGGTGGCTTCGTTAATTGTTTAATGATGAAAAGTATTTCGAGGAAATGAGACAACTTTGAATGTCGGAAATATTTAAGCAAAAGCTACAAAAAAGTGACATAAGTAATCTTGGTGGCAAAAAGAGAACGTGGACCATTTTGGGGAAAAAGCTGTAGCAAGTTCAGTCTGTTAAAGGTCCATGCTATTAAAGATCATTACTTCTGAAGCATTGTAAGACGAGAAAGCCTTGCGAAAGTGAGCAAATATGACAATTGAATTCAAGAGTGGGGCAATGTTGTAAAGAACACTACAGAAGAAGATGCTTTATTTCGATGAAAAGAGTTCGCAACCTGGAACAACAGAAGTGATGATCTCTTTTGGAACCATGAGAAAGAATATTGTCAAAGAAGCTGAATGAAGACATAGCAAGAGTAGCTTTTTAAGAAAGGAGTCACCAAAACTCGAATTTTGAGAAATGCATGGTGAGATACGACAAGCGAAGGGTTTTTGTGATGAATCTATGAAAAGGCAAGTACGAGTTCCATCAGAATTGAAATCAGCATTATCTGGAATAAAAAGAAAATATCATTGCAAAAGAAAGGAAGTTGAAAACCGCAAAGGCACTTCAAAAAAAAGAAAAAGAAAAGAAAAAACCAAGGTAAAAACCCGAAAATGCGCCTTAAAAAAAACCAAAGTGAAAACCCGAAAAGGGCGCTTTGAGAAAAGCAATCTAAAGTAAAAATTTAAAAAGGCGCTTTAGAGCAAAAGATTAAGAGATCCTGAAGATTGAACCTGAATGTGAGATGAGTTATTTTTGCAACAAAAGTGGCTTTAATGAAAAAAAATGAGGCAAGAAATCTTGATTTCCCTGAAGAAGAAAGCTCATCCAAGTGGTTCTCAATTGACAACATTCATGCATCATAGTCATGCATTCATAAGATAGGAGCATGCTAACCCATACATTCTAAGAAATTTTTATATGTTTTGGCAGGAATTTCAAATCAGCAAGGAACAAGGAAATATGTCAATCTACAACTTCAAGATCAAAGGAGCAGACCTAGTCATATACGTTCCAAGAATAGAAGGAGATCGATCAACAGAGAAAGAGAAACAAAAGATCACGTGCGAGCTTCAAATTGAAAGATCAAGACACCTTAGGCAGAAAAAGCAGAGACACTAAAGATCTTAGCGCTCCAAGTTGAAAATTGAGGATATGTCATATCATTTTAGGTTGAATATTCACTAATTGATGACATTCCTTTTTGTAAGTTCAGTTTTCCCAGAGGAAGAGGTGAATCGGTATTCTTAGCAAAGAATGAAGAACTCCTAGTGAGAAGAGTTCGCTCAGCAAAGAATACATAGTTCCTAATGAAAAGAGTTTGCTAAGGAAAGTGACATAAGTAATTAGTTGAGTGTCTCATCTTTGTTCATTAGGAACCATTAGCTCTGAAACCATAAAAAGTTGTTGGATCTCGGAGAGGTAACCTTGCGGGATGGAATACCCAGAAGCCATAATTTTTTAAAAATTAAAAGATTTTAATCCTATCATATGAATATAATATAGAGAAATAAATGCTATAGAATATGATGCGAATGTATACAATACGACTTAATTAGTATATTATTTTTTATAACTATATAATATATTAAATGAAATAAATACGTAGTTTGTTGCTTATTATTACTATATATATCAAACTTTTTTCGGGTTAATGTCATGAATAAATTGTTTTCTAAATCATAATAAATGTTAGGGGTTCGAGTGTAAAAGATAATGATGTTCATGTTATATAATCTGAGTTCGAGCATTTGAGTGTCTTTGTTTAACGATATGAGGCGGTAGGTTCCTTAAGCAAGGTCAAAGGTTCAAAAATTCTAATTCTAATGTTGTGAATTGAGAAAACTAGGTTGAACGGTCAATAAATCTAATATTAATGGTTAATCAAAAAAAAAACTCCATGCAATGACCAACAACAATTTCACATGGTATAAGATTATGGCTTTGTCGGAAAACAACAACTGGAATTTCCCCAGCCTCGAAATCACTTTCGTCTTCATCTTTGGATACGGCCTCATTTTGGAGTACTTAAAGTTCACCATTCAAGTCGAGTTATTCGACCTCATCACCAAAATATCTCATCTTCGGCTTCTTGTCTAAGGTAAATAAGACGAGATAAATCACGAGCTATTTGAGTCTTATTTTATCAAAGCTCAGCCAATACTCGACTCGAGCTCGAATTTTGTTCGAGTTTTTGACGAGCTGAGCCGAACTACTCGACATCCGACTCGAAAAGCTCGTGAGCTACTCGAAAATAGAATATACTAAATTTTTTAAAATTAAAGTGATCTAAAATGTATGTTGTTGGTAGGAGGTGTTCAAAAATACCCGACCCGACTACCCGAACGTAAATAACTTGGTATTTACCTGAAATGTTTTTACCCGGGTTGGGTACCCGGCCCGCTAAAATAGATATTTTCCCGGGTCGGGCACGGGCCACACAATTAGTCTTAATCGGGTACTCGACTACCCGATGACCCAGTTTTCTATTTTTTTATTTTTTATTTTAAATATAATTATTATTTAAACAAAATACCCTTATATTCATTGTATTCTCAAATCAAACAACCTAATTATATATGTAATTTCTAAGAATTATGCAGGAATTAACTGTTATTAGTAGAATTGAGTCAATTAATTTGAGTTTGGAGTTTAACTCTTTCTTTAATCATATTCATGGACATTCATATTTTATGTATGTAATTACATTTTAAAGTTGATTGGGTTTGATACTTTAGATCTTAAACTCTATGATGGGATTATATAATTCGAACATTTATTAGTTATGAGTTTTTTTAATAAAATTAAATGATTTAAAAAATGAGGCAAAAATATGGGTACTCGTTACCCGAATTTTTGGGTACCGAGTTAAAGCAGGCCGAGACTTCGGTAACCTGAAAACCCGAGTACCCGGTAATGAACACCCCTAGTTGTTGGATAATAATAATAATAATAATAATAATAACAATAATATGAATAGAGTTGTAAATGATATTAGACAGATCGCGAGCTATTCGAGTCCGACTTGATCAAAACTCGGTTAACACTCGGCTCGAGTTCTTAACGAGCCAAGTTGAGCTTAGTACTGCTCAAGCTCAACTCGAATTCTTACGAGCCAAGTCGAACTCAGCACTACTCGGACTCGGCTCGGCTCGGCTCATTTACACCTCTAATCTCTTGCAGCAGAGACTGCATCCTACAAAAGGTTGAGAATCCGACTGTCGGCTTGGTATAGGATTCTTGTTATCAGAAAAATATCTCCTACCAAATGTTGAAGGAATCTTGAGCTAATATTGTGTGACCGGTTCAAATATGACTTTGAATGATGAGTTCCCCAATATTTGGTACAATTTGTGAACGATGACGTTGAGCTTGAATCGGAATCCCTGAATGATATTCTACAATCTAGAATGTCGATGCACTTGGATAATCAAAAAGTTCGTATTAATGGTAAACATCTTCGAACTTTATCGCATGCAACTCCATTGTAATATTGCAACTGTGTAATTGATGGAGAAGAAGAGATTTACAGGGTTAAAATGATGTGAATAAGATTTCCCGAGTAATCTCTAAAAAAATGTCTGAACTCAACATTCCAGGTTAGGCCAATGTTTTTCTACGAGGACCTAAACTCGCACTATTATTGAGGTCAAATAATATTTTGCTTTTCTGCTTCCTGTCATGTTATCAATTACGATTTAGTATTGTTCTGAGACTTAATTTTGTATCTTTAGATGATTTTAGTGAAGGGATTATTGTGGTATGCTTATTTTAAAAATGTTTAACTATAGACTCTATAGTGCAACATTTTTCAATTTTATAATTTTATCTTAAAAAATTTAATTACTTTATTAATATAATTTATCCAATTTTAAGGGGAAAAAGTTTCTGTTAATTTATAGTATGCTATGCATGTCTTTAATGTTGTCTTCTCTTTTCCTTTGGACTGATCGTGGTATTGACTTTTTTGGTAACTTCAATTCGCCAATAATTTCTGGGTGAGTTTAACATACAACAGGTCTAAAGTGCAGTTAAAAAAAGGTAAGTTTCAATACTTGTTTCAAAACTTAAAATGTTGGACTTTTAATAATATTTTAGGTTGGTTTTTTCGTATTTTTTGACAAGTATCAAAACTTATTTTGTAAGTATCGATATTTGTCCAAAAACTTAAAATGTTATCAAGAAAACGAAGTATCAATACTTACAAAATAAATATCGGAACTTGTCATAAAATACGAAAAAATCAACCTAAAATGTTATTAAAAAGTCTAACATTTTAAGTTTTTAGACAATTTCGAAACGTATTGTCTTTTAGCCGCACCCTAAACCTGTGCACCCCAGATCTGCCCATAAATTTTTCTATGCCTTGCGAAAAAATGTTTCTTTAAAAAGACACATTTTGACAAATCATTTTAAAATATCGCTATTTTAGAGAGAGAAAAAAGGAAAAGTACTATATTTTTCATAATCGGGTTATTTGATCAATTAATTGATTAATTTACATTTAGATACTATTGAGGCATACTCAAAGGTTGATTTTTCTAACCTAATTTATAATATCACAATTTGAACGAATATTATTCATGAGACCTTAAGTTTAATCCAATTAAACCAACCAGTAGTTAGTGAGAAAATACAACATTTTAATAAAAAAATCATGATTCTCTTATATGTTTATTTATAAAGTAAATTTTATTATTTTATAATAAATAAAATCAAATAATTAATATCTTAAACTTTTAATACATTATTTCTATGGCTTAGAATATTTAACTTTTTATTCGATTTTATTAACAATCGGTTGGTCTATTTAGATCGAATGTTAGATCCCCTAAACAATGTCAATGTTTCGAATCTTGACATATGAATAAAATAAATTAGGTTGGAAGATCACCCTTATAATAATATTATGCAATATCTAATGAAAATTAATCAATTAATAAATTAAATGTCGATGGTTATAAAAAATATTTATAATTTTATATTTTCAATCAAACACTTGCTATTAAAAAAAGTTTTCATATTCATCGTCTTTGTGGTTGGGTTAGTAAGAGTTGTAGTTTTTTCTTAGAGTTTTTTCACCTTGTGCCGCAGCCTCTTTTATATTTGCTTTTTTGCCCATGGTCAACAATCGATTTTAATATTAATTACCGATCACCGGAGTGAGTTTATTATTTTTTTATATTTTTAATAAGAATCTTTATCATTGTGGCACGTGTTCTCTATGCCTTTGTGGCGTGCTTTTTCTTTATTTTTGTGGTTTGTTTATCTGTCGTTTTGGCATGATTTTAACATACCTTAGCGGTCGCTTGGTGCTCGTACAGAGATCTTCATGGCGCTAGTTTTTTATTTTGATTTTGTCGGTGGTCATAGAAAGATAGATCCCCACTCTGTTGATGGTTGTTTGCCGATGTAATCAGACCTGGGTAGCAGAGCAATCTGTCTGATAGTTTGGTTCGCTCACCACTCCTTTTTTACCTTGTAAAGCGTCTTGTTTGGATAGAGACAAAGAGATTCAGGAAGGCTTCTGAATTTTGTCGGTATGCTAATCTATATTAAATTATTTACTTTTCTTTGCACCTTTGGGCTTTGTATAAGATTTTGGTGGACTAGTCTCCATTCTTTTCCCTTTTGGATGCGCTGTATTTGAGATATCTTTCATGGTCATTAATAAAATTCAGTTGCCATTGTCAAAAAAATGTTTTCAACCAGTTGGTCTATGTGATGAGACACTAGATCTCTTAAGCAATGTCAGAAGTTCAAATCTTAGCATTTTAAATGGAAAAAATTGGGTTGGGAAGGTTACTCCATATTGGGCTACAAAACTTGATCTTAATGAGTTGACCAATGAGTCAGATACTGATAATTAAACTCAAAATTAATTTTAACTCAATCTGAATTAATCGACCAATAAATTAAATACCAATAATAAAAAAATTTCAAGGAGAAAAATGAATGATGTGATTGAATGGGAACGTGCATGTTGTAAAAGAGGAGAGAATCTTATATTCTACTCCCTCTGTCCCACTCAATGTCCCTTTTGTGTTTTAAAATTGTCCCAATTAAAATGTCTAATTGAAAAAATCAACAACTTTTAAAAGACATATTTCCTTTTATACCCCTTCTTTAGTTTCCCAACAAAACAAGATTTAACTTTTTAAGGGTAAAATTGTCGTTTTAATTATTTTACACCATAATTCTTACACAAATTTTTTCTTTCTAAAACTGCATGAAAAATCAACAACAAACACTCTTGGTGGGACAAAATGAATATATACGACTTGTTGTGCTTTTCTTCTCCTTTTTTATGTTTTCCCTCTTGCCAATAACAATTAGACAAAATGGGGTACGTTACAATCATTGGACATACTACACGATGAGCCTAATTATAATATTATTAAAAAGGAAACTAGGAGAAAAATAATTATTTATTTATATTTGGTTGTTTGCTAATTATTTTATTTTATTTGTTGGTTGCTTTATTTTAGTTGTTTTATTTTTCAATTAATTCGGGGACGATCACGTTGAGATAAAGACATGTCTTTGATGTACAGATTCGTTGCCTCACTCTCATTCCCATTCGCCGATTTCTTAAATACCTTTCGGTTACTTTGTAACTGAATAAAAAGTTCACATGTATACTTTATATGGTCTTAATAGTAAAGTATAGCGTTGTTTCTTTCGAGTGATATGAACTCGAGCAGTATAGTCTACATAAGACTAAGAATAAAGAATAAATACTCATATAATCGCACTAGAATATTAAAAAGTATATTATATTAACACATATAATTAAATATTTAATTTTTATATTCCTTTATATAAAAAATTGGGTTAGGATACATTTACAAACAATGTAAAACTCATAGTTTTACATATTTTTTATATCGTTAGATGTATTAAATGGATAATTGAGATTAACTTATTAATTTCAAACATCCATTTCACTCATTCAACGATCCAAAAAACATGTAAAACTTAAAAATTCTTATACTGTGTAAACAGAACTTATCTCTATATGCTTATATTACAATTTCGTATCATGTTGTGCTTCGTAAGTAATAGTACAAGTTCTAAGCTGGTGCAACTCTCAGCAACTAGTTAATATTTTTGCTTGAATGGGAAAATAGCCCTTTTTACAGCATTTGGGCTGACTTCTTTTTCGGCCCAATTATTTTAAGATTATAGTGATTTGTCAGCCCACATTTTGTAACGGAAGGTATAAAAGGGATGATGTTCAACTCTACTTTGTGGCTGCTCCCCTATTTATATTAATTTTCTTATGGGAGTTTATTATTCCGTTAAAATTGAATTATCAATTAAATTAAAATTCAATTCGATTAATCGATCGATTAATTAGGTATTCGATCAGATAATAGTTAAAGTTTTTTTTAAAAGTTTGAATTTCAGCCCTTTGTTTGCAATCATATTTAATTTCGAAATTCGAATTACCACTTCTTGAATTTGAAGAAAACGACGACATAGTATGTTGAGTTTAAATATATTTCGACTGCAACTCAAAGAAATTGAAATGAAACCCTAAAATAAAACACAAAAAGTTAAATCAAAACCCTAAATGAAGCTAAAATAGCTGCAATGTTTCTTTCAAACTTTCTGCAAACCTACAATTTTCTTCCCCAAAACCTAGACGTTGCTAAATCCCTAGATTTTTTTTCTTATTTGTTTTCAATTTAATGAAAAGAGGGAAGGGTATAATAGTAAAAGAATGCTTCTAATTAACACGTGGGAAAAAGGAGAAAGAGAATTTTTTTAAATGCCACGTGTCAGAATATGTATGGGCCAACCGGGAAACGTCAGCTTTCGTAACGAAAAAGGATAATTCTGTTGACGGCAACAAAGTTCATGTATGAAAGGGAGAAAAAAAAGTAAATGTAAGAAAGTGAGAATTCGGTATAGTTCATGTATGAATGAGGTAATTAACCCAATTTTTTTAAAAGTTTGGTTATCGATTAATTGGGTTTGAAATTGGTTAATTAATTAAATTAACCATATTAATAACAAATATTATATATTATATATATTAAGCCCAAATTTATTACGATGTCAAGAGACCCAACTATTTTTTAACCTTAAACATGATTTCAAGAACCAAAATTTGGTTAATCTAATCTAATTTAACTAAAGAAAAAACTTATAACAAATTAATCTAATCTAACTAAAGAAAAAACTTATAACAAATTTTGGTTAATTTGAAAATGGGTCAAAACTAACCGATTTTTGACCATTTCGTTTAAAACGTACAAACAATAATATTTTGATCAATTCGATTCGGTTGGTAACCAAATTAACCGTGTGCACACCCTTAACTTTCTTTTGTGTCCAACTTTGAAGTAGTAACACAAAATAATCTTTCCTAAGAACGGGATCAAGCTTCTTTTAATTCACCTTCCAATGTTTCTTTTCGTCAAACTTTCGTTCAACAAGCTTTTTTGTGTCATGGCTTCTCCCTCCCTATGCTTTTCAACAAGTCGATGTTTTTCCAAAATTTGATCAAGATTCACCACTAAAAGATGATCTGCAAAGCAGGAGACGACGCCGAAAAGCTTATTCAACGGGCAATCATATTCAGAAATAACAAGGCCTAAACCATCACTTTAACAAGTTGAAAACCTGCAATAAAGAAACAAAAATAACACTAACAACTAGAGGAAAAACTGAAAGTAAAACCGCAATTTGAAATCAAGGAAAAAGGTGGAAAGGGGGACGATGACCACGAAAAATCCCTTCTTGTTAGCAATAATGCCCTAGGCTTATTGTCTTGATATGATATTTTGATTATTAAATTTATTCTTATAATTTGCATGTCTTTTGTATATATTAATATCCTTAAATATTATTGTTAACTATTCTAAATTCATAATCGGTTATTATTGTAGGAACAATAATAAGATAATATTGATATGAAGTTTGATAGATATTTATAAGATGAATATGTGAACGAGATTCAAATTAAATTCATATATATTTGTTGAGAACAAATGTTAGATCGACTCGTTTTGAGATTAATACATGGATTAGAGTTATATATTAATTTTCAACGGTTATGTCATTAAGTCCTTAGATCTGAAATTGCTATAGTTCTCAACATGGTGATTATTATGTTTTGACATAGTCAAATATTGTCTGTAATCAGACGATTATAAAATTTATGTTTGAACATGACAAGAATAATATAATGAGATGTGAGTGATTAAGATAGAATTTATCCCTCTTAACATGAGAGATATCTCAAGACCCCTCGATGATTGAGACTGAGAAATACATGGTCGTACTCAAATGAGTCGATAGAGATCAATGTCATTTGTTTAGTCAATTCAATTTGACATCGAGAATCTGAAAATAGAACGATATAAGGTTGACATTTTCCAAGCCTTATATTCTATCAAGATATCGTGGACCTAACCTAACCCTAATCAAGTCATATATATGTGTGTGTATGCATAGGGTTTAAGTTAATTATTTTTTGACAGCCACCAAAAACCAAAATCACAAAATATTGCTTTTCGAAAATAGATAGGAACTAGCATTTCGATAGTCATTCGTCGTTCGTTCACGTGTGGATACTTATAGAGGGTGGTCATCTTTCAGAAAAGAACACCTTTGAAAATTAAAAGTAGATCAGAGACATCACAAGAGGATTGTAACGCCCTGATTTTGGGCCTAGCGGTTTTGTGGCTTGTTAAACGGTCTAGTGGACCGGGTTAGGGATTCGAGTCGGATTTGGGAGTAAATATTTTTCGGTAAGATAAAAATATGGAAAATGGTTAAAATTATATTTTAATATATGATTAATATTTGTGAAAAAATTTTTGGAAAATGGGTTTTGGAAGGGTGACATTTTGGTAAGTGACCAAAATGTAATTTTTGAAATCTATTTTTAAAGGTGACTAAAATGAAAAGGATCAAATTCTTAGAATCCTTGAGGAGCTATATTACCATGTTTTGGCTTATGGTTTCTCCCTCCAATTAAGATATTTTAACATGTGTTTTAAAGATAATTAAAAGAGTTTTGTCATTAAAAGTTAGTTATTGGATTAAAAGAAATTTCACGTAACTTTTCTCTCAACTTTTTCTCTCCACTTGTTTTCCGTCAAACACTCTTATTTTCATCAAATCACAGAGGTGAGAGACTTGTTTTCTTAATTTCTGGATTAGTAAATGATTCTTAATCTTTGATTTACAAAACCGTATTGAAATCTTGTGTTTTCCTAGCTTTAATCAACCAATTGAGGGAGAAATCACACAATAGAGGTAAGGTTCGTTTTCTCCTCTATTGAATGGTTCTTTATTGATATTCCCAAGTATTTGATCCTTGATTTATGTTTTATAAACTGATTTTGTGTGTTTTATATTGGTTAATTGATTTAATTGGGTAAATTTGATGAAATAGTGAAAAACCCAAATTGGATATGTTTTCCATTGTTGAAGATTGATTTTAATCATATTTTGGATGTATTTTTAACAATGGAATCCCGAAACTCTTGATCCCTAGTTGTTTAGGTTGTTAGATTTGTATTTTTGTGGAGTTGTGCTGGATGTGTGGTTGCTGGAAGTATTTGGATGAGTTAATCCTATTTTTAAGTGTTAATTGATGATTAGGAAGTGTTAGATTGTGGCTGGTTGGGTTTGGAAAGGAATAGATGATGATTCCGGTTGTTGTGGTTAGGTAATTTTAAGAGGATTATGGAAGTTCGTGAGGATTTGTTGTTGCGGTGTTTTGAATGCATTGAGATGCATTAATCCTCTGTTGTAATATGATTAAAATAGAGGAGGTTGATCCGGAAGTGATCGATAAAGCTTTGGAGGCTTCAGATGCTTGATTTTGCGTCGACGAATTGAGGTTTCACGTATCGGTGAGTGAGAACGTGGATTCCAGCTTTGGAATGTTTTAAAGGTGGTTTATGGGAGTTTAAACTAAGCTTGAAGCGCTAGTTTAAACTCAAAAGTAAGTAAAATGTGATTTTCTCTCTCGGTCGTGCTAGTGTAAAATGATTTTTATGCACTTGTTTTGATTTACATTGTACCTACTATTTAAGCATGATTTAAAGTATTTGAGATACCGTTTTTAAGCATGAAAAGTTGAAGGATGCACATGGTAAGTGATCCTTGTAAGTATATAGTTTATACTTGTATTTTAAAGCATGGTTGTTGCTTTGAAAATTTGGTTTGGTTTATGCTTGTTAAAAATAGTGTGGTAAATGGTTAATTATATTGGCAAGTGATGTGGTTTTAAAATTTTTATCGAATATAGTTGGCCGGCCATAGGATTGATAGTGCACTATAATAAGTCGCCTTGGATGTTGAGGGTTTAGATCTGTGTACCGAAAACTCCATCCAAGTACCATAATGGTAGAGGGGTTATACAGTACCGTAAACTCCCATTAGTAGATTAAGCATCTAACTGATGTAAGGGGTTGGTGTCTACGTGGGTTGAAAGTGTACCTAGTTGTTTTGGTACCGCGATTGGGATTGTATCGCTATTCCGGTAAGATGGCTTGAAGTGTTGGAAGAACACTTTTTTAAATCCGTGTATCCGATGAACCATTTTGGTAAAAGAATTTGGTTATGATCACTTGTAAGCCAGTATAATTGTTGATGTATCATTGAAATGGTTTATGTTGTATAATGGAATTTATACATGTTTACTCTTTAAGCTTTGCATATGGTCGTTATGCATGGGAATGCTTAAATTAAGGTTTAGCAATGGGATTTGTTGTTGGTTAATGATACATTTTGCATATGGGTTAATATGCTAGTTTTTAAAGATGTTAAGTGCATGGTTTCCAAGGCATGTAATGTTTTTAAGGATGATTGAAATGAGATTTCAATGTAATGTTGAGAAGTGGTTTTAATGCATTGATGGTGTGTTATTTTTGAGCACTCCTCACTAAGCCTAGTTTGCTTACGCTCTATTTGTCCATCAATACAGAGAATTAAAAGCTTGGAAGGCAACGGGAAGCAAGGGATCACAACAAGACTTGATAACCAAAGTGTGTTTTTGGTATAGACTATAAGTAATAAGGGCAATGGGGGTTCCGTTGTTGTTTTGGGAGGTGTTTTGTTAAACTCCCTTTTTGAGCAAGTTTGTTTTGTTGCTTTTGGTTTGTAAATGGCCATTATTGATTGTTTGTGGTGATGATTTGAAGTTTCATGCTTTGCTTGATTGGTTTTCTAGGAATCATGCCTCTAGATTTATATTTGAAGTATAATGCCTTGAATGGATGTTGAAATTAGCTTGTCTTGGTGTGGTCTGATCCTTGAATATGTTGGATGTGTGTTAGGGGCATGTTAGGATGTTTTGGAATGTTCAAAAGCATGTTAAACCAGCAAAAATGGATATTTTAGGTCCAAGCGTACCGGTACGGGCGTTCCTGTTTCGGTATGAAACCTGCTTAATTAAAGATTGGTAACATAAAAATGAGTTAAGATCCTGCATTTTTTTGAAATTGCAATATGGTCCCTAAATTGCAAATGTGATTAATTAGATGTTAATTCGACGCCCGATTGAGTTGGGTTTTCACCAGAGATCAGTATGTACACGTAGGTTAAGAATTAAGCATCTAGATAAGATAAAAGAAAAAAATGGGCGTGTTTCGGGTTTTATCTTCTCAGTTTACTTCTGTAAACCTAATGTGGCTCGCTCGGTTCGATCTTGCCACTAGGCCAGGTCGAGGGGGTTATATTTGGTGGTATCAGAGCCAGATTGCGATAGTCGGGAGTTGGTTTAATTGTTGTGATGTTATTGTGAGTTGTTATCTGATGTTTAATATGTACAGTGATTGTAATATGCACAGTGGTTGATGTATGCCATGTTGGGGGAAAATTTTGGAAACCCATTACCTTATTATTATAGTATGAAGTGTTATGATTTTGAAATGGAAGTCTTGGATCCTTGCTTGAAGCTGGCCTAACTGTTTTGTATTTAAATGGTTATTATGTCTTAGATATATTATTAGTACGATGGGACCGATGAGAAAGTTGCGATCTAGTATGATTGCTGCTGCCACTGGGTAAGAAATCGAGGAGAATGTTATACCTTCTGGAAGGTTACCACTGCCCATACCTATTCCACATGAGGCAGTGGAGCAAGTACCACATGAGGCAGTAGAGCTAGTACCACCTGCTCCAGTTGGGCCAGGGATGGGTGATATGGCGCCATTTATACAGGCCATGACCTGTGCTTTTTAGGCAGCAATTGTGGGTGTTCATGTGCCAGCACCACTAGTAGTTGGGCAGGGTTTGCCGCTAGAGCGTCTTCAAACTTTGGGCGAAGTTAAGTTCTGAGGTTTGCCACCTGAGGTTTTTGAGGGATGGTTGGCTAGTACTAAGAGGATACTAGGCCAGATGGGCTGTTCTAATGCCCGTAAGTTGGGTTGTGTTGTGTCCATGTTACAGGGGTGATGCGTATACGTGGTGGACTACCATGATATATGGTATGGTGACCAATGATGTAACCTAGAGTTCTTTTGTGGTGCTTTTTGGAAAAAGTACCTTGGAGTTTGATATCAGGACGATACGCGATGTGATCGTTTCCACTACGGGCTCGTGTAGGAGGTTAAGACATACATGTTCACTACTGATTACGTAGATTTTGATGTGTTGGTTTCGCGAGATAAGGATGTTGAGCAGAATCTGGGTATGGCTTTTGGGTCTTGGGGCTTTAGCTTTGGTAAGAGAGTGGCTGATTCTAGTTTTAGCGGTGGTCAGGCCAAGATACACCGTGATCAGAGGTTTCGCCCAAAGTTGAGGCGTGGCAGAGGTGTTGTTGAACATGGAGTCCAAGGACAGGGTGCCCAGGTTAGAGCTCCATTTAACACTTGTTAGTTTTGTGGATCTCGAGATCATCTGAGGCGAGATTGTCTGTGTTTGGCCAGGGAAGGTCAGGCACATGTGCCTGTTGTGGCCAATGCTTGTTGGAGTTGTGGGTCTGACGATCATCTAAGACGTGATTTTCCTTTGTTGGCTGGAGGTGGGCAGGGTGCTACACCTGTTATTGCTTCGTATAGAGGTCGTGGTTGTGGCCATGGACTATTTTAGTGTAGAGATGGTGAACAGAGGACTGTGGCTCATACCGTTGCTATCCAGCCTGAGAGAGGTGGACCGGCTAGGGTGTATGCGCACCGAGAGGGTCGCAATGACACCGATGTGATTATAGGTACATTTTCTTTACAATCTTTGTCGTTGTATTCGTTGGTTGATTCTGGCTCTACCCATTCATACATCTTGAGTGAGCATGCACAGTTGCTTGATATACCTGTTGAAATTCTTAATGTGGGTGTTAGAGTGACTAGTTCTCTTGGGGAGACAGTCGTGGTTAGGAGGTTGTATCGTAGGTCTTCGCTGATTGTTCAGGGACATGAGTTTGCTGTGGATTTGATGGAGTTGCCATTCCATTATTTTGATGTGATTTTGGGTATGGATTCGTTGACCGAACACAGGGCTGTGGTGGATTTTGATATCAAACAGATATCCTTGAGGTTTTTGGATGATTTTGTGGTGGTAGTTGTTGGTGAGAATGCTAAGTTCTTGTCTAATATTGTTTCGACTTTGGAAGAGAGTCGAATGATGGATTCTGGATGTCAGGCTTTCTTGGCGTATGTTATGAATCCTGGTTTGAAGGAGTTGAGGGTGCAAGATATTCGTACCGTATGTGAGTTTTTAGGTTTATTCGAAAGAGTTGTCGGGGTTGCCACCAGACTGTGAGGTTGAGTTTGGCATCAAGGTCTTTGCGGATACGACACCAGTGTCTATTGCTCCATATCGCATGGCCCTGAAAGAGTTAAATGAGTTGAAGATGCAACTGCAGGAGTTGCTAGATCGAGGTTTTATTAGACCTAGTATTTCACCGTGGGGTGCACCAGTGTTGTTTGTAAAAAAGAATGATGGTACGTTGCGGATGTGTATAGACTATTGGCAACTGAATAAGTTGTCGATAAAGAACAAGTATCCTTTGCCATGGATAGATGATTTGTTTGATCATTTCAGAGGTGTCTTAGTGTTTTCTAAGATAAATTTGAGGTCTGGGTACTATCAGTTGAAAGTGAATGATGTAGATGTGTCCAAGATAGCTTTTCGTATGAGGTGCGGGCATTATGAATTTTTTGTAATACCGTTTGATTTGATCAATGCACCAACTGCTTTTATGGACATAATGAATCGTGTGTTGCATGAGTTTTTATATTAGTTTGTGGTTGTGTTTATCGATGATATCCTTGTGTACTCTCGTATTGAGGAGGATCATGATAGGTATTTACGGGTTGTGCTTCAGACGTTGTTGGCTAACCAGTTGTATGCCAAGTTAAGCAAATGCGACATTTGGCTTAGAGAGGTTGTTTTCCTAGGGCATGTTGTGTCGGCCGAGGGAATTCGTGTTGATCCGCACAAGATTGAGGCTGTGGTGAGTTGGAAGGTGCCTAAATCTGTGTCAGAAGTTTAGAGTTTTCATGGTTTGGTGGGTTATTATTATAGGTTTTTTGAAGGGTTCTCCACTTTAGTTGCTCCTTTAACCAAGTTGTTGCAGAAGAATGTTCGTTTTGAGTGGACGAATGATAGGCAGCGGGCTTTTGAAAGATTGAAGGAAGCTTTGACACGAGCTCCAGTCTTGGTTCAACCTGAATAAGGAAAATAGTTTGTTGTTTATAGTGATGCGTCTTATGTTGGGCTTGGTTGCGTGTTGATGCAGGAGGGTGAGGTAGTTACGTATGCATCTAGACAGTTGAAGGTGCATGAATGTAATTACCCTACTCATGATCTTGAGCTTGCCGCAGTTGTGTTTGCCTGGAAAATCTGGAGGCATTACCTTTAACGCTGTGGCTGATGCTTTGAGTAGAAAGGTTACTGTAGACTTGAGATCTATGTTTGCTCGATTGAGTGTGACGGTGGGTAGATAGCTAAATTGCGAGTAAAACCATCCTTGTCTCAGTTGATTAAGGAGAGGCAACCGCATCATGAGATTTTGGTGCCACTTGTGAAGGACATCATGGATGGGAATCCTACGGATTTTTATTTTAATGATGATTTAGTGTTGTGTTTTAAAGGTCGAATTGTTGTGCCTAAAGATGAAGAGTTGAGGCATACCATTCTGACCGAAGCGCATGCTAGCCCTTTTGCTATACATCCAGTAGTACTAAGATGTATCGTGGTTTGAAGAAAGAATACTATTGGGTTGGACTGAAGAAAGATGTGGCTAATTTTGTTTCTCGATGCATAGTATGTCAGCGGGTGAAAGCTGAGCATCAGTTTCCAGCCAGCTTGTTGCAACCGTTGAAGATACCGAAATGGAAGTGGGAAAGGATCGCAATGGATTTTGTGTCTGGGTTGCCTTTGACGCTGACAAAAAAGGATTATATTTGGGTGATTGTTGATCAGTTTATGAAGTGTGCCAGTACATATGACGTACACCCTGGATAGATTGGCTGATCTGTACATATATGAGATTGTGCGTTTGCACGGGGTGCCCAAGTCTATAGTTTCAAATAGAGATCCACGTTTCACAGCAAGGTTTTGGGTGTGCTTGCATCGTGCTTTAGGAACTCAGCTGAATTTTAGCACTTTGTATCATCATCAGACGAATGGTCAGTCGGAGCGTGTGATTCAAGTTTTGGAGGATATGTTGAGATGTTGTATCATTGAGTTCTAGGGAACGTGGGAAAAACAGTTGCATTTGGTAGAGTTTTCTTATAATAACAATTATCATGCTAGTATACAGATGGCACCGTACGAGGCGTTGTATGTTAGGAAATGTCGTATGCCCGTTTGTTGGGCTGAAGTTGGGGAGAAGCATCATTCTATGCCTGATGTATTGAAAGGCATGAATGAGAAAGTGAAGTTGATATGTGAGTGCTTGAGAGCGGCTTCAGATCATCAGAAATCCTACGCGGATTTGAAGCGTAGGGATATGGAGTATGTTGTTGGTGACCGAGTATTTTTGAAGGTATCACCTTGGAAGAAGGTGATGCATTTCGGGAAGAAAGAAAAGCTTAGCCCGAGGTTTATTGGACCATACGAGGTTGTTGAGCGTATGGATCCTGTTGCTTATCGTTTGAAGTTACCACATGAGTTGGAGAGGATTCATGATGTATTTCATGTTTCGATGTTGCAAAGGTATCAGTTGGATCCCTCGCATGTTATGCCGGTGGAGGATATTGAGTTGAGGCAAGATATATCTTATAATGAGGAACCTGTAGAGGTTCTCGATACCAGAATTAAGGTTTTGCGTGGCAAGACGGTTGAGCTTGTAAAGGTGTTGTGGAGGCACCGCGGTGTTGAGGAGGTCACGTGAGAACGCAAGTCGGATATGTTGGAACAGTTTCTGCACCTGTTTCCTCTAGGTAAAATTTTGAGGACGAAATTTCTTAAGTGGGTGAGAGTTGTAACGCCCTGATTTTGGGCCTAGCGGTTTTGTGGCTTGTTAGACGGTCCGGTGGATCAGGTTAGGGATTTGAGTCAAATTTGGGAGTAAATATTTTTCGCTACGATAAAAATATGGAAAATGGTTAAAAATCATATTTTAATATATGATTAATATTTGTGAAAATAATTTTGGAAAATGGGTTTTGGAAGGGTGACATTTTGGTAAGTGACCAAAATGTAATTTTTGAAAACTGTTTTTAAAGGTGACTAAAATGAAAATGATCAAATTCTTAGAATCCTTAAGGAGCTATATTACCATGTTTTGGCTGATGGTTTCTCCCTCCAATTAAGATATTTTAACATGTGTTTTAAAGATAATTAAAAGAGTTTTGTCATTAAAAGTTAGTTATTGGATTAAAAGAAATTTTACGTAACTTTCCTTTCAACTTTTTCTCTCCACTTCTTTTCTGCCAAACACTCTTATTTTCTTCAAATTGCAGAGGTGAGAGACTTGTTTTCTTAATTTATTGATTTGTAATTGATTCTTTATCTTTTATTTAAAAAACCTTATTGAAATATTTTGCTTTCCTAGCTTTAATCAACTAATTGAGGGAAAAATCACACAATAGAGGTAAGGTCCATTTTCTCCTCTATTGAATGGTTCTTTATTGATATTCCCAAGTATTTGATCAATGATTTATGTTTTATAAACTGATTTTGTGTTTTTATATTGGTTAATTGATTTAATTGGGTAAATTTAATGAAATAGTGAAAGACCTGAATTGGATCTGTTTTCCAGTGTTGAAGATTGATTTTAATCATATTTTGGATGTATTATAATGTTGATAAGTTGTTTTTAACAATAGAATCCCGAAACTCTTGAAACCCTAGTTGTTTAGGTTGTTAGATTTGTGTTTTGTGGAGTTGTGGTGGCTGTGTGGTTGTTGGAAGTATTTGGATGAGTTAATCTTGTTTTTAAGTGTTAATTGATGATTATGGAAGTGTTAGATTGTGGCTGAGTTTTGTTTGGAAAGGAATAGATGATGATTTCAGTTGTTGTGGTTGGGTAATTTTGAGAGGATTGTGGAAGTTTGTGAGGATTTGTTGTTGCATTGTTTTAAATGCATTGAGAAGCATTAATCTTCTATTGTAATGTGATTAAAACAGGGGAGGTTGATCCGAAAGTGATCTGTGAAGCTTTGGAGGCTTCAGACGCTTGATTTCGCGTTGGCGAATCGAGGTTTCGTGTATTGGTGAGTGAGAACGTGGATTCTATCTTTGGAATATTTTTATAGGTGGTTTATGAGAGTTTAAACTGAGCTTGAAACGCTGGTTTAAACTCGGAAGTAAGTAAAATGTGGTTTTCTCTCTCGGTCGTGCTAGTGTAACATGATTTTTATGCCCTTGTTTTGATTTACATTGTACCTACTGTTTAAGCATGATTTAGAGTATTTGAGATACTGTTTTTAAGCATGAAATGCTGAAGGATGCACATGGTAAGTGATCCTTGTAAGTATATGGTTTATACTTGGGTTTTAAAGCATGGTTGTTGCTTTGGAAAATTGGTTTGGTTTATGCTTGTTAAAAATAGTGTGGTAAATGGTATATGGTTAATTATATTGGCAAGTGATATGGTTTTAAAATTGTTATCGGATATAGTTGGCCGGCCATAGGATTGATAGTGCACTATAATTAGCCGCCTTGGATGTTGAGGGGTTTAGATCCGTGTACCGAAAACTCCATCCAAGTACCCTAACGGTAGAGGGGTTATACAGTACCGTAAACTACCGTTAGTGGATTAGGCATCTAACCGATGTAAGGGGTTGGTGTCCCTGTGGATTGAAAGTGTACCCGGTTGTTTAGGTACCGCGATTGGGATTGTATCGCTCTTCCGGTTGAGATGGCTTGAAATGTTGGAAAAACACGTATTTGAATTCGTGTATCCGATGAACCATTTTGGTAAAGGAATTTGGTTATGATCACTTGTAAGCCAATATAATTGTTAATGTATCATTGAAATAGTTTATGTTGTATAATGGAATTTATACATGTTTGCTCTTTAAGCTTTGCATATGGTCATTATGCATGGGAAGGATTAAATTGAGGTTTAGCAATGGGATTTGTTGTTGGTTAATGATACATGTTGCATATGGGTTAATATGCTGGTTTTTAAAGATGTTAAGTACATGGTTTTCAAGGCATGATAATGTTTTTAAGGATGATTGAAAGGAGATTTCAATGTAATGTTGAGAAGTGGTTTTAATGCATTGATGGTTTGTTGTTTTTTAGTACTCTTCACTAAGCCTAGTGTGCTTATGCTCTCTTTGTCCATCAATGCAGAGAATTAAAAGCTTGGAAGGCAGCGGGAAGCAAGGGATCACAACAAGACTTGAAAACCAAAGAATGTTTTTGGTATAAACTATAAGTAATAAGGGCAATGGGGGTTCCATTGTTGTTTTGGGATGTGTTTTTGTTAAACTCCCTGTTGGCGCAACCTTGTTTCGTTGCTCTTGGTTTGTAAATGGCCATTATTGATTGTTTGTGGTGATGGTTTGAAGTTTCATGCTTTGATTCATTGGTTTTTTAGGAAGCATGCCTCTAGATTTACATTTGAAGTATAATGCCTTAAATGGATGTTGTAATTAGGTTGTCTTGGTGTGGTTTGATCCTTGAATATGTTGGATGTGTGTTAGGGGCATGTTAGGATGTTTTGGAATATTTAAAAGCATGTTAAACCAGCAAAAATGGACATTTCAGGTCCAAGCGTACTGATACGGGTGTTCATGTTTCGATACAAGTAAGCCATTCCAGGCTTAGCGTACCGATACGCAGGCAACTATTTCGGTACGGGTCTAGGCAAATTTTAGCCAGTGTTTCGGTACTCGGGGAGGCGTTTCAATATGCGGGGGATTATCGGAACGAGTTTTAGCTACTGGAATTCTAGGGTTTTAAAACAATGAAGGTGTATTGGAACACCCTTGTCTGTACCGGTACGGTGGTAGTTAATTTGGTTATTTGGAATCTTATGAAGTTCTATTTTCTTATGTTTTGGTCCCTGAATGTTGTAGATGCAATTAAATGAGTTTGGATTATCTTTTTGACTTGATTTTTAACATGTAAGCATGAAACCTGCTTAATTAAAGATTGGTAATGTAACATTGCGTTAAGACAGTGCATTTTTCTAAAATTGCAATATGGTCCCTAAATTGCAAATGTGATCAATTGGATGTCAATTCGATGCCCGATTGTGTTGGGTTTTCACCATAGATCATTATGTACATGTAGGTTAAGAATTATGCATCTAGATAAGATAAAAGAAAAAAATGGATGTGTTTTGGGTTTTATCTTCTCTATTTACTTCGATAAACCTAATATAGCTCGGTCGGTTCGGTCTTACGACTAGGCTAGGTCGAGGGGGTTACAAGGATTTTTGAATCAATGATTAAGGTAATCTTGCGACTGTCTTTGCCATTCGTTAATATGATATACATGAAATCTTAGGATGTATTTGAAAGATAGCATATTTTTCCGATGTGTTTTATTCTAATTATGACTGGAGTTTTCCGTCAAAACCCAACACTTTCCTCCATTTTTCGTGACCCTAAATCACAAGAGAGTTCGCATCCTTCATCGTAAAAGTAGGCCCAAGCTTGAGCCTAGGTCATTAGAAGTAGCGGCATCCAACAAATCGAGCCAAGGGATATCAACGGAGATGAGAAAAAGACGAAAAAATGAGGAGCACACACCAAAGTAATGGAAGGATGAGGGAAAAAGGAGGTCAGCCGTCACATAAAGGGAACAACAAACCTCAACAACAAAGGAAAAAAAAGAAACTTAGGATTTTTAGAGAGAAAGAGAAAAATATTTTAACCATTCTTTTATATTTTCCAAAATACTAAAATAGGATGTACACATTGTATATATCTTCATGGTCATAAAGTTTCTAGAATACATTTTTGCCTTTTGTTTTTAGTTTCTTTTCAACAAAATATCCATTTGTTTTATGTATAAATTGTGAATTTTGTATTCTCAAAGCTTGCATAATGAAATATTTACGGTTACGCTTTACTCGATCAAATTAGTTTCAAATGGTTTAAATCGAGAAATATAACTTGAAAGGATACATTATTTGAATAGTACAAGTGAATAATTATAGTTGAGCTAGAGAAAGCTACTTAATTTTAGAGATACAATGTTATAAGTTGGTAATTTGTAAGTGGTTATAAAGTAAGAAAATTTTGGAAGATATTTAGACATAGGCTAGAAAAGTGCTTTGGTTTAAGGTAATTTGGGGGTAATCTCACAATACATTGGATCTCTTTTATTGTAACATCCCGATCTTGACCCGGATCTGAAGTACTACATTCGGGTCACCCAAAAATCGACCCATCAAACTTCCAATTTTAAAACCGTAAGTTTAGCCTTCATTTAAAAACATTAATGTAACACCCCCTTCTCGGTCTGATAGGAATCCCGGTCGGAAAGCGTTACCAGAGAACAATACGGTGATTCAGATTGATGGTTACAATAATTTGTACTATAAATTGAGTGACAATATTTCATAATACGATACTTAATCATTTATAGCCGATATAAGTTAGCCAGTTCAGTAATTTGGGCCAAAAAATGACTTATTCAAATTTAAGGATTAAAAAATAAAATAAGTAAATTACTGAATCTTACTTAAAATTAAAGTTACCAAGTGAAATTCAATGTAGGTATATCTTGCTTAACAATTTTTAGAACAATCGGAGTTTGTTTGTGCCCTTAATAAAGCCTTAATACATTCATTGACCAAATTACATCGTTTAAAGACTTCTTCAATTACCTTTTAACTAACTTACATGCCATGTACCGATACTCGAAGAGACCGTATCGGTATGCCTATGTCATGATAGTTACATTAGTTATAAACATTAGGGACCGTACCAGTACGGGTTCATCTGTATCGGTACGCTAAGCTAGACTCAGATTCCAGAACCAACCAACTGTACTGAAACGCCTAGGGATGTATCGGTACACATACCTTGACCGTTAAAACGATTATCTTCATTAAATCTATACTGATACTGAGTGTCGGTACACAACAATATATAATTAATCATTTTTGGGTTTCTATACGGTGTATCAGTACCATATTAGTACCGAGCTACAGTAATTTTACAGATTCAAAAACCCATATCGGTACAGCTCAAGCTGTATCGATACGCCCTTTTATCCGTTTTCAATAATGTAAGCCCGTACCGATACGACATCACCCGTATCTGTATGAAAGGGTCTACAATGTATATTTTTATCTGGTTTATTAGCATTTTGCCTAACCAAACCATATCCAATGTAACCCCCTCGACCCGGTCTAGTCGTAAGACCGAACCGAGCGAGCTACATTAGGTTTACCACGGTAAACCATAAAGAAAGAATCCGAAACACGACCATTATTTTCTTTTATCTTGTTTAAATACAAAATCATTAACCTATATGTTCATACTGTCATCAGGTGAAAACTCAACTCAATCGGGCATCGATTTGACATCCAATTGGCTCAATTGCAATTTAGGGACCGAATTGCAATTTGATCAAACTACAGGGACTTAGCATATTTTTAAGTTACCAACCTTTAATTAAGCAAGTTTCATGTTCTCATATCGATAATCAGCTTGATTCGAACATCCAAACTCATTCAATTGCATCCACACATTCAGGGACCAAAACGCAAGAAAACAGAACTTCATTTCCATGACATTAACTGAAATAACAGACAACCGTACCGATACGCATGCCACCGTATTGATACGGTGCCTTACACAAGCCTATACTGTTTCGATACGCTGCAACCCGTTTTGGTACGCCTAGCTGGCCGTTCATAAATATTTGGCACCCGTACCGATACGGTATGGTAATGTTTCGGTATGCAGGTTTTGTCCGAAAAAGCATATTCCAGTAAAGAAAATCCGTATCGGTACACCCAAGCCCGTATCGAAACACCATGCTTGATTTTGCCTAGCCGTACTGATACGGTCCCCTCGTATATCGGCATGCCTGGGCTTGTAATGTCACATTTAGCTGGTATAACAAGCTCTTAGCCTACCCAAAAACCCTAACATGTTTCTAACATACATCCAACATATTTAGGATACAATTGAAAGCATAGCATCACATATTCAACATCAATTCATGGCATTTTGCATCAAACGTAAATCTATAGGCATGCAACCTAGGAAACCATTCAAGTAAAAACATGAAACTTCAAACCATCACCAAAAACAAACCACAAAGGCCATTTACAACTTTAAAGCAATCAAACAAACTTGTTCAAACAGGGAGTTTATCAAAACATCTCCCAAAACCAAAACGAGTACCTCATTGCCTTTATTACTTATATTCTAATCCAAACATACTTTGGTAAACAAGTCTTGCTAGGATCCCTTACTGCCTTCAAAACTCTCAATTCTCTACATGGATGGACAATAAGAGCGTAAGCACACAAGGCTTAGTAAGGAGTGCTCACAAACAAAACACCATAATGCATTTAAAATTATTTCTTAACAACTTATTGAAATCCCATTTCAAAATCATGTTTCAACAACATTTAAAACATCATCATCATGCCCTTAAACCACGCACGTAACATCTTTAAAACCCATCATATTATACCATATGCAATATGTATCATTAACCAACAACAAGTCCCATTGCCCAACCTCAATTTCAGCCTTCACATGCATAACAACCATATGCAAAGCTTAAAGAGTAAACATGTATAATTCACAATATACAACATAAACTTTCCAATGATACATCAACAATTATAGTGGCTTACAAGTGGTCATTAAACAAGTCCATTAATAAAAGAGTTCATCAGATACACGGATTCAACAAGTGTTCAACCAACACTTCAAGCCATCTCAACCGGAATAGCGATACAATAACAATTGCGGTACATTACCAACCGGGTACACCTTTCAACCTACAGGGACACCAACCCCAATCATCAATTAGACGCTTAATCCACTAACGGGAGTCTACGGTACTGTTTAACACCTCTACCGTTAGGGTACTTGAATGGAGTTTTCGGTACACGGATCTAAACCCCTCAATATCCAATGCAACTTATTATAGTGCACTCAATCCTATGGCAAGCCAACTATATCCGATAAAAATTTTAAAACCACATCACTTGCCAATATAATTAACCATTTAACATTTACCTCACTGTTTTTAACAAGCATTAACCACACCATTTTTCCAAAGCAACAACCATGCTTTACCACAAGTATAAACCATGTACTTACAAGGATCAGTTACCATGTGCATCCTTCAGCGTTTCATGCTCAAATACAGTATATCAAATACTTTAAAACATTAAATAGTAGTTAACATGTAAATCAAAACAAGTGCATAAAACCATTTAACACTAGCACGGCCGAGAGAGAATATCCACTTTTACTTACTTCCTAGTTTAAACCAGCATATCAAGATAAGTTTAAACTCCCATAAACCACCTTTAAAACATTCCAAAGCTGAAATCCACGTTCTTACTCACCGATACGCAAAGCCTTGATTTACCGACGTGAAATCAAGCGTCCCAAGCCTCCAATGCTACACCGTTCGCTTCCAAAAATACCTCACCTGTTTAAAACACATAACAACAAAGGATTAATGCATCTACATGCATTTACAACACTGCAACAATAGATCCTTACGGATTCTTGCATTCACCTCACAATTATCTAACCACAACAATTGAAAACTTCAACTAATCCTTTCCAAACACAACCCAACCACAACCTAACAATCTAACACCACTTTCATCATCAATTAACATCTAGAAATAGAATCAAACCAACCTAACACCTTCAGCAAACACACAGACACTATAACACCTCAAAAACATAAATCTAGCAACCTAAACAATTAGAGATTCAAGAGTTTCGGGATTCCATTGATAAAATCGACTTATCAACATCATTAAACATCCAAAAATATGTTCAAAAACAATTCATAACACTAGAAATCAGATTCAATTCGAATCTTTCATCATTTCATCAATTTTGCCCAATTAAATCTGTATAAAAACACAAAATCAGATTATAAACCATAAATCAAGGATCAATACTTGGGAATATCAATAAAGAACCATTTAACAGAGGAGATCATGGACCTTACCCCTGTTATGTGATTTCTCCCTCAATTGGCTTGTTTAAAACTAAGAAAACATAAGATTTCAATGAGATTTTGTAAAACAAAGTTAAAGAATCAAGTTAGAATTAATAATCTGAGTGAAAAGAATCTCTCACCTCTGGATTTTGATGAAATTTTGAGTGTTTGGCAGAAAAGAAGCTGAGAGAAAAGGTTTAGGAAAAAGTTACGTAAATTTTCTTTAAAAGCAAATAACTAACTTAGATATTTTAATCCCTCTTAATCACCCTTTAAAACACGTGTTTAAAATGATTTAATTGAAGGGAGAAACCACCAGAAAAACTTGGTAATTTAGCTCCTTAAAGATTCTAAGAATTTGCCCTTTTCATTTTAGTCACTTTAAAACTTTTTTTTCAAAAATCGCATTTTATTCACTAACCAAATGTCATATTTCCAAATTCCATTTTCCAAAATTGATTCCACCAAAAATCAACATATATTAAAAAGATTTTTTTAACTATTTTTCCATATTTTTATCTTACCGAAAAATATACGACCCCGAATCTGACTCGAATCTCTAACCCGATCCACCGGATCGTCTAATAAACCTCAAAACCGATATGACCAAAACCGAGGCGTTACAACTCTCCCTCTCTTAAGAAATTTCATCCTCAAAATTTACCTGGAGGAAACAGATGCGGAAACTGCTCCAGCATCTCCGACTTGCGTTCCTACATGGTCTCCTCAACACCACGGTGCCTCTACAACACCTTTACAAGCTCAACCGTCTTTCCACGGAAAACCTTACTGCTGGTATCAAGAACCCCTACTGGTTCTTCATCATAAGATAGGTCCGGCCTCAACTCAATATCTTCTACTGGCATAACATGCGAGGGATCCGATCGATACCTCCGCAACATCGAAACATGAAACACATCATGAATCCTCTCCAACTCAGGAGGTAACCTCAAACAGAAAGCGACAGGACCCACATGCTCAACAACCTCGTATGGTCCAATAGACCTCGGACTAAGCTTCCCTTTCCGCCCAAAACGCATCACCTTCTTCCAAGGTGATACCTTAAAAAACACTCGGTCACCAACAACATACTCTATATCTCTACGCCTCAAATTCGTGTAGGATTTCTGACAATCCGAAGATGCTTTCAAGCACTCACATATCAATTTTACTTTCTCATTGCTGCCTTTTAAAACATCAGGCAATGAAAGATGCTTCTCCCCAACCTCAACCCAGCACACGAGCGTATGGCACCTCATTCTATACAACGCCTCATACGATGCCATCTGTATACTACCCTGGTAACTGTTATTATAAGCAAACTCTATCACTGGCAGTTGCTTCTCCCATGTTCCCTATAACTCAATAATATAGCACCTCAACATATCCTCGAGAACCTGAATCACTCGCTCCGACTGACTATTCGACTGAGGATGATACGAAGTACAGAAATTCAGTCTTGTTCCCAGAGCACAATGCAAGCACATCCAAAACCTTGCTATGAATCGCGGATCTCTATCTAAAACTATGGATTTAGGCACCCCATGCAAACGCACAACCTTAGAGATGTACAGATCGGCCAACCTGTCTAAGGTATACGTAGTATGCACTGGCACAAAATGTGCATACTTCGTAAACCAATCAACAATCACCCAAATAGAATCTTTTTTGGTCGGAGTCAAAGGCAACCTAGACACAAAATCCATGGTGATTCTTTCCCACTTCCATTCCGGTATCTTCAACGGTTGCAACAAGCCGGATAGAAACTGATGCTCAGCTATCACCCGTTGACATACCATGCATCCAGAAACAAAATCAGCCACATCTTTCTTCATTCCAATCCAATAGTATCCTTCCTTCAAACCACGATACATCTTAGTACTACCGAGATGCATAGCAAAAGGACTAGCATGTGCTTCAGTCAGAATGGTATGCCTTAACTCATCATATTCAGGCACCACAATTCGACCTTTAAAACACAACACCCCATCATCATTGAAATGAAAATCTGTAGGATTCCCATCTATGATATCCTTCACATGTGGCACCAAACTCTCATCATGCGGTTGCCTCTCCTTGATCAACTGCGACAAGAACAGTTTCACTTGCAACTCAGCCAACAATCCACCATCACTCGTCAGACTCAAACGAGCAAACATAGCTCTCAGCTCCACAACTATTTTCCTACTCAAAGCATCAGCCACAACGTTGTCTTTTCCCGGATGATATTCAATGGTCTGCTCATAATCTTTAAGCAACTCAAGCCATCTCCGTTGCCTAAGATTCAGCTCCTTCTGGGACATCAAATATTTCAAGCTCTTATAATCCGTATAAACCAAACACTTCTCGCCATACAAGTAATGCCTCCAGATTTTCAAGGCAAACACAACCGCGGCAAGCTCAAGATCATATGCAGGGTAATTACGCTCATGCACTTTCAACTGCCTAGATGCATACGCAAGTACCTTACCTTCTTGCATCAACACGCAACCAAGCCCAACATATGACGCATCACTACAAACAACAAACTCCTTTCCCGATTCAGGTTGAACCAAGACTGGAGCTCGCTCAAAGCCTTCTTCAACCTTTCGAAAGCTCGCTGTCTATCCTCCATCCACTCAAATCGAACATTCTTATGCAACAACTTGGTTAAAGGAGCAGCCAAACTGGAGAACCCTTCCACAAACCTACGGTAATAACTAGCCAAACCAAGAAAACTCTGGACTTTTGTTACCAACTTAGGCACCTTCCAACTCATCACAGCGTCAACCTTGTGCGAATCAACACAAATTCCCTATACCGAAACAACATGCCCGAGGAAAACAACCTCCCTAAGCCAAAACTCACATTTGCTTAACTTGGCATATAACTGATTAGCCAACAACGCCTGAAGCACAATCTGCAAATGTCTATCATGATCCTTCTCAATACGAGAGTACACTAGGATATCATCGATAAACACCACCACAAACTGATCCAAAAACTCATAGAACACCCGGTTCATCATGTTCATAAAAGCAACCACTGCATTGGTCAAACCAAACGGCATCACAAGAAACTCATAATGCCCGTACCTCGTACAAAAAGCTGTCTTGGGTACATTCACATCCTTCACCTTCAATTGATAGTACTCATACCTCAAATTGATCTTAAAAAACACTGAGGCACCCCTGAACTGATCAAACAGATCATCTATCCGCGGTAATGGATATTTATTCTTTATTGTCAACTTGTTCAACTGCCGATAATCTATACACATCCGCAACGTACCATCCTTCTTCTTTACAAACAACACTGGTGCACCCCACGGTGAAATACTCAGGATCAAGAAACTCCTGCAATTACGTCTTCAACTCCTTCGGGGCCATGCGGTACGGAGCAATAGACACTGGTGCCGTATCCACATAGGTTTCAATGCCAAACTCTACCTCACGGTCAGGTGGTAATCCCGGTAATTCTTTCAGAAAAATACCCAAAAACTCACATACTGTGCGAATATTATGCACCCTTAACTCTTTTGAACCAGGATTCATCACATAGGCCAAGAAAGCTTGACATCCGAAACTAAACATCTGACTCACTTCCAAAGCCGAAACAACATTAGATAAGAACTTGTCATTCTCACCAACAACCACCACCTTGAAATCATTTGACAACTTCAAAGATATCCATTTGGTCTCAAAATCCACCATGGCTCGAATCTCGGTCAACCAATCCATGCCCAAAATAACATCAAAGCTATGGAATGGTAACTCCATTAGATCCACAGCAAAAGCATGAGCTTGAACCATCAACAGGAACCTACGATACAACTTCCTAACTACAATTGTCTCCCCAAGAGAACTGGTCACTCTAACACCCACATTTAGAATTTCAACAGGTATATCAAGGAACTGGGCATGCTCACACAAGATATATGAATGGGTAGAACCAGAATCAACCAACGAATACAACGACAAGGACTGTAAAGAGAAAGTACCTGCAATCACATCAGTGTTATTGCGACCCTCGCGGTGCGCATACACTCTAGCCGGTCTATCCCCCTCAGGCTGGATAGCAACGATATGAGCCACAGTTTACTGCCTACCATTTTGACAGTGAAACAGCCCACATCCATGACCACGGCCTCACTGTGGAGCAACAACAAGTGCAACACCATGCCCACCTCGGGCCAACAACAGACAATCACGCCTCTGATGGTTTCCAGACCCATAACTCCAACAATCATTAGCCACAATAGGCGTAGGTGCCTGACCCTCCCTGGCCAGACGCGGACAACCTCGCCTAAGATGATCTCGGGATCCATAAACCCAACAAGTGTTAAATGACGCTCTAACTTGGGCACCCTGCCCATGGACTCCACGTCCCACAACACCTTTGCCATGCCTCGGCTCCAGGCGAAACCTCCTGTCACGGTGTCTCTTGGCCTAAATATCGCTAGAACCAGAATCAACAGTTCTCTTACCCGAGCTAAAGCCTCGCGACCCAAAAACCAAACCAAGATTCTACTCCACATCCTTGGCCTACGAAACCAACACATCAAAATCGGTGTAATCAGCAGCAAGCATGTATGTCTTAACCTCTTGCACGAGCCCGTAGCAAAAATAATCACATCGCTGACGCTCGTCAGGGACCAACTCAGGTGCGTACTGACTCAGCCTCACAAATTGCACCTCATACTCCGCCACGGACATACTGCCCTACACAAAAGCCATGAACTTCTCCTTCCTATCATCCTGATATCGGACTTTCAGATACTTCTTCTGAAAAACACCACAGAAGAACTCCCAAGTCACATCATCGGTCGTCATATCGAAAATCGAGGTAGTCCACCATGTATAGGTATCACCCTGTAACAGGAAAACAACACAGCCCAGCTTACGGGCATCAGAACAGCCCACTGGCCCAGTATCCTCTCATTACAGGCCAACCATCCCTCTAAAGCCTCAGGCGACAAGCCTCAAAACTCAACTCCGCCCAAACTACAAAGACACTCTAACGAAAAACCATGCCCAACCATTGGTGGTACTGGTACATGAACACCTGCAACTGCTGTCTGAAAAGCACCAGTCATAGCCTGAATCAACGGTGCCATATCACCCATCCCTGGCCTAGTTGGCGCAGGTGGTACTTGCTCTACTCCCTCAGGTGGAATAGGTGGGGCGGTGGCAACCCTCCAGGAGGTACAACGTCTTCCTCAATATCCTACCCAGTGGCAGCAATAATCGTACCAGATAGCAACACTCTCCTCGGTCCCATCGTGCTAAAATATATCTAAGACGTGATAATCATTTCAAAAATAAATAGTCAGGCCAACTTCAAGCAAGGATCCAAGACTTACATTTCAAAAATCAAAACTTTCCAGACTATAATAATAAGGCAATGGATTTCCCAAATTTCCCCCCAACATGGCCTAAAGCAATCACCGTGCATATTACAATCGCCGTGCATTTTAAACATCAGATAACAACTCACAATCACATTACAACAATCAAACCAACTCCCAACTATCGCAAACCTGGCTCTAATACCACCAAATAAAACCCCCTCGACCCGGTCTATTTGCAAGATCGAACTGAGCGAGAAACATTAGGTTTATCGAGGTAAACCATAAAGAAAGAAACCGAAATGCGACCATTTTTTTCTTTTATATTGTCTACAAGAAAAATCATTAACCTATATGTTCATACTGTCATCAGGTGAAAACTCAACTCAATCGGGCATCGATTTGACATCCAATTGGATCAATTGCAATTTAAGGACTGAATTGCAATTTGATCAAACTAGAGGGACTTAGCACATTTTTAAGTTACAAACCTTTAATCAAGCAGGTTTCATGTTCTCATGTCGATAACCAGCTCGATTCGAGCATCTAGACTCATTCAATTGCATCCATAATATTCAGGGACCAAAACGCAAGAAAACAAAACTTCACTTTTATGACATTAACTGAAATAACAGACAACCGTACCGATATGCGTTCCACCGTATCGATACAGTGCCTTACACAAGCCTATACTATTTTGATACGCTGCAACCCGTTTCAGTACGCCTAGCTGGCAGTTCGTAAATATTTGGCACCCATACCAATACGGTATGGTAATATTTTCGGTACGCGAGTTTTGTTCCAAAAAATAGATTCCAGTAAAGAAAATTCGTACCAGTACACCCAAGCCCGTATCAAAAAACCATGCTTGATTTTTCCTAGCCGTACCGATACAGTCCCCCGCGTATCGGTACGCCTGGGCTTGTAATGTCATACTTAACTGGTTTAACAAGCTCTTAGCCTATCCAAAACACCCTAACACGCTTCTAACATACATCCAACATATTCAGGATACAATTCATAGCATAGCATCACAGATTCAACATCAATTCATGGCATTTTGCATCAACGTAAATCTATAGGCATGCAACCTAGGAAACCATTCAAGTAAAGCATGAAACTTCAAACCATCACCAAAAAGAAACCATAAAGGCCATTTACAACTTTAGAGCAATCAAACAAACTTGCTCAAACAGGGAGTTTATCAAAACATCTCCTAAAACCAAAATGAGTACCTCATTGCCTTTATTACTTATAGTCTAATCCAAACATACTTTTGTAAACAAGTCTTGCTAGGATCCCTTGCTCCTTGCTGCCTCCTTGCTAGGATCCCTTGCTCCCTCCTTGCTAGGATCCCTTGCTCCTTGCTTAGTGAGGAGCACTCATAAAAAAAATACCATCAATGCATTTAAAATCATTTCTTAACAACTCATTGAAACCCCATTTCAAAATCATGTTTCAACAACATTTAAACATCATCATCATGCCCTTAAACCACGCACTTAACATCTTTAAAACCCAGCACATTATACCATATGCAATATGTATCATTAACCAACAGCAAGTCCCATTGCTCAACCTCAATTTAAGTCTTCCCATGCATAACAACCATATGCAAAGCTTAAAGAGTAAACATGTATAATTCACAATATACAACATAAACTTTCCAATGATACATTAACAATTATATTGGCTTACAAGTGATCATTAAACAAGTCCATTAACAAAAGAGTTCATCGGATACACGGATTCAACAAGTGTTCAACCAACACTTCAAGCCATCTCAACCGAAATAGCGATACAATAACAATCACGGTACATTACCAACCGGTTACACCTTTCAACCCACGGGGACACCAACCCCAATCATCGGTTAGACGCTTAATCGACTAGCGGGAGTCTACGATACTATTTAACCCATCTACCGTTAGGGTACTCAGAAGGAGTTTTTGGTACACGGATCTAAACCCCTCAACATCCAAGGTGACTTATTATAGTGCACTCAATATTATGGCCGACCAACTATATCCGATAAAAAATTTAAAACCACATCACTTGCCAATATAATTAACCATTTAACATTTACCTCGCTGTTTTTAACAAGCATTAACCAAACCATTTTTCTAAAGCAACAACCATCCTTTACCACAAATATAAACCATGTACTTACAAGGATCACTTACCATGTGCATCCTTCAGCGTTTCATGCTCAAATATAGTATATCAAATACTTTCAAACATTAAATAGTAGGTAACATGTAAATCATAACAAGTGCATAAAACCATTTAACACTAGCACGACCGAAAGAGAATATCCATTTTTACTTACTTCCGAGTTTAAACCAACGTATCAAGCTAAGTTTAAAATCTCATAAACCACCTTTAAAACATTCCAAAGCTAGAATCCACGTTCTCACTCACCGATACGCCTTAATCTGCCGACGCGAAATCAAGCGTCCGAAGCCTCTAATGCTACACTGTTAGCTTCCAAAACAACCTCCCCTGTTTAAAACACATAACAACAGAGGATTAAAGCATCTCCATGCATTTACAACACTGCAACAACAGATCATCAAGGATTTTTGCATTCACCTCACAATTACCCGACCACAACAACTGAAAACTTCAACTAATCCTTTCCAAACACAATCCATCCACAACCTAACAATCTAACACCACTTTTATCATCAATTAACATCTAGAAACAGAATCAAACCAACCTAACACCTTCAGCAAACACACATCCACCATAACACCTCAAAAACACAAATCTAGCAACCTAAACAATTAGAGATTCAAGAGTTTCGGGATTCCATTGATAAAATTGACTTATCAACATCATTAAACATCCAAAATATGTTCAAAAACAATTCATAGCAGTGGAAATCAGATTCAATTCGAATCTTTCATCAATTTTGCCTAATTAAATCTATATTAAAACATAAAATTAGATTATAAACCATAAATCAGGGATCAAATACTTGAGAATATCAATAAAGAACTATTTAATAGAGAAGATCACATACCTTATCCCTGTTATGTGAATTCTCCCTCAATTGGCCTGTTTAAAACTAAGAAAACATAAGATTCCAATGAGATTTTGTAAAACAAAGTTAAAGAATCAAGTTAGAATCAATAATCTGAGTGAAAAGAATCTCTCACCTTTGGATTTTGATGAAATTCTGAGTGTTTGGCAGAAAAGAAGTTGAGAGAAAAGGTTTAGGAAAAAGTTACGTAAATTTTCTTTAAAAGCAAATAACTAACTTAGATATTTTAATCCCTCTTAATCACCCTTTAAAACACATGTTTAAAATGATTTAATTGAAGGGAGAAAAAACCAGCAAAAACTTGGTAATTTAGCTCCTTAAAGATTCTAAGAATTTGACCCTTTTTCATTTTAGTCACTTTTAAACCGTTTTCAAAAATCGCATTTTGGTCACTAACCAAATGTCATATTTCCAAATTCCATTTTCAAAAATTGATTCCACCAAAAAATCAATATATATTAAAAGATGATTTTTAACTATTTTTCCATATTTTTATCTTACCAAAAAATATACGACCCCAAATTTGACTCGAATCTCTAACTCGATCTACCGGACCGTCTAATAAACCTCAAAACCGCTAGACCCAAAACCGGGGCGTTACATCCGAATTCAATGAAACTTTACCAGCAAGTCTCTCTTGCTTAAAACTACTATCATGCCAAATTTTAGGGTCGAATGAATCTGTTTGCTATACGTTCCCTAATTTAGGCCAAATATGCATTTAAAGCCATTTTTAACCGTTTTAAAACGGTCAAGTTTAAGCCCTTAAACTTACACAAGCCAAATACATTACATACATGGCAAAAGAGTTAGAAATGACTTGTGCAACACTTATGCCACCATACTAGGAGTCTATAGAGTTGATATACTTTACTTTATCAACGTAGTGACTTGTTAAAAACCTTCTCCGACTCTGATCTCGAGTTCACCAACGTCTTACCCTGAAATGTATGAAAGATGAATACATTAGTCATACTTTGCCTAGTGAGGTAGTCACAAACAAAGTAATAAATAAGAATTATGCTCTAGTATGCTTAACATTATCAATGACAATAATGGCATGGACATGTATTCCAATGGTGAGTTTTCACAATATCATGGACTAATGTAACAACAATAATTAATGCAATGGAAAAGTTCAATAGCAATATTCAATAGGTTTCCTTGGATCGATTTAAGGTATATGGATACGCGAATTCCTACGCCACACCAAGAACAATAGTGGTCTAGTCCCTCCGCCGCACCAATATGACCAATACACATCATACCTCTGCCGTACCACAATAAAGGCCGTAACCTAAGGACCGTATTCCACCCGTACGAATGAGCTCACGAATTCTATGGCATGCCAATTGTATCCAATCCTACTCAAATCCAAGGTTCAATAACAATAGTCTGATCACAATAATTTCAATAATAATGATTCGATACAAAGAGTCAACAACATTATTTCCATAACAATAGGTCAATAGCAATAGCTCAATACAATATCCAATGCTCAATAATCAATAATTCTATATATCAATACTTCAAAGATTCCGGTGACAATAACAATGATGCTATAGATAATGAGTCGATGAAATACTTACCAATACTTATCATTTTGCTCACCAACAATGCTTTTATACAATATCCTCAATATACCAAGTTAGCAATGCAAAAATTAATATTCAATAATTCGGCAAAGGTACCTAGCCTACTTCCGAGATTCTGACTACACTCACTTGGACCTCCAAAGCTTCTACAACTCTCAGATTTCCACTCTTTTGTTCCTAGCTTTAGATGGAGATGGTGTCCTTTCTTTCTCCAACTCTTGAGCCAGGGGAGAATAATAGTGAGTGTTAAAATCGATACAAAGACAACGAAGTCAAGAATTAAACTTAAGATAGCCATTAACTTATTAAGTATCCATGGATTTAAGCCTTGAAGAAACATGAGCTTAAATCAAAGGCAGGGGCGGTTCAAAGATTTTGGGGGCCCTATGCAATTTATTAAAACGAGGCCCTTAATTTATAATCAGTAAGAGATATATTTTTTTCTTTAAAAAAATACCTTAATAGAAAATATATTATTAGATTATCCTCTTGAGCAACAAAAAATTGACTTATAAATATCTAAAAATCAAACATTTTTACTTAAAAGGTATCATTCTTTTTGCATATTTTAAGTTTTAGATAATTGTTATATATATACACATAATTGTATATATAAATTTATTTTTTACAAATATTTAATTTAAGTTCTCTATTTTTGGGGCCCCTTTCTCTCGGGGCCCCTGTGCGGTCGCTCCTATCGCGCTTGTCCAGAACCCTCACTGATCAAAGGCCTAATAATTTTAACTTCAAATTGACCATAAATTATCCATGGAATTTAACAATTGATTAAGGGTTTATCCTTACACAATCAATAGTTATTCCAAAGTATCAACGAATAAAAGGAAGCTTGGGTTTAGAAGGTTCAATAAGTGAGGTGTTAGCTTGAGCTTAAAGTAGAAGACAATAATGGTGGTGCTTGCTTGCTCAAAAGGAAAAGAGGATTATAAGGAGAGAAATGGATTTCGGTGAGAGCTATATGAGTTACTAAATGTAAAAGCACCCAACAAGCTTAGGATATTCAACCGGTTAAGGTTTCCTTCAAAGATAGGTAAGCTATAATTAATAGTTTCTATCTTTTCATTCTTTTTCATAAATCATGATAATCCATCAATTGTCATCTTTTCTCAAGCTAGGGAACCAATAGTCACGTGTGGTAGAGGCAATCAAGGAGGTGACTCACCTCAAAATAGGATAATTACGGATAAAGTCCTTCAACTTTCTAAACTTCATACTTTTGCCCCCTAAACGTTCAATTCTCACATTTTAGTCACTAAATCATTTTTAAAGAGTTCAATTAGGTCCAAAATCTATAAATTAAACTCGATTAGAGTCTCATACGATCTAATTGATTTCACAATTAAGATTGATGCAATATTTGGATATTTTTGATCTAAATTTTCTGATCACCGGACCTAATTCCAACTAGACCAGTTTTTGGGGTGTTACAATTAAGCTGTAACACCCATAATGTATACTCATAATACGAATATACATTACAAATGCTACTAAAACATGTACTGAAAACTGGCTTAAAATTTTTTTATTTTATTTTTTTATTATCGGTAAATAGCACTTTTCAAAATTTTCATTTGAAAACGTTTCTAGACAACGTAGCTAGTTTTAACCCTGAATTGGTTTATAAAGTATAAAATTAAGTTATTTGAAAGAAAATTTATTCAGGATGAAAATGCCGCTTACTGCCTAGATCCTTTCTTGTTTATAAAAATTTTACGTGAAAAGGTTTAAACATTGAGTCAAACCATTTTACTTTCATCGTACCAATAACATTATTTCATTTTCATACTTCCTAATTTCTTATGCTTTCATATTTGTAAATTTTATACTTTTAAAGCTTACCAAGAAGTTCTTTGAAAATATAATTACATGCCCACTAGTACTTCTCTATTTTAAAGATGTACGTACTTTCACTTACCGATAACTTGACTTCCAAATGAGTGGCTCCTCCTTGCTAAGTCTAATCTGAAAAACCTACGTGTGAAATAAAACACACGCTAAGTACGAACTTAGTAAGGCAATAAAACTTATGTATATAACATGAAATAATGAAATACAGTATGTCATATTAATGTGCATTTTATTTCTTTGTAACATGGCAAGTATTTCACAATGAACTTATATCATGTATATTTTTTTATACTCATTATGTAACATACTTCACGATCATGTATCTCACTTTCATAACATCATATATCATAACATGGTCATTGCTTTTATCATGTAAACATTTGCATGATATGTATTCTATCATGAACATACATTTGTTATGCAGCCATTTGCATATACTTTATCATGATCATACTTTGTCATGCAATCATTTGCATATCATTGTATTCTTTCATACACTTCATGTGTCATGTATCGTATAGATCATGTGTCATCACTATCATGTGATTCATGTATCATCATGCAATTCGAGTAACATGAAAGTATCACTCTTGGGGGTGAACTATTCATTTACGGGGTTAAAATACATAACTTTTGAAAATTGCACTTTGATCCCTGAACTTTTCAAAAGTTTATACTTTGACCACCAAACTTTCAAAATTTCCATTTTAGTCACTGAAATTCAATTTTCCTCAAACTTTTACCAACTTTGAAAGTACTCAATTTAACTCACTATCTATCACATTATACTTTTAAACCTTAAAATTTTCCTTTTATTAAAACTTAGATTGAATTTTCTTAACTCAGTCTATTATTCCGATAGTTTTTGAAAATCTCCATAAAATAAAATTTCTCTTAGAAATCCTTTATCAACAATCCATTCGAATATTCTTTACTTTTACTAAGTCCAAAATATCAATTAGAAACACTTTTATGAGACCTTCCCGAAGGTCACCCATCCTAATATTTCCCTGCCTGAGCACGCTTAACAATTTTATTCAATCCAAATTCAATACCTTCTACTGCATCTTAATTCTCAAAACTGATATCAAGGTTCTTATTTTGATCAAATTCACCCTTATACTGAATAAAATCACTTGTTGGGGGAATTTACACTTTAGTCCCCAAATTTTTCCCAAGTTCACACTTTAACCCCTAAACTTTCAAAAATTACAATTTGATCACTAGTCCAAAAATTGGAATAATACAATTCCTCCCCCTTAAGAAAATTCATCCTCAAATTTTCATCGTCTACTCATTTTAACCAACTTCGTATTTTGTTTATTCATTCTCTCTTCAATTTCTCAAAGGATTTTCTTTACTTTATGATTCTTCAAAGGATTTTAACCAGCAAAAATTTCTTATTCCTTAACTCTTTAACTCCGTATGCTAAGACTTTTCATTGTTTCTTCTTCATAAGTCAAATCTGGTTGTAATTTGATTTCCTCAAGTATAATGGCATGTAAAGGATCCGATCGATACCTCTGAAGCATCGACACATAGAACACGTTATGAATTTTACTCATATCCTTAGGGACCACTAGTTGGTAAGCCACATGTCCAATCCTTTTTAAAGTCTCATATGACTTAATAAATCTAAGACTAATCTTTCCTCTCCCTATCTACATATGTCGTTTGTCAATTTGCTCCAACTTTGAGATTGTTCTAAATAATTCTTACCTCGTCTTCCATTTCTTGAACTAGATCAACTCCACTTATCTTTGAATCACTTTGTACATTTCAATCTTGTAACTTAAATCAAATAGGTTGAGTCTTGCATCTTTCTCCATATAAAACCCCAAAGGATGCCATTCTAATACTTGTTTGATAACTATTATTTCAAGCAAATTAGCTAAAAGAAGATACCTTTCTCATGATCCAGAGAATTTCATAATACAAGCTCTAATCATATCTTATAAAATCTGAATCATCCACTCTAACTGTTCATCTGACTTACACTTATAATATTGTACTTAATCGTAATGAACTATCTTTCTTCTTTACAATTAACATCGGAACACCCTATAGTGTTACACTCGGTCGAATATAACCTCAGTTTAACAACTCCTTATAATTGAGTCTTTTAACTCCTTTAATTTAGTTGGTGCCCTTTCATACGGTACCATCCATACTAATTTTGTTCCTAAATAAATATCAATTATAAACTGCATCTTTTTATCTGGTGGTAGTCCTAACAATTCATCAAGAAACATATCTGAAAATTCCTATACATTGGGAATATTCTCTATCTTCTTACCTACTACTTTCATATCCACCACATGTACTATATAAACCTCTTATCCATTACATAGCATTCTCTAAGCCTTTGTTGCTGAGATCACTGAATTGAGGCAATCCTTTCCTTTTTTCCTGTAATAATTACTTTAGAACTTTTCGGTCCTGAAAATAATTGTTATTTCATCTTGTACTTTATCTCTGCATCATAAGAAGATATCCACATCCTTTTTAAGAAAAAAAATCTCTAATTCATGGAATGGAAACTCCATCAAGTTCACTGGAAACTCATTCTCTTGGATCACTAACAAACATTTCTTACATATCTGTGTCACTATTATACTATGTTAAGGTAGATTATTAACAATCACATCACTAGAAATATCTTCGTAGATATTTCCTTTATGCCACTATCTTAACATTAATATATATGAATGAATAGGCCCCAAATCAATTAGAGCAAATACGGGCTCATTATAAAACTGGAATATATCTAATATGATATCTGCATTACTGCCCTTTGTTAACTTCCACCACGACCTCATCCTCTAGGTGGAATAACTACAAATCTCTTAATTTGAATACACTTTCTAGTCTGCAAATACAGGTCAACTCGTACCGATACTGCTTTACATGGCGTACCAGTACAGGTTAAATGACGTACCAGTACTCTTTTCTCTGCTCAACTCAATTAAACAATATTCTTCAATCCAGAACACTTAGGGTATCGATATTTAAGCCTAGAAATGGCTTCTTAGGCTTGGGAAATCGCTCCCAAAGCCCTCAAATCACAACCACTAACCACTTAACTTGATCTTACATCTTATGAAAGTTATTTAGGGTGTTTTGCTACCATTTTTACATGTTAATAACATCAATCCTGGATTATGCCATTAAACGGTCTCTAAACACCCCAAGCAACCATACACACCAACACTAGCAACCTTAAACCATAGAATCAAGCAAGACAATGACTTTATGATCTTTAAGAAGAACAATAGTCAGAGATGTACTGACCTTTAGCAATGAATCTCGAATGCACTCTTATCTTAAGCTTCTTCAACTTTCCCTCTTGGCTCAAGATTAAAGAAAACTCCAAATTATCTCCTCTTACCAAACCAACATAAAAAATGAAACAATACTTGAGATAACAACTAGGGGTAAGATTGGCTACGAATTTATAACCTAAAACCTAAAAAAACTCCAACAAGATTTAAACCTAAAAACCCATCAATGGAAGCTTACTTCTTTATCACCAAAATTATACTTTTGTAGAAGCACATGAAGAGGAGATCAACAGACTCAAATCTTGGACCCTGTGTTAACCTTGTAAAAAAACATACATTTCATGCCCTTTTACTTAGGTTATTGTTTGATTTCAAGCTCATTTCATTGCATATAGCTGCATTTAGCTCAATTAGTTGCATTTGGTGGTGTTTGCTTGGTTGTTTTAATTATTTGTGAAATTGGTGCTGCTTAAGGGAAATGGTTGTTTTTGTGGTGATAATGTGCAGGTGAGCAAATGAGCTATGTTGGGAAAGGAAATTTTGCCGCAACATTTTGGATAGCATTTCTAGGCGTACAACAAGACAAAGAAGGAAGATATTTCATTACCCCCACACGTGATTCCACCAGCCAGCTGTGTCACACATATGAAGGGAATATTCCTTAGGGTACACAAGGAATTAAAGGCACAAAACCCTAGGAGCCCCTACTATATAAAGGAAATGACACTCATATTAAAATGGGGGCTGGAAAAGTGATTGGTAAGCTAAGAAAGAGAGAAGAAAAAGGCAGCTACCCTCCTTCTTCCTCAGTTTGGTTTCCTCCATTGTTGAAGCTCCAAGGGAAGTTCTTGCTGGCCTTTGAGAGAAGTAGCAAGCTTCGAGTGGTTCACGACAGTCCAAGGCGGCTTGAGAGTTTCATTTTCTCTTCGTTGTTGTTGCTTTTACATTTTTTATTCTGAAATGGGTTGTGTTAGACGAATGAATTTGGAGGATATTTGCCCAGCCATGAACTAACTTAAAGTGGCTTGGGTTTATTGTGGATGATTATGTTTTCAGTTTGAATGAATGTTTTAGCATTTTTCAGTTTCATTGATGCTTTGTTCACTGTTTTATTGCCTTGGGTTTGTAAGAGCTTTCGAGAGTTAGCCATTACCCTTGTGAGATGCTTAATGGTCGAGAGAGTTAAGCTTAGTCTACATGGACAATGGGATTTGATGCTTAGAGGCAGAACCCTAACTCACCTTAGAGATAAGGGTAGAGTTTCAATGAATAAAAGGAGTAGAACTTTAGGGTTAGTAGTTTGCTAAGGTTCACGCTAAAAGGTATTCCCGTAGCATTCTAGCTGCCAGTTTCTTGCTAGAGATAGTTTAGAAACACCTAGATAAGCTCTGTCGAGTGTCTTAAAAGCTGGAAGTGGTTAATCATTCGTGAGAACTAGGCATAGGATTCCTAGATAAACTCAGCCTGTCATCCTATTGAGAGTTTTCACACGTGTGAGGAAGTTTGAAGTCTTATCAGTTTGCTCCAGTTGTTACTACACTGTTTTGCTACAACATTTCTTTCAATTGCTCATATCAACTCTTTCATTTAATATTCAATTCTTGTTTGCGTGCTTAAACCTCACTTGAAAAACCTCCAATTCCTGTGGAGATGATCTTACTCATCACTTTATTACTTTTTCGATGTGTATACTTGCACCGTTTGCGTATCATTCATAGCACATCTACATGCGCAACAAGTTTTTGGCGCCGTTGCCGGGGATTGGCAATTGGTTATTTTAAGTATAGTTGTTGCACCATTTTATTCTTCTTTTTGTATAAATTTATTTGCTATTTTTGTTTACCTTTTTGTAGGTGTTGTGCTGTAACATGACCCGAGGAAGACCTGAGGAACCATTATCACCTTTCGTTCCTGAGATTGAACGTCTTTTTTAGCAAAGGAGACAGTTTAAAAAAGCCCAAAAAACCATGTACGAAGTTCAAAACCAAGGGGTTCATCCAGCTGAGAATCTGTAGGATCCTAATGCTACAGCAAACCAGGGAGTTATAGCTCGCCCACGGTCTATTAGAGCCATTTAAACCCTATTCTGGAGGATCTCAACCCTGGAATTGTAGCTCCTGAGATTCAAGCAGCTCAATTCGAACTTAAATCGGTGATGTTCAACATGTTGAACTCCATTGGACAATTTGGTGGATCACCTCATGAAGATGCAAGACAACACATTCGTGCTTTCTTGGAAGTTTGATAGCAAGGTGTGCACGAAGACGTGTTGAAACTTAAGCTATTCCCTTATTCATTGCGCGATAGAGCAGGAGCATGGTTGAGTGGAGTCCCCGCTGGATCTATGGAAACATAGACACACTTGTGTAAGAATTTTTTGCTGCGGTATAATCCACCCAACATGAACACCCAATTGAGGAATGACATTGCTTCTTTTCATCAAGCTGATGATGAATCCATGTACGAGTGCTGGGATCGATATAAGGGACTGCTTCTCAAATGTTCGAATCATGGTTTTCATGATTGGACGCAAGTCGTGATGTTCTACAATGGTGTCAATGCTTCAACAAGAATAATGTTGGAAGCTTCAGCAAATGGTACGTTGCTAGACAAATCACCTGAAGAAGCATTTGATCCTCGATATGATAGCAAAATTTCTCAAAGATATTGTCACAAAAAAGAGAAAAATTGAGAGGCATGAGACAATTGCTACGGCAAGGGAGTGCTACTCTGTGTTGAGTAAATTACCACCGAAATAGAAGGACCCAGGCAGTTTTATCATCCCATGCTCGATAGGAGATAACTATGTGGGAAGAGCCTTATGCGATCTTGGATCTAGTGTGAATCCCATGCCCAAGTCAATCTTCAAGAAGCTCGGTATGGGGAATTTACAACCTACAACTGTTATTTTGAAATTGGCTTACTGATACCATGTTCTTCTAGAAGGAAGAATTGAAGATGTTGTAGTGAAAGTGGATAAATTTGTTTTTCCAGTGGACTTTCTTATTCTCGACTGTGAGATTGATGATAATGCACCCATTATTTTGGGGCGACCATTCCTAGCCACAGGCTGAATCTTGATTGACTGTGAAAAGGGTGAATTCACCATGAGAGTGGCTAATCAGAGGGTAACCATAATGTCTTTAATACCCTCAAATATGTGGATGAATCAGAAGAGTGTCAATGTCTTCAGGACTTGTACACTACAGACAAAGAGGAAGCTGCAGAATTTTGTTGTAGCAATTTTTCAAAGATAGAAGATTATTTGATACTTAACGAAGATGTCAAAGAGGAGTTTCCATTAGAAGTGCAGCAAACTCGCCTCCTCGCAGCTAGTTTAGGTACGCAATTCGAACATTTAGATTTTGCTGAATTTATCCCTTCGAAACCTTCACTTGAGCATGCACCCAATTTAGAATTAAAGCCTTTACCATTACACCTTAAATATGCTTATTTGGGTGAAAATGAAACCTTGCATGTGATAATTTCCTCTAATCTTCAACCTGAGCAAGAATGTAGTTTGATAAATTTGTTATCTCAACATAAAAAATCTTTGGGCTAGACTATGGCTGATTTGAAGGGAATAAGCCCTACAATTTGTATGCACAAAATACTACTTGATGAATGTCACAGCAATTCAATTGAGCCCCAAAGAAGGCTTAATCCGATCATGAAAACAACAGTGATGAAGGAAATAATCAAGTGGTTAGATGCTAGAATTATCTACCCGATTTCCAACAGTTCATGGGTCAGCCCAGTATAATGTGTGCCGAAGAAAGGAGGCATGACAGTGATAAGCAATGAGGACAGTGAACTCTTACTAACAAAGATTGTCACGAGTTAAAGAATCTGCATGGACTATAGGATGCTCAACAAGGCAAATAAGAAGGACCATTTTCCCATCCCTTTCATAGATCAAATGCTAGATCGATTGGCGGGGAAGTCCTTTTATTGTTTCCTCGACGGGTATTCAGGGTACAACCAGATTGCTATAGCACCAGAGGATCAAGAGAAGACAACTTTCACATGCCCCTATGGTACTTATGCATTTTGAAATATGCCCTTCGGACTTTGCAATGCTTTAGCCACTTTTCAAAGATATATGCTAGCCATCTTCTCGGACATGGTTGAAGATTTTTTGGAAATTTTTATGGATGATTTCTCAGTTTTAGGAAATGATTTCGAGTCATGCTTAGGCAATTTAGCTAAGGTACTCAAACCATGTGAAGAAGAAGACTTGGTGCTAAATTGGGAGAAGTGTCATTTTATGGTGGCCGAAGGGACTGTTTTAGGGCACGAGATATCACAAAAGGGAATTGAAGTAGACAAAGCAAAGGTTGAAGTGATTGAGAAGCTTCCTCCTCCCACCACGGTGAAAGGCATCCGGCGTTTCTTAGGACATGCTGGCTTTTATAGGAGGTTCATAAAAGACTTCTCCAAAATTTCTAAGCCGTTGTGCACTTTGCTACAGCAAAACCAACACATTGTATTTGATGAAAACTACCACATCGCATTCAAGGAGCTCAAAGACAAGCTTATCTCAGCACCCATTGTTACCCCCGGGACTGGACCTTACCATTTGAGTTTATGTGTGATGCAAGTGACTATGCTGTAGGAGTAGCACTTGGACAGCATCGAGGTAATATCTTCCATGTCATCTATTACGCTAGTCGTACTGTAAAGGGTGCACAAATCAATTACACAACTGCTGAAAAAGAATTGTTGGTCGTTGTGTTTGCATTTGATAAGTTTATAGCATACTTGATAGACACTAAAGTCATTGTCCACACCGATCATTCTGCCATTAAGTACTTAGTAACTAAAAAGGATGCTAAACCTAGACTTATTAGGTGGATACTTCTTTTGCAAGAATTTAACCTAGAAGTTAAGGAAAGAAAGGGTACTAAAAATCAAGTTGTTGATCATCTTTCTAGGTTAAAAAATAAGATCCAATTTAATGAAAAAAAATGAAATCAATGAGGAATTCCCCGATGAGAAAATATTATTTGATGCAGCAATCCCGTGGTATGCTGATATTGTTAACTTTCTTATTAGTGGAATTTTGCCTCTTGATTTGAACAGCCAGGGAAGAAAGAAATTCAGACATGACGTGCGATTCTACTTTTGGGATGAGCCTTATTTATTCAAACAATGGCTGATTAAATGATTCAAATGTGTGTTCCCGAAGAAGAGCAAAAGGAAATCCTTTTCCATTGCCATTCATCCTCATGTGGTGGACACTTCAGAGGAGCTAGGACTGCTGCAAAGGTTCTACAATCAGGTTTTTATTGGCCGACACTTTTTAAAGATGCACACAAATTTTACAAGTCTTGTGATCGATGCCAAAGGACTGGGAATATATCTAGAAGACATGAAATGTCGTTGCAAAATATCTTAGAAGTGGAGCTTTTCGATGTATAGGGAATTGACTTCATGGGACCCTTCTCATCTTTGTTTGGAGATCTCTATATCTTGTTAGCTGTGGATTATGTGTCAAAATGGGTTGAAGCAGTAGCCACACCAAAGAACGACTCCAAGATAGTTTTGAAGTTCCTTCATAGGAACATTTTCACAAGATTTGGAGCCCCAAGAGCTATCATCAGTGACGAAGGCACCCACTTCGAAAACAAGCTCATTGCCAATGCGTTGCAAAGGTATGGGGTACGACACAAAATTGCCACATCATATCATCCCCAGACCAATAGGCAAGCTAAAATCTCCAATCGAGAAATAAAGCAAATATTAGAGAAGGTGGTCAACCCCAGAAGTAAAAACTGGTCCCCAAAGCTTGATAAATCCTTATGGGCTTATCACACATCTTTCAAAACCCCTTTAGGAATGTCCTCATATGGCAAGGCATGTCACATTCCCATTGAGCTAGAGCATAAAGCCTATTGGGCCATTAAAAAAGATTAATATGGATGCTCAACTTGCTGGACAAAAAAGGTTACTGGAGCTGAACGAGATAAAGAGTTCTCCTCTACAAGGAGAAGACAAAGCAGTGGCATGATAAGCATCTTTTGCCACGACAATTTGTAGAAGGACAACAAGTTCTCCTCTACAACTCTCGACTAAAACTCTTCCCAGGTAAACTCAAGTCACACTGGTTAGGCCCTTTTCCAGTACACAAGGTTTATCCTCATGGTGCGGCGGACATCAAGAACCTTGATGATGATACCATCTTCAAGGTTAATGGCCAAAGACTGAAGGTCTACACTGGAGCTCCAATCCTGCATGACAAGTCCTCCTTGCCTCTTTAGGATGCATGAGAGTTTGAATTCTCCACTCTTTTGATTTTGCTATAGCATTTTTCTATCTCATATGTTTATAAAGAAGTAGTTTTTATTTAACCCTTTGTCCTTTAGTTCTTTTTTTGCACTTTGAGTTTCTTTTGTCTTTTTCAATCCATGTCAGTTTTTTTACCAGAGGTGCAGGTGTCACGCGAGAACTACTTTATGGAAGAGGGATATTTCCAATTAGGGTTAGGGTTTGTCTTTACCTTATTAAAGGAAGTTGAAAAGGTAAGGCTTTTCCAAGGTGTTTGGGCGGTGTAGAAAATAGCGAAAAGGAGGGGAATATATTGTTTCTTTAATTTTCAAACCCTAACAATCATAACCTTTTCAGATTCTCTCTCTTACTTTTTGCTTTTTATTAACTCCCCATCACATCGTCTCTCTCTTCCCCAAGCCTTAACCGCCACTTCCACTATCTTTCCCATCACTCTTATTAGTTTTTTTCCTCATTAAACCATCCTCACTCACTCTTCCATAAACCCTATTTCACTTCATCTTCTTCCCAGACCCCCTCTTTATCTTCATCCCCATCAAACGAGACTTCAACTGCAAACCCTAATAATTACACTAACATCTACTGCGCCTAATAACCATGGTCTGATGCAAGAATGTCACCGGTGCTTCATGCAGCGCTCAGCAACAACCGGCCGTTGAAATCAAGAAATTTTAAGACGAAACGGCCAAGAATCACTTTCAACAAATTAAAGAGCAAAAAGTCTTCCCTGAACAAGGTTTTGCTTTCCCGTCTGAAAAGGAGGAAGGATTCGACTCTGAGGTGATGGATATCATCAACAACCATAGTTGGGAAGTATTTGTCAAGCATCTGGGTAACATTGTTGTGCCACTAGTTAGGGATTTTTATGCCCATATCACAAGCCCCACACAATCTAGTGTATACATGCGAGGGGACCAGAGCAAGTTCACCGCCGCAGCAATCAACAAGTTTTATGGGCTGAAGAATGTAGTGGACCAACATACCCCTTTTGTTGAAGCGGCTGATGTGCAAACAATCAAAGAGGTCTTGGAGGATTTATGCTTCAGAGGAACGAAATTGGACGCCACCAACAAGACTGAGGAGAAGGGGCATTTGAAGCCTCAAGCCAAGCCTTATGGCGGAAGAAAAAAGTATATGAAGATGATGAGGATGAAATTCATAAGGGCAAGCAAGGCTTAACCCCTGACCAGATTCTTGGGCTTAAAGCATTCGATGAAGATGCTCTAGCGAAAACGGTAGAAGGTGGAGCTATAAAACAGTTGCTGCAGCAAGGATTACTTCCTTGGTAGCCTCCACAAGATGCATGAAGACAGAGATTGAGGTATTGTGAGGGAACTTGCATACTTTTTTCAAGTATGTGAAAGAAAGGGATGAGATGATGAACATCTATTTCGAGAGATGCTCCCGCACCTGAAAAAAGAACTCCCACCCTTCCCTGTAAACCTGTTAGCTACACCACCAACACCAACGACAACATCTATAGCACGCTCTACTCCTGCCCGATCAACACCTGTTTTGCAAGAACCAGCCCCTACAGATGCTGCCGCAAGTCCTCGCGCAGTGAGGAAGAGTAAAAGAAAAGCCCCTATACAAACCCTACCACCTGAAATTCCCATAAAGGACCTTGTCACTATTGAAAGTGACGATGAGGAAATGGAAGAGACAACTCCTGCTATGACACCAGCTCTGACTGCACTTGCCACGGCACGAACAAGACAACGCCTAAAGCGATCTACCGGCTGTATTTGGAGCACTCTTATTGAAGGGAATGATGCTTAGGATGATGACCAAACCCATGATGAGCAAGCTAAACAAGCCCTACCACCGCTACCAACTGAAGAAGATGAGCCTATTGCCGCTCTAAGGAATAAGCGTTTCAAAATGAAGGCCACCAAACCGGCACCGCCAAAGTAGACCAACAGTGAGGTATCTCCTATTGCATTGCATTTAGTTTACTTTTTCTTAATTTCCATGCATTGAGGACAATGCCTTCTTCAAGTTTGGGGAGGTAGTGTCATAGTTAGTCATTTGCATTTGTAGTTATGAACAGTTTTTGCTATGGCATTTTGTTTAGTTTGAAGACAGTCTTTATGAATAAATTAAGGATATCCGATGATGAGCATTTATTCTTTTTGGCGATGAATTATTTGAATGTACATGACCATTGAGATTGATAGAACTGGCTTTAGGGTTTGATCCTTTATGATTTATTTGTTACACGATTGCATGTTTCCCATGTTTAAGGGTGTTATAAACTTTTTATGAAAGAACTCTTGCATGCCTTAGTATGAATGATCTTAATGAACTTAACTGTTAAATGAAAGCATTAAAGGCTTCATTAGAATCCCTTGTGAATATTGAGTATGAATAAATGCTTCGGCATATCTGTAGAGGGAAACTCCTCTTTGTGTTGTTTGCCTGGATAATGTGTTTAAATAAATGGCAGCAACAGCAAATGAGTGAATGAAAGTAGTCACAGGATGATTCTACTTACTAGCTCAGGGATGAGATGTTGCTCCATATTCATCTAGCGTTAAGGACGTTAGTTGTGATGAGCTGACTCCCCTCGAATCAGTTCAAAAAAAATTCGGGAGTAAGCTTGTGTCAATTGGTTAACAAGTACTAGGGTATAATAGAGAGCTTGCCTAGAATTTTTCCAGCTCTGTTTCTCATGGATTGGATGCAATCACGCACACACATGGAAAGGATCTTGTCCTAGGGAAAGTTTTTTTTTTAAATCTCAAAACTGTCTAGTGTGTTGAAGCCCATATTTTTTTAGGACTAAAATTTTGCCATAAGCGTTGTCTTGAGCTTATCTTTGCCATAGCATTTTCTTTGTTCAAGTCTACTCATTGCTCGAGGACAAGCAATAGCTTAAGTTTGGGGTGTGTTAACCTTGTAAAAAAACATACATTTCATGCCTTTTTACTTAGGTTATTGTTTGATTTCAAGCTCATTTCATTGCATATAGATGCATTTAGCTCAATTAGTTGCATTTGGTGGTGTTTGCTTGGTTGTTTTAATTATTTGTGAAATTGGTGCTGCTTAAGGGAATGGCTGTTTTTGTGGTGATAATGTGCAGGTAAGCAAATGAGCTATGTTGGGAAAGGAAATTTTGTCGCAGCATTTTAGGTAGCATTTCTGGGTGCACAATAAGACAAAGAAGGAAGATATTTCACTGCCCCCACACGTGATTCCACCAGCCAGCTGTGTCACATATATGAAGGGAATATTCCTTAGGGTACACAAGGAATTAAAGTCACAAAACCCTAGGAGCCCCCACTATATAAAGGAAAGGACACCCACATTAAAAGAGGGCTGGAAAAGTGATTGGTGAGCTAAGAAAGAGAGAAGAAAATGGCAGCTGCCCTCTTTCTTCCTCAGTTTGGTTTCCTCCATTGTTGAAGCTCCAAGGAAAGTTCTTGTTGGCCTTTGAGAGAAGTAGCAAGCTTCGAGTGGTTCACGGCAGTCCAAGGCGGCTTGGGAGTTTTCTTTTCTCTTCGTTGTTGTTGCTTTTACTTTTTTGTTCTAAAATGGGTTGTGTTAGACGAATGAATTTGGAGGATATTTGCCCAGCCATGAACTAAGTTAAAGTGGCTTGGGTTTATTATGGATGATTATGTTTTCAGTTTGAATGAATGTTTTTGCATTTTCCAGTTTCATTGATGCTTTGTTCACTGTTATATTGCCTTGGGTTTGTAAGAGCTTTCGAGAGTTAGTTGTTACCCTTGTGAGATGCTCAATGGTCGAGAGAGTTAAGCTTAGATCTACGTGGACAATGGGGTTTAATGCTGAGAGGCAGAACCCTAACTCACCTTAGAGATAATGATAAAGTTTAAACGACTAAAAGGAGTAGAACTTCAGGGCTAGTAGCTTGCTAAGGTTCACGTTGAGAGGTATTGTCGTAGCATTCTGGCTGGCAGTTTCTTGCTAGAGATAGTTTAGAAACACCTAGATAAGCTCTGTCGAGTGTCTTAAAAGCTGGAACTGGTTAATCATTCGTGAGAACTAGGCATAGGATTCCTAGATAAACTCAGCCTGTCATCCCATTAAGAGTTTCCACACGTGTGAGGAAGTTTGAAGTCTTATCAGTTTGCTCCAGTTGTTACTACACTTTTTTGCTACAACATTTCTTTCAATTGCTCATATCAACTCTTTCATTTAATGTTCAGTTCAAGTTTGCGTGCTTAAATCTCGTTTGAAATACCTCCAATCCCTATGGAGACGATCTTACTCATCACTTTATTACTTGTTCGATGTATATACTTGCACCGGTTGCGTATCATTCATAGCACGACTACACGCGCAACACCCTGGTTGGAAGAAATAATGCATAAAGGTTGGAAATTTATCATTAAAACCAAGCTTGAATGTAATACCCCAAAATTTACTAAGTTGATTAAGGGTCATTTAGTACTAAGATAATAGCTTAAAAGCTAAATTAGTGACTAAAATGACAAAAATGCAAAAGTTAGGATTTATTTGATTATGGGTTTTGGAGAGGAAATTTCTAAGGTTTAAAGGTATCATGTGATAGATAGTGAATTGAATAAGGTATTCTTAAAGTTTGGTTGAATTCCAAGGAAAATTGGAATGGAAATTGAAGTTTAAAAGTTTAGTGACCAAAATGTAAATTTTGGAAATTTCATGACTAAAGTATAAACTTTGGAAAAGTTTGGGGATTAAAGTTGTAATTTCCCAAAAGTTAAGGGTTTTATTTCATAAATAAACAGATCGCCTAAAGGTGTGAACCGAATGTGAAGATTCTAGTTTAATCTGATGTTTCTATTATTGGGAAATTACAGTCAAAGTTTAAATGGAATTTGGATACCCAGATTGGGTCAAATTATTTTGAGATTTCACCATACGATAGATGAAGGTTATAAAATTCTATTACAAATGCTGAGAATATTTTTAGTTCGATTCAAGATGAAGCCTAAAATATAATCCTGGGTAAAGAGATTAATTATCGGTATATCGGATCGAATAGAAAATTTGAGAGACTGATCCAAGAGTTATGGAAAAGTCATAAAATTCTATTTTAAGAATATTTTATTACGGTTGGTTGAATTCTAACTAGATTTAGTTGGATTGTAATGGAATGGCAATTTTGGAACAAACTAGTAAATAAAAACTAATTTGAGGGCAGATTGGTCTTTTGGCAAGGATGACAATTTTGAAACATTTGAAAGTTATGAAGGGAAATTTTGGAAGAAGGGAATTGAAGAATAAATCTTTGCCCTTGATTGATGATAAAATCAATCTCAAGTGTTGGATAAAGGGGCAATTTGGTAATTTCACTATTTGAATGAATTTTAAATTCCTTTTTAAGATACATTGGCATAAATTGGAGGAAATAAAAGTAAATGGTCAAAAATATGAATAAATTTCATCTTGAATTTCAAATTTGAAGGGAGGAAGAAAGAAAAAAATGGAGAAAAATTTCCAAGTTCGATTCAAGCCCCGAAACTAGATTTTCAGGTAATCTTTTCAACTACAAAGTTGTTCTTCTCTTCAAGCTCTATCTTTTAATGTAAATAAGTCATGGAATACATGCTTGATTGATGAGAATTTTCATAAGAAAGAAATTAGGGTTTATGAACCAAATTGGGGGTTTTGAGATTTTATGATTTCATGATTGAATTCAAGTTGGAATTAAGCTAGTAGGATGTTAAAATCATGTTATTAATTTGGGATTTAAACCCTACATATTTTAGTTCATATGGAGAAGATTAGGTTTATGGATTCAAGTTTAATTTAGGGTTTGTGATGTTGGATTAATGATCTAGTAAGCTTGAATTGTTGTTTGGAAGCAAAACCCTAAGTTAAATTGTGTAGGGACCATTTCGGTAAATTGAAAAGTTGAAGGACCAAATTTGAATTTTTAGAATTTGGAGTGTAATTATGTTATTAATGATGTTAGAGACAAGAAAATGAAGTTAGAATGCTAGATTGATGTTGAATTGAATTAGTGACCATTTTGACAATTTGTCAAAGTTAAGTGACCAAATGAAAATTGAAGTTTTGAATGGGGATAAATCCGATTTTTAGTTGTAATGATGGAATTAAGGTAGTAATGTTGAATTGAGGACTAATTTGCAAAGTTAAAAAGCTTGAATCCTTATCTTTACAAATTAGTGACTATTTCGGTAAATAAGAAAATTAAGGAGAATTATTGTGAATAATTATTTGGTGAAGAATGTGATGAGTTGGTGGTTTAAAGCTAGTGATTGGACTAAATTGAAAAGTAGAGAAGCAAGGAGAAGTTAGTACAAAAGTTGAAGTTGTTTATGGAAGCTGTGTAGAAAAACTAGTTTATGGCAGTAATTTTGAAAATTCACCATAAATTCTACAAAAATGGTTAGATGGTGAATTTTATACTGATATAAAGATTTGTTCGTCTAGTTTCGTGTCCAATAAACAAAAACTGATTTCGAGTTCCCAGTAAAAAGATATGAATTTTTAAGTGGTGAAAGGTCAGAAAACAATATAGCAGTCTGTTCTGAAATTCAATACTGAAAATTGACTTTGAAAATTCGCCTTAAATCGTACAAGTTGAATTTGGGCTATTAATTATATGGTTGAAAATCTAGTTTCTTTCAGAGCAAATGGAATTGAATTTCGAGTTGTAGATTATTTTATAGAAATATTTCTTTGGAGGTACTGCAAACTGCCAAAAAATGAGAATTTATACACTTTGTATCTAAGGTTGAATAGTAAGCTTGAAAGGGGTTAATGGAAGTTCAAATTGGTCACTAAAGACCATAATGAGTTGTTGAACAATACAAGGAAGGAAAGAAAATTTTTGGAGATTTTGTATTCGAATGATTATTTTGGACAATATGTTTAAGATATTGTTAAATTGGGATCTAACAAATATTTTACTTATTTGAATTATGAAGTTAAGTTTGAATAAAGGGAGGTTTGAGGTACAATGAAGGAAAGGATCAAAGAGGACTTAGCGAGGCATACTAATAAATGGCCCAGGTGAGTGCAATGCATACATAACATGATACATGGATGTTTTATACATCACCGGTAGGATTTGCGATGAGTCTACCTAATTTATATTTTGTCATGATATTTGTGTCATTGATCATATACTTGACATATTTTAAATAAGTCAAAGGTTTAAAATAAATGCATTGATCACTATTTATTGATGATGGTATAATATGAATGTTATTTCGATTATGAACTGTTAAATGTTGATATATCGATATATGTTGCCATTGATGAAATAAATTGATGATATAAAGCCCAATGTATGATATAGAGGTTCAAAGGTATAGTTGGCTTGCCATTGAGTCATAAATAGATGTATAAAGATTCTAAGCACTTCGGTGCAATATTCATAAATACTCATAGAGGATATACTCATGCAAGGTTTGGGTATATGGAAACACTTAGGGTGTTAAGCACTACGATGCAATTTTATTAATACTCAATGAGGGTATCCTCATGCAAGGTTTGGGTATACGGAAGCACTTAGGGTGCTAAGCACTACGGTGCAAATAATACACTATACTTAAGTAAGTATATGGGGATGACTAGTGTACATAGAATCTCTTAATTTGATATCTTGGGCTAAATAAATTGAAAGGAATAAGAAACGGGAAAATAAGCTTGAAAGCTTGCAGATAGAAATGGAATAAGGCATTGGTAAGCATTGAAAGCTTACGGATGGAAATGGCAATGGTATTGGTAAGATCTAATCTGATCACTTTGATATACATATATGCTATTACATATTTATTTATGTTAACGAGCATGAAATGGTAAGGTGGTCATATGCATTGTTAAGCATTAATATTGATACTGATATTATGACAATTGCACTTGAATTCGAATTATTGCCTCACTAAGTAAATACTTAGCGTGTAACTGTTTTACACGTAGGAGCGAAGAAATGGTGGGAGTAAGGAGCATATACGAACATCATCAATCAATAACAGGTATATCAGTATCAGTAAGATATCTTTCGATACTGTGTGATATTTACTAGTTGGCATATATATATAAAAAGTATGCCTGCTCTGATAGAAATTGTATTTTATTTGGTATATGGATGAATTTTAAATCATGTAGTTTTTAGGCAGTTTTACTAATTATATAAAGACAAATTAAATTGATAAGTTGCTGCCTGAAAATAAACTCGATTTGAAGATGAAAATATTATTTTTAAACTTTACGCAAATAACTAGATTTGTAAATAAAAATTAAATACATTCTATATTTTTAAAGAAACAAAATTTTACCAAATTACAAATGTAGAGGTTTTTATGAATATTTTGTGGCATCTCTGTCTCGTATTCAATGATGGATACGGGAAATGGGTGTTACATTTATTGGTATCAGAGCTACAGGTTTAGCCGGTTCTTGGCCTAAATGGAAGTGGTTTTATCTTAAAAAAGAGTATACATGCCACTAGGATATCAATATTACTGATATGATATTTTTATGATTCGATTGATGTCGCTCCTTACTAATGTAATTTGGGGAGGAATTATAAGAAATAATTGAGTCAAGAAAGTGTGATAAACTATTAAATTGGATGTTTTGGAAGGAATCAAGAGTAGTAATAATAAGGTTAATGATGACCCTTCAAATAAATCCGAACAAGAAAAGGGCACTGGTACAACAAGGAGTGCCTGTGCCGGATTAAGGAACTGAAAAGTTTGAAAGCACCTGAATTGAAAGGAAAAGCATATTAAGGTCCAGTGATTGTTGATTTATAACTGAATAAGCTAATGATTACACTGGACGAATTCCACTATTTAGATACCAAGAAATTGGATGGAGCTGTCTTGTTGCTCTTGAGATTCAAGCTAGATTTGAAAACCATCTGAATTTGCTTCGCCAGGATTGCACATATCAGTCCGAGTTTATAACATCAGGACTGATAAAGATTGGAATGATCTGAAAATCATAGAATGTATATCTCATCTTTTTGGATAAACCTGTATTGATGTTGATGGGTCCTAGTTTTACACATTTGTATATAAGTACGAAGTTGAATGGTGAATGAGATATCCTTTTAGAACCCATTTCAAATAATATAGCGATCACAAATTTGTTGGGTTGTAATGTAAGGGAGAGCTGAACATGAGGAATTGCTCGACAAAAATATAAGAAATAGAGTTCCCTATAAACTTAATGGAATTATCTTTCAAGGAGTTTAAGATGATGGTGGGCATGAATTGGTTACCTTCCTATCAGGTCATGATGAATTGTCGCATAAAGCGATTAGTATTGGAAAAAAACACGAAAGGTACAAAAATAGTAGTAGTTGATAAAAGGCTAAATCCCTTTTCCAATGTAATTTCAGTTGTTTTATTAAAGAAATTGTTGTTATAAGGTTGTTAAGTTTTCTTAGCAAATGTAGTGGACACTCGGGCTGTTGAAGTTGAATTGGAAAATAACTCGACTATCCAAAAATATCAGGATGTATGCCCATACGGGTTACTCGGAATTACCTCTAAATTGAGAGGTGAAATTCAAAATAAAGATGATACCAGGCATTGCGCCTAAATTAATGGCCCCGTATAAAATGGCTTCGACTGAACTTCGAGATTTAAAGGTACAATTACAAGGAATTTTAGGTCGAGGTTTCATAAAGCCAAGTGTGCCACCTTGGGGTGCACCAGTGTATTTGTGAAAAAGAAAGATTGATCTATGTGATTAAGTATAGATTTTCGTCAACTAAATAGGGTGACGGTAAAGGATAAATATCTTCTTTCGGAGACTGGTGATCTTTTGATCAGTTAAAAAAAGCTATGTTTTCTAAAATAGACCTTCGATCGGAATATTATCAGCTAAAGATCAAGGAAGAAGAAATTCTAAAGACAACTTTTCGGACTCGGTATGAATACTATGAGTTCGTGATGATATCCCTGGCATTTATAAACCTAATGAACCAAGTATTCTAATATTGCTTGAACTAATTTTTGGTAGAGTTCATTGAGGATATTTTGGTCTATTCGAAGGAAAAGGAAAAACAAGATGCCCATTTTTGCATTGTTCTTCAGACCTTTCGAGAAAAGAAGTTATATGCTAAATTGTTAAAGTATGAATTTGGTTGTCAAAAGTTGTTTTATTAGTTATATGGATTGGGCAGTGAGAATAAGAATAGACCCTAAGAAAGTACAAATTATAGTTGAATGGAAACCTTTGAAGAATGTTTTAGAGGTTCAGAATTTCTTGATGATTGCCTCCTCATTGACCAAGCTATTGAGGAAAGAAATTCCATTCAGTTGAATAGATAAATGCTAAGAAAATATTTGAGACATTAAAGGAGGTCTTAATAGAAGCCCCGGTACCAGTACAACCAGAATCGGGTAAAGATTATGTGGTGTATAGCGATGCTACTCATAAGGGTTTGGGATGCGTACTTATGCAACAAGGAAAAGTAATGGTCTATTCTTGAGACAACTTAAGATATATGAAAGGAATTATCTTACTTAGGATTTGGAGCTGGCAATGATTGTATTTGCTTTAAAAGATATAGCATCATTATTTATACAGTGAACGATGCTAATTTATATAGGTTATAAAAGTTTAAAGTATATGCTTACTAAAGAAGAGTTGAATCTAACGCAAAGAAGTTGGATCGAGCTTCTTGAGAATTATGATATGGCCATTGACTATCATCCGAAAAAAGCTAATGTGGTAGTTGACGCTCTTAGTAGAAAGACAATTGTTGCCTTAAGAGCTATGAATGCAAGATTGGCATTAAAAGAATATGGTGTTTTGATTTTCAAGTTAAGAATAAAAATTACCATATTGGGTTAAATAAGATATCTTTAAAGAAAAGATGAGAAATGTTATCAAGGTTCAAACAAGTGGAAAAGAGTGAAACTGAAAACTTGGAAGTTAGGTTTGATAGATATTTGTATTATCAAGGAAGAATTTCTATCTCGATGATGGAAACTATATGTTGATCCTGAAAGAAAAGATATTTAATATGAAGTTAAGGATAAAGTATTTCTTAAAAGTTTCACCTTGGAAGAAGGTGTTATGGTTTAGACAAAAAGAAAGTTAAGTTTAAGATTTATTGGGCTATAAAAAATCGTGAAAGGAGTTAGTCTGATAGTTAAGCTTATTAGCTAGCTTTATCTTTGGAAATGGACAAGATTCATAGTGTATAGATGCTCAGGAAATATTGAGTAGACCCCTCACATGTTGTTACTCCGGAGAAAATAGAGATTCAGCCAGATTTAAGCTATGAAAAAGAACTGGTAAAGATCCTAGCACATGGAGTCAAAGAACTAAAAAAACAAGACAATCCCGTTTGTTAAATTTCTTTGACAAAAGTCACAAGGTTAAAGAAAATATTTGAGAGAAATAAGAAGAAAGTATAAGAAAATAGTTTCATTACCATTTGAATCAGGTGCGTGTTGAAAATTCGAGGACGGATTTTCTTAAGGTGGAGAGAATTGTAATAACCCAAAATTTACTAAGTTGATTAAGGGTCATTTAGTACTAAGATAATAGCGTAAAAGCTAACTTAGTGACTAAAATGACAAAAATACAAAAGTTAGGATTTCTTTGATTATGGGTTTTGGAGAGGAAATTTCTAAGGTTTAGAGGTATCATGTGATAGATAGTGAATTAAATAAGGTATTCTTAAAGTTTGTTTGAATTCCAAGGAAATTTGGAATGGAAATTGAAGTTTAAAAGTTTAGTGACCAAAATGTAAATTTTGGAAATTTCATGACTAAAGTATAAACTTTGGAAAAGTTTGGGGATTAAAGTTGTAATTTCCCAAAAGTTAAGGGTTTTTATTTCATAAATAAATAGATCACCTAAAGGTGTGAATCAAATGTGAATATTCTAGTTTGATCCGATGTTTCTATTATTGGGAAATTACAGTCAAAGTTTAAATGGAATTCGGATACCCGGATTGGGTCAAATTATTTTGAGATTTCACCATACGATAGATGAAGGTTATAAAAGTCTATTACAAGTGCTGAGAATATTTTTAGTTCAATTCAAGATGAATCCTACAATATAATCCTGGGTAAAGAGATTAATTATCGGTATATCGGATCAAATAGAAAAATTGAGAGACTGGTCCAAGAGTTATGGAAAAGTCATAAAATGCTATTTTAAGAATATTTTATTATGGTTGGTTGAATTCTAACTAGATTTAGTTAGATTGTAATGGAATGGCAATTTTGGAACAAACTAGTAAATAAAAACTAGTTGGAGGGCAAATTGGTCTTTTGGCAAGGATGACAATTATGAAATATTTGAAAGTTATAAAGGGAAATTTTGGAAGAAGGGAATTGAAGATTAAATCTTGGCCCTTGATTGATGATAAAATCAATCTCAACCGTTGGATAAAGGGGCAATTTGGTAATTTCACTATTTGAATGAAATTTTAAATTCCTTTTTAAGATACATTGGCATAATTTGGAGGAAATAAAAGTAAATGGTCAAAAAGATGAATAAATTTCATCTTGAATTTCGAATTTGAAGGGAGGAAGAAAGAAAAAATGGAGAAAATTTCCAAGTTCGATTCAAGCCCCGAAACTCGATTTTCAGGTAATCTTTTCAACTACAAAGCTGTTCTTCTCTTCAAGCTCTATCTTTTGATGTAAATAATTCTTGGAATACATGTTTGATTGATGAGAATTTTCATGAGAAAGAAATTAGGGTTAATGAACCAAATTGGGGGTTTTGAGATTTTATGATTTCATGTTTGAATTCAAGTTGGAATTAAGTTTGTAGGATGTTAAAATCATGTTATTAATTTTGGATTTAAACCCTACATATTTTAGTTCATATGGAGAAGATTAGGGTTTATGGATTCAAGTTTAATTTAGGGTTTGTGATGTTGGATTAATGATCTAGTAAGCCTGAATTGTTGTTTGGAAGCAAAACCCTAAGTTAAATTGTGTAGGGACCATTTCGGTAAATTGAAAAGTTGAAGGACCAAATTTGAATTTTTAGAATTTGGAGTGTAGTTATGTTATTAATGATGTTAGAGACAAGAAAATAAAGTTAGAATGCTAGATTGATGTTGAATTGAATTAGTGACCATTTTGACAATTTGTCAAAGTTAAGTGACCAAATCGAAATTGAAGTTTAGAATGGGAATAAATCTGATTTTTAGTTGTAATGATGGAATTAAGGTAGTAATGTTGAATTGAGGACTAATTTGCAAAGTTAAGAAGCTTGAATCCTTATCTTTACAAATTAGTGACTATTTCGGTAAATAAGGAAAATTAAGGAGAATTATTGTGAATAATTATTTGGTGTAGAATGTGATGAATTGGTGGTTTAAAGCTAGTGATTGGACTAAATTGAAAAGTAGAGAAGTAAGGAGAAGTTAGTACAAAAGTTGAAGTTGTTTTATGAAAGCTGTGTAGAAAAACTGGTTTATGGCAGTAACTTTGAAAATTCACCATAAATTCTACAAAAATGGTTAGATGGTGAATTTTATACTGATGTAAAGATTTGTTCGTCTAGTTTCGTGCCTAGTAAACGGAAACTGATTTCGAGTTCCGAGTAAAAAGATATGAATTTTTAAGTGATGAAAGGTCAGAAAACAATATAGCAGTCTGTTCCGAAATTCAATACTGGAAATTGAGTTTGAAAATTCGCCATAAATCGTACAAGTTGAATTTGGGCTATTAATTTATATGGTGTAACGCTTATTGAATTTAGTTTCTTTTAAAACAAACGAAATTGAATTTCGAGTTGTAGATTATTTTATAGAAATATTTCATTGGAGGTAATGCAAAATGCCAGAAAATGAGAATTTATACACTTTGTATCTAAGGTTGAATATAAGCTTGAAAGGGGTTAATTGAAGTTCAAATTGGTCACTAAAGACCATAATGAGTTGTTGAACAATACAAGGAAGGAAAGAAAATGTTTGGAGATTTTGTATTCGAATGATTATTTTGGACAATATGTTTAAGATATTGTTAGATTAGGATCAAGCAAATATTTTATTTATTTGAATTATGTAGTTAAGTTTGAATCAAGGGAGGTTCGAGGTACAATGAATGAAAGGATCAAACAGGACTTAGTGAGGCATACTAATAAATGGCCCAGGTGAGTTCAATGCATACATAACATGATACATTGATGTTTTATACATCACCGGTAGGACTTGCGATGAGTCTACCTAGTTTATATTTTGTCATGATATTTGTGTCATTGATCATATATTTGACATATTTTATATAAGTCAGAGGTTGAAAATAAATGCATTGATCACTAGTTATTGATGATGGTATAAAATGAATGTTATTTCGGTTATAAACTGTTAAATGTTGATATATCAATGTATGTTGCCATTGATGAAATAAATTGATGATATAAAGCCCAATGTATGATATAGAGGTTCAAAGGTATAGTTGGCTAGCTGTAGAGTCATAAATAGCTATATAAAGATTTTAAGCATTTCGGTGCAATATTCATAAATACTCATTGAAGATATACTGTAATATCCCAAATTTTTGGTTGGAGACTAAATCGTAAATTTTGAAAGTTTGGAGACTAAAGTGTAAATTTTCCAATAAGTAATTTTATTCAGTATAAGATTGAATCGGATCGAAATAGGTACCTTGATATCGGTTTTAAGAATTAAGATACAGAAAAAGATACAAAGATGGGTGACCTCCGGGAAGGTCTCATAAAAGTGTTTCTAATCGATATTTTGGACTCAGTAAAAGTAGAAAATATTCGTATGGTTCTCAAATAAAAGGATTTCTACGAGAAACCTTATGCTATGAAGATTTTCAATAATTATCGGAATAATAGACTGAGTTAAGAAAATTCAGTCTAAGTCTTCATGAAAGGGAATTTTTAAGGTTTAAAAGTATCATGTGATAGATGGTGAGTTGAATTGGGTACTTTCAAAGTTGGTAAAAATCTGAGGAAAATTGAAATGGGAATTGAAGTTCAGTGACCAAAATGAAAATTTTGAAAGTTTTCTGGCCAAAGTATAAACTTTGGAAAGGTTTAGGGACCAAAGTGTAATTTCCAAAAGTTATGTAAGTTAACCCCATAAATGAATAGTTCACCTCCAAGAGTGACACTTTCGTGTTACTCGAATTTTTCGTACGAGGCTTATATTAGTGGCTATAAAGCTTTAAAGTTCAAAGGAAGAAAATTTGGAAATTGTACTGAGTGGAATTCGAATATTTGAATCGAATAAATGCCATGAATAAGAATCTAAGATATTTTGGGACATGGCCGGTTGGATTGGAACCAATTTGGTTCAATTTTAATGGAGTGGCAATTTTCAAGTTTTGATGTAATTAAAGACTAGTTGGAGGGCAAATTGGACATTTGCCATGGATGGCATTTTTGAAATATTTTGAAACATTGAGGGCAATTTTGAAAGGTCAAAATACACATGGATGAGATCTTGGCCATTGATTTTGATAAGATTAAATATTGGACATTAGATAAAAAGGGCAAAATGGTAATTTCACTATTTAAATGAATTAAAAATTCATTTAACCTTTAACATGTGTACTTATTTTAAAGAAAGATGAAAACACAATGTTTTCATCTCCTTGGCTGTTCGAAAAAAACCCAAAAATAAAAGGGCTAGGGTTTTCAAATTTTCAAGATCAAAATTCAAGGATCAAAGTTAGATTTCAAGCAAAATTAATTGAGGTAAAGTGATCTATGCTTGGTTCTCTACATTTTGATGGTATTTTTATTTGAAATATATAAGTATGAGTTATGTTCTTGATTGAGAAAGATTATGTTTTTGATGTTATTTGATTGAATTAAGGTTGTTTATGGTAGAATTTATGTTGTAAACATGGAATCAAGTGTGAATTTTGGATAAATTCCATGTTTAAGTTATAAACCCTAACCCTAGAATTTAGGTATTTTGATTGTGATGTTAAATTAAGGATGAAATTGAATGAATTATGAAGTTAGGAGGTTGATTTTGATGCTAGATTGAATAATTTCCCAAGTTGGAATTTTTGGTGACTATTTCAAAAATTATTGGAAATTAGGGGAAATTATTGGAAAATTTATTTTAGCATTGGAAATGCTGAATTATGTTTGAAATAGTATGAATTGATGATTAGGAACCAAAATGAAAAATTTTGAAAATTGGAGGACCATTCAGTAATTCTTGAAAATTTAGGGACTTTTCGGAAATTCAAGAAAGTTATAGGATTGGTCTTGAATTTATGAATACTTGATAGATTTGATTATTCAAGAGTGAAAGGAAGTTAAAAGGATTGAAATAACAAGAAAAGAAAGTTTAGGGACTAAAAGGATATTAGTCCAAAATGAAGAGATAGTATTGGAAATTGTTCAAATTGAGCTTGAACAATTGTTTTATGTCCAAAATGGTCATTAAGGACCATAATGAACATTTGGTAAATATAAGTAAGGAGAATATAAAAAGTTGAAGAAATTTATGGAAACTGTGTAAAACTGGATTTTTGGCAGTGAGTTTGAAAATTCACCATAAATTCTAAAAAAATGATTAGAAGGTGAATTTTATACCGATGTAAAGATTTGTTCGTCTAGTTTTTCCTCCAATAGACAGAAACTGATTTCGAGTTCCGAGTCAAAAGATATAAATTTTTAAGTGACGAAAGGTCAGAAAAACAACATCCAGTCTGTTCCAAAATTAGCACTGGAAATTGACTTTGAAAATTCACCATAAATCGTACAAGTTGAATCTGGGCTATTAATTTATATGGGTGAAAAGTTTATTGAATCTAGTTTCTTTCAGAACAAATGGAATCATATTTCGAGTTTTAGATTATTTTATAGAAATAAATCTTTGAAGGTAGTACAAAGCTGCCAGAAATGAAAATTTAGATATTTTGTATCTAAAATTAATTAGAAAGTTTGAAAGAATTATTTGAAGTTCGAAATGGTTATTAAGGACCAAAACGAGGTATTTGACAGTATAAGGAAGGAAGGAAATTTATGGAATTTTTTATGTGAATACTTAAATAGCTTAATTGAAATATTGTTAGAAGTGAATCTAACAAATGTTGATTTCTATTCATGTGATAAATGAAGTTGGATCTGAATCAAAAAGAAGGTTCGAGATACTATATAAGGAAAGGATCAATAAAGCTTAGTGAGGCATACTAATAAATGGCCTAGGTGAGTGCATTTCTAAATGTTTGCATTACATTAAAATTGACATTGCATTTCTTTATAATACATGATATGATACAATGCTCGACATGGCAAGCTTGATGGAATACCAGGTATGAATTATTGTTTGCATAATTGATGATGCATTATGCATAATGGCAATGCATGTCTATACAAGGAATATGGACAATGACAAGATTAAAATGAAACAATGCATGTCTATACAAGGAATATGGACAATAACAAGATTAAAATGAAACAATGCATGTCTATACAAGGAATATGGACAATAACAAGATTAAAATGAAACAAGATACACCCTGGGGTGCAAATGTCACTAGCGAGGTGTTTTTAATATAAGGAGCAAAGAGCGTCCTTATATGAGGAGCAAAGAGCGTCCTCTCGAGTACGTACTCCACAAAGCACTATGGTGTAGATAGGCTACGGGGTTTCCATGGGCCTCTAGCCAGACACAATGATAATAATAACAAGATGATTACATCAGCATGCAAATGACTACATGATTTATATGATAGAAGTGATATATGATCTACGTGATACAGATGTTACATAGTTACATGACAAAGAAGTACATGACATATGTTAGAAACGTGACATGATACATGTTTTACATGACGAAGATAATACATGACTCATATATCAATATGACACATGATTTACATGTTAGAGATGATACGTGATATTGATGATACACGATCTATATGATACATGATAGAAATATTACATGTTGTATGATAGAACACATGTTATGTAAATGATTACATGATGAAAGCATGTCTATGATAGAGAATATATTATGCAATGATAATATGATTTATATGATAGCTATGATACATGTACATTGTGATATACTTGCCTTGTCGTAGAGAAATATTAAATGCACTCTTATAGGAAGTATTATATATCATCACTTCATGTGTAAATAAATAAGTTTAATTGCCTCACTAAGTTCGTACTTAATGTGTGTTTTATTTCACACGTAGGTTCTTCATATCAGACATAGCGAGGAGGAGCCACTCATTTGGAAGTCAAGTTATCGGTAAGTGAAAGTACGTGCATCTTTAAAATAGTCAAGTACTAGTGGGCATATAATTATATTTTCAAAGAACTGTTTGGCAAGCTTTAAAAGTATAAAATTTACAAATATGAAAGCATAAGAAATTATGAAGTATGAAATTGAAATAATATTATTAGTACGATGAAAGTAAAATGGTTTGACTCAATGTTTAAACCGTAACACGTAAATTTTTTATAAACAAGAAAGGATCTAGGCAACAAATGACGTTTTCACCCTGAATAAATTTTCTTTCAAATGACTTAATTTTATACTTGTAAACCAATTCGGGTTAAAACTAGCTATGATTGTCTATAAATGTTTTCAGATGAAAATTTTGAAAAGTGCTATAAAAAAATTTTAAGCCAGTTTTCAGTACATGATTTAGTAGCATCTGTAATGTATATTCGTATTACGAGTATACGTTATGGGTGTTACATTTGTTGGTATCAGAGCAAAGGTTTAGCCAATTCTGGAGGCTAAATTAAGTCAGAAATGACTTGTTAATAAGTACATGCCCCTAGGATGTTATGAAAAAAGATGTACTACTTGTATAACTTGGCATGGCTCCTCACTAGTATGAATAGGTTTGAATAAGTAATTGAGGTATATTATGCCGTACCTCTAACTCCGATAAAGGTATAAAAAGGTTAAGGAGCTTAAAAAGTTAGAAGTTCTAAATTTTATGGTGAAGACAGCCTAGTGGCCATCAATTTAGGGCTAAGTAATGTCAAGATTATGGTGGAAAAGATTAAAATTATTCATGGTGCAAAAAATTTAGAGGGAGTTGTATCCTTGTTAAAGAAATATGTGTTAAGTTTGATGGATGAACACCATATAGACAATATTCGTTGCTACGGTGACATAGATATTTTTCCAAGAAGTTTTTAAGGTAAAGTATATTGGAGATCAGTTTAAAAGAGAGATGATGTAGCAATTTCTGGACTTTAAGCAAGACACGCGTACTGTCTAGGGGTACGAGTTAAAATTTCATAAGCTAAGTTGTTTTACAGCTGATTTGATGATAATCGAAAGGTACATATGTAAGTAGTGTATGATGGATATCTAGAAGAGTAGGCTAAGGAGCCGACTCAGATTAAAAGATCTATGATTATTTCTCCTCGAGAATAAGATTGTGATGGAGGTTAACCGAGGATAGTGATGCAAGGAATTTTTGAAGTTGCTTCAAATAAAAAGTCTAGGACCCTAGCTTGGGTATACAACATTTGCACTAATGAAGAAATGCATAATATAGATATCATAGTAGGTATGTTTCAGCTTTATATTGAGCCTATTTTTGCTCTAATTGATTTGGTGTCTACTCATTTACATATATTAATGCTAAGATAGTGGCATAAAAGAAATATCTACGAAGATATTTCTAATAATGTGATTGTCAATAATCTACCTGAATATAGTACAATGGTGGCACAAGTATATAAGAATGGTTTGTTAATAATCTAAGGGATAGAGTTTCCAACGAATTTGATGGAACTTTTATTCTATGAATTTGAAATTTCCTGGGATAGGAGGGTTATCTGTTTATGATGCAAAGGCAAAGTGTAAAAAGAAATGACTGATACTTTTAGGACCGAATGTTTATGAAGTAATTGTTGTAGGAAAAAGGAAATGATTACTTTTAGGGATCTATGCGTCAAAGATTCAAACAACTGTTAATCTGAGGTTATACTCAATCGAGTGTAACATCATAGGGTGCTCTGGTATTAATCGTAAAGAAAAAAAAGGATGGTTCATTACGATTAAGTACAAATTATCAACAGTTAAGTAAGATAAAAATTAAGAACAAACATTTGTTATTGAGAATTTAAAATTTATTTGATCAGCTCAAGGTTACTATAGTATTTTTAAAGATCGATCTTCGATCGGGCTATTATTAGTTAAAGGTTCAAGAAGAAGATATTCCTAAGATAGTATTTAGAACTCGTTATGGATATTACGAGTTTATAGTAATGTCATTCGGATTTACAAAGGCGCCTGCTACGTTTATGGAACTGATGAATAGAATGTTTCAACCCTATTTGGACCAAATTGTAGTAGTTATCATGGATGATATTTTGGTATATTCAAAGATAAAAGTTGATCATGATTATCGTATCTGAATAGTACTACAAGTATTGAGAGACAAGCAGATATATGCCAAATTCTCCAAGTGTGAATTTTGGTTAACAAAAGTTATATTTCTTGGACATGTGATATAAATAGAAGGAATAATAGTTAGTCCAAAAAGGGTACAAGTTATTTTCAAAGGAAGTCCCAGTTGAATGGATTGAAAGATGTCAAGACAGTTTTGACAAGTTAAAGAAAGTTTTGACAAAATTATCAGTTTTAATATAGCCAGAGTATGGAAAGGAATATATTTTGTATAGTGATGCATCTCATTGTGGTTTGAGATGTGTACTAATGCAAGAGGATCGAGTAGTAGCTTATATTTTGAGATAGCTTAAGATCCATGAAAAGAATTACCCGACATATGATTTAGAGACGATGCTTGTAATTTTGGCTTTAAAGATCTGGTGATATTATTTATATGGTGAAAAGTGTTATATTTATATGGATCATAAGAGTTTAAAGTACTTGATGATGCAAAAAGATTTGAACTTGAGACAGTGAAGATAGGTTAACTTCTAAAGGAATGATATAAGTATTAACTACCATTTTGGAAAAGCTAATGCATTTAGTCAAAAGACATTTTCAATTTTTGTGCAATGAATGCTCAATTATCAATGGGACAAGATGATTTATCAGTAACAGAATTCCAGGTTAAGTCAGCTTTATTGGACAAGATTAAAAGGGTTTAGGCAAAGAATGTCCTGAAAAGAGAAGATAAACTGAATTTGGTGAAGTACAAGACTATAAAATTAAGTCAGATGAACAGTTAGAGCATATGATTCAGATTTGGAAGTTATGTTTAGTATTTGTATTATGGAATTTTCTAGACCTTGAGAAGAGTATCTTTCTTTAGCTGAGTTGTTTAAAAATCATAGTTACTTGGCAAGTATCAGAATAACACCATTTGAGGTTTTATATGGAAGAAGGTGCAAGATACCACTTAATGGGTTTGAGTTACAAGATTAAAGTGTACAAAGTGATTCAAAGATAAGTGGAGTTGATCTAATTCAAGAAATGGAAGATAAAATAAGAATTATTTAGAATAATCTCAAAGTTGGAATAAATTTACAAACGGTATATGTAGATAAGGAGAGGGAAAATATTGAATATGAAGTTAAAGAAAAAATGTTTTTAAAGGTTTCACCTTGGAAGAAGGTGTTACATTTTGGTTGAAATAGAAAGATAAGTCCTAGATTTATTGAGCCATATGAGATTTAAGAAAAAGAGTTGGACCAGAGGCTTACCAACTAGCGGTACCTCCGGATATGAGTAAAATCCATGACGTGTTCTATGTGTCCATACTTTGGAAGTATCGATCGGATCCTTCACATGTCATTACTCATAAGGAAATTGAGTTACAACCAAATTTGACTTATGAAGAAGAACTAGTGAAAATCTTAGCATACGGAGTTAAAGAGTTAAGGAATAAGAAAATTCTATTGGTTAAATTCCTTTAGAGAAATCATGAAGTAAATGAAGCCACTTGGAAAACTGAAAAGAGAATGAAGGATCAATATCCAGAGTTGTTTAAAATAGGTAAACATTGAAAATTCGAGGATGAATTTTCTTAAGAGGGGGAGAATTGTAATATCCCAAATTTTTTGTTGGTGACTAAATTGTAATTTTTGAAAGTTTGGGAACTAAAGTGTAAATTTCCCAATAAGTAATTTTATTCAGTATAAGAGTGAATCGGATCGAAATAGGTACCTCGATATCGGTTTTAAGAATTAAGATGCAGAAAAAGGTACTGATTTTGGATCGAATGAAACTGTTAAGCGTGCTTAGGCTAGGAAAATACAAAGATGGGTGACCTCCGGGAAGGTCCCATAAAAGTGTTTCTAATCGATATTTTGGACTCAGTAAAAGTAGAAATTATTCGTATGGTTCTCAAATAAAGGGATTTCTACGAGAAACCTTATGCTATGAAGATTTTCAATAATTACCGGAATAATAGATTGAGTTAAGAAAATTCAGTCTAAGTCTTCATGAAAGGGGATTTTTAAGGTTTAAAAGTATCATGTGATAAATGGTGAGTTGAATTGGGAACTTTCAAAGTTGGTAAAAATCTGAGGAAAATTGAAATGGGAATTGAAGTTTAGTGACCAAAATGAAAATTTTGAAAGTTTTGAGGCTAAAGTATAAACTTAGGAAAAGTTCAGGGACCAAAGTGTAATTTCCAAAAGTTATGTAAGTTAACCCCATAAATGAATAGTTCACCTCCAAGAGTGACACTTTCGTGTTACTTGGATTTTCGTACGAGGCTTATATTAGTGGCTATAAAGCTTTAAAGTTCAAAGGAAGAAAATTTGCAAAATTTCAAATATTTGGATTGAATAAATGCCATGAATAAGGATCTAATATATTTTGGGACATGGCCGGTTGGATTGGAACCAATTTGGTTCAATTTTAATGGAGTGGCAATTTTCAAGTTTTGATGTAATTAAAAACTAGTTGGAGGGCAAAATGGACATTTTCCATGGATGGCATTTTTGAAATATTTTGAAACATTGAGGGCAATTTTGAAAGGTCAAAATACACATGGATGAGATCTTGGCCATTAGATAGAAAGGGCAAATGGTAATTTCACTATTTAAATGAATTAAAAATTCATTTAACCTTTAACATGTGTATTTATTTTAAAGAAAGATGAAAACACAATGTTTTCATCTCCTTGGCTGTTCGAAAAAACCCAAAAATAAAAGGGGCTAGGGTTTTCAAATTTTCAAGATCAAAATTCAATGATCAAAGTTAGATTTCAAGCAAAATTAATTGAGGTAAAGTGATCTATGCTTGGTTCTCTACATTTTGATGGTATTTTTTATTTGAAATAGATGAGTATGAGTTATGTTCTTGATTGAGAAAGATTATGCTTTTGATGTTATTTGATGGAATTAAGGTTGTATATGGTATAATTGATGTTGTAAACATGGAATAAAGTGTGAATTTTGGATAAATTTCATGTTTAAGTTATAAACCCTAACCCTAGAATTTAGGGATTTTGATTGTGATGTTAAATTAAGGATGAATTGAATGAATTATGAAGTTAGGAGGTTGATTTTGATGCTAGATTGAATAATTTCCCAAGTTGGAATTTTTGGTGACTATTTCAAAAATTATTAAAAATTAGGGGAAATTATTGGAAAATTTATTTAGCATTGGAAATGATGAATTATGTTTGAAATAGCATGAATTGATGATTAGGGACCAAAATGAATTTTTTTGAAAATTGGAGGACCATTCAGCAATTCTTGAAAATTTAGGGACCTTTTCAGAAATTCAAGAAAGTTATAGGATTGGTCTTGAATTTATGAATACTTGATAGATTTGATGATTCAAGAGTGAAAGGAAGTTAAAAGGATTGAAATAACAAGAAAGGAAACTTTAGGGACTAAAAGGATATTAGTCCAAAATGAAGAGATAGTATTGGAAATTGTTCAAATTGAGCTTGAACAATTGTTTTATGTCCAAAATTGTCATTAAGGACCATAATGAACATTTGGTAAATATAAGTAAGGAGAATATAAAAAGTTGAAGAAATTTATGGAAACTGTGTAAAACTGGATTTTTGGCAGTGAGTTTGAAAATTCACCATAAATTCTACAAAATGATTAGAAGTGAATTTTATACCGATGTAAAGATTTGTTCGTCTAGTTTTTCCTCCAATAGACGGAAACTGATTTCGAGTTCCGAGTCAAAAGATATAAATTTTTAAGTGACGAAAGGTCAGAAAAACAACATCCAGTCTGTTCCGAAATTAGCGCTAGAAATTGAATTTGAAAATTCACCATAAATCGTACAAGTTGAATTTGGGCTATTAATTTATATGGGTGAAAAGCTTATTGAATCTAGTTTCTTTCAGAACAAATGGAATCAGATTTTCGAGTTTTAGATTATTTTATAGAAATAAATCTTTGAAGGTAGTACAAAGCTGCCAAAAATGAAAATTTAGATATTCTGTATCTAAAATTAATTAGAAAGTTTGAAAGAATTATTTGAAGTTCGAAATGGTTATTAAAGACCAAAATGAGGTATTTGACAGTATAAGGAAGGAAGGAAATTTATGGAAATTTTTATGTGAATACTTAAATAGCTTAATTGAAATATTGTTAGAAGTGAATCTAACAAATGTTGATTTATATTCATGTGATAAATGAAGTTGGATCTGAATCAAAAAGAAGGTTCGAGATACTATATAAGGAAAGGATCAATAAAGCTTAGTGAGGCATACTAATAAATGGCCTAGGTGAGTGCATTTCTAAATGTTTGCATTACATTAAAATTGACATTGCATTTCTTTATAATACATGATATGATACAATGCTCGACATGGCAAGCTTGATGGAATACCAGGTATGAATTATTGTTTGCATAATTGATGATGCATTATGCATAATGGCAATGCATGTCTATACAAGGAATATGGACAATAACAAGATTAAAATGAAACAAGATACACCCTAGGGTGCAAATGTCACTAGCGAGGTGTTTTTAATATGAGGAGCAAAGAGCGTCCTCTTGAGTACGTACTCCACAAAGCACTACGGTGCAGATAGGCTACGAGGTTTTCATGGGCCTCTAGCTAGACACGATGATAATAATAACAAGATGAATAAATCAGCATGCAAATGACTACATGATTTATATGATAGAAGTGATATATGATCTACGTGATACAGATGTTACATAGTTACATGTTACATGACAAAGAAGTACATGACATATGTTAGAAACGTGACATGATACATGTTTTACATGACAAAGATAATACATGACTCATATGTCAATATGACACATGATTTACATGTTAGAGATGATACATGATATTGATGATACACGATCTATATGATTCATGATAGAAATATTACATGCTATATGATAGAACACATGTTATGTAAATGATTACATGATGAAAGCATGTTTATGATAGAGAATATATTATGCAATGATAATATGATTTATATGATAGCTATGATACATGATACATGTACATTGTGATATACTTGCCTTGTCGTAGAGAAATATGAAATGCATTCTTATAGGAAGTATTATATATCATCACTTCATGTGTAAATAAATAAGTTTAATTGCCTCACTAAGTTCGTACTTAACGTGTGTTTTATTTCACACGTAGGTTCTTTATATCATACGTAGCTAGGAGTTATTCATATTATTGCTAGACTTAGGCTTATATTAGTTGCATTATTAGTCATTCATGCATGTTTGCATCGTTTCTTGGTGGACAAGCTTGATTTCATATTTTTCTCAATTTTGTTGAAAAAGATACTGCTTTGGTGTGTTTTGTGTGTGTGCAGAATCACTTGCCAAAGCAAGGCTGGAACCAGTTGCTAGGGCAATGCAAGAAGGAGATGCCGAGCTAGTTGCTAGGGCAATGCATGAAGGAGATGCCGAGCTAGTTGCCAGGGCAATTTTTGACAAGGAATATGATGATATGGTAGTCGAAATTGATGACTAGATAAGCCCAAGATGACGTGGAGCAAAGTTAAATCCCAAAGGAGTTTGATTTCCATGAAGAGGTTAAAGAGAAATTAAATCCCAAGAAGATAGGAGAAGTTCTAGAAGGAATTTAAATATAATAAAGAATTATATTCTTTAAAGAGAATTTAATTCCAACTTAACTTCCTCCTCAAAAAAGACTGACCTAGCCCTATAATTTAAAGACCAGGCCGTCAACTCCAAGGGGGAGAGAAGAGAGAATTTTCGACAAGATCAAAGAGCAAGGGAGATTTCGACAAAGAGGCTTCAACCATTCTTCACCTTTTTCTTTCTTGTTCCATTAGGTTATGCTAGGAATTCTTTGTTTTGTGTTTCTTTGGAACCTAGCCATGAAATAAATCTATTTGGCTAAGGTTATTGTGTCTTGTGGTTGTGAGAAACAATTGGATTTTGTTTAGGTAATAAGAGTTTGCACTTTTAATTCAAGGTTTACTCATTCTTGGTTCTTATTCTTGTTTACGAGTGAATTGGGAAAGGATCTCGTAACTTCATCTATTTATCTAATATCGGGAGAGTTAGATTCAAGAAACGAATGAGTATGGTCTTTATTCAATCTATTGATGGTGAAGATTAATCCGGCTTAGGAATAGGTTAAGGATTTCAACGGCTAAGAGGAGCGCAAGATTGGTTGTTGTTCACCCTTGATTCACGCAGGGATGTATTGTCAAGGCATGCACAAGTAGCTAGAGTTTCGACTTAGGGATAAGAAGAAACCATTGAAGAATGCTCCGCCGAACCTTGAAGTTGCTGTCTAGCCGCCCGAGTAGTTGCCCAGCTTGTCGCCCAGGCAACCATCAATTAGTTGCCAAGGCAACCCCGCTGTGCAAGTTGTCATGGCAACTGAGTTGCCCTTGCACTCTGTTACCAAGACGATCCAATAGGATATCACTCCTCAACTCACGATAACCTGGCTTATTCTCTCTCATTTGATTACATCTTCTTTTACTTTATTGCTTTCTAGTTTAGTTGTTAGTTAAACTCCTACAATCACCTACTTGTGTTTTTACTTTTTACAGTGAAAGAGATTAGATTCTTGAAGTGGTACCAATCCCTGTGGAGACGATATCTTTTATACTATAACTTGCGACGTGTACACTTGCACAATTGCGAAGCACTTATTACGCGCAATAAGTTTTTGGCGCCGCTGCCGGGGATTGGCAATAGCAACTTTGTTTCTATTTTCTTGCACTTTTTATTTTTCTTGTTTAAGATTCAAAGGGCTAACAAACTTTGGTTTTGCATTGGTATATGGCCAGGGCGAGACCGATTACACCAGAATATCCCTTTGATCCAGAAATCGAACGAACCTTGCAAAGACTTAGACGAAGGTTAAGAGTAGCAATGGCTAATCAAGACTTAGACGAAGGTTAAGAGTAGCAATCGGAACTGGTAATATCTCATGGGTAAGAGAATTCTATGCTCACTCACCTAACCCGGATAATCCTTATGTTTTTGTTTGTGACAAGGCCAAACTCATAAGCCCCGAAAACGTCAACACCTTTTACGGGCTCTACATTGAGAATGACGAGCATCAAGCCTTTGTTGATCAAATCACGCCCAAGCAACTCGACAAGGTGCTTCAAGAACTCACTCAACCGGGAACTCATTGGAACGATGGTAAATACAAGGGCACGGTAAATCGCCTTCGGCTTAAACCCAAGGCAAAACTATGGAATAAGTTTGTTAAAACTTCTTTAATGCCCACCACACACAATACTACCGTTGATATACCACGTCTTTTGCTCATACATTCTATTTTGCATAATCGCATCATTAACATTGGAAAAATTATTTGTGATGAGATTTTTGTATGTAGCTCAAAAGATAAGGGTTCACTTTTCTTCCCTTGCTTAATTTCTAAACTTTGCAAGGAGATGCATGTCCCAAGTGAGTCAACCGATGAAAAGGCCCTACCAAAGTCTGGTTGGAATCAAGCACAAATCCGAAAGCTAATGGGAAAGGCTTGAGAAAAATCCTCAAGGCCTCTAATTGCCGCGGCAACTCCCCGCCGAAATCCCTAATGCCCAAGCACCTAACGCCCGGGCAACTCGGCCATCAACCCCGGAACACTTTGAAGCACTCTTGCAATCATTGACGATCCACCTAAGGCATATTGAAGACCGACAACTAATGTTCATGCGGTACATGAAGGAGCACAACAACGCCATCACCCAAGTCATCCTAGAAAAGTACCTGGACAATCGCGTGTCGTTCCTAATCTTTCTTGCCGAGATCCTTGCCCCGGCAACCAATGAAGCGGTCACCACGGCAACCGCAACAGATGATGCCGCGACAACCTACATCGTGCCTGCACAAGCAGATGCCACGGCAACCAACCCTGAAGATGCCACGGCAACCAAAGCTAAAGACATCCCGGCAACCACTACAAAAGCCAAAGGTAAAGCACCTATGCCCGAATCAACTCCTACGGGATCATTGTCTGATTTTTCAGATTCGGACGAGTCCTCCATTGCACCAACAAAGACCGCACCAATTGAATCCTCCAGCGAAAAGCCAATGGCATTGATGAAGAGGACGATGAGGACAACCCTGTACGAGGATCGATTCCACCACCGGCAACAAGGAAACAACCATCGCGTTCAAGCAAGAGAATCAAGACCCCGACCAAAAGAAAACTAATCATCCACGACTTACGAACTCTTGGAGTAAGTCCTTATTTGTATTTCATTTTTCGTTATTTTTATTTAATACATGCATTGAGGAAAATGCCTCACTCGAGTTTGGGGTGGATTGTTATTAGTAGTTACCATGTTTAGTTACATTCATCTTAAGTATTACATTTAGGATACATAAATTGCTTGCCATGCCTTTAGTTGGAACAAAAATTGCCTAGATTTGATGAATATCCGATGATGACTTTGTCAATGCACTTAATTGATAGAATTTTTATTCTAGGATAACCATGGAAAAACTTAGAATTTTACTATGATGCTAAATTTGATGAAACACTGTTGTGGTTTGATTGATTTAAGGAATTCTAGTGAACTTAGGTTGATAATTAAACAAATTGGGGGATTAGAATAAAAATTGGATGAATGCTAGAGGTGCCCGGAATTGGCTCTAGCATGTCCTAAAAATTGATCACTAATGGTGCCTGAAACCGGCTCTAGTATGTGCTAAAAAAATTGATCGCTAGAGGTGCCCGAAACCGGCTCTAGTCGAATAAATTAATTAACTTAAGAAAACTAAAAAAAACACTAGAGGTGCCCAAAACTGGCTCTAGTTAAAACATGTTAAAAAGAACCCAATGAAGTAATTTGAAAACCTCTTGTTTGCATAGAATCCGAAAAATCAACTTGCACACAACTCCGCACACACTCACAAGCATTATAGTTTGATTCTGAGTAACTCCTAAGTTTTCCGAAAAATGAAAAGCCAATCATACTTTGTGCCCGGTTACGAGAATTGAAATCAAGTTCAAAGCTAAGTTTGTGAAAATTGAAGTCTTGGCGAGGTAATTATTAGTTTGCATTGCTTGAGGACAAGAAATAGTTCGAGTTTGGGGGTGTGTAAGTGTTCAAAAGTATTATTTTTACAAAGAGGCTTCAACCATTCTTCACCTTTTTCTTTCTTGTTCCATTAGGTTATGCTAGGAATTCTTTGTTTTGTGTTTCTTTGGAACCTAGCCATGAAATAAATCTATTTGGCTAAGGTTATTGTGTCTTGTGGTTGTGAGAAACAATTGGATTTTGTTTAGGTAATAAGAGTTTGCACTTTTAATTCAAGGTTTACTCATTCTTGGTTCTTATTCTTGTTTTTACGAGTGAATTGGGAAAGGATCTCGTAACTTCATCTATTTATCTAATATCGGGAGAGTTAGATTCAAGAAACGAATGAGTATGGTCTTTATTCAATCTATTGATGGTGAAGATTAATCCGGCTTAGGAATAGGTTAAGGATTTCAACGGCTAAGAGGAGCGCAAGATTGGTTGTTGTTCACCCTTGATTCACTTGAGGATGTATTGTCAAGGCATGCACAAGTAGCTAGAGTTTCGACTTAGGGATAAGAAGAAACCATTGAAGAATGCTCCGCCGAACCTTGAAGTTCTTTGTCTAGCCGCCCGAGTAGTTGCCCGACTTGTCGCCGGGCAACCATCAATTAGTTGCCAAGGCAACCCCACACAAGTTGTCATGGCAACCGAGTTTGCCCTTGCACTCTGTTACCAAGACGATCCAATAGGATATCACTCCTCAACTCACGATAACCTGGCTTATTCTCTCTCATTTGATTACATCTTCTTTTACTTTATTGCTTTCTAGTTTAGTTGTTAGTTAAACTCCTACAATCACCTACTTGTGTTTTTACTTTTTACAGTGAAAGAGATTAGATTCTTGAAGTGGTACCAATCCCTGTGGAGACGATATCTTTTATACTATAACTTGCGACGTGTACACTTGCACAATTGCGAAGCACTTATTACGCGCAATAAGTTTTTGGCGCCGCTGCCGGGGATTGGCAATAGCAACTTTGTTTCTATTTTCTTGCACTTTTTATTTTTCTTGTTTAAGATTCAAAGGGCTAACAAACTTTGGTTTTGCATTGGTATATGGCCAGGGCGAGACCGATTACACCAGAATATCCCTTTGATCCAGAAATCGAACGAACCTTGCAAAGACTTAGACGAAGGTTAAGAGTAGCAATGGCTAATCAAGACTTAGACGAAGGTTAAGAGTAGCAATCGGAACCTGGTAATATCTCATGGGTAAGAGAATTCTATGCTCACTCACCTAACCCGGATAATCCTTATGTTTTTGTTTGTGACAAGGCCAAACTCATAAGCCCCGAAAACGTCAACACCTTTTACGGGCTCTACATTGAGAATGACGAGCATCAAGCCTTTGTTGATCAAATCACGCCCAAGCAACTCGACAAGGTGCTTCAAGAACTCACTCAACCGGGAACTCATTGGAACGATGGTAAATACAAGGGCACGGTAAATCGCCTTCGGCTTAAACCCAAGGCAAAACTATGGAATAAGTTTGTTAAAACTTCTTTAATGCCCACCACACACAATACTACCGTTGATATACCACGTCTTTTGCTCATACATTCTATTTTGCATAATCGCATCATTAACATTGGAAAAATTATTTGTGATGAGATTTTTGTATGTAGCTCAAAAGATAAGGGTTCACTTTTCTTCCCTTGCTTAATTTCTAAACTTTGCAAGGAGATGCATGTCCCAAGTGAGTCAACCGATGAAAAGGCCCTACCAAAGTCTGGTTGGAATCAAGCACAAATCCGAAAGCTAATGGGAAAGGCTTCAGAAAAATCCTCAAGGCCTCTAATTGCCGCAGCAACTCCTGCCGCCCCGGAAATCCCTAATGCCCAAGCACCTAACGCCCGGGCAACTCGGCCATCAACCCCGGAACACTTTGAAGCACTCTTGCAATCATTGACGATCCACCTAAGGCATATTGAAGACCGACAACTAATGTTCATGCGGTACATGAAGGAGCACAACAACGCCATCACCCAAGTCATCCTAGAAAAGTACCTGGACAATCGCGTGTCGTTCCTAATCTTTCTTGCCGAGATCCTTGCCCCGGCAACCAATGAAGCGGTCACCACGGCAACCGCAACAGATGATGCCGCGACAACCTACATCGTGCCTGCACAAGCAGATGCCACGGCAACCAACCCTGAAGATGCCACGGCAACCAAAGCTAAAGACATCCCGGCAACCACTACAAAAGCCAAAGGTAAAGCACCTATGCCCGAATCAACTCCTACGGGATCATTGTCTGATTTTTCAGATTCGGACGAGTCCTCCATTGCACCAACAAAGACCGCACCAATTGAATCCTCCAAGCGAAAAGCCAATGGCATTGATGAAGAGGACGATGAGGACAACCCTGTACGAGGATCGATTCCACCACCGGCAACAAGGAAACAACCATCGCGTTCAAGCAAGAGAATCAAGACCCCGACCAAAAGAAAACTAATCATCCACGACGACGAACTCTTGGAGTAAGTCCTTATTTGTATTTCATTTTTCGTTATTTTTATTTAATACATGCATTGAGGAAAATGCCTCACTCGAGTTTGGGGTGGATTGTTATTAGTAGTTACCATGTTTAGTTACATTCATCTTAAGTATTACATTTAGGATACATAAATTGCTTGCCATGCCTTTAGTTGGAACAAAAATTGCCTAGATTTGATGAATATCCGATGATGACTTTGTCAATGCACTTAATTGATAGAATTTTTATTCTAGGATAACCATGGAAAAACTTAGAATTTTACTATGATGCTAAATTTGATGAAACACTGTTGTGGTTTGATTGATTTAAGGAATTCTAGTGAACTTAGGTTGATAATTAAACAAATTGGGGGATTAGAATAAAAATTGGATGAATGCTAGAGGTGCCCGGAATTGGCTCTAGCATGTCCTAAAAATTGATCACTAATGGTGCACGAAACCGGCTCTAGTATGTGCTAAAAAATTGATCGCTAGAGGTGCCCAAACCGGCTCTAGTCGAATAAATTAATTAACTTAAGAAAACTAAAAAAAAACACTAGAGGTGCCCAAAGCGGCTCTAGTTAAAACATGTTAAAAAGAACCCAATGAAGTAATTTGAAAACCTCTTGTTTGCATAGAATCCGAAAAATCAACTTGCACACAACTCCGCACACACTCACAAGCATTATAGTTTGATTCGAGTAACTCCTAAGTTTTCGAAAAATGAAAAGCCAATCATACTTTGTGCCCCGGTTCTGAGAATTGAAATCAAGTTCAAAGCTAAGTTTGTGAAAATTGAAGTCTTGGCAGGTAATTATTAGTTTGCATTGCTTGAGGACAAGAAATAGTTCGAGTTTGGGGGTGTGTAAGTGTTCAAAAGTATTATTTTTATTACCCTTTTTACTCATATTATTGTTAGACTTAGGCTCATATTAGTTGCATAATTAGCCATTCATGCATTAATCCATGTTTCCTTCCATCGTTGAGCTTGATTACATAACTTGGTAGTTTTTGTAGGAAAAGATGCTGCTTTGGTGTGTTTTGTGTGTATGTGCAGGATCACTTGCCAAAGCAAGGCTAGAGCTAGTTGCCAGGGCAATGCATGAAGGAGATGTCGAGCTAGTTGCCAGGGCAATGCATGAAGGAGACGCCGAGCTAGTTGCCAGGGCAATTGTTGACAAAGAATAAGGTGATATGGTAGTCGAAATTGATGACTAGACAAGCCCAAGATGACGTGGAGCAAAGCTAAATCCCAAAGGAGTTTGATTTCCATGAAGAGATTAAAGAAGAATTAAATTCCAAAAAGATAGGAGAAGTTCTAGAAGGAATATAATTATAATAAAGAATTATATTCTTTGAAGATAATTTAATTCCAACTTAACTTCCTCCTCAAAGAAGGACTTTGACCTAGCCCTATAAATTAGAGGCCATGCCGTCAACTCCAAAGGGGAGAGAGAGGAGAGAATTTTCGACAAGCATCTAGAGTAAGGAAGATTTCGACAAGCTTCATCCTTCATCTTTTTCTTTCTTGTTCAATTAGGTTCATGCTAGGGATTCTTTATCTTGTGTTTCTTTGGAACCTAGCCATGAACTAAATATATTTGGCTAAGGTTATTGTGTCTTGTGGTTGTGAGAAACTATTGGATGTATTGATGGTTTATTCATTCTTGGTTCTTACTCTTGTTTGTGAGTGAATTGGGAGAGGATCTCGTAACTTCATCTATTTATCTAATATCGGGAGAGTTAGATTCAAGAAACGAATGAATATGATCTTTATTCAATCTATTGATGGTGAAGATTAATCCGGCTTAGGAATAAGTTAAGGATTTCAACGGCTAAGAGGAACGCAAGATTGGTTGTTGTTCACCCTAGATTCACTCAGGGATGTATTACCAAGGCATGCACAAGTAACTAGAGTTTCGACTTAGGGATAAGAAGAAACCATTGAAGAACGCTCTGCCGAACCTTGAAGGTTGCTGCCCAGACGCCCAAGTAGTTGCTCAACTAGTCGCCCAGGCAACCATCGATTAGTTGCCAAGGCAACCCCGTTGTGCAAGTTGCCACGACAACTGAGTTGCCCTTGCACTCTTTTACCAAGACGATCCAAACGGCTATCACACCTCAACTCATGATAACCTGTCCTATCTCTCTCATTTAATTACATCGCCTTCTACTTATTTGCTTTCTAGATTAGTTATTAGTTAAAACTCCTATAATATTCTACTTGTGTTTTCTTTTACATTTTACAGTGCAAGAGACTAGATTCTTGAAGTGGCACCAATCCTTGTGGAGACGATATCTTTTATACTATAACATGCGACGTGTATACTTGTACAATTGTGTAGCACTTATTACGCGCAACAATTTCCTTGCTCGATTTAATCCTACAAATTTGACTGATAAGCTTCGTAGCGAAATTACTTCTTTTCGGCAGGCAGATGATGAATCCATGTACGAGGCTTGGGAGCGATATAGAGAACTTCTACACAAATGCCCCCTACACAGATTCCCAGTGTGGACACAAGTAACAATGTTTTACAACGCTGTGAATACACCAACAAGGATGATGCTAGATGCCTCAGCAAACAGCATACTCCTAGATAAGTCGCCAGAGGAAGCAATGCAAATTCTAACCAGGCTTGCCAAGAATGATTATCAATTCCCCTCTCCTAGAAGAGGAAGAGTTAGACGCCAAACCACAATACATGAACTGGGATCATCAGACTCAATTTCGGCACAATTGGCCACTCTAACTAAGATGGTCCAGAACATGTAGAAACCAAACAACACACAGGAGGTCAAGGTAATGGATTCCTTTTGTGAGTTATGTGGTGGTAACCATGATTCTTCTGAATGTATGCAGAATCTAGAATCCAGCTTTTATGTGGGGAATTACAATCGGAACAACAATGTGATGTCCAATACATACAATCCAGCATGGAAGAAGCACCAGAATTTTTCATGGAGTAATCCCAACAATGCTCTAAACCAGAACAATCAGAATGCACAAGCATCGGGATTCCAGCAGAATATGCCACGGTAACAGTTGCCGCTGCAACAACTGACAACATCTAGTTCTTTGTAAAATTCTCTTAAAGCTTTGATGTTGAAAACTGAATCTTATATGGCTGAGAATAGTAACTTCATAAAAAGAACTGATACTTTTATTAATAGGACCGAGATGAGATTGCAAAACCAAGAGGCGGCAATCAAATCATTGGAAAATCAAGTCGGGCAATTTTCTCAAAACCTAAATACTAGACCTCAAAGAGGTTTACCTAGGGATACTGAAGTCGCAAGAGGAACTGGCCATGAGCAATGTAAGGCGATCACCACTAGAAGTGGCCAACAACTTAAAGAGGCTCAAGCTCGCTCATCAAACAAAACTCCACAAAAAGAACAAGACAAACTCAGCGGCAAAGCCTTAGATGCTGAACTAGGAATTGTCGTGGCAACCAGCGATAAGCATGCCTCAGCAACCGGCGATAAGGATGCCTCGACAACCAACGATAGGCACGCCATGGTAACCCTAGTTCATAATGCCTCGGCAACTTCAGTTGCCCCGGCAATGCCATCAATCAGGTTCCAAACCAATGAAAGAATCGAAGATATCCGACTTCCACCACCATTCCCACAGAGGTTGAAGCGACAAAAGCAAGAATATCAATTCAAGAAGTTTCTTGATATCTAAAGCAAGTCTGCATCAACTTTCCATTGGTTGAAGTAATTGAAAAAATGCCAAACTATGCCAAGTTTCTTAAAGACATTGTGTCCAAGAGAACAAGGCTATGAGAGTTTGAAACAGTTGTCGCAACAGAGGGATGCATGGCCATGTTGCACAATCGCATACCACCCAAGTTGAAGGATCCCGGAAGTTCCACAATACCTTGTTCCATCGGAAACCACTATGTTGGGAAAGCATTATGTGACCTTGGAGCAAGCATAAACTTGATGCCTAAATCGGTTTTCCAAAAACTAGGAATTGGGAAGGCAAGACCTACAACAGTTATGCTATAGTTAGCCGACAGATCCTATGTGCATCCAGAGGGAAAATCGAAGACATACTGGTAAAAGTGGATAAATTTATTTTTCCCGTTGACTTTATTATTTTGGATTGTAAAGCATATGAGAATGCACCTATCATTCTCGGGAGACCATTCCTAGCAACAGGGAGAACCTTGATCGATATTGAAAAGGGAGAACTCACAATGAGGGTGAATGACCAGCAAGTTAAACTAAATGTGTTCCAAACACTAAGGCATGGTGATGATCCGGAAGAATGCCAACTTCTCCATGACACGGCAGAGTTTAACTTCGACGAGGAATTTAGTTGCCTCGGCAACTACATTGCCGATCAAGAGGAACCTAAGGAGTATGAAGAACCGATCAATGAGGAACAACAAGAAGAGTCAAATTGGTTAGTCAATCGACCAGGTACATACTTTGAACCACTGGGTTACTCAGGTAAGGAAGGTAAACTCGAAAAACCCTCTATTGAACATCCATCGATTCTTGAGTTGAAACAATTGCCAGAGCAACTAAAATATGTTTACTTGGGAACCGATAATACATTGCCTGTAATTATTTCCTCTAAGTTACAGCCTGAGTAGGAAAAGAAGCTGATCAAAATGTTGATGCTACACAAGAGGGCAATAGGGTGGACAATAGCCGACTTGAAGGGAATTAGCCCGGCAGCATGCATGCACAAGATTTTGTTGGAAGATGATCACAAACATTCGATTGAAGCCCAGAGGAGACTGAATCATGCCATGAAAGGGGTTGTAATGAAAGAAATCATCAAGTGGCTTGACGCCGTCATCATATACCCTATCTCTGATATACATGGGTAAGTCTGGTACAATGTGTACCGAAAAGAGAGGTATAACGGTGGTAAGTAATGAAAATAATAAACTCATTCCAACCAGGACTGTGACCGGTTGGAGGGTTTGTATGGATTATTGAAAGCTAAACAAAGCCACTAGGAAATATTACTTCCCATTACCCTTTATTGACCAAATGCTTGACCGTCTTGCAGGTAAACCCTTTTATTGTTTTCTTGATGGTTATTCAGGTTACAATCAAATTTTCATATCACCAGAAGATCAAGAAAAGACAACCTTCACATGCCCATACGGTACTTATGCTTTCTGAAGGATGTCGTTCAGATTGTGTAACGCCCTGACAACCTTCCAAAAATGCATGATGGCACTCTTTTCAGACATGGTCGAAGACTTTCTTGAGATCTTCATGGATGATTTTTTCGTTTTTGGTAATGACTTCGACAGCTACCTCGGTAATTTAGATAAGGTGTTGGCAAGATGTGAAGAAATTGATTTAGTCATTAATTGGGAGAAGTGCCATTTTATGGTAGATGAATAAATAGTGCTCGGCAACAAGATTTTATCCAAGGGAATTGAAGTAGACAAAGCCAAGGTGGACGTGATCGAGAGATTACCCCCACCAAGTTCAGTTAAAGGAATCCGAAGCTTTCTTAGACATGCAGGTTTTTACAGGAGGTTCATTCATATTTTTTCTAAAATTACTAAACCCTTGTGCAATTTGCTTGAACAGGATAAAGTCTTTAATTTTGATGATTCTTGCACACCAAGCATTCGAAACCCTAAAGGAAAAGCTTACCTCGGCACCCATTGTCGTTCCACCAGATTAGACACTACATTTTGAGCTCATGTGTGATGCAAGTGATTTTGCGGTAGGAGCAGTCCTAGGCCAACGCACAGGTAAGACCTTTCATGTGATATACTATGCTAGTAAAACTCTTAATAGTGCTCAAGTGAATTACACAACAACAGAGAAAAAGTTACTAGCCGTAGTTTTCGCATTTGACAAGTTCTGATCCTATTTGATTGGTACAAAGGTAATTGTTTATACGGACCATTCGGCAATTAAGTATCTATTTGCTAAAAAAAGATGCCAAACCTCGTTTGATTCGTTGGATATTGCTTTTAAAAGAGTTTGACATTGAAATTAAGGACAGGAAAGGAACAGAAAATCAAGTGGCCGATCATTTATCACGCTTAGAACGCAGTAGGGAGGAGGACGCGGATTTAAAGATATGTGATGCATTCCCAGATAAGCAACTGTTAGTTACCTCGGCAATCATGGATGTGCACGCCTCGGCAACCATGGATGCGCATGCCTCGGCATCCCTCGACGCTTTAGGAACTCTCAACGCACACGCCGCGTCAACTACTGATACGCGCGCCTCAACAACCATAGACGCGCACGCCTCGGCAACCCCTGACGCCTCGGCAACCATGGATGCGCATGCCTCGGCAACCCTCGACGCTTTAGCAACTCTTGACACGCACGCCGCGCCAACCACTGATACGCACACCTCAGCAACCATGGACGCGTATGCCTTGGCAACTCTTGACGCACACGCCTTGGCAATCTTGGAAGCAGTCGCCATGGCAACACATGCCTCAGTAATACCCTGGTACGCGGATTTAGTTAATTTCCTTGTTTGTGGTATTTTACCTTATGGCCTTACTCACCAAGGGAAGAAGCGGTTCTGCCATGATTCTAAGCATTACTTTTGGGACGAGCCTCTTTTGTTTAAATAATATGCAGATCAGGTTATACGCCGATGTGTCCCTGAAGAAGAGCAGCAGAATGTACTCTGGCAATGCCATTCTTCACCCTATGGAGGACATTTTGGAGGAACACGTACCGCGACCAAAGTTTTGCAATCCGGTTTGTATTGGCCAACACTGTACAAAGATGCCCAAGAGTTTTACAAGCAATGTGATCGATGCCAGAGGACGGGCAATATCTCTAGACGACATGAGATGCCGCTCCAAAACATCATCGAGATGGAATTGTTTGATGTATAGGGGATTGATTTTATGGGACCTTTCCCATCTTCATTTGGCAACCTCTACATTCTACGTGTCGTTGACTACGTGTCTAAATGGGTTGAGGCAGCTGCAGCTCCCACCAATGATTCCAAGACCGTGCAAAGATTCTTGCAGAAAAATATATTTAGACAGTTCAAGATGCCGAGAGCAATTATCAGTGATGAAGACAAGCACTTCGAAAACAAACACATCGCCAAGATGTTACAACGCTTTGGTGTATCACACAAGATTGCTACGGCATATCACCTACAAACCAATGGGCAGGCAGAAATTTCTAACCAGGAATTGAAGGGCTCGAGAAAGTTGTAAATCCCTCTATAAAGGATTGGTCAGTAAGATCGCACTGCATTCAAAACACCCTTAGGTATGTCCCCCTTCCGACTTGTCTATGGAAAAACATGCCATCTACCGGTGGAAATCAAACACAAGGCATATTGGGCAATCAAGACCGTGAATATGGATTGGGAAAGTGCCAGACAAAAGCGTTTGTTGGACTTCAACGAGATAGAAGAATTTCGTGCACTCGCCTATAACAATGCAGTAATCTACAAGGAGAAAACAAAGCAATGGCATGACAAGAAACTATTGTCGCGGCAATTCTTGCCAGGGCAACTAGTTCTCTTATTTAATTCTCGGCTAAAATTTTTCCCGGGAAAACTGAAATAAAGATGGTCGGGACCATTCGAAGTTGTCAAACCATTCTCCCATGATGTCGTGATAATCAAGTCCATCACTGACGAACATGGATTCAAAGTTAATAGACAAAGATTGAAGCACTACAACGGTTCACATATGGAACGTAACAAAGAAGTGGTTACCTTAGGAGATGCATGAGCATGCTCTCCATTCGATATTTTCTTTTTCTTTTTCTTTTTCTTTTTATTTTTTAAAACTATTTTTTAATTATTTTTGGTTATTTTTTCTTTATTTATTTTTGGAATTTTTAGGAGATATTTTATTTTATTTTTCTTCATTATCTTTAGTTTCCAGGTTTTCTTTGTTTTCTTTTCTTTTCCACAACAACACTCACAACCACTATGCTAAGGAAATTCACTGCTGACTACTTGCCACGGCAACCACAACAGAGAATGCCACGGCAACTACCTCAGCAGTTGCCACGGCAATAGAAACTGGTGATGCCCAGGCAACCCAATGCCTTCGGCAACTACTGATGCCCAGGCAAGTGAACCTGCATCTGCAAACTTGGATTAAATCAAAGCAACGCTATTCACGTGGTACCAGCCACAAGCATTCAACCACCGACCGGAATATGAATCAAGCAAACGGCACGAAGAAAACTTATCACTCGAGGTGACGACCTCTCTGACTAACTCATTTCATTTAGTTTCTTTTAAATTTTGTTTCACTTTTACATGCATTGAGGACAATGCTTCTCTCGAGTTTGGGGGTGTTGGTTTCTAGTTAGTTTCATGTTTAGTTGCATTCATTTTTAGCAATCACATATAGGTTGCATATGTTACTTGTCATGCCTTTGATTGGATTTAATTGCTTAAGACTTGTTGAATATCCAATGATGAATTTTTGCCACTGTACTTAATTGAAAGAACCTTTAATTTTAGGATTACATGAAAAGAACTTAGAATTTTACTATGACGCTGATTTTTTTTACACGATTGTTGCTTGTTGATTGAAAGAAACTTTGTGAACTTAGGTTGCTTAAAATTTGGGTAAATTTAAAATTGAGAATTAAAAGTTAAATTCTTGCTAGAGGTGCCCGAAACTGGCTCTAGTAGTTAATGCACATTAAAGAATCGCTAGAGGTGCCCAAAATTGGCTCTAGTCGACTAAAATAAAATGAGAAATTGCTTACTTTGCTAGAGGTGCCCGAAATTGCCTCTAGTGAAAATAAAAATAAATGCCCCGGTAATTAAATTGATAGAAGCCTATTGTTCACATAGAATCTTGAAAATCAACTTGTACACAACTACGCACACACATTGTCACGAGCATTATAGTTTGGTTTCAGGTAATTTTTGTGCTATCCGAAAAATTAAAAGGTGATCATACTTTGTGCCACGGTTTCGAGGTTTGAATTCAAGTTTGAAGCATGTCTTTGATGATTAAAGTCTTGGCAGGTAATTGATAGTTTGCATTGCTTGAGGACAAGCAATAGTTCGAGTTTGGGGGGTGTGTTAAGTGTTCAAAAGTACTATTTTTTTACCCTCTTTATTCATATTATTGCTAGACTTAGGCTCACATTATTAGTCATTCATGCATGTTTGCATCGTTTCCTTGGTGGACAAGCTTGATTTCATATTTTGCTCAATTTTGTGAAAAAAGATACTGCTTTGGTGTGTTTTGTGTGTGTGTGCAGAATCACTTGCCAAAGCAAGGCTAGAACCAGTTGCCAGAGCAATGCATGAAGGAGATACCGAGCTAGTTGCCAGGGCAATGCATGAAGGAGATGCCGAGCTAGTTGCCAGCGTAATTTTTGACAAGGAATAATATGATATGGTAGTCAAAATTGATGACTAGATAAGCCCAAGATGACGTGGAGCAAAGTTAAATCCCAAAGGAGTTTGATTTCCATGAAGAGGTTAAAGAGAAATTAAATCCCAAGAAGATAGAAGAAGTTCTAGAAGGAATTTAAATATAATAAAGAATTATATTCTTTAAAGATAATCTAATTCCAACTTAACTTCCTCCTCAAAAAAAGATTTTGACCTAGCCTTATAAATTAAAGACCATGCCGTCAACTCCAAGGGGGAGAGAAGAGAGAATTTTCGACAAGATCAAAGAGCAAGGGAGATTTTGACAAAGAGGCTTCAACCATTCTTCATCTTTTTCTTTCTTGTTCCATTAGGTTATGCTAGGAATTCTTTGTTTTGTGTTTCTTTGGAACCTACCCATGAACTAAATCTATTTGGCTAAGGTTATTGTGTCTTGTGGTTGTGAGAAACAATTGGATTTTGTTTAGGTAATAAGAGTTTGCACTTTCAATTCAAGGTTTACTCATTCTTGGTTCTTATTCTTGTTTGCGAGTGAATTGGGAGAGGGTCTCGTAACTTCATCTATTTATCTAATATCGGGAGGGTTAGATTTAAGAAACGAATGAGTATGGTCTTTATTCAATCTATTGATGGTGAAGATTAATCCGGCTTAAGAATAGGTTAAGGATTTCAACGGCTAAGAGGAGCGCAAGATTGGTTGTTGTTCACCCTTGATTCACGCAGGGATGTATTGTCAAGGCATGCACAAGTATCTAGAGTTTCGACTTAGAGATGAGAAGAAACCATTGAAGAACGCTACGCCGAACCTTGAAGTTGCTGCCCAGCTGCCCGAGTAGTTGCCCAGCTAGTTGCTCAAGCAACCATCGATTAGTTGCCAAGGTAACCCCGCTGTGCAAGTTGCCACGACAACTGAGTTGCCCTTGCACTCTGTTACCAAGACGATCCAATAGGCCATCACTCCTCAACTCACGATAACCTGGCTTATTCTCTCTCATTTGATTACATATTCTTTTACTTTATTGCTTTCTAGTTTAGTTGTTAGTTAAACTCCTACAATCGCCTACTTGTGTTTTTACTTTTTACAGTGCAAGAGATTAGATTCTTGAAGTGGCACCAATCCCTGTGGAGATGATATCTTTTATACTATAACTTGCGACGTGTACACTTGCACAATTGCGGAGCACTTATTACGCGCAACAAGCCACTCATTTGGAAGTCAAGTTATCGGTAAGTGAAAGTACGTACATCTTTAAAATAGTCAAGTACTAGTGGGCATATAATTATATTTTCAAAGAACTGTTTGGCAAGCTTTAAAAGTATAAAATTTACAAATATGAAAGGATAAGAAATTATGAAGTATGAAATTGAATTAATATTATTAGTACGATGAAAGTAAAATGGTTTGACTTAATGTTTAAACCTTAATACGTTAAATTTTTATAAACAATAAATGATCTAGGCAACAAGCGACTTTTTCATCCTAAATAAATTTTCTTTCAAATGACTTAATTTTATACTTGTAAACCAATTCGGGGTTAAAACTAGCTACGATTGTCTAGAAATGTTTTCAGATGGAAATTTTGAAAAGTGCTATAAAAAATTTAAGCCAATTTTCAGTACAGGTTTTAGTAGTATCTGTAATGTATATTCATATTATGAGTATACGTTATGGGTGTTACAATATACTCATGCAAGGTTTGGGTATATGGAAACACTTAGGGTGTTAAGCACTACAGTGCAATTTTATTAATACTCAATGAGGGTATACTCATGCAAGGTTTGGGTATACGGAAGCATTTAGGGTGCTAAGCACTACGGTCAAATAATACACTATACTCAAGTAAGTATATAGGGGATGACTCATGTACGCAAATAGTACACTATACTCAAGTAAGTATATGGGGGATGACTCGTGTACATAGAATCTCTTAATTTGATACCTTGGGCTAAATAAATTGAAAGGAATAAAAAAAAATAAGCTTGAAAGCTTGCAGATAGAAATGGAATAAGGCATTGGTAAGCATTGAAAGCTTACGGATAGAAATGGCAATGGTATTGGTAATATCTAATCTTATCACTTTGATATACATATATGCTATTACATATTTATTTATGTTAAAGAGTATGAAATGGTAAGGTGATCATATGCATTGTTAATCATTAATATTGATACTGATATTATGACAATTGCACTTGAATTTAAATTATTGCCTTACTAAGTAAATACTTAGCGTGTAATTGTTTTACACGTAGGAGAGAAGAAATGGTGGGAGTAAGGAGCATATGCGGACATCATCAATCAATAACAGGTACATCAGTATCAGTAAGATATATTTTGATACTGTGTGATATTTACTAGTTGGCATGTATATAAAAAAGTATGCCTGCTCTAATAGAAATTGTATTTTATTTGGTATCTGGATGAATTTTAAATTAGGTAGTTTTACTAATTATATAAAGCCAAATTAAATTGATAAGTTGCTGCCTGAAAATAAACTCGATTTGAAGATGAAAATATTATTTTTAAACTTTACGCAAATAACTGGATTTGTAAATAAAAATTAAATACATTGTACATTTTTAAAGCAACGAAATTTTACTGAATTACAAATGTAGATGGTTTTATGAATATTTTGTGACATCTCTGTCTCGTATTCAATGATGGATACGGGAAAGGGGTGTTACATTGAAAAATGGAGGGATGTGTGGGCGAAGAAAAATGAAGAGGATGAGGTGATCTCACCTTGTCTCTCTTTTTCACGTGGGAGACAAGGGTAATAAAGGGGTGGTTAGCCCTTTTATGCAAAAAGGGTATATTCACATAAACAAAACCGCAGCCTTTTTCCACTTTCCAAAACAGACACTTCTTAAGCCCAATCAATCTATTTCTCATCAATTAAAGCCCAAATTCGGCCCAAGGGGTCCAATTACTCAAACTAACACGAAGGTCCATAACCAGGGTCAACACCCAATTGTTGACTCAAAAATTCTGGTCGTTACATTTATTTCGTGGCTTATAGTTCTAGACAAGTTGCCAACAAGGAGCATGTTATTGTCTTTGGATTGCCATGTTGACTCTTTATGCACTCTTTATGATAATAAAGTGGAGATCGAGATTATTTGTTTACATGGGCAGAGCCACATGGTGGAGTGGGGGTCATTTGACACCCCAAAATATTTTAAGAATTTTTTATATAACTTTTATATAAAAATACTAAAAAAATATAAATGACACCCATTTGTAAATAATTAACACCTCCTAAATACAGTTCAAAAAATGACATCCTTAAAAAAATCCTAGCTCTACCTTGTTTGTCGATTATACATTTTCAGTTTATATATGGGAGAAAATATTATAAGCATGTCAATTTCAAGCTTCTCATAATTACTAGATGAATATGTTTCTTTGGGTGCTCAAATATGTTAAGGGAGTCTTTGTAGGCTACCATTATTTAAATGGCTTGGTGGTGTCACAACCTTTTTTAAGGGTCTCAATGTTTTTAATATGACAAAAAAACAAACGGAGTCGCCACCAATCTTTTTATAAGGTGTGGTTGGATCATCTAAAAACTGGTCATTTTAATAAAATCATTATTGTTTTATTAAAACAACGGTTTTGGTCTGTGAAAAATAAAAAAAATGGGTTCGGGAGTCAGTTACGCGTGGGGAAGGATTAGAAACCCCACAGAGTCCAAAAATTGGTACCTAGTCGATTACAAAATATTTTAATGTCGGAATTTGCGAGTTCGTATAAAATTTAACTTATTGTCCATTTATGAATATGATTCCATTTTAACAGTCCCACAATCCGAAGAGTAAACTCTAATCACCGCCAACATCTCTGACGCTAACCCGTTACCTCCTTTTAGTAGGACACAACATTAATTATGTTTCACTCTTTAATCAAACAATCAAAGAAACAATTGGTGTGTTGAAGCTTTTATTTTTCTATGTTGAGTGATTAACCCTAAGAATTATCTAAGTGAATTTTACTTATTGGGGTTAAATATAATTAAGTGTATTTTATGATTTTTGATGTGAAGAGAATTTTATTTCAACTTCAAAGACTCTAAATTAACTAAGGCTCTAACACTAGAGAACCTAAACCTAGGGTTTATCTAAACTAAAATTTTCATTAAAGACAACCAGTTAAAAAATTAAATTAATAAGATAAAAAGGTAACATCAATTCAATTTACAAAATAAAATAATAAAAATAAAAAGGAATAAAAAATTTAAAGCGTGTTTCCTTCTACAAGTAGAATCAACAAACGATATCCAGGTTAATTTTTGTAAAAGAATTAAATTACATTTTATTTTTTTTACAGAAAATATGTGACAAAAATAAATTTGATAAGTTAAAATTTGAATTAAGAAGAAAAAGAAATTAATATCCAAATAAAAAGGAAATTAGATACCCAGTTTGGAAAATATTCAAAGAAATGTTATCTATTAAAAATGGTATATAAATTTAATACAATTAAATAGCCCACTTTCATTTGAAATGGGATAAAACCCATAAACACCATTTACCAACTTTTATTTTAAAATAAAGATCAAACACACCGTTTTAAAAGTTTATCAAGTGTTCGTGTAAAAAATTTAAAAAAGAACAAGGGTGGTGAACCACCGTGCCAACCGCCTACCACCAGCATCGGCCACCGTTCACCGGTGATGGTGCACCAAAAAAATTTTCTTTTATTAAAATACTTAAATAAGTATCCTTCAAAAGTTAAAAAAGGTGTAAATCACCTTCAACTTTGATTATATTTGAACAAAATAACAAATAAATAATAAATATAAAAAGAGAATGAGATACCTAAATTTGCTCTTGTATTCCAACAAAATTCCAATATAAACTTGTGTAATTATCGGATCAACAATCGTGTATGAATTGTATGGATTGTGGTGCGGAATGGTGCGCGAGAATTACAAGGGTGAGTGAGTGGTGAAAAATAAGAGTGCTGAAGTGGATTATGTGGTGGTGGCGGTGTGTCTACAAGTGAATGAGAATGAGGTTTATATAGTATTTCTACCACAAAAATGCATGGAAAAGAATCAAAATTAATACCCAAAATCGGTTGGAATATTGCCTTAAAATCCTTGATTTGATTCTCACTTTCCTTTTCTCCAATTTGACCGAAATTTGTCCAAATCTTATGATATGTTCCCTTTTTGAATCGAATCTACAAAAATTTGGGACTGGTTTATTTCTTCTTTTTTTTATTCAAATTAGCGCTAATTGCTTGCTTTTTCTTTCCCTTTTTCTTCATATTCAATCCAACTTTCTTTCCTTTTTCTTGCATTTTGCAAACAGTTTTGACTGGCTTGAGTTTTTGGGCTAATTTTTGCCTTTTTCGCTCGATTCAACTTTGATTTGGGAGCTAATTTCCCTTTATTTTCCATATTTGGTGCGATCCCTTTCTTTGTTTTTTTTATGCCAAGCTAAAAATCAGTGATAACAGCTGTCTGTCTTTGCTTATTTCGGTGAAACAAGAATAGAACAAAGCACAAAAGGCACTGATTTTAGCCAATCACACTGTAAATTGATTGATGGACATCAAAGCAAGGTTACATTCTCCTCAATCCTAAATAAATAGGCGATTGCTAAAAAATTAAAGGTTCCATTCTCTTCGCGCCTGAATGGATAAGCGTTGTGCTAAAAAGCGGGGTTTCATTCTCCTCGCACCTGAATGGATAAGCATTGTGCTGAAAAATAAAGGTTTCATTCTCCTTGAGCCCGAACGGATAGGTGTTGTGCTAAAAAATAAATTTTCATTTCTCCTCTCGCCCGAACGGATAGGTATTATACTGAAAAATAAAGGTTTCATTCTTCTCGCGCCCGAATAGATAGGCGTTGTGCTAAAAAATAAAGGTTTCATTCTCTTCGCGCCTGAATGGATAGAAGTTTACTAAAAAATAAAGGTTACATTCCTCTTACACCTGAACGGGTAGATGAGTTCCATTCTCCTTATGCTTGAATGGATAGGCGGGTTCTATTCTCCTCATGCCCGAATAGATAAGCAATTCCATCCCTATTACGGTTGAACAGATAGGCGGGTTCTATTCTCCTCATGCTCGAATAGATAAGCAATTCTATCCCTATTACGCCTGAATAAATAGGCGAGTTCTATTCTCCTCATACCTGAATAGATAAGCAATTCCATCCCTATTATGCATGAACAGATAGGCGAGTTCTATTCTCCTCATGCCCGAATAGATAAGCAATTTTATCCCTATTACGATTGAACGGATAGGCGGGTTTTATTCACCTCATGCCCGAATAGATAAGCAATTTCATTCCTATTACACCTGAACAGATAGGCGGGTTCTATTCACCTCATGCCCGAATAGATAAATAATTCCATTCCTATTACGCTTTAACAGATAAGCGGATTCTATTCTCCTCATGCCGGAATAGATAAGCAATTTTATCCTAATTACGCCTGAACAGATAGACAAGTTCTATTCTCCTTATACCCGAATAGATAAGCAATTCCCCTTCTATTACGCCTGAATGGATAGACAAGTTCTATTCTCCTCATGCCCGAATAGATAAGCAATTCTATCCCTATTACATCTGAATGGATAGGCGGGTTTTATGCCTGTCAAAATTTAACAAATTCTATGATTATGATGAACATGCTCCTAGGGGTGCCTAACACATGAATGCATGTCCTTTTTGTTTTTAAACTTTTCTCTTTTATTTCTTTTTTTTTAATTTTCTTTTTTTGTTTTTCTTTTGGGTTTTTTCCTTTTTGCTTCCATGCATATTTGTTTGTTCAACGCAAATAGACAACCATGCTAGCTATTTATTCTTTATATCTCTTTGCTTTAGAGAAAACATCTGAACTTTGTATATTTGCTCACTCAATCCAGTTATCTTGTATTTCTAGTTGGGATGACTAACTTTTTATCCTCATATTCTTCAACACTCTTTTAGCCTTTGCCTGGTTGAGAGAGAATAATCTCCCACATCCTCCCATAAGCTTGAATGAAAGCTTTCACATCACTGGATATCTCCTCTAATGTATGTAAAATTGTTCTCATTGTGGAAGAAGGTTTAGCAATCATGCTGCCTTAAAATAGTTTCAAGCATCCTCAAAGCCTCTTGTGGGTTCTTAGATGCTTGCCCCTGTAGGGCTCTTTGAAGCGCTTGCATGTAAATCTTTGCAACATCGCTTATTTCTACCTTGAATGTCTTCGAATGATACTGGAGTTTTCTTATCTTCCTTTTACGCCTATTAACGTTGATGGCCTTAAATCCTTGGCCAATACAAATTGCCCCACTCTAGACGTGCCCCATTTAAAATTCAGATGCCACTGGCCAAAACTTCCCAAGTAAGAACACCAAAAATTGCCCTATGTTGTCTCTGCCAAGTCGACGAGGTATGAGGACACGAAATTCCTTCCAAGATGCCAAGTTTCTAAGAGATTCATTTGCTGCTTGCCTAATTCATAAACTATCCGAGCTACTTTTTGTGGGTTTTCAACTTGGATCGTCCTTTGGTTTCAAGACGCCCTTTGCGGGTTTTCATATTGAACCCATTTTTTCATTTTTCTTTTTTGTATCTAAGGTGCCCTTTGCGGGTTTTCACCTTTCAATAATCTTTTTCTTTTTTTCATCTTCTTTTTTTAGGCATAAAATTTCTGAATTCATAGGATTATGAAGCTTATCTCTATTCATCTTGACCAAGATCAATGTTTTTTTAGAAGCCCTTCTTCCAGTTAGTCGTTCATTTTCCCCGAGAATCTCTTTGAATTGGCAAAATTTTTCCTAATATGAAATCTCTTTCTTGGATGAGCTTTCTTGTCATGAGCTCGTGTCATTCTTCTCTGATTCACCTGACCATGGCCAATGACTTTCAACCTCTTTTTCATTGGATAACTCAATTGGCCATATCTTGCTTGGATCCACTCTGCTTCCTCTAGTTTTGCTTTCATCAAGACACGGAGACATGGAATTTTAACCTTGATTAGTAACTCAACCTTTTATCCCATAAACTAATGAAGGCGGTGTTGCCCCTATTATTTCTTGATGCGATGGTAAACAATTGCTCATGGATTTGGAATCAATACCAGAAAACCTTTATTTTTTCATGAATCTATGTCACTTTACTTGTAAGATGCAAGAAAGGGGTTAGCAATGAGGAGTTAAAAAAATAAAAGGCTAGAAATGAGGATTTAAAGAAAAATAAAAAAGGATAGAAATGAGGATTCAAAGGAAAAAGTCATGGCAAATATGAAAAAAAAGCAAAGTCAAATGCCCCAAAATTCATAGTATTAATGATTCACCAATCCATCAACCAGATAGTGTCCTATTTTTAGGTGGCTCACTTTAACTCACCAACTCCCCAAATTTCAATTTTCCCACTTTTCTAATCTTAATCAGACATTAGAAGTTTTGAGGTCCCTAAAGAAAGGTTAACTCAATAAGGCGAAATGTGTTCTGTAAACAAGATCCTTTTCTCATATATTCATGTGTGATCCAAATGTTCTTTTAAGGCTTGTAATGTAGGCTAGGCCTGGGTTACAAAAAAAAGATATATAGGCTCAAATACATGTTTTAAAGGTGATTAAACCAAGGATCATTTTTTCTTGATGAAATCTTCGTTTTTTTATTCTTTGGATCACTCTAGACTGCCCATTTTGGGTTTTCACCCTAGAGTTCATTTCCTTTTATGGGTCATGTCTCCCTTGAAGGATTTCATACATTGTTTCTTTCATATTTCAGCTTTCATTTCTTCATTCTTTTTCTTTCTTTCTTTTTTTCTTGCCCTTTTTATTTTGAATTTAGGACATTCAGCTTGATTTGCTGTAAATTTTCCTTGCTTGCAAATAGTATTTCATCCTTGTTGCCCCCTAGTATGGGGAGTGATCCTTGTTTAGGGGTTCAATCACAAGAAAAATATTGGCTCAAAAAGGGACCACAAAGGATTATTTCTTATTTGTGGAGGGAAATGAAGGAATGTCAAATGTTATTTCACACACAAATATCATCAAAGAGAAGCAGTCTTTAGTTGGTATATGTTTTAGAGCTATCACTTTATTCAAAAACCCTAAACAACAATGTCCGAGAGGTAAATTCACTCAAAATGAGATTTTCCCATTAATCCTGAACACACGCTTGATTTGCTACAAATTTTCCTCGCTTGCAAATCCTATTTCATCCTCTTTGCCCTCTCAGTGTAGGAAGTGATCCTTGGTTAGGGTTCAATCACAAGAAAAGTATCAAAAGGAGACCATAAATGATTATTTCTTATTCGTAAAGGAAATGAAGGAATGCCAAATGTCATTTCACACACAAATATCATCAAAGAGAAGCAGTCTTCATTTGGTAGATCTTTTAAAGTTATCACTTTATTTAAAAATCCTAAACAACAATGTCTGAGAGGTAAATTCACTCAAAATGGGTTTTTCCCATTAATCCTAAACACACTTTATTGCCCTTATATCTCGGAATTAGATTTTAAAATCATTCATACAATCAATAATATGGGCTCTGCCAATAGGATGCAATTTTGGAAGGAAAATAGATGAAGATAAAATGAATAGAAAAAATGAAATGTTCGCCACTTGAGAAAATTAAAGGGAATGCATCATTTACACAAGTAGAATAACATAGAGGTCCTTACAAAAGATCCCTAATACTCGCGGGAAAAAGCAAAAAGGTTAGTTCTAGGTATGACTCCACCATTTTCCAAGAAAATCATTTATTGTTCAATCGTTGATTATTATTCCAGGAAAGTATGGGTGAATTCCAGCAAAGCTCGACCAGTATACTTCCCGACAAGATTCCACTGCTGAAGTTGTTTAGGCCACAGGGTACTCGTCATATTTCTTTCCTTTATTCTCAGGCTAAGTGTAGGCAATTCCTGGGTATTGTACCCAGAACCCTAACATGACAGCTATCTGGGTAACAACGTCCCAACAAGCTCGCGTATTCTTGTGGTTCAGTTCTAAAGTTGACAACATGTCTTCAATGACCATTGCTTGGGTATTGTGCTTATATGAAACTTTCTTTTTTTTAGATTTTTCAAATTTTACCATAATTAATTCTTTTGATTATGCATGAATGTATGCAATGATGTAAAAAACATAAAACAATGCAAATAAACAACAAACTAACAAAATGCAAATGCATGATTGCAAGCAAAGGGCCATCAATTCCATTAAGGCATCACTCAAGAAGTAGTTTTTCATTGGATGTTGAAGTTCCTTTTTATGAAAGATTTTTATTTATACTACGAGTACATCTCAGCCCAAGTACCAGGTCTTTTATCTCCTCGATCATCCATAAGAGTCTCGGTCATACTGGCACAAAGCTACAGTTTCCTTGGTTATCGTTCTATGCCCGGGTACATCCTAAACTTGGGACATGATACTTTTTCCAACTTGTCACACTCTTAGAATCTCAAGGCGTTATTTCTAAGATCAGTAAACCAGTAGTTATTGCCCCTTTGTTGATATCCTCGAGTACCAAGAAGATATTCTATATGGCCTTCACTTGCTTCTTCAGCGTTTCATTCTCACTTGTCACTTGGGTCTGCAACGAAGGCTTGACTCTGTCTTAGCTTCTCATTGGTTGAGTCACATATACACCACAATTCGCACAAATGGATCTTGTTGACATGGACCTTCTTTTTCCATACGGCTATATTTTCTTTTTTCCTTTTTTAATAACCCGTTTGTTCTTCTCGCTTGTTTGTCCTTCTTTTCCTCATTCACAAGTGCTCGCTGGTTAACCTCGGACTAGAGACGTACACTCATATTATCTTCCTCTTTCTAAGGAGTCTTCTATTCATTGAAAAACTGTGTTCTACTCTGAGCAATGTTCTCCAGATTCGACCCCTTCTAGATATGAAATGCATGCACAACAAGATAAAAAAACACCTAAAAAGGTCCAAAATAATTTCATTGTAGGAATAGTAATTGGGAAGCATATTCCAATATTTCTAGACACGCTCTTCCTCGAACTATTCTTGTGAAAAAAAATTGGCCAAATTCTACTTCTATGGTTCATCACATGGCTCTAATGGGGTGGGCTCCTATATTCACAAACAAAGGTGTGGTTCTAGAAAGGTTCCCAAATTGTCATCGATGTCTCCTACTAAGGGTAGTAAGGCCCTTGATTCTCACCCATTATAGGCTTCAAATGAATCAAGTTCAACCCAGGGGGACCCATTTTTCTATGTGTTCACGAAGGATCAATATCCTTACGAAGACATAGGGCATATGAGTCCCGAAGGTACTTGCTAGGCTCATACGGAGAATTAATATTCTCACATGAGCAAAGCATTTTCCCCTCACTTAAACGATTTGGATAAAGCCTGGGCATGAAGCTTTATAATCATGATTTAAATGCGTAAAATGAGATCATACGCATAAATGGGCAATTAAGATAAATTTTATACGAACTTAGCAAATTTCGACATTAAAAAAAGTGTAATCAGCTTGTGGCCTGACTTTTTTTTGTAAGAACAAAAAGTTTTCCCTAGCGGAGTCGCCAAGCTGTCGCAACCATTTTAAGGGTCTCGACGTTTTTAATATGACAAAAAAAAAACAAACGGAGTCCCCACCAATCTTTTTATAAGGTGTGATTGGATCACCTAAAAACGGTCATTTTAATAAATTTATTTTTATTTTATTAAAACAACAATTTTGGTATGCAAAAAACACAAAAACGGGTTCGGGAGTTGGTTACACGTGGAGAAGGATTAGCACCCCACAACGCCCAAAAATTAGTACCTAGCCGATTACAAAATGTTTTAATGTCAGAATTTGCAAGTTCGTATAAAATTTAACTTATTGTCCACTTATGAATATGATTCCATTTTAATGGTCCCACCATCCGGAGAGTAAACTCTAATCACCGCCAACATCTCTGGTGCTAACCCATTACCTCTTTTTGGTAGGACACCGCATTAATTATGTTCCACTCTTTAATCAAACAATCAAAGAAACAATTGATGTGTTGAAGCTTTTATTTTTCTAAGTTGAGTGATTAACTCTAAGAATTATCTAAGTGAATTTTACTTATTGGGGTTAAATATAATTAAGTGTGTTTTATGATTTTTGATGTGAAGAGAATTTTATTTCTACTTCAAAGACTCTAAATTAACTAAGACTCTAAAACTAGAGAACCTAAACCTAGGGTTTATCTAAACTTAAATTTTAATTAAAGACAATCAGTTAACAAATTAAATTAATGAGATAAAAAGGTAACATCAATTCAATTTACAAAATAAAATAATAAAAATGGAAAGAAATAAAAAACATTCTCCAAGTAGAATCAGCACACGATATTCGGGTTACTTTTTGTAAAAGAATTAAATTACACTTTATTATTTTTTTACAGAAAATATGTGACAAAAATAAATTTGATAAGTTAAAACTGGAATTAAGAAGAAAAAGAAATTAATATCCAAATAAAAAAGAAATTAGATACCCAGTTTGGAAAATATTCAAAGAAATTTTATCTAAATAAAAATGATATATAAATTTAATAAAATTAAATAGCCCACTTTCATTTAAAATGGGTATAAAACCCAAAAACATCATTTACCAACTTTTATTTTAAAATAAAGATCAAATGCACTATTTTAAAAGTTTATCAAGTGTTCATCTAATTTTTTTTTTTAAAAAAAGAACAAGGGTGGTGAACCACCGTGCCAATCGCCTACCACCAGCGTCGCCCGTCGTTCACCGGCGATGGTGCACCACAAAAAATTCCCTTTTATTAAAATACTTAAATGAGTATCCTTCAAAATTTAAAAAGGTGTAAATAGCCTCCAACTTTGATTATATTTGAACAAAATAACAAATAAATAATAAATATAAAAAAGAACAAGATACCTAAATGAAGAAACTTGCTTCTTGTATTTCAACAAAATTCCAATACAAACTTGTGTAATTATCGGATCAACAATCGTGTATGAATTGTATGGATTGTGGTGTGGAATGGTAAGCGGGAATTACAAGGGTGAGTGAGTGGTGAAAATGAGAGTGGTGAAGTGAATTGTGTTGTGGTGGTGGTGTGTTTACAAGTGAATGAGAAAGGGTTCATATATGATTTTCTACCCCGAAAATACATGGAAAAGAATCAAAATTAATACCCAAAATTGGGTGGGATATTACCTTAAAATCCTTAATTTGATTTCCACCTTCCTTTTCTCCAATTTGACCAAAAATTTGTCCAAATCTTATGATATGTTACTTTTTTTGAATCAAATATGCAAAAATTTGGGACCGATTTATTTCTTCTTTTTGGATTCGAATCAGCCCCTAATTGCTTGTTTTTTCCCCTTTTCTTCCTATTCGATCCAACATTCTTTCCTTTTTCTTGCGTTTTGCAAACAGTTTTGACTGGCTTGAGTTTTGGGGCTGATTTTTGCCTTTTTCTGCTCGATTCAACTTTGTTTTGGGAGCTGATTTTCCCTTTATTTTTCATGTTTGGCGCGATCCTTTTCCTTTTTTATGTCAAGCTAAAAATAAGTGACAATAGTGTGATTTTAACTATTATATTTGGTAAGAAAGAAATAGAAAAAACACTGTAAGATTCAAGATGGGTGTAAATACTATTTTTTTGTAGATTAAACATGATGCTAGATTTGGACTTTTGTATTGTAATAAGCTTGTGTAATTTAATTCTTATTTGCTTTTTTTCAATAGGGAATAATTAGTAAATTTAGTTGATAGTGGGTGCTTATTCTTAGAGTCTTGTAAGAAATTTGTTTGATTTTTTAGAGTTGGAGTCTGTTAGATCAAAGGACAATAAAAAATATATACGTATTTGTGTGTCAAAGACATGTGTTAGTATAAATAAAGATTAAGTGACAATACCATGCTTGAGGGCCTTGACTTTAATTATTCAATAAGAAAAAGTATATATGTTACATTTAAACACTTAAAAAGTCAGTATCTAACCAGTGTGAGATTTGTCTATTTATATTATAAACAAATCTCATATCGGTTAAATATTGCCATTTTCAAGTTCTTAAATATAGTTTTTATATTTTTTTTCTCATTGAATGAATAAAGTTAAGACCCTCACTTGTGCACCACGCGAATCCAATTCGTGTTAATATGTGTCTCCATGGTGTATTTTACCCTTAATTTTGTCGACTATTTGAAAATCCCCCTATTTCCTTATATAAAGTCTAATCAACACAATTTCTTTTATTTTTTTAAATAAAATTTCCCCTAATTTTCCCATCTTTGAGGGAAAACGAAATGAAATTTCATAAAATACGCCTCTATTCTTTCCGTTCAAGTTAGCATAACCCTTATCTCACAAAATATAATAATAATAATAATAATAATAATAATAATAATAATAATAATAAGTGCCTAAAGTATACTATTTTTGAACTTTAGGTGCCTAAAGTATTTTTTTAAAAAAATAGGTGCCTAAAGTTTTAAAAGTTAGAATTTTAGATGTCCGACTATTAAAAAACCGTTATCCATTTAAAACGCGACAAGTGGAATAAATATTGATTTTTTAAATTATTTTTAAAAAAATTTAAAATTTAATTTTTTTAAAAACCCAAAATTTATAAAAATATTCAAATCAGTCCCTAAATCCATAAATCCCCAAATCCCCACCACTACTGTCGCCGACCCTACCCTTTCGATCGCCGGACCCAGTCGACCATTTTCCCTTACTCCCGTTGTCGGAAATCGAGGAACGGTATGCGAATCGAACAGTTATTTCACGTTTGACGTAAAATGTTCGATTCGCACATCGTTCGTCGGTTTTCGACGACGAGGGGTGGGGGAAATGGTCGGCTGGGTCCGGCGACTGAAAGAGTAGGGCCGGCGCCGGTGGGAATTTGGGGATTTAGGATTTAGGGATTTAGGGCTTATTTTAGAAAATTTTATAATTTCAAGATTTTTTGTAAAAATTTAAATTATTAAACAAAAAATAATTTAAAAAATTAAAAATGACATGTGTCAATTTTGTATTGGTTAACATTTTTTTAACAGCCGAGCACTTAAAATTATGACTTTTGAAACTTTAGACACCTATTTTTACAAAAAAATACTTTAGGCACCTAAAGTTCAAAAATAATATACTTTGGGCACTTATTTTTCATTTAAGCCTATTATTATTATTATTATTATTATTATTATTATTTTCACTGTATTTTTATTTAAAATTTTTAAAAGGCTTAAATAAAAAATAGGTGCTCAAAGTATGCCTTTTTGAACTTTAGGTGCCTAAAGTATTTTTTTTATAAAAATAAGTGCCTAAAGTTTCAAAAGTTATAATTTTAGGTGCTTGACCGTTAATGGGTGTTAATTTTTTTAACCAATCAATGCTTGACACGTGACATATTTAATTTATTTTTTTTAATTTTTTAAAGAAAAATACACAAATTTTTCTATTTTTTTAAAAAATCCCAAAATTTTGAAAATTTTACGAAATAGTCCCAAAATCCCTAAAATTACCCAAACCCTCTAATCGTTGCCGATTCCGCCGCCGATCGCCGCCCCTGAGCACACCAATTTGGTCGTCGGACCAAGGAGATCATTTCTCCCAACACGACATTGCCAAAAATGGCGAACGGCGTGTAGCCGAACGTTGAACGCGAAATCGATGTTTTACTGGCACGCCGTTTGCTGTTTTCGCCGATGTCGTGTTGGGAGAAATAACCGTCTTGGTCCCGCGACCAAACCGGTGTGCTCAAGGACGGCGATCTACAGCGAAATCGGCGGTGATTTGGGGACTATTTTATAAAAATTATAAAATTTTGGGATTTTTTGAAAAACTAAAAGTTTTTTTTAATTTTTAATTTTGAAAAAAATAAATTAAATATGCCACATGTCAAGCATTGATTAGTTATTTTTTAACATCTATTAACAGTCAGATACCTAAAATTATAATTTTTAAAACTTTAACCATCTATTTTTATAAAAAAATATTTTAGTCTTTAAAAAAGGTATATCTTAAATACCTATTTTTCATTTAAGCCTTTTTTTTTTAATAAAAAAAACTAAAAAAAAACGTAATTACCTCGCCATCTCTCCAACGACAGCAAAGAAGGTCACCACTGCTCGCATCGCCACCACTTCCTCCATTTTCACGACGTCGGTGGGGGGATTTGATCCACCCTGTCCTTTTTCTTTTCTTTTTCGCATAAAAATCAGAATCTTGTGTTCTGTATTCTCTAAGAAGAAAATTCCAAAATTCTCACTTTCTCTAAAAGATCAAACTTTCCCCCTTCCCCCGATCATTTGACCCTTTTTCCTGACAGCCAAACAGCTGAAAAAAAACCACTGTCAATTATACTTTCTGTATTTTTTTCACTTCTGAATCAGGGTTTCTGTTTTCCTCTACCACTGTTATTCCCAAAGTGGGTTTCAACAGTGAGAGCAATACGGGTAATAGATTAGCGAAGCGCTTCCGAATTCGCTCAGGTGAGAGGGACTTAGGGTTTTCTATAGAAGTTTTTAGAAGAGTCTAGTTTGTTGGATTAGATTCCAAGACTTTCTACTTGATAATTTGGTTTCTATTTCCCAAACTAGAGAGCGAAATTAGGTTTTAGGATGGTAGGTTGGTAACGATGGTGAGGCTTCTAGGACTGAGTCGTGGAGAATCGGATGAGTTACCTCGTGAAATCACCACCTGGAGGACTCCTCTAACAAGCGAGTCAGGTGAAAACGGGTGGCTCATCAGATTCTTTGACTCGGCGTTTTTCTGTGAGTGGATCGCCGTTAGCTATCTTTACAAGCATGATCATGCGGGGGTACGAGATTATCTCTGTAATAGGATGTACACGCTTCCATTATCTGGAATCGAAAGCTATCTCTTCCAGATTTGTTACATGATGGTACATAAGCCAAGCCCTTCATTGGATAAGTTCGTTATTGATATGTGCTCAAAATCACTGAAAATGGCAATGAAGATGCATTGGTTTTTGTTGGCTGAGTTAGAGGATTCTGATGATAATGAAGGGATTAATAGGATTCAAGAAAAGTGTCAAATTGCTGCTACTTTGATGGGCGAGTGGCCTCCCCTTGTGCGGCCACCCAATGCAGGTTCAAGTCCAGGGGGTAAAATCAAGTTTTGAATCGATTCCTTTCCTCGAAACAGCTGTTTTTGTCGTTGACTTTACCTTCTCCACAGAGATCAATGTCATTGTCCTCCCCCACTTCAGGGAACCATTTGCATGAAGATGGTAATCAGTTGTTGTCCCCAGAGGAGAATAAATTTTTTAAAAAGTTTATTCCAGGTCCTAAAGTCAGAGATGCCTTCTTGTTTAGGAAGTCAGCTGAGAAGGATGAAGAGGAGAACGAAAAGGATGGGTTTTTCAAGAGGATTTTGAGGGACAGCAGAGGGGGAGAGGATGTGGAGTTAACATCGAGCTCAGATGGGTTCTTTAAGAGGCTTTTAAAGGATAGTAAAGGAGAGGAGGAAGAAATGACTTCTAGTTCTGAAGGGTTTTTTAAGAAATTGTTTCGAGATAGTAAGAGTGAATCTGATGATAAAATGGTTTCTAAGCCAGTAGAAGATGATGAGAAAGAGGGGTTCTTTAAGAAGTTATTTAAAGATAAATTTGAGGATAAGAAAGATGTAAATGATAGAATTGATGTTGTACATATGGTGAACTCTGCAGAAAAAGCTTCAAAATCAGGTGAAGATGATGACAAGGAGGGTTTCTTCCGGAAACTTTTCAAGGACAAATCTGAGGAAAAGAAAGATGGGAATGATAAGAACGATGATGTAAATGATAGAATTGATGATTTGCATATGGTGAACTCTGCAGAAAAAGCTTCATAATCAGGTGAATATGATGAAAAGGAGGGTTTTTTCCGGAAACTTTTCAAGGATAAATCTGAGGAGAAGAAAGATGTGAATGATAAGAATGATGGCGGTGATGAAGAGGATTCTTCAGATTTCTCACTGTTCAGAAGACTGTTCAAAGTGCATCCTGAAGAATGAATGCAGCAACAGTGACAGTTTGTTTGAGAGCAGTCCAGGGACTGAGAACTTCTTCCGCAAACTCTTTAGGGACCGTGATCGTTCAATCGAGGATTCGGAGCTGTTCAATTCAAAGAAGCATAAAGAGGTTTGTTCACTTTTTTTTGACACGTTGTCTTCATTCTTTGAGGTCTGTTCATTTTTAGTCCTTTGGTTTCCAATCTATGCACCCATGATATCAACTTCCATTGTTACATTCTTACCATTTGTCCAAAATTCCTGAACTACATGTTCCCATCTGACTGGTTTAAACAATCCTCTCATCGTATCATATGGATGGTCATTTATGAACTGTGTTTTTAATCTGATGCAATAGACATTGGGAAAGATAAATATCGGATTATTTGTTTTATGTTGGGGCTGCAATTGGAAAATAGAGCTTTTCTGTTCTACAATTTTGCTCTCTAGTTGCCAATCACTGCTGGAAATTGTGAAGGAATTAATGCTCTTAATCATTATGAATCTTATCATATGCTTATACGTGAATGGTGCTTCCTAATGTATTACTATTAGTCTTTATAGTTTTTCAACTGTTTTCCACTCATAATCCCTTGTGTTACAAGTCTTCATTCAACCTATTCTAATGTTTTTATGGGCCTTTAAATCTTTCAAGTGGATGAAATTGGAGATCCTTTAGGCTAATAATCACTACAGAGAATTCATACTTCAGAAACCCATTTTCTTGCATCTAGATATAAATGGCATGAACTTATCCTGCTTTGTTGTTTGATGAGACAGAAAAAGCTGGAAGTTATCTAAAATTTATTTTTTCACATAGCCTTTTAAATGGTTCTTTCTTGTTGTTTAGCTTATTTGCCATTCCAATGGTATGTAATCTAGTAATGTCATCCAGTAAACTAAACCTCTTTTAACGAGGTAATGGTTGAGCACCATTGTCTGTGAGATTGGAATCTGAGTTCACAAAAGTTAACTATTGCTGTCTGTGTAGCTTTTCTCCTTAACTTTGCATTGAATGTTAGTTAAATCTGTTCACGCACTGAATTACACCTATTAGTATTGGTACTGTAGAAAATTTCCCCACGTGAAGCTATTTTGTCATCCTTAGAACTAGCGTGTCCTTTACTTGTTGTCCTATGAATGGAAGGACAACATCTGCTAAATGGTGAATTTACCCGGTTTGGTTTGAAATAGGATTATTAATTGGATTTTATCCATCCCACTGATGTATTTTTCTCATCTTCTGGACTATGGGCTGTCTAAACTTTTAGAATATGGTTTATTATATTGTTGTTATATATTTTTTCATATATTATTTTTCTATTGTTTATGTCTCATGTACTGGAATCCCCCCCTCTTTTGACATTGTTATTTTTTCATTAAAAAACACTTAAACAAATAACAGCTTCCACTCCGTGAGCAACCTTTTTTTTTATTACGTTAGTTTTAGGATACTTGATTGATCCAGGGAGCATTCTTCTTCTTCTTCTTGCTCTTCATTCTGTTAACTATGTCTTTTGAAATTTGCCGGACATCTGATCCTAATCACCAGGGAGTGAGAAGCTTTATTGACCTTACGGGTGTGGTTTGGCTCATAAATAACTTCCTTGCTCTTTTAAATCAAGGTTTAGGCGTAAGGTTTATTGAATGCTATTGGGAATATATTTTGTAATAACCGTGACGATTGTTTGGGAGTTCTGAACACTGAACATACCCCTCTTTCACTAGACCTGCTTTTATATTAAGGGTTTCGATTCTTCCTTTTCTTTTGTTTCTATTATATTGTTTGGTTATTGGTATCTGTCCCCATGCGCTCGAGTTGCTTTTTAGAATATGTGGTTTTAAAATCTGGATGTCGTTTTCTTGATTAACACCTTGTAATATGTAATGATTAGAAAAGGTTGTGGAAACCTCTTAGGAACATAAGGGATGGATCTGTTTTTTTTGCTTTCTATTCTTTGAAATTGTTGAAAACTTGAAATCTGCGCGATGCGACTGGAGATTATTTTGGCTTGGCTGAACCAACTTATATGCCTACTTAGAACTTGGCGGTAGATTATGCTTTTAATTGAGATCTAGAGCACTGGGCTTGATGAAACAAATTCACATTGCTAAGGAAATAAAGTATAATCCCCGTGTAGTAATTGATAAACTGAATAACATTGAAGAAGAGCATAAAGCTAAAGAATCCTAACATGTCTAACAAGAGCATTAAAATAAGTTTTTCCATGTATTTGGAGGGTCCTTGGAGGGTTATATCCTCTTACCCATATCCGAATGTGCATTTGACATGTGTGTCGGACATGGGTGCTTCAAGGAAAATGAGGAAGAGTTGGAGTGAAATAAAATGGACTATTATAATTAAATGATGAAAAATATCATAAAGGAGATAGAAAGGTTTTTTGATACCGAGAAAATTTCCTTCGTTTTTTTTGGAGAAGTATTTGAAGCATGAGTTTTACTGGTTTTGTGTGATTTTACTGCTCTTTATTTTTAATTATTAGTGTTTTTTGCTGGACTTGCTCGTGGGAATTTATGTTAATTTTCTGTGCCCACAATTTTGCAGAAGCATCCTTGTTCCCCTAAGCAACAGAATGATAGATCGAACTCCAAACCCCCGCTTCCAAATAATTCTGTATCTCAATTACGAAAAGGGGCTTATAATGATTCATTAGATTTTGTACTTTCATTATGTGAAACATCATATGGCTTGGTGGATGTTTTTCCAATTGAAGATCGCAAAACTGCTCTATGTGAGGTGGTTTGCTCATTTCAAAGTTAACCAATGCTTCAATTAACTAATTGAATATTCTTCTAGGATTGTTATCTGACATGTTAATTGTTGTCATTTTTGCCTCTTAGTCACTTGCAGAGATTAATTCACATCTATCTGAGGCCCAAAACAATGGAGGTACGTATTTATTTATGATGAATTTGATCAAAGCAATGACATTGATTGACATTATTTATTATCTTTAATAAGTTTACTTATGATTAAACACAACCCATAAAATCAGGACACGTGTCAAACAATAATGGGTGACGGATTTTTTTAGTGCATCGATCGACCTTAAAATAGTAACAGAATGAAACGTTAAACACCAACTTTAGGCAAAGGCATACAAGAGGTATAGTTTGGGCACATATTTTATATTAAATCCCTATATTAATGTTGTTAAATAGCTATGTCAAGTGAATTCTGTGGTTGGCTATTAGTTTGTAGTTTGGTGACACCAAATGCAAAGTGATATTATGCCATTCAAATTATTAAGGCTTTATTTTTGGCTATGATAAAATTTCCTCGTCATTAATTGGTAGTTAGCCTGCGCTTCCATTGTTACTTCTGATTTATTGAGTGAATTGGATTGTTGCTTGTAATATATTGCTCCATAGCCTTATTTGAGTATCCATGGGAATACTTTTAGGAGTTTGCTTTCCAATGGGAAAAGGGATGTATCGTGTGGTTCATATTCCTGAAGATGAAGCTGTTCTTTTGAATTCTAGGGAAAAAGCACCTTACCTGATCTGCGTTGAAGTTTTGAAATGTGAATTGCCGAGGTAAGTTTTAAGTTAGTTGTCCATAGGACCTATGCAGTCTCGTTTTTTCCAATTTTCTCCAGAAAATATAACCTAAAGGAACTAAGTGTGGTTTCTGAATCCTTTTCTTGAATCTTATTTTAGCAGTAAAAAGGACACATCTAATGCTCAAAAACTTTTTGGAGGTGGAATCCCTTTAGCAAATGGTGATGCATTACTCCAAAAGCCGCCTCCATGGGCTTATCCTTTATGGACTGCTCAAGAGGCGTATCGTAATAGTAGTGATAAGATGTCAAGTTCCACTGTTCAAGCCATCGACCAAGCAATGACACATAAGTTTGTTGGGAAAGTGAAATTTGTCAATGTGGGTTTCTCTGTAGAAAAGCTAGCAATCAATCATTGAAATTTGAGTGTTGTTTCAGTTCAGGGTGGACAAGAGTTAACTCAAAAAATAGAAGATGCTCATGCTATTGATATGGAGTGGGTAAGGGTGGTATTGACTGCAGAGCCTGGGCTCCGAATGGAAGATATTGAGGGACAGGGACGACCACGTCGGAAGAAGCACCGTCGTGTTCCGAGTACTGTTGCCATAGAGGAAGTAAAGGTGGGCATCTGATTATAAACACTTGAAGCAGATGCCAGCATTCTATCATGGTTAAAATATTAAGTCTATAAACTTTTATGTGCATGTTTTTATGTAAATAAGGGTGGGTGTCTTATTTTGTTTGACATTATTTTTGCTAATGGTTAAGGTATTAACCTAGAGTTTTGTGTGTGCCTGGTTAGAGCATTTTCGGGGCTTGTCAATGCACATACCTAGATATCTAAACTTGATCTGTCTTGGACTGTTCGGTTTTGTTAGGTTATGATTGTCTTCTTGTTTGTAGATTCATAGTTAAGTCCTTGAAGTCTTAGAAGTGAGCAAGATTTGAACTATAGAATTATTCATAGTTAAGTCCTTGTTTGTCTTGTTTGTAGATTCATAGTTGATATTGCATCCTAGTTTGACATGAAAGCATGACCATTTCATCATTGACATGTTTTCCCTTGGAGCATGCTATATACAATTTTGTTCTTTCAGTCCTATTTTTGGGTTTGTTAATTCTCTAGGATATATTGGTTAAGAGCTTCTATGAACTGAAGAATATTTATAAGGTATAATTTGTAAGTCGTTAAAATCTGTTATAATATGCATGGTGTCGCGGTCATACCTTCGTTCACTCGACAAGTAAACCGTGTGGCACTTGAAAGGGATGCTTCCCGACCAAGTCAGCCTTGTTCTCGGTAGATCTTCGTTCACTCGGCAAGTATACCGTGCGACACTTGAAAGGGACGCTTCCCGACCAAGTTAGCCTTGTTCTCTACTGATCTGTTCAAGATAAAGCAAGCAACGTGTCAGTTCTTAAGCCACAACATAATCCCTCAAACCATGAGTCGATACCGCATGGCATGGCGGATGTCCATAGTCGACCCCCACCTTTCCCGAAGGAAAAAGTGGTTTTATTAAATAAAAGAAATATTCGGGTTACAAAAAGAAGACTCACCCACACCATCGACTAGGGCGGTAGGGGCCGCCTCGATGGTGTGTAGGATACATACCTGTACCAGTGGATCAGTCCAAACTCTGTTAATTATCCACCCCCTACATATATGCGAAAATAACTTTATGAAAATGACCCGAGTAGACATTGAAATGCTTGAAACGATGACACTCTTCCTTAACTATGGAAATGCAGACTCTTTTCCCTAAACATAACGATGATTGAAATGAAGACAACTTATTACCTACCCAACTATGGGGCCTTATACATAGCTGGCCACGATGCATTTACCCGGTTGTGGCCCTATACAGGGGATGGCCACAACATTGCTGACGTCTATTCCATCCCTATGTAACTGCATTGTTGACGTCTTCCCAGTGGCCTTTGAAAAAATCTTGGCCTCTGCCACTCCTGGTTGCTCCCCTTGGAATATCAAACAACTCGCTGACGGGACCGGAACGGGTTTCGCAGATCAAGAAGTCCAAACCTATGACTACGTCAAAGTCGTCCATAGGGACTACTGTATAGCTAATCTTTCCCTCCCATGATCCAATCTTGGTCTTTACATTCCTTACACTTCCCCCATATACTAGATGCTTCAAAGTTCACAGCTTTTATTCGCCCCACATCCTTGGTCAGTGTCAGATTGCACCTTTCAGCTTCTTCTGGAGAAATGAAGGAGTCGGTTGCTCTTGTGTCTACCAAAGCCTTTGTGACTTTCCCATTCAAAACTATGTCCACATACATCAAGCCTCTCCTTGGTTCTGCCCTAGCCTTGTTTTGTTATGTTTGCATAGAATATAAGAAACGGATAGAACCCATTCTAGCTGGCTCATTCCTTTTGTCATCCGATTGGTGGCCAAACTGGTCCGAACTTTTTGGAGTAGTTCTCAGCGCCAATAGAGTACTCTGTGGACATTCTGCCAGTCGGTGAGGCCCCTGACAAAGAAAGCAACGTAACCCTTGCCTGGAGGAATCATTATTTTGTCCTCCATCGCTTCCCTAAATTGAAGGTTTCTTTACTCGCGCCACTTTGTAACTCGCTATCCCACTGCCGTTGCCACTACCATGGCCAATGCCATTACCAGTACCATTGCCATTGACATTACCATTCCCTCCGTTGTTACCATTTCTATTGCCCCGACTAGTGCCATCACCACTCGCGGGTGTACCCTTGCACTTTGTGGAACCTTCACTGTAATCACTAAGTCGTTCGAAAGCAGCCATCGCCTCAGCCACATTTTGCGGTCTTTGTCTCTGGACCTCTGTTCTTGCCCATGATTTGAGTCCTAGAAAGTAGAACATTTTGTCCTGTTCGGCCATATCCTTGATGTCTAACATTAATGCGGCAAACTCTCTTACATACTCACGTATTGCCCCTATGTGTGAGAGATCTCTCAACTTCTTTCGTGCATTATACTCCAATTCTCCTGGAGGAATGCGTTCTTCAATTCCTTCATCTCCTCTCAAGTCTTGACGGAGCACACATTACCATCAAACTTGGACCGCCACCATAATTTTGCATCCCCTGCCAAATACATCGAGGTTGTGGAGACCTTGTCCTCATCAGATGTCGTATGCACTACTTGAAAGTACTGTTCAATGTCAAATAAGAAATTCTCCAGCTCTTTGGCGTTTTTGTTCCCTTCAAACCGTTGAGGATCTGGACCTTGGCCCTCTGGCCCCCGTCACCAGCAGTTGAATTGCCTACAACCACTTGTACTAGGTTGATGAGACATTTGAGTTCAGCCAACTCATTCTTAAGATCACTCATAGCTCTTTTGCTTCATTATTGAGTTCCTTTATAGCATCCGCCAGTTCCTGTTGGGCTTCCTCAATTTCCCTAACACGATCGCTCGTGACCATATGGGCTCTCATAGCAGCTACTGCAGCTTCCAGCTCTTCAAATTTGGCAGGATCCATCGACCCATTACTTCAACTTTTAGCCATTTTTTTTAAAGGTAAGTATGCACTGTTGTACCCTGCAAACACAGCCAAGCACCATTGCCAAGAAAAAAAATTGTCAGATTCCCATTGATCAAGTTAGGCACTATTGTGCCACAAAACCAACAACATTCCACTTTTCAACACAACAAGCGCCTCCGCGCTGAACGTAAATGAGCACCATAGTGAGTTACTTCTCGAGCGACATCATGCTAGTATAATCATTTTGGTTAACGACAGGCACCTCTGTGCACTGATTTCAATATGATTACTAGGCATGCATCCTCGATTTACAAGTAGCCAACTTCCCAATACTGAGATAACCATAGAGTAACGTCAAACACCTCTTGTATACTGATTTCATTATAATGACTCAGCTAAGGCTTCAAGACATTGAGTGTCTTTACACCAAAACAACCATAGTGCGTAACGTTAGTCACCTCTGTGAACTGATGACACTATGTTTGAACTCGTTTGCACCTCTGTGCGATAAATAATAAGTGTCTCCGCACTGAAACAACCATAGTGGTTAGCGTCAATTCACTTCTGTGCACTGATTCCACTAGGTTTAACTCGTTGGCACCTCTTGTGCAATAAGAAACAAGTGCCTATTGCACTGAAACAACCATAGTGGTTAACGTCAGTCACCTCTTGTGTATTGATCTCACCAGGTTCGACTCGTTGGCACCTCTGTGCAATATAAAGATCGAGCGTTGCGTATGCTTCGATCACTATAGTGGTTGACGACAGGCACCTCTGTGCATCGACTCCACTATAAAACTCACACACCACTGTGCCACAAATCCGTAATCGAGCACCAATGTGCTGCAAGGGATGAGCGCCACTGCGCCGATATAATAAGCAAGCACCTCTGTGCCCGAAACGATAGTCAGGCACCTCCGTGCTCTAACCAACTCTCATTTTGTTCAACATTGGTGACTCACCTAACCCACTCCTTTTATGAGGGCTCTTGGTGTGGAGTCCAACAATCTAACGTCATACAAATTTAAATTCACATCAATCTCGCCCTGATACCACTTGTCACGGCCATACTTTCGTTCACTCGACAAGTAAACCGTGCGGCACTTGAAAGGGATGCTTTCCGACCAAGTCAGCCTTGTTCTCGGTAGATCTTCGTTCACTTGGCAAGTATACCGTGCGACACTTGAAAGGGACGCTTCCCGACCAAGTCAGCCTTGTTCTCTGTTGATCTGTTCAAGATAAAGCAAGCAACGTGTCAGTTTTTAAGCCACAACATAATCCCTCAAACCACGAGTCGATACTGTAGGGCATAGCGGATGCCATAGTCGACGGGAAAAGTGGTTTTGTTAAATAAAAGAAATATTCGGGTTACAAAAAGAAGACTCACCCACACCATCGTCTAGGGCGGTAGGGGCCGCCTCGATGGTGTGTAGGATACATACCTGTACCAGTGGATCAGTCCAAACTCTGCCGCCTGTCCACCCCCTACGTATATGCGAAAATAACTTTATGGAAATGACCCGAGTAGACATTGAAATGCTTGAAACGAGGACACTCTTTCCTAACTATGAAAATGTACTCTTTTCCCTAAACATAACGATGATTGAAATAATGACAACTTATTACCTACCCAACCATGGGGCCGTATACATAACTGGCCACGATGCATCTATCCGGTTGTGGCCCTATACCGGGGATGGCCACAACGTATGGCATATGCCAGTAGTCTAGAAGGGGATTTTTCCATTCCCATGTGCTGATATCAAGTTGAATATTGGGAGATATGTTGCATTAGCCTGTAACAATATAATCAAATGTTGTCAAGGGTGTCTACTTATCATCATCATGGTTTCTCTTTTTTGTAAAAGATTCTGTAGAGGCTTATTTGCTTTAAAAGTCATTTTAAGTGTTCTCAGAAGTATAAAGTTTAATAGAGGAGGAAATGTTTTTGATTCAATCTTTTGGCTTATTTTAATTTGAAATGTGTTTCCCTTATAAATTTGTTTAATTCTTGTCCCATTTTAGATGCTACTACTGAAACATAAAATTGTTGTGCAGGCAGTTGCTGCGAAGGGAGAAGCTCTTCTTGGACTTCCTTTGAAAGGGGCTGGTTAGGATTCATCAGATGCACTACCAAGGGTAATATTGGTGAAACTGAAGATCTTTCTCTTTTTTCTTTTTTTTGAAACTTTGTAAATTCCCACTAGGCTAATGGGGGTGTGCCTAAAGCTGGTGATGCATTATCTGGTGAACTTTGGGAGGTGAAGAAGGAGAGAATACGAAAAGCTTCGATATATGGGAAATTACCTGGTTGGGGCTTGCGTTATGTAAGTTCAGCTCATACGATATTGCTCTTTTTGCTTCTATACTTCCCTTAGCATTGTAGTTGTATGTTCCTAATTAGTTGCACAATGGTTTTATTTCTGCATAAACCCCTTGGCAATTTTATTTGTATCATGCCTCCCCTGCAAGACTAACCAATAACATATATACATGTCATCATATCATTACTTATCTTAATGCTAGTGTAACATATGTACATGTAATCAAAGTGGTTAGTCTTGCAAGAGGGGCATAATGCAAGTAAAATTGCTGAAGGGTTAAAGTGCAAATGAAAACCATTTTTTATCTTATAATTTCTTTGATGAAATATTGGCAAGTATATTAGGTACATGATATCTTTTTAGTGATCTCCCATCATTAGTGCCAGCTAGACGTAGCTTCTGTTGTGATGACATTTTCTTTTGAGATGTTTTTGTCTTCTAGAGTTCCTTATAGTAATTTTTCTGAGGGGTGTTTATAGACCATTTCTCCCTAATCCTCAGATATTTCTGATTTTACCATTATAAGTATAATTTTCTTCAGCATTTGTTGTACATCCTGTAAAGCAATGTTTTTTCAATTGACTGGATGAGGTGGGTCCTTTGCCAAGGTTATAGATTGCTTTGTGGTGCTCATCCTTTTTTTCTTCAATAAAAAAAATCTACGGAAGTGATACTTGACTTCTGTAATTACAGTCTGTTTCCCAAAGTCATTTCTGTTGGGATGTTTGAAAAGTTTGTTCCCAATTGGATGCCAAATTCTAATCATTTTCCTCCAACTAAACCCTATACTGTAAAAATCATCCTTGTTACAAAAGGAACCAAATAAGTTCTTTCATTTATGAGGAATTGAACTAGAATACGTACATGCAATGGTTAGTATAATAAACATTTCAAAGAGGGAAATTTTTATGGGGACTAGGGAGTAGTTTCCATGAGATCTGTAAGAGAAAGGAGGAAGGTATTGTTTGGAGTGGTGATGGAAAGTAGGGGTGGAAAAATTACCCGACCCGATCCGGTGTGCCCCGACTTGATCGATTTTTTCTTCATAAATTTCAGGAATCGGGGCGGGGCGTGTATTGAAAAGCATCGAGTCGGGCCAGGTTTGAGTATGAGATAGAAATTCCTCGGCCCAGTATATTTTTAATTATATTTATTTTTTTATTATATTTGTGAAAATTGGTATATAAGCACTTTTAGGGGTTTTAAGCTATTTTTTTAGTTTGTGTTTATCGTAAATTTTTTATAGATATTGTTTGAGTTTTAACATATCTGATTCTGACGGTCAATGGTTCGAGTTTATTCTTTTAAATATGTATTTTTATGTGGGTAATTTAATTGGTTTTATTTTTATTTTTATGTAGTTTTAAAGTCCCTTGAAACTTATATTTTGCGACTGTAATGGGGGTTCGGTCGGATCTAACATTCATCGTTGACGAAAATTAATATATTTTTTTAAAATTTTTGGGTCGAGGTCGGGTTTATGAGTCGATATATTGGGGCGGGGTGGGTAAATTAATATTTATACTCGGGGCGAGGTCGGGTTTAGAAGTTTATAGGTTGGGGAGGGTTTGGGGCGGCCAAAAACCCGTCTCATCCCGCCCCGTTGCCATCTCTAATGAAAAGGAAAGAAAAGGAGAAAGAAACTGTTCATGTTGAAGTGAAGCAAGGGAGGAGGAGGTGTCACTGATTGGAAGAAAAAGGTTGGGGAGAGATAGAGGAAGATGCTGCACGTGAAAGGGAATGGCAATGAGAAAGTGGAACAATGGAGATTTCTTAGGTGAAGAGGGAGATTGAAGGAGAGGCAGCAGTTCTGCTTGGGGTATTTGATTGTACGGTAATGGGTTGGCTTTGAGCAGCTGCTGAAGGTAAAGAGTAAGTTGGCTTTGGTGTGAGAGAAAATTGAAATGCCCTTAAAAATAAGAGAATATAGAAGACAATTTCTGGAAGCCATTTTACTTAACAAACAGACCTTAGTTCCATTTGTTTTCATTTAACTGCTGCCTTTAAACAGCACCATGTCACCAGCTAGCCCATTGATACAGCTGGTAGAGATGCCTGTTTGATTGCAAGAAATAATTTATTGGTCCTACAAAAGATACTAGTCTTGAAGCTTAGAATCTGGTGCAGTATTATTTCAACGAAATATGTGGGTGAGTCAGTTTACAACAAATTGGTGTTTGATTTGTGGGTAATGTTCAACTAATTTTTGCATGATAGCTTTGACATGAACCATTTTTATCCTTTTTCTATGTATTTGGTGAGCTTCTTGGTGAATGTTATTTAATTTTGTACTATTTGTTTCTTCCTGCTAAGTGCTATTTAGTTTAATTTAAGTAAATATGCCCCCTTTGCTATTTGTATCATGAAGGTTATTGTAAAGAGTGGGGATGATTGTAGGCAAGAGCATCTTGCTTTGCAGCTTCTCTCTCATTTTTATGGTATGTCCCTTTACTACAATTTTTTGTGCTTCTTTTGTCCCAATATTTGTTGCCCGTTTGCTTTGTGTCCAATCTAGTTTCTGTACAAGGTGCAACCTTTGGAGTCACGTTTTCTTTCTACGTCATATGTTATCAGAAATGATATCAGAAAATGTCAAGGCAGTGAATATCATTTTCCCCTCTAGAAAGGGAGAAATAATTCTGCATGCACAAAGATTATTGAGAATGCATTATGTTGGAATAAACTGTAAAAATTACATTCATTGTTGTATAATGTATATGTATTTTAAACATGATTTCAAACATTAGTGAACTTAGAACTGACTTATTGTTCCATTATCATAGTTGGTTGAAGTGTGTGTTTATGGTTTTAAACGCCAGATATATTCCAAGAAGCTGGTCTTCCTCTGGTTGCGCCCTTACGAAGTTTTGGTTACATCTTCTTATACAGCTCTTATTGAAACAATTCCAGATACGGTAACATAAACTTTTGCCGTTCAACTGACTGGATTATATCTGTGATGGAAATTTTGGCTGTTACAATGGTAATAACTTTGCTGTTTTCTGCAGGCCTCTCTTCATTCTATCAAAAGTAGATATCCCAATCTATTAAGCTTACGCGAATTCTTTGCTGCTAAATATCAGGAATGTTCTCCTAGTTTTAAACTGGCACAGGTAATCTAGTAGCAAAGAGGCAGGTCTCTCCTGCTGTTTTGTTTGTTAGGGAAGTTCGTTCTTTGGTTTCATATAATTGTCACATTTTACTAAATATTTTGGCTTTATATTTAAGCTTTTAGGAGTGCGGTTGGACCATTAAGAGGAGTCAGAATTTGCTTCTCTTTTTACCCTGGGAAATTTTTTTTTTTCTGTATAAAAGTACTATGATTGTAATGCTCTAGTAATTGAAAGGAATGTTGTTAAATAGGAGAATACAGGAACATTCTTTTCCACTTCTATACAATTTTAGAGTTAGACAGCAATTTTGGTTTGTGTTTGTGTCATCATGGACAATTTATCCTACTCTTTTTTACGCTGCAGCGTGATTTACATTTTATGCTATTTTGAAGTTTTTTTTTCTGAGTTACTTAAGGTTTACTTTCATTCTGAACCAACCATCCTATGGTAACCAGTTCTCTGTGGTTACTGAAAAATCTTGCTAGCCAATGGTAGTTACCTAGTATATGTTGATTGCTTGATGTGCCTGATTCTGTTTTTTGCAAATTATCTTGATATTTGCATGTAGGTGGATCACTCTTGTTGGTATCTTACTTTGGTACTAAAATTTGTGATTGAGAGATGCTTCTTGATAACTGCACTGGTCAAATCCAAGCCTTATGTGATAATGGGATGTAGGAGCAAGATACTTTAGTTGCAGTGTTCTGTTTGATGCTAATCAATTGCATTTCTTTGGAAAGCTTTAATGTGTTTTTTGTTTTGTTTTTGGAAACATGAACGATTCTGTGGTCTGTTGATTTGGTTGAAATTACCCAGAGTTATATTCTGTTAACATGCTTTGTTATCTTGTGTGCTTATGGCTTATATTTTTGTGGATTGTAACCGTGTAATTAGAGTTTATTTCTAAGTCAGTAACTAGTAGTTTAGATTTACTAGAAGTCTTCTTTAAATTAAAAATAAAGTCTTATTTGTCTTCTTTAAATTAGAGATAAAGTTTTATTTAAATTAGAGATAAAAGTATAGTTTTAGTTATACTAAAACTCTGTAGTTGCCTATTTAAAGGCTCACCTTATTCACCTTATACACATTTGAATAAGAAGAATAAGAGAAAATACAGAAAAACACGTAGTTCTTTGTTGAAAATATTATTTTTGTTCTACCGTTAAACTCTAGCTTTTCATATTTTATTGTTCATTGTTCACCGGCGTTCATCTTCTCCGGCCACCATGGCCCCTTTCTCACATGGTATCAGAGCCATAGACGATTCTGAAGCCGGTTCTCTTCCGCTGCCGCCGAAGGTCATGAAACTATTTTTCTTCCGCTACTGACAAATCATCGGATCTGTCCAGTAAAGAATGCCTAATTACTTCCTCTGATATTCACTTTCATTCAATGACAAAATGCTTGGTAGTGTTCTTTTAATGGTTCTATCTTAGCCATCCATTGTAAAAGATAGGGAAATGTTATAGTTTAGCCTTAAAAGCTATCTGGTTTTATTTTAGCCATCCATTGTAAAAAGATAGGGAAAGGTTATAGTTTAGCCTTAAAAACTATTCGGTTCTATCTTAGCCGTCCATTGTAAAAGATAGGGAAATGAATTTACATCAAAGATCCAAGCTGAGCTTTTAGTATGTGTAACTACCGGCTTAAGAGGGAGTGTAGATTCCTGTTATAACAGCCTACGTCTTTCGCATCAGAAATCCAGTCAGAAAGTGCATGCTGGAGCATACTGTGGAGCATCTAGTGGAGAATCTTGATATTCTAACTAATGCATCAATCAAATCAAAGACTCTCAAGAAAGGGGAGCATTTTTTTTTTCTAAAGAACAGCACGTGAAGTTTGAGTTGCTATAAAAAAATCAGCAAAGATAAAATTGTTGGTTTTTTCTTCTTTTTTGCACAAGGCATCGCATCCAAAATCCAAGATGGTTCTCTACTACGTTTACTCACCAGCTTGAGGGGGAGTGTGGATTGTAACCGTGTAATTAAAGTTTATTTCTAAGTCAGTAACTAGTAGTTTAGATTTACTAGAAGTCTTAGTTAAATTAAAAATAAAGTCTTATTTGTCTTCTTTAAATTAGAGATAAAAGTATAGTTTTAGCTATACTAAAACTCTGTAATTGCCTATTTAAAGGCTCACCTTATTCACTTTATACACATTTGAATAAGAAGAATAAGAAAAAATACAGAGAAACACATTGTTCTTTGTTGAAAATATTATTTTTGTTCTACCGTTAAACTCTAGCTTTTCATATTTTATTGTTCATTGTTCACCGGCGTTCATCTTCTCCGGCCACCATGGCCCCTTTCTCACAATTTTATTACCTAAAGTTAATGAAATACTAGGATTCACTCTTTTTTTTGTTTTTTGGTGCTATTTGAATACACTAGAACACGTTTGTAGTTCGCTATTTTTGGTTGTGCTCTTTAATTTTTATTTTTTTTTGTGTTTCGTGATTGTGTTTACTTAATGTTTTAATCAGTCAAATTGTGATGTTATTTTGTCTATAGAAGGTGCTTAGATTTACTTTTGTTGAATGTTTCTATTGCTCACATTAAGGTTATTTTATTTCAGAGAAATTTTGTTGAAAGTATGGCTGGTTATTCCCTTGTGTGCTATCTTCTGCAGGTATGTACGGTTTTCTTTCGCCCTGTTTTAAATTCAATGCACAAATTAAGTGATCATCATGGAATAGAACTTTTAAGAGGTTAAAACAATAAATAAGATCAATTGAATGGTAGATGTCACTTTCTAAATGCCTTTTTATTGTGTTGGTTTTGTTTTGTACTAATTACTGAAAGCTTATTATAGCAGAATTTGATGAGCTAGTTATGTTCTATACTCCTTTTTCATTTTTAATTTTCCAATTTATCCAAGTGTAGGTGAAGGATAGGCATAATGGAAATCTGCTACTGGATGAAGAAGGTCACATAATACATATAGATTTTGGCTTCATGCTCTCCAATTCACCTGGTGGTGTAAATTTTGAGAGTGCACCATTCAAATTAACCCGTGAACTTCTTGAGGTAAGTTTGCTGAACATGAGATTCTATCTTATAGCTCAATTTTTGTCGGTCCGACACTATTCTATCAGGTACTTCAGATTTACACTTAATGCGTAATCGTTGGGTGTGCTAGGTCATGGATTCTGATGCTGAGGGAGTTCCAAGTGAATTTTTTGACTACTTTAAGGTATTTAAGCCCTTTCTGTGTTTAACGCCCTGTGTGGTTTGTTCACTTTTTTACACAAGTTTGTGACAGTCCTCATGCACACCAAAATATAGAAAATTAGCAGAAGTAGTTGTAAGATGCTTACTGTGAATAAATGTTATGAAAACATGAAGTGAATGATAAAGACATAACCGATACTAAAAGACCATTATGTCAAGCTGTATGTAATACTATAATCTTGTCTTATTTCATAGACCTTAAACCAAGTTGGTCTGTACGAACTGAAACCCAGCTTTTAATTAGTAAATGTTCTTGTGCTAAATTGATGCTGATATCTTTACCTCTTAAATTCAGGTATTATGCATCCAAGGGTTCCTAACCTGCCGTAAGCATGCAGAGCGCATAATTCTTCTTGTTGAAATGTTGCAGGTAACCTGCTATAGTTTATTGCTGATCATACTATATTTGTTTTCATAATCATAACATGATGAGCCTGATTATGGTAGTTCCCTTACTGATCTTTGAAAGTTTTCCAAAGTGTCCCCTGGTTAATTTGCCTACGCTTGTTACCGTTGTTCTTGTAACAAGTACTTATAAACCATGATAATTAGAGAATGATGGAGTCGGGACAGCCTGTATTTCTCCAAGGCCGTCAGTCACAGTTCACTGAACCTGGTTTTATCTTGCTGATTAAGACACAATATATGTAGTTAGGAAAAAGAAAAAGGTTGAGCTACCTAGAAAGACATATTAGCAATATGTAAGGCTGGAGAAAGAACATATATACTCAACATACTTTCATTGTTTGTGTTAGGATTCTGGTTACCCATGCTTCAAAGGTGGCCCCCGAGCAGTACAGAACTTACGAAAACGGTTCCACTTAAGTCTGACAGAAGAGGTTTGTTGTCTTAAGCTTTTTATCCATTTTTAATACTGCCCTGCATTTAATCTTGATGGTGGTTATCTGTTGGTTTCTTGAAGCAATGTGTGTCATTGGTGCTTTCCCTGATAAGCAGCACTTTAGATGCATGGCGAACACGGCAGTATGATTATTATCAAAGGGTTTTGAATGGAATATTGTGAATTCAGATTTGATTTGTTGCCTCATTGTTACTGTAAGTTGACAGAACAGGAAGAAACAGAATTTTATATTCTATATTCTGTTATTGCTCAATGAAATTTACATCTCTCGATACACACTTATATAGGCTCTAGGTCTTTTAGTACATTAAGAAGACCTTCTCAAGATAACTTTTAGTTCTAATCTACTAAGTTGATAGACTCTAACTACAATAAGGAGTCCTACTAAGGATAAAATCTAATCTATTAGGGAGATAAACTTTAAGTAGGATAATTACTACATTATTTACAAAAGCTGAAATTTCTCTCGGATAACTCACAGTTACTTGTTTGCTAAAATCAGACTAGTGGAGATTTCCGTACGAAAAAGATACTCGCGTTATGCAAGGATGGTTTGCTATGCAATGACTTCAAAGTTTTTGTACAAGATAAATTTCTTTTAAGAGGGGGAAGGATGGTTCATACCAGTTTGTGGCTTGTCTTATCTTGGTTTGAGGAATTTGTAATTGTATCGGCGTATATAAACACAGGAAGGCTTGCAGGCAAACTCTTCCATATCTGAGCTCTCTTCTGTTCTCCGGTTCTTCCGGCTCTTGGTGATTAAATCACTAGGAGTTTCGACTAGAATGTGTCTACCCATCCTCGGACATTGCATACTGTACAGAGTGATTTGAACATCAAAGCAGGAGATAGCTATAAAATTAAGTCTTTGCAGGTTGAAACAGCACTTACTTCAAAACATGCATCATATACATGCGACATTACCATTTAAAGATGATCCATTGTTCACAATAAAATGATGGATGGCAGTGCATGGTATAAGTAAAGATTGTGGCTTCATCAGGGATGGCGTGTCTTTCCCGGGGTGTAATTTCTCCTTTACATATATAGTTTCTCAGCAAGTTGATTGTATCATACGACATTATTACTCATCAAAATTTCTTCAGTGTGAGGTTTGTTCATTAGAAACTCATAGCAGGGTTGTTTGCTTTGAATATGTTTTATTTGTTTTTGAGTTGCTTGTATTCTTCTTCCACCGAGTTTCTAATTTATAATTTTGGAAAATATTTCTTTGAAGTAAAAAAGAAAAGCTACAAATATTGCAAAAATTTTACTTTTATTGAAGTAAAAAATAATCCAATATCGCCGATACTACATAGTATTCAACACCCTTCCAAAGAATTTTTTAAACATTTTTATTATGGTATTATGATTGGAAGTGACAGACGGGTCATTTCGGATTTGACTATACATAGTTTAAATTCGGTTTGAGTCGGTTCGGTTCGGGTCTGGTTCGGTTTAAGTTTGAGTTTATGGTGGTTTTGGTTCGGGTATCGGTCAAATGATTTTTGGTTTGGTTAATATCGGGTCGTTTATTTTTAGGTCGTATACTTTTGGTTCGGGTTAATAGGAGATCGATCGGTTTCAGTTGGATTTTAGGCTGAGTTAGGTTTTTATACTTTATATATAATTTTATATAGCCTGTATATTTGGCAATTTAATGAGTTGTGTAACCGTTTACACCCTATATAGGACAGTTGCACCCTGTTTCATATAGATTATTTTTTTTTACATTTTTTTATATTTTTTATTGAAGATCTAAGTTCGTACTCTTAAAATTTATAATTTTACAATCCTAAAATTTTAATATAACTCATAACAGCTGGCACTGCTACGCTCCTCTCTAATCTTATGAACAACCTTCAAAAGACCAAACCTTTGCTTCCTTCTTTTTATGTATGTATTTGTTTTAAACTGCAATTTGAAATGGATTGACAAGGTATTTATTGATCCAACGCCGCCCTATCTTGTGCATTTTGGAAATTGATCAAGTCATAAATAAATTTTTGAACTTTATGATTGGCAGAGGATAAATCAAAGATGCCTCACAGAACACGTCCTATGACAGCTCTATTATTGTTCACTGGTCTCAGCGCTGTCCATGAGAGAGACGGGTTCGTTTCTCGCTACTCTTTCATTCTTCTTATTTTATTGCTCCAAACTTTGTTTTGTTGTTTTCTAGCTGCGGAATGCTTCAAGATAAAATGGTCTTAAATGGGTAAAAGTTTGGAGAGAAATAATGTAGGATTGTTGTTCTATTTTTCCTATCAATCTAAAGTCATTTTCTTAATTTGTTGCTTTAATCATTTTAAGGTGTTGTTGCTTGGACTTTGGACTTGATGCTCTTGTCATTTTTAAGGTGCTATACGCATTAGATCACTAGTCGTTTATGTGTAACTGATGACTATAAAAATTAAAAATATCCCCATATTAAATAGTAGAAATGATTTGTATCAAGGTTCATGTTTTATGCTTCTTTCTTGAAAAATAACCAAAAGCATCTTTGAAGGTAATCCATAGTATGCTTCTGTCGGTCTCCGAAATTCAAATCAACCTGTCTTCATTTTCCCTTCTCCTCCCAGCATCATCTGAAAAATAAAACTGAGCCAAGTATTACTGGTTGCTTTAGGTTGAAGAAGCTTTTTACTGCAACACAGTCATACTGGTTTCTTGAGGATGTAATCATGTTTAGCCATTGTATAGTGTATGAGGAATATCTACTCTTTATGTCATCTCGGTATACTTGGGGAAATTTACTTCTTTACTTGTTCATTTTATAGGTATATGTTATCATATCAAGCTTCAATGGAACCACAATAATTCCTGTGCTTTTCCATGTCTACAAAAATGTTCAACTTGTTAAATCTGTTCCAAGTTTGGGTGCTTTGGTTTTCATTTCATTCAAATCTGCTAGCGTTTTCTATCTTGGTTTGTTGATGCCAACCAAACATATACTTATTGCACATTAGATGCATGGTGTCCTACACCTACATGGTTGATTTTTTTCCTGCATTCTACCTTAGGTTTGTGGCTTTTTATTTGGTTTGTTTCAGCGACAACGGCAAGCTTCATCAAATAAATTCCAATCATCCTGAAAGATCCCCTTGAAAAATGGTTTCCTAAAGTAATGAGAACATTCTCAAATGCAAAGCTTTTAAGTATATTTTTCTTATTGGAAATCAACAAGTAGAAGAATTACCAGAGTAGCTGAAAATCCCTTGTCCATTGCCAACCTTTGCAGTGAAAAAAAAATGTCCAAGTTGGCGATTTCTTTTTGTAACCAATATGAATTCTCAAATATTTTTTTAATACACACTGCCGATGTTAACTATATGCACCTACAAAGCATTCTCCTTACATGTGTGAGTGCGTGTATATAAAGAAAACAAACGGAAATTTTTCTCTCAGCAGAAAGTACAGTGAAGACCATAATATGGTAGGGTAGAACCAAAGGATTTAATATATGTCTACATATGTGTATAATCTGTCTAATAAAGTACATTAAAATCATGATTGCCTCTTATTATCTGTGTTCTCATCATACATGAAAACTCTCTAAAACTGAGAACAAAAGAAAAAAAAGGGTGATATTATCTAAAATCAAATTCAGGGACAAAGTAGGTAAGCTTCACCTATTAAGAGGAAAGGGAGAGTTGAAGAAATTCAATTACCTATTAACAGCAGCATTATGCGATGCAACTGTAACTGAGTTGTGCATTTAAAACTTTGGGTCAATCAAATAGAAGCAAGGCGGCCACCGCTCAAGCTTATATTCGGGGGCACCTTCCATCGGGGTTTAACGTATCGTAACCACTCAAATGGGGGATCTCAGGAAAACTCTGATAATATCATTTTGCAGAGGGCAAGCCAAATCAGGTCATGCCCATCTTTATACATCCTTTGGACTACATATACACTCATGGTATGGATTTTCATAGAATGATTCTTCAGTCCTGAAACGTTCTTTCCCTTTGGCTCCTGGTGAAGGACCTTTTCTTTTTCTTGGAGCTCCTTTTCTACAATGTAAACATAAACAATAGCAAAATTCATTAAAAAATAGCAATAAGATACCTTCGACATTTAATCACGCTTCCCTTAGCACTTAATTTGTACAAGTTTCCACATCCTAGTTGTGTTAGGGCCATCATAGAGGCATTGTACAAAGGGTCCATAATTCATGGAAAACAGATAATTGCTAGTTGCAACATAGCTACCTGTTTTTGTGCATCTGCCACACAAGTTCCGAGAATGAGGATATTCTTATGTTTCCTCTTTCCAACTGATCAAAAAGCTTGACAAGTCCTTTCCTGTATAAAGTAGTAACAAACTTGAAATAAGAGTGTAAATTGCTTTAATAAGAATGATAGTTCTTTCAAGGGGAAAAAACACAAAAAAATGTTCTTATAGTGTGTCAACAATATAAAGTATTTATAGAAAGAAGTTAAAAAACCATCATTAAAAGTTGATATCACCTTGTATTAAGAGAACTAGACAAACAAACTAACAAGACAAGGTAAGACCTATCCTATTTTCCAAGAAAATGTTTTGTTACTGGAACCAAAAACAAAGTACTCAAACTTCATCCAAAGAGAAGAATTCCTCTAAAAGACTCGACTGCTCGCTTCTCACATCTTTGTAAATTAAGAGTCAGAAAAATAAATTGGATGAACGAATTGCATTAAGTCACATCATGGCATAAAATGGTTCTGGGAATACTACATAAAAGCACAACATGTAGAGGAGATTAATGGTTCATGCCCTTACAGCAAAACTGTTCCTAAAAGAAACCGAATGGTATTTGTTGAAATTAGAGAACATTTTAGAGTGTTTCTCTGTTAAATCTTATTAAAAAAAACTGTACAAGAGTACTCCTTTTATAGGCTTTACAAGTAGTTAACCTAGAGTAGTCTACCTAAGAGATATAACTCTTATCCTTTAATGAGATAGAGTTTATCTAGATTTAAACTTTTAAATTCAAACTATTAGATGAGATAAGATAAGATTACAACATTTAATTTACATCTAATATCCTACACTCCCCCTCAAACTGGTGTGTATATGTTGTATACTCCCAGTTTGGATGAGAACTCGTCAAAGGTCACTCTCGGAAGTGCCTTTGTAAAGATATATCCTTGATTGACTCTTTGTAGGAACATAGTGCGACTTTTACGACACCTTTGTTTACCTTCTCATAAATAAAATGTCCATCAATTTCAATATGTTTAGTCCGGTCATGTTGTCTGGATTCTTAGCAATACTCATTCTTTGATTGGCTATCACTCAAGTACCTCGAACTCCTGTTTTTCATCCAACTCCAGCTCGGTGAAGTTTTTAAGCCACATGCCTTCGCAAATTCCAAGGGTCATAGCCCTATATTACGATTTCCGCACTACTTGAGACACCACAGTTTGCTTTTTACTCCTCCACGTGACTAAGTTTCCCCACACAAACGAGCAATAGCCACTCACAGATTTTCTATCTGTTAACTCTCCCGCCTGACTAGAATCGTGTAAATCTTCACAGAGCTGTCTTGATTTTTCCTGAAAATAAGTTCAAATCCTGGTGTAAACTTTAAGTATCGCAGGATTCTATTGGCTGCCTCCATATGTTCTTCTCTAGGATCACCCATGTGCTGGCTGATTATGCTTACTGGATAAGCTATATCAGGTCTGGTGAGTGATAAATAAATCAGTTTCTCAACCAGCCTTTGGTAGGATTCTCTGTTCACAGGAGTACTCGTGCCATTTTTTCCAAACTTCAAGCCTGCATCCATTGGAGTGTCTGCTGGTTTACATCCAAGCATTCCAGTTTCCGAGAGCATGTCCAAGATGTACTTTCTCTGATTTATGACTATTCCCTCATTTGATCTAGCCACCTCCATTCCGAGAAAGTACCTAAGACCTCTATTGCCAAAAAAGTCTTTAGTTTCTCAATTTCCTTTGTGTCATCTCCTGTAATGATAATATCATCAACGTAAACAATAAAGAGAGTTTTTTTACCATCTGAAGCTACCTTCTTAAACAAGGTGTGATCTGCCTGTGTTTGCTTGAACCCGTTCTTCACCATGGCCTTCGCGAATCTGTCAAACCAGGCCCTTGGTGATTGCTTCAGCCCATACAAGGATCTATTTAGTTTGCACACTTTTTGTTTCGTTGAGTCATCTTCTAAGCCTGGTGGAATCGTATATATACTTCTTCTTCAAGCTTTCCATTCAAAAAAGCATTCTTGATGTCTAGTTGGTGCAACTTCCAATCTTTATTAACTGCTAATGAGAGCAGCACCCTTATTGTATTCAATTTTGCCACAAGTGCAAAAGTCTCCTGATAGTCTACTCCATATGAATGAGTAAATCCCTTTGCCACTAACCTTGCCTTGAACCTCTCGATGCTTCCATCAGAATGATACTTTACCGTGAAAACCCACTTGCATCCGACCACCTTTTTTCCTTCTGGCAGTTTAGTTAAACTCCATGTGTTATTTTGTTGTAGGGCTTTGACCTCTTCTTCAACAGTTTCCTCCAATCAGGATTTTCAAATGCCTCTTCCTTTGTTCTAGGGATCCTTACACTTTGTTAATATTAGTTTGTAAAAGCCTTGAAACCGACAATAGTTTTCCATAAGCAACAAATCTATCAATAGGATGATTAGTGCATTTTCTTACTCCCTTTCGATTGCAATCGGAAAATCATCTAAATTCTCATGAACTGGACTTTTTGAGACATCATTGCTTACCCTTTTTCCTCCATGGCAAGCAGGACTTAAGAAGAGTTCTTGGCAAGTACTAGGCTGATCAATGGGTTCTGTGACAATTTTCTTTCTTCCGTATAGGGAGTAAGTTGTTTGACTAGAGATTGTGGGGTTTGAGTAGTGTGAGGCCCGGGAGATGTAGGTTTCTGGAGAAGGTCTTCCTCTTTGGAACATTAGAAGAGATGGGAGATGTAGGCCTGGGAAGATCTTTCTACTAGAACACTAGGAGAGCTAGGAAATGTAGGCTCTGGAGAAGTTGTAGGATCATCGAGTTGCTAGGTTGTTCGTCCTGTGTTTGTTCAAGGGTCGAAAAAGGAGACAACAAAGGAAGAATATGAGTAGGAGTAATACGCTGAGATTCCTCACATCTTTCCCCCTGAATCTTATTCCCTACAAAATAAGGTTGATTTTCAAAAAAAGTAACATCAAATGAAACATAGGTTTTCTTGGTAATAGGTGAGTAACATTTGTAGCCTTCTGACTTGATGAGTATCCTATAAACACACACCGCAAGGGCCTAGGATCAAGCTTACTCCTATTGTTGCTATGCACATGAACAAAAGCTGTGCAGCCAAATACTCGAAAAGGAATAACAGATGACCATGGTTTGAAATGTGGGAAAAGATGTAAAAGGGTGTCAAAAGGAGTTTTGAAGCCCATAGTTTTGCTAGGCATCCTATTAATTAGGAAAGTAGTAGTAAGAAGTGCTTCCCCCCAAAGATATTGAGGAGCATTAGCAGAAAGCAGAAGAGACCGAGTTACCTCAAGTAGATGTCTGTTTTTTCTTTCAGCAACCCCATTTTGCTGAGGAGTGTTGACACAAGAAGTAAGGTGAAAGATACCTTTCTCTCGAAAAAAGGAACCAAGGGATTTAGTAAGATACTCACTCCCATTATCACTCTGAACTATTTTTATTTTGCGTTCAAATTAGTTTTCGATCAAGTGATAAAACGTTTTAAATATCGTTTCAAGCTCCGATTTTTCTTTCATGAGATAGGTCCAAGTAACCTGAGAGTGATCATCAATAAATAACACAAACCAGCGAGCCCCAGATACATTTTTAACTTTAGAAGGACCCCAAATGTCGCTGTGTATGATAGAGAAAGGAGAGGTAGGTTTAAATTTAATGAGAATATATGATTGTCTTGTATGTTTGGCAAGTTGACATGCATCACAGGTGAATGACGAGGGATGTTTATTCAGGAACAACTTAGGAAACAATTTCGCAAAATAGTAGCAATTCGGGTGTCCTAATCGAAAATGCCATAGCATGACATCATTGGAAAGAAGGGAAGAGGAAAAAACTGTAGACGTAGGACAATAGGGAATAATTTTGTTTCGAGAGGATAGGCCATCAAGAATGTAGAGTCCATTGTGTCGCCTAGCATTGCCAATCACCGTCCTCGAGTCCTGTGCCTGAAAAATACAACCAGACAACCCAAAGTTAACATCACAATTCTCATCTTTAACAATTTTGCTAACAGACAGAAGATTGCAAGCAAGTTTTGGTACATAAAGAACATCAGACAGTACTAGATGATTATTTAATTTAATAGAACCACTTCCTGATACAATGGAGAGAGATTCATCGGCAACTTTGATAGATGATGCAAATGAATGTGGCTTGTACTCATGAAAAAGGTCACGATTGTCTGTCATATGGTCAGAAACACCAGAATCCACTATCCAACTCCAGGGATTGACTGTGGCCAAACAAGAAATTCTACCTTCTGTAGCAGGAAATGCAGTAGAATCTGATTTGGAGAATATTTGACCAAACATCTGTTGGAGCTCCACAATCTGTTGCTTACTGAAATTGCTGGAAGAACTGTCATGCGCAGTAACATGTGCTTCTCTCGAGGCTTCGACCCGTTGGGATTTCCACTTTGCTGGTCTCACTGATTAAGACGGAATGGGAGAAAGAGATGCGTCTGAAAGGGTAAAATCAGATGGACGAGAGCTTACTAGAGAGCTAATTGCAGAAGCAGCAGGTTCTGCTGTAGCCATGTTTTCTAAATAGGGAAGAAAGGTCGAGAGAAGAGAGGAAAAAAAATTGAAATTTGGAAGAAAGGATCAACCTAAACTGATACCATGTTGAAATCAGAGAACATTTTAGAGTGTTTCTCTGTTAAATCTTATTAAAAAATGTTGTACAAGAGTACTCCTTTTATAGGCTTTACAAGTAGTTAACCTAGAGTAGTCTACCTAAGAGATATAATTCTTATCCTTTAATGAGATAGAGTTTATCTAGATTTAAACTTTTAAATTCAAACTATTAGATGAGATAAGATAAGATTACAACATTTAATTTACATCTAATATCCTACAGTATTTTCACTATTTGTAACCTGTCTGGGGAGATTGTCTTTCGATGGCCCAAGAATCTGCGGTGCCCCTCAATAGCTCGTGCCATGTTACCTGAATATGATGGAACAAACACATCGCTTTCCAAAGAAACAATGTAATCTAGTGCAACCCTTTGAGTTGCATGCTTAGCAAATGCATTCAACTCTTCCTTTGTTGCCAGTTTCTCCTGTCATCAACAAAAGCACAAAGTCATGAAAGCACCACACCCTAAGGCAGATTATGCACATCAAACTATTTATAACAAGGAAAAATGACAATAGCAAACCTTGAAAACTAGATTTGGGAAATACGACTTGAGCTCTGAAAGGCGAGCATCACCACCATAAATTTCACCAGATGCAACATAAATTAGTGTTGATGGAGGATAACCAATAGCTCGAAGAAACATTCCCACTTCTTTGGGGGTTAGTGGACAAAATCCACCTTTTCTCTGTTCAGTAGAGTTTATATCTTTAACCTTCCAATGTTTTGTGTTCTCCATGGAAAGATATTTAGAAAAATCAGTATAAGCTAAAAAAAAACACACACCTAAGCACCCAAAAGATGACTTCTTTCGTGCTCAAATTGGTCAATTTAGTCACATTCTTCCCAATTTTTAGTAAATTTAACTAACAACATAATTCAAAGCACATCAAGGATAAGGTGAAAAAACCACCCAACTTTTTCTAAAATTTCAAAGAAATTAATACAAAATTATGTTGTATATTGAGACTATTATCAGGACAGGTTACTTGATAATGCATCTTGTGGGTTGTAACCGTGTAGTTAGAGTTTATTCATATTTAAATTAGAGATAAGTCTTATTTAAATTAGAGATAAAATGATAGTTTTAGCTATACTAAAACACTATATCAGCCTATTTAAAGGCTCACCCTGTATACATTTATGAATGAGAAAATGCAGAGAAACACATTATTCTCTGTTGAAAACACATTGTTCTCGGCTAGAAATACCTATTTTCAACATAGTATCAGAGCTTAGGCTTTAGATCCTACTCAACCGAGAGGGAAAAATGCTGGAAAATGTCAGTCAAAGCGGCCAGCAGAACACAACTGGGAACAAAGTAGTGTTCTCTATTTAATGGTTTTATCCTAGCCAATCTGAAAGATAGATGAAAAGGTTATAGTTTAGCCTTAAAGAAAAACTAAATAATATTTTTTAAGGGATTCTATATCAAAGATCCAAGCTGAGACTCTAGTACGTGTAACTACCAGCTTGAGGGGAGTGTAGAAACCAGCAGCAACAGCAAAGTTGGTAGACATCTAAGGAGGGTGCAGAAACCAGCATCAACAACAAAGCAGGTAGACATCTCAAGAAGGATGCAAAAACCAACAACATCAACTGCAAATTATCAACAATGGCTGCACAAGAACAACATGGTTATGTCCTAGCTGTTCAACTCAATGGCTCCCGGAAAAGGGAGATTTTTTTCTAAGAAACAACACATGAAATATGAGTTACTGTCAAAGAGACTTTTTTTCATCAAAGATAAAATTGCTGATTTTTTCTTCTTTTTTGCACAAAAAAAAAAGCATCACATCCAAGATCCAAGCTGGTGCTCTACTACGTTTACTCACTAGCTTGAGGGTGAGTGTGGATTGTAACCGTGTAATTAGAGTTTATTCATATTTAAATTAGAGATAAAAGGATAGTTTTAGCTATTATAAAACACTATATCCGCCTATTTAAAGGCTCACTCTGTATACATTTATGAATGAGAAAATGTAGAGAAACACATTCTCTGTTGAAAACACCTTGTTCTCGGCTGGAAATACCTATTTTCAACACATCTTGTTTCCAATAAGACAAATTGGTAATGAAAAGGATCTCTGTTAAGATTGGAAGTAAATGCATGAACACAAAGGATAGGTTCCCACCTCATTATTCTCAGCTCTTCAGATTCTGCAGCAGTCAAACCAGATGTACAACCAGTAAAAGCAAGCATGTCTTTCTCATATCTTAAGTGAAGTGCAATGTATTTTCCACTCTGTGTTCTCAGACGATCCACCAGCTCCTGTGGTGTCACCGTCATGCACCCTCAGAACATAATTTAAAAATGAAGTCCCATACGAGACCTCTTAAATCAATCAATTATGAAATAAAGCATGAATGCTTGTTCTGCTTATTATATACTAGCATTGCACAATGAATTGTTAAAAGAACTTAAAACTTTTGTTGCATTTCAAAAGCTTCTTATGCCTTTTATTTCATGTGTGTGGGCAGTAAATTAACAGGGGCATAAATACCGAAGAGTAGCAATTCACCTTTCCTAAGCTCTCAATGGGGGGAGAGAAGCGGAGAGCATGGTACATAGCACGACATCTCAACCTCTGTATGTCAAGAGGAAGATCATTGTTCGCGAGTCTAGAATCTGATTTAACAACATGGATAACCTGTAAATGTTTATTGGTCAGCATCCATGGATTAAATGTAACAATCAATTATATTCTGAAAAACGTTAGACAAATTGCACACCATCATCACTGCAGATCAATCACATCTAGGAAGGTATCTAAAACAGGCCACAACCAAAAACAAATACTGCCAACAAGTATATACCTGGTACTCGTTCCACAGCTGAGTCATTTCTTTGTAGTAACCCATGCTAGACCAAGAAGTAAAGTGCTTTCGAGCCCGAGGAACAAGTTCCAGTTCCTTTGGAAGCTGCTTAACAATCCTCACATCTTTTTGTAAAGTTGTTATGAAATGAAGCTCATCAAATATATCAGAAAGCGCACTGTTCCATTAAAGATTGGAGACCTTAAGTAATTACAGGAAACTAAATAAGACCAAAACAATTAGACTTTGATGGAGTTGAGAGAGAAACAGATGAGAATACCTTGAGTCTTGCCAGAAGGATTGTTTATCCAGCTTTGGAATAACTAAGGTTGCATTCATTATGTGTGCCACAGCCACCATGTCTAATATCTACAAGAGAATGGTTACCAAAGTTTTGGCCAATGAACTGACAATACATCCATGAAACTTGAAAGCAAACAATAATGGAGTGCATAGCTAACAAATCCACTCAATCAAATACAAGAAACTTGAAAGCAAACAATAATGGAGTGCATAGCTAACAAATCCACTCAATCAAATACAAGAAACTTGAAAGCAAACAACAATGGTTGTACAGCTAATAAATGCACTCAATGGAACACAAGTTCAAGTCAATCAAATAGGTTATACATCGAGAGAAATTTTCTGTGGTGCGCCAACTGTTAAAAGCTTAGGACAATGATAGTTATAGACCCAAACCCAACTTAAATGTGTAAAACCCGATACGCATATTACTCTTATAGTACTGAGCATCTAGTGCTTAGTTCTGACCTAAAACATATGCTATTCCATGTCAGCAATAAAAACTTGTCAACCCTGGGAAAAAGAACTCCACTGGTTTCAACTGAAATTGATCAAATTGTTGTTTCCTATAGGCCTGAGTATCGAAGCATTGTAGTACATTGTACAAGGTTAACATGCAAAAAGATGCGCACTATTATGAACTGCATAAACTCCATAAATGCTTAATAGGTGGCAACAACTATCTTAACCACGCAAGCAATTTTCTAATTCTATAAAATCATTTATCATAGAATGCGACCCTAAATGTAATTATACACATATATACGGGAAGAGCAGGCAAAAGCAAAAACAAAAACAAAAAGATACATGAAAACATACACCAGTGCGCATTTGATTCAATCCTCCATTACAGTTTACTGTTAAATACCGGCCAGTTCCTTTTGTACCTGCCATAGCATTAAATAGAATTAGAGAAAACCAGAGTTATCGATTACAAACAGATAAACAAAGAAACAACTAGACATTGAATGAAATAGCAAGCTCTACAAAAGAACTAATCCAAAAGAAAAGGGATCGTCTCCCAACAGAAGAAAAACTAAAATTATGCCAGAATTGAGCACTGGAGTGAGAGGAGAACTAATTTACCTTTATATCTGCGCGTTGGATGGGCACACGGACGTAATCCACGGGTAGAAGGAGGATCCCAGAGTTCTTCATCAGTTATCTGCATAACTCAGAAACAAATTATAGAAGCAGTTTATCCTTGAATTTCCCTTTTTGAAAAAAGAAAAGATTTTCCAAAAATAAACTATACATTTAATAGTAAGAACAATGGTTAGATTGCAGCCAATTTGTTCAAATAAATATCAGATAGTGCAAAAAGACAATGAACCATTTTTGAAAAGCCTCAAATATGAGTACCCATTAACAGAAAGAGAAGAAATATTGAATCACAGACCTGTACAGAGATAGGGTTGAATTGTTCTTGTTTAATGTTGCCAGCATTGAAGACAAAAAAGAAGATCGAGAAAGCAAAGAGCAATGGTCCTGGGAGATTGTTTCCTATAGATAGATTTGGTTGTTGAAACGTTTTTCATAAGAGACGACCCTCTATGGTTTACCATCACAACCAGTAGATCTCCGGCTTCACTTTCTGTATTTCCGCCACCGGAATTATATAATTTACACTCTTATTAATAAACAGGAAATTCCAAGGAAACAAACTTAATAATATACTCTAAATTTAAGGTAAATGAATAAGAGCCATTACATAAGAGATGGTTCTAAGAAAATTGATAAGAACCGTGAAACTGGCTAACCGGTTAAAGGAAAACCAGAGAGATTCATATAAACGAAGGGGGGTTAAAGTACAATATCAGTCCTTGTACTATATCTTATATTGAATTTTAATCCCTCTACTGATAATGGACAAATTAGTCCCTGTATCTTTTGAAATAGAAAATTAGCCCCTCAATTAAAATCTCCATCCATTTTAATGATTAATTCTGAATTAACCCTGGCTGACATTAAGGATTTCTGTTAGTACCTTGGTGTGGGTGTTCGATAAAGAACCCTTTAGGTGTGGTTGATCGATGTTTAGTCATGGCTAAGGGTCTTTATGGTAGGTTAACTGCATCGTTTAGCTTAAATGGTTGGTTAACCGCTATAGACGTTATTAACCATAATCTAACCATTAACAAAGCGTTAGCCACTATGATACATGCAAAAGAGAGATAAAACAATGGATTTTAAACAAGACATTGAAGTTGTTTTTCAAGTTTGGAATGACAACAAACTTGTGATGCCTTTTTGAATAGGGTTCGAGCATTTTTGGGTTAACATGTCTTCTTACAACATGACTGGCTGTCTCTTAGCTTTCCAAGGTATCTTGAAACGCGTGAATTCAATGTTAGGAGCTCAAGTTATAACCAGTTTAATGAAGACAACGCATTCAAAAATTCTTATTTGGGAATTATGAAGCCCATTAAGATAATTCATGTAAAATTCGACCCTAAAGCAAATCCAAATGCTTTGGCCGAATTTATTTAGCCCAATCAGGGAGTTTTCACCTTTATTTTATGTTATTTAATTTTAAATAATTAGGAGCCAAGATAATATCAAACTTATCTTGAGCAATCAGAATTTCCAACATTATCTTTAGGAAATAAGGTATATAGTAGCTGATTCCAAGGAATATATTAGGAAGTTTGTCTTTTGAGTCAAATATTAGGATCTATTCCACCATTTTAGGAGAAATTTTAGGAGGTTAAGTCCATGAATATCCTCTCAAAACAGCCTATAAAATGGCTGGTCATTTCATGTATTACACACCAAGTTTTTGAATCAATTTTTTGAGTGAAATACTCATTGAGTAAGTTTTTGCAAGATAGTTCTTATTGTGTCACTTTAGAAGTGTTTCAACACAATCTTCTCTATAGATTACTGGTGGTTCTTTCTTCATACTTCGGGTTGCCAAGATAATCAATTCTTGGAGGATCGGTTAGAGCCTATAATGGATGTTGCTTGATTAACCGCGATCAAGAGGGTTCATAGGACATAAATCTATTCCACAATTCATCCTATTCAAATCAAGTCCACAAGCTATTTTCAAGCAAACTGTGATGCCCTTTACCTAGGCAAAACGAAACAACCGATCTAAGGAGGTCACAATCTACTACATAGAAGACATACAAAATCCATACTTGAAAATTTCATTAATTTACTTACAACGATCAATTTTATTTTCCAAAAAGACGCGAGGATAATTTAAAATAAGTAACGTCGATAAAATAAACATAGCATGCATTACACCATTTAGTTAAAATCCATAACATCCCAAATCATAAGATTAAAACCAAGTCTTAAAACACAATGTCCAAAGTCTGTTTACATATGAAATCCTAAATTAAAGTTATCCATACCACTTAAACAATATATGACGAACAAAAGTCAGTACAACGTACTACAACAAAATGTGATCAAGTTTGTTGATCCTCTAGTACCAACCAAGCCTAACGTCCACTGCAATATGAGAGGGGGGAAATAAAAGCATGAGCTATAGAGCCCAGTGTGTCTTCATAGTGCAAAAAGGCAATAAGGCAATCATACAACCAACATATACGACAATCCATAACATGATGTAATGAATGTAGTGACGGCTAATAAATCCTAACTACCCAACATCTACTCACCAATAGTGGAGGCTCCCCTGAACCTCTTTTCGCCAACTCACCATCATATAGCGGATTTATCAAATAGATCGGGAGAGATACCCGACTTCAAAAGAACCGCAACAAACAAATAACGGGTTTATCAAATAAATCAGGAATAGATACACAGCTTCAAGAGAACTGCGTCAAATCGCGGTTTTAGCCCCCAATCTAAGAGAATCGCCCATAACTTCCTCCTATAACCCAATCCCAATGATGGCATAACAAGTACGATATATGCATGTCATAACATACTTCATGGTATCATATTAAGTATAGAACATATCGGGACTAGTCACATGAAAGTTTAGATTTACACATATACCATATCATGACATATTTCATAGGGCTTAGTTATGCTCATAAACATATAACCAAAAGCATGTTATTCAAACAACATGTTACTGTAGCGATGTCCCTCACGCTAAAAAAACGAGTTTTCGAAGTGTTTGTGGTTTTTCAGATATAAAAATATTTATTCCGTGGGGTTTTAAAAACCGCGTTTTATTTAGAAATTGGAGTTGCCACCGGCCACTTAGGTAGGCTGGACACCATAAAACCAGAGATTCAAAAACTTTGGGTTCGGGAGTCGGTTACGGATGGGGAAGGATTAGCACCCCCATACCGTCCTAAATTGGTACTTTAATAATTACCGCTTTATTAATATTAAATTTTCTAGATTAAAGTGACGATTAAATTAAAATTTGATTATAATTACGAGTAAATTTTAAAGGCCCCGTTATCCGAGAGTAAACGCCCAACCACTATCACTACGCCTGATACTGGTCCCGTTTACGCTCGGATAAAAGGGCACCGCATTGACAATTTATATATCTCGATATGAAATCTTAGTGAGCAAAATATAAAATATGGCAAATAATTTAAATACAATAAAATACAAATAAATATTAACATAATAAAATACCAATCTAACATAAATAAAATACTAATCTAAAACATACATACATAAATATTAATCTAACTCAAAAACAAATCTAACATAAATAAGATACTACTCTAACACATAAATAAAAAAATATTCTAACACATAAATAAAAAACTAATCTAATAAAATACTAATCTAAAACATAAATTTAAAACATACAAACTAAAAAATAAGAATAGAATTTTAAATTAACTAATACTTTATTAAATTAAAAAAATTACAATGCAAATAAAAAGGGAAGAAAATATACCTAACTAGGAGCTCGAATAACGAACCCCGACTGAACCCCACCGAGATCTACCGCGACCTCTCCAAAAATATTAACTAGATCAGACCTAAAATAGGACCCCGATCGAACCGACTAGGACCGAGGGCACTACCCCGGTCCTTGGCTAGCCGGGAGCTAATACCCCCTTATTTGGCCTTGCCATGGCCGATTCACCTCTCAAATTGCTTCAATCTTATGCCTATTTATAGGCTATTTCAGGGGTGGAAGGGGGGATTTGAGTGGCGTGGAGCTTTAGGCTCCACAATTCCTTTTTTTTATAATATATTTATTATTATTATTTATATTTTTATTATTATATTTTTTTACCTTTATATATATATATTTTACCTTTTTATTAATTTTTATATTAATAATACTACCATTAAAATAATACTAATAACACTAAAACCCGGTCAAAAATGAGTGATTACAGTTGCCCCTATTTGCTTGTTCTTATGAAACGAGAACAAAGCAAAGATCAAAAGCACTCATTTTGACCTACTTCCTAGTCTTTGGCTTCGGAATCACGTGTTCTTCTAGAACTCTCCGCTCTTCCTTAGTTGAGTCTTCAAGCTTGTAAGTTCTTCCTATATAGAACGTCTTCACCTTCTGATCTTGGAACTATAGGTCATCCCTATATAGAACCTTTCATTCTGAAGTCTAGACGTTACGAGTCCCTCCTATATAGAGCTTTTCACTCTGAGACGGTAAAGCTTTGAGTCCCTCTTTTATAGAACTCTTCGCCTTCAAAACTGGTTTCTCCTATATAAAACCTTCTGCGTCACAGATGGATTCTTTCGACTGGGAGTTCCTCTTGTATAAAACTGCTAGTCTTCAAACCCTGGAGCCGCCAGTTCTTCCTATATAGAACTTTTAGCTTCTGAAATCTCGGAGCTACGAGTTCTTCCTATATAAAACCTCTCACTCTAAGACAGTAAAGCTCGGAGCCCTTCCTATATAGGACTCTTCGCCTTCAACGCTGGTTTCTCCTATATAAAACCTTTTGCGCCACTGATGGATTCTTCCGACTGGGAGTTCCTCCTATATAGAACTGCTAGTCTTCAAACCTTGGAGCCGTCAGTCCTTCCTATATAGAACTTTTAGCTTCTAAAATCTCGGAGCTACAGGTTCTTCCTATATAGAACCTTTCACTCTAAGACAGTAAAGCTCGGAGCTCTTCCTATATAGGACTCTTCGCCTTCAACACAACGGGTTTTCCCTATATAAAACTTTATGTGTCATGGGTGAATTCCTTCGGCTGGGAGTTCTTCCTATATAGAACTGCTAGTCTTCACCCTGGAGCTGCAAGCCCTTCCTATATAAAACTTTCAGCTCCTGAAGCCTCGGAGCGGCAGATTCTTCCTACATAGAACCTCTTGCTACGGGAGCTTGAAAATATAGGCCCTTCCTATATAGAACCTTTATCTTCGAATTTTTCTTTTCTTTTTTCTCTTTTTCCTTTTTCCTTTTTTCTTTTTCCTTCTTTTTCTGTTTTTTTCACTTTTCATTTTTCTCTTCTCTTTTTTCTATCTCATTTTCATTCTTTTTTTACAAGGCTGTTGATATCTTTGGACTTACGCTACTAAGGCTGCCGAATCATGCCCAAAGGACTTACTAATGGCCCAAAGGACTTATCACCATGCTCGAAAGACTTACTTGTGGCTCGAATGACTTAACATCGTGCCCGAAGGACTTACCGATGGCCCGAAGGATCTAATATATGGGCCTCACGCTGCTATGGCCGTCGATTTTTTTGGACTCACGCTGCTAAGGCCGCCGAAATCTTTCTATAAATTTTGGGATTCACGCCAAAAATGGCTACCAACCTTTCTTCAGATTTGGGGATTCACGCTAAAAATGGCTACCGATCTTTCTGGACTCACGCTGCTAAGGCTGCCGATTTTTTTGGACTTATGCTGCTAAGGCTGCCGAAATCTTTCTTCAATTTAGGGATTTACACCGAAAATGGCTACTGATCTTTCTTCAGATTTGGAGATTCATGCCGAAAATGGCTACCGATCTTTCTGGACCCACGCTGCTAATGCTGCCAAAATCTTTCTTCAAATTTTGGGGACTCACGCTGAAGGTGGCTGCCAAAATATTTTTTCAAATTTTGGGGACTCACGCCGAAGGTGGCTGCCAAACTTTCTTCAAATTTTGGGGACTCACACCGAAGGTGGCTGCCAAAATCTTTTTTCAAATTTTGGGGACTCACACCGAAGGTGGCTGCCAAACTTTCTTTAAATTAGGGGACTCAAGCCGAAAATGGCTGCCAAAACTTCTTAAAATTGGGGACTCATGCCGAAAATGGCTACCAAAACTTTCTTTAAATTTGGGGACTTACACCGAAAATGGTTGCCGATCTTCTTCAACGAAATCCACTTCTTAATGTTCTTTGATAATTCTTCAAGTAACTGTCCAAAACAAGTAAAAATTGATATGCCCCTATCTATATGATGCATGCAATGTAATGCTTTCTTTCTCCTTTTTTTCTCTTTTCTCTCTTCTCATTTTTTCTTTTCTTTTTTTTCCTTCAATTTCTTCTTATTTTTTCTTTTTCTTTTTCTTCTTTTTTCTTTTTTCTATTACCTTCAGTTTCTTCTTATTTTTTTCTTTTTCTTTTCTCTTTTAGCCCCTTTTTCGTTCTAAAGTCTTACACCCTGAAAGGTCGCTCCTCAGATTTCTTCATCTCTTTACTTCTTCACTGTATGCTCTTAAATCCTCATTTGAACATGCTTTTAAACCTTTTGTGCGGAAGGATTTTCTTGTTTTCGGGGTTATCACTCGTCTCCATAAATGATCTTCTGGTTCTTATATTATTCTTATAAGAACCCTTGTCATCTTCTTTGCTTGGCGTTTCCCCATTCAACCACGGGCTCCACTACTTTGAATTTTCTGACCCATCATACAGAGCCTTGATCTATTTCTAGTCACTAGGGTGAGCCAAAATGCTTCCATCCCCTGAGCTCATCCTTGATCTTCTCGTAGCATTTCGACGGGAACTAACTCTCGGTCCCTGTGCTTTAAATCTCATCATCATTTATTTTAAAATAATGCAAACGGCAATTTACTTGCGTATATTTCAAAAAACAATGATTGTTTGAAAAGATAACAGTTATTTTAAAATCACAACTTGGAGGGGATACCAAACATTTTGAAAACATTGTTTGGAACAAATGGTAAACATCTTTTTCTTTTCTTCTTCTTTTTTAAGGACCAAACATTTTTTTTTTAAAAATAATGTTTGGAGAATGGTAAACAAAATTCGAAGTATATTGCCAAACATTTTAAAAACTAATGTTTGGGGGAAATGATAAACATCAAAACTTTGGGAGAAAATGTCAAACCATTTAAAACATGTTTGCCCCCGAAATATCAAACACCGTAGCGCATCTGCTTCAAGTTGCCAGAGATCAACTCTAATGAAGCGCATATTTAGAAGATCTTGACCATTGTGGAGATATATGCCAATGTATAGTTTCTTTTGGTCTAATATGCTTTTGGGAGGAACAACCCTACCTAGTTTCTACCCTGTTTAAGGTGGCTCTCTTAATCTCACTATCTCACCATGCCCCATCATTCCCTCATTTGGGGTGTCGATCAAGCACTTCGAAGTTTGACGTTCCTTGAAGCAAAATTAACCCTTATAGGCGGAATGAAATCTGAAGACATTCTCATTCAACTTGGATATCTATGGATGACCAGAATAGTCTTTAGGGCTTGTAATGTAGGCCTTTGGTTTATGGTTAAGTGAAACAATATTTCTATACTTGTGTAACTTGGATATACCCATTATTCCTTCCCTTTTTTGGATCACTCTAGACTGCCCGTTTTCAGGTTTTCACCCTAGAGTTCATTTCCTTTCTTTTTATTGTAGGATGCCTTGTATTCTGGCTATATACTGATGTTCGTTTTCTGTTCAATAATGTTTGATCCTTCAACACTCCTCGAAACTTAGATTTCTTGAATGAAGGACTATGAATACATTTCTGGGAATTCTTGTGATTGGCACGCCCAGATGAAATATTATTCTTTCTTTCTTCTTTTCTTTTTTTTTCTTTTCTTCTTTTCACTTTTTCTCTTGGATCGCTCTAGACTGCCCATTTTTAGGTTTTCACCCTGAGGTCACTTCCTTCTTATGTACCTTCAGATCAGTGTATTTTGGTTGGATATCGATGCCAACAGGCTCAGGCAGACTACTCTTTTTCTTCATTTTTAGGATCACTCTAGACTGCCCATTTTTAGGTTTTCACCCTAGAGGTCATTTCCTTTTTCGAAATTGGCAATCTTCGGGCCGACTTGTCTTGACTTGGCTTCAATTCGAGCTTCTATACTAATTTTCAAAACTGATGTTTACTTGAAATGTGGATTCCTTCTGTCTCTTGCTCATAGTTGAAGTCTCGTTCTTGTATTGTTTGATTTGTGTGTGAAACATATACAATATTCTTTCTTTCTTTTTCTTTTTTCCTTTTTCTTTTTTTTTTCTTCTTTTTTTCTCTCTCTCTTTCTTCTTTTTTTATTTTATTTCTTCTTTTCTTTTCTTCTCTTTTTTGTTTTGTTTTCTTTTTTCTTTTTGTTTTAGACTGTCTATTTTGGGTTTTTAGCCTTGAATATCTTTCTTCTTATTCGAGTCTATAAATGTATCCTCGAATCAACACGTATCTATACTGGGTATTGATGATATCTTCTGCTCAAAGTTACTTGCCTTTCTGCAGCTCTTCTGATATTTACTCGATCTGGATTGCTTCGGCCTTCTGATTACCATTTTTCTTCTTTTCTTTGGTTTTTCGTTTGGACATATCCTTGTTTTCAACCACTTTCTTCTGATGATTTTCTGATCTTCGTGTCCAATCTGTCTGGACTCATCTCTGTCTTCTGGTAAAGTAAAAGAATATCATTCGTTGTTAAATTCAAGATGTCCTGAGAATGCCTTCAGGGGGTAGAGGTTTAGGGTCAACTTTTGTTTCAAAGATCTTAAACGACAAGTGCCTGAGAAGATAAATTCTTAAAATGGGAACTGCCCATTGTCTAAACACTCGCTTTGTTCCTCTGTTGGCCTAAGTAAACTAGAAGATACTCACATTTACAGTATCTCCACAACATTCAATCTCTTTTAAATATATGCAACTTAGAGTTGATCTTTGGATCTGAAGCAAATGTACTGTTGCATTCAAAATTCGAGGACCTGGTATAGAAATGATATATACATTTGTCCATTCAAAAATGCGTGTATATGCATATGGGAGAACAAAACTACCATATAAAAATAAAATGTTTAAAGAATCAAGAATGTAAAAATGCTTTTCTAAATGGAAATGTGATTTTTAATTCTAAAAATATCTATTTGGGAGTTTTTTTTCAAAGCATTGAGAATTTCTTTGCGAACTGATGGGAAAACCATAGGGACCTCTGGACTGCCTCCCGAGTACTAACTCATTCCGGTCCTTTGTAGTGTAGGCTTGCCTCTTCTCTTGTTTTCCATCGCTGGATCAACTCTCTGGTCAAGGTCCCATCATTGATCAACTTCTTGATCTCCTCCAATAAAGGTCTACATTTTCTGGTGGGATGCCCCGGTGCCCCTATGTGGAATTCGCATGTACTACTTGAGTCAAAACTATGAGCAGATGGATCAGGTGCAATCTTCATCGCCCTAGGAGAAGATAGTGAGCCCCTACCAAATGAGGCCATATGTCTGAGATGGAATACTCCGGATATCTCTAAATATGTACTTGTTCGAGAATTTTTTCTCGATGATTCAGAGGAATCTGTCTATCTTCATCTCTTACGATCACGAGAACCTTGAAAGTGGTACCTATTTATCTCTTTATTTCCTTCTACTCTTAGGCATGTCTGGTTCGTTGAATTAAGACACAATTTTCCTTCTTGGATCATGTATTCTACAAACTCATCACATTTGCCCATCAATTTCCTGAGCATCTTATGGAAGATGGCTTGAGACATGGAAGTCACTTTCCTCTTTAGCAATGAGAGGCTGCATTTGGGCAGCTAACCTCTGCCATCTCAAAGCACATTCCTTGAAACTCTCATCAGGTTTCATCTTCGTACCCTGGAGATACTGACGACTTGGTGCTGGGTCCAAAGCATATCATATCACGGTAGGTCCTGCTAGACTGTAGGGGAAGTAGTGGATCGGCAATTTTTCAATGCAGCCCTCCATCTTTTTGCAGAATATGGTCGAGTGAATCTTGGGGCATCTTGTTCTGTTATCATGCGCAAATATGGGAATCTTTGGAATCTGGAGGAACGACCAAATCAAGATTCAAACAGAGCTTTCTTGCATCAAAGACATCAAACTTCTTTCTTTTTTTCTCTTTTTCTCTCGAGCCCATCTTTTAACTACTCGAATCTTGATTTTTGAGTGTCTTCGATTCTTTTATCCATGATAAAACCCTAATTGGTCTTTGACTTACTCCTCATAAAATTTATGCAAGGTAATAATAATGCAAGGTAATGATAATGTCATGTAAAACATGCCAGGATCGTGGAAAACAATGCAATGCAATCCTAAAACATGAATGCAATAGGGCATTGATTCCAAAAGTGATCCCCATAGAACGACGTTCATTGAGGCCAAAAGGTTTCATTATATCAGATATTAGATATTTACAGTTACTGATAAGCTTCAGTGTCTACTTTCTTAACTTCATCCAGTAGTCCGGTCAGCTTGCCTTCTGTAGTCCAACACTTGGTCCATGTTCTGACTAAGCCTGCCACCTTGTTGAGCCGCCTTACCTGCTCGAGTAATATCGATCTTCGGGTCTTCATCTATCCCCTGCTTAGTCTTTCGCAGCTTGGAAGTTGTCCTACTTACTTTCCAACTGAAGGGTGTTGGATTGTCATTGCTCTGTCGTAAACTTGTTCCCAAAACTCTTGTTAATGGCTAAGTTATTCTATAGCTCATCTCTGGAGACTGTCGTACCTATTCCCAATTTCCTCAAACTTATCTGATAACAGCCTAACTTGATTCTTGCTTGACTAGTTTCTCTTCTTCCAATATTCTAAGTCGTTCTTCAACTAAACAACACCGTTCATTTACTCTTTAAAGGTGACCCAATCTGATATTCTTAAACACTCAGTAGCTTCGGGTGATCATTTTAAAAATTCAAATTTATCAAAGTTATCTCTCTCTTATCTGAGCTGGCTGAACTCGAATCTTCAAATTTAACTCACTTGAGTGACCCACTTTGGTATTACTCAAACTTTGTCATGGATATCGATTCCTCCTCAACTTTGCCCCTCGGGTGATTGTTAGCTCACTATAGAATTGGGGAACTCCATTTTTGAAACCTAAAATTCTCATCGTGATAAGATCTTGAACTTGTTCCTTAGGGCCCCACAATCCTCAATATTATGACCCAAACCTCCTAAACGGTGTCGTAATCTTTCGGATAAGATGGTCTCTTCGCTAGAGACTTCACCGAGGTAATAAAGCTCTTCTCGATGAACATTAGGAGTAGTTCGGTGTACCTCACAAGAATCGAGATATACTTCTTTTCATTACTTGCTTCTCGGGTTTCTTCTAGACCGAGCTCTACTTTTTGAAAGCCCGACTCAAACATACCTTCCGCCTGTTTATTGATGCAGATCACAAAAAGGTTCAATTTATTGTATTTAGCTGGCTTAGAGGTAGAATTCTGACTATCCCGCTTTCTATTATGATCCTTAATTGGTTCTTCTTTCGGTTCGATGGATCACTTACCTTTCGTCAAAGTCTTCATCTGATTCATCACTTCTTCCCTCTGTTTCTTTCAACTCTTGCACTTTACTTTGCTCATTACTAGTACCGTGCCTCCTTACCGTGTCTGACCTGAAGTCTTCAGATGGTTCCTCTTCTATTGTCTTCGATCTTGTTCTGGGACAAAACCCTGGATCCGTGCCCTCTAATATCTGACCAGACGACCCTTTGCCAATTATGAACGATTTCTGAGATTTGAGGAACCACTTCGAGAATCAATACCCTATATTGCGAGAATGCATGCAAATACGATGTTGATTCTCAAACAGTCTTTAAAAAAGCTTTCAATAGAGAAAATGTCTGTTTTCCAGAACTTAATAATGAATTACAAGTAACAGTTGGATTTATTCTGGAGACCTTGACTTCGGAAAGCAAAACATGTGCTCCACGTCTCGACGTCGTCTTCAGGATGATGGATGACTTCGTCTTCTCCCGTTATTCTATTCCATGGACTCGTGACGTCATGATCTTTATTTTTGTGGCTTCTAAAAAGGACATCAACAAGGGCAGACAAGATCTTTTCTTCTGTAGATCTGGGTGCAAATGAATAATACGTCTAAATAGGGATGGATTCTATCGGTCCTAGGGGAGTACTTTAAAAATTTTAGGGATTAAATTAAAGATCATTTGGTTTAAAAAATTTCCCCTTTTTTATTAAAAAGTTTTAACTTACTTAAAAAATGAAACTTTTAGGTTTCTTCTTTTTTACTATTATTATTCTGAAAGTTTTATGAGGAAAAAGACTCAAAGCAAAATAATAATATTTTCAATTTTTTTTTAAATGAGTTAAATTACAATCTGAGATTTTTACAAAATGGTCAAATGTGAAGATTAAAAATTGGGGTTCTACGGCCCTGACTGAATCTTTTGCGTCGTACGTGCCTTACTATCGTACCGTCTTCTTTCTTGATTGATCTTTGCTCGGCCTAACTTGATACTGTAATATTATCGTTCTCGGCAAAGCATACTTTTTCTATTTTGAAAGCCTTTTAATGAACTGTTCTTGAATCAACACCATGTCATGATATGCAACATGAATGCAAATAAAGGCGTTGATTCCGCTGGTAATCACCCTTTTGAATGACTTTCATGGGAATTAAAGGGTCCAGATTACAAAAAAGGTCCATATTACAAAAGGAGTCCCTATTACAAAAAGAGTCTCTATTACAAAAAGTCTTAATTACAAAACAAAGTTCTTCATATAAGCCCCAGCTCTACCTCTTAGCTCCTCGATAGCTTTGAGCAACTTGATAAACCTTGGTGCTTCTTCCATGTCCGGGGTTACGAAAGGCCGGAGAGTCGCAGCTTCGGTAGCTAAGTCATTCACACACATTGTAGCTCGTTGTATGTCCACCATCAGGGTCTCGTGTGTATACTTTGGCACTACACGCTTGCTCAGCAAATCGTTACTTCGAATCTATTGATTAATTTCTGACCGATGTCGCGCGACTGGATCGATGTCGTCCTTCCTAAGACACCTTTTTTTCCATGATGAAAGATTTTCTAATCGGGCAAACCACTTGAATCAACGCCTCTATGTAATGTGGATGCAATGATAATGCAACAAAAGTATGTGCAAAATAAAAATAAAAATAAAACACAAAAAAGAAATGAGTTAGTACCGGATAAAAATAATAAAAACATAAATAAAAGTACAAATTAAATAAGGTAAATGATAAGTGTTCAAAAGTACTATTTTTCTTACCCTTTTTACTCATATTACTGTTAGACTTAGGCTCATATTAGTTGCATAGTTAGTCATTCATGCATTAATCCATGTTTCCTTCAAACGTTGAACTTGATTACATAACTTGGTGATTTTTGTGGAAATAGATGCTGCTTTGGTGTGTTTTTGTGTGTGTATGTGCAGGATCACTTGCCAAAGCAATGCCGAGCTAGTTGCCAGGGCAGTGCATGAAGGAGACGCCGAGCTAGTTGCCATGGCATTTGTCGACAAAGACCAAAAGCAATATGGATGTCGAAATTCATGACTTTACAAGCCCAAGATGACATGGAGCAAGGCCCAAGCCCAAAGGAATTTGATTGCCATGCAGAGATTAAAGAAGAATTAAATTCCAAGAGGATAGGAGAAGTTCTAATAGGAATAAAATTATAATAAAGAATTATATTCTTTAAAGATAATTTAATTCCAACTCAAACTCCTCCTCAAAGAAGGACTTTGGCCTAGCCCTATAAATACCAAGGAGATTTCGACAAGATGAATAGAGAGAGCAAGAGGGAAATTTCGGCAAGTCCAAGTAGGGCAAGAGGAGAGAATTTTCGACAAGCATCAAGGGCAAGGAGGATTTCGACAAGCCTCTTCCTTCATCTTTGTTCGATTGGGTTCATGACTAGGGATTAATTATCTTGTGTTTCTTTGGAACCTAGCCATGAACTAAATTTACTTGGCTATGGTTATTGTGTTTTGTGGTTGTGAGAAACTATTGGTTTTGTTTAGGTAATAAGAGTTTGCACTTTTCTATTTCAAGGTTTATTCATTCTTGATTCTTATTATTGTTTGCGAGTGAATTGGGAGAGGATCTCGTGATTTCATCCATTTATCTAATATCGGGAGAGTTAGATTCAAGAAACGAATGAATATGATCTTTATGCAATCCAATGATGGTGAAGATTAATCCGGCTTAGGAATAAGTTAAGGATTTCAACGGCTAAGAGGAGCGCAAGATTGGTTGTTGTTCACCCTTGATTCACGCAGAGGATGTATTATCAAGGCATGCACAAGTAGCTAGAGTTTCGACTTAGGGATAAGAAGAAACCATTGAAGAACGCTCCGCCGAACCTTGAAGTTGCTGCCCTGTCGCCCAAGTAGTTGCCCAACTAGTCGCCCAAGCAACCATCAATTAGTTGCCAAGGCAACCCCGTTGTGCAAGTCGCCACGGCAATTGAGTTGCCCATGCACTCTTTTACCAAGACAATCCAATCGGCTATCACACCTCAACTCACGATAACCTAGCCTATCTCTCTCAATTGAATTCATCTTTTATTTTATTGCTTTCTAGATTAGTAATTAGTTAAACTTCGATAATCCTTTACTTGTGTTTTTACTTTTTACAGTGCAAGAGACTAGATTCTTGAAGTGGCACCAATCCCTGTGGAGACGATATCTTTTATACTATAACTTGCGACGTGTATACTTGCACATTTGCGTAGCACTTATTACGCGCAACAAGTTTTTTGGCGCCCGTTGTCGGGATTGGCAATAGCGACTTTGTTTTTATTTTATTGCACATTCTTTTTATTTTTCTTGTTTAAAATTCAAAGGGCTAACAAACTTTGGTTTTGCATTGGTATATGACCAGGGCGAGACCGACTTCACCAGAATATCCCTTTGATCCAGAAATCGAACGAACCTTACAAAGACTTAGACGAAGGATAAGAGAAGCAATGGCAAATCAAGACGGCAATATTAATCAAGATGTTCGAGCGGGGAGGAGTGATTCTTGCACGAAAAATGTAGCGATTCGAGACTATCTTGAAGAAGATCTTGATGGACTCAACCCGGAGTTGTCGCACCGAAATTGAAGCCGACCACTTTGAGTTGAAACCGGTAATGTTTAATATGATCAACACAATAGGTCAATTTGGCGGCTCAAAGAATCGAAGATGCACGACAACATCTGAAATCTTTCCTCGAGATTTGCAACTTTCGTTCAAGATACACGGAGTCACCCCCGATGTCTTACGATTAAGATTATTCCCTATTCACCGAGGGATAGGGCGAAAGCATGGCTAAATAGCATTCTGCCGGATCCATAGCATCTTGGACTGATCTTTGTCGTGATTTCCTTGCTAGATTTAATCCTACAAATTTAATCGATAAGCTTCAGAACGACGACATTACTTCTTTTTCGCGCAGTGCGGATGATGAATCCATGTACGAGGCTTGGGAGCGATATAGAGAACTTCTACACAAATGTCCTCTACACAGATTCCCGGTGTGGACTCAAGTGACAATGTTTTACAACGCCGTGAATACACCAACAAGGATGATGCAAGATGCCTCGGCAAACGGCATACTCTTAGATAAGTCGCCGGAGGAAGCAATGCAAATTTTAAACAGGCTGGCCAAGAATGACTATCAATTCCCATCTACTAGAAGAGGAGGAGTTAGGCGTAAGCCACAATACATGAACTAGGATCATCAGATTCAATTTCGGCACAATTGGCCGCTTTAACCAAGATGGTCCGAACATGCAAAAACCAAACAACACACATGAAGTCAAGGTAATGGATTCTTTTTGTGAGTTATGTGGTGATAACCATAATTCTTCTGAATGTATGCAGAATCCAGAATCTAGCTTCTATGTGGGGAATTACAATCGGGGCAACAACATGATGTCAAATACATACAATCCAGCTTGGAAGAAGCACCGAATTTTTCATGGAGTAATCCCAACAATGCTCTAAAACAGAACAATCAGAATGCACAAGCATCGGATTCAGTGAGAATATGCCACGACAACGGATGCCGCGGCAACAACCGACAACATCTAGTTCTTTGGAAAATTCTCTAAATGCTTTTATGATGAAAACTGAATCTTATATGGCTGAGAATAGTAATTTCATAAAAAGAACTGATGCTTTTATTAACAGGACCGAGATGAGATTGCAAAACCAAGAGGCGGTAATCAAATCATTGGAAAATCAAGTCGGACGGTTTGCTCAAAATCTGAACACTAGACCACAAGGAGGTTTACCTAGCGATCATGAAGTCGCAAGAGGAACGGCCATGAGCAATGTAAGGCAATCACCACAGAAGTGGCCAACAACTTAGAGAGGTTCAAACCCGCTCGTCAAACAAAACTCCACAAAAAGATCAAGACGAACCTAGCGGCAAAGTCTCGGATCTTTGAACCGAGAATTGCTGCGGCAACCGGTGACGCCTCGGCAACTTGCGATAAGCACGCCTCGGCAACCCCAGTTGGTAACGATCGGCAACTCGGATGTCCCTATAATGCCGTCAATCAGGTTTCAAACCAATGAAAGGATAGAAGATATCCGACTTCCACCACCATTCCCACAAAGATTGAAGGCGACAAAAGCAAGAATACCAATTCAAGAAGTTTCTTGATATCTTAAAGCAAGTCCACATCAACTTGCCATTGGTGGAAGCAATTGAACAAATGCCAAACTATGCCAAGTTTCTTAAAGACATTGTGTCCAAGAGAACAAGGCTAGGAGAGTTTGAAACGATTGCCGCTGACAGAGGGATGCATGGCAATGTTGCACAATCGCATGCCGCCCAAGTTGAAGGATCCCGGAAGTTTCACAATACCTGTTCTATTGGAAATCACTATGTCGGGAAAGCACTATGCGACCTAGGGGCTAGCATAAACTTGATGCCTAAATCGGTTTTCGAAACTAGGAATCGGGAAGGCAAGACCTACAATTATTATGCTGCAGCTAGCCGACAGATCCTATGTGCATCCAGAGGGAAAAATCGAGGACATCTTGGTAAAAGTTGATAAATTCATTTTTTCCGCTGACTTTATTGTTTTGGATTGTGAAGCGGATGAGCATGCACCTATCATTCTCGGGAGACCATTCCTAGCGCAGGAGAACCTTGATCGACGTTGAAAAGGGAGAACTCACAATGAGGGTGAATGACCAGCAGGTAAAACTAAATGTATTCCAAACACTAAGGCATGCCGATGATCCAGAAGAATGCCAACTACTTCATGCCACGGCGAGTTTAACCGATGAGGAATTTAGTTGCCTCGGCAACTACATTGCTGATCAAGAGGAACCCGAGGAGAATGAAGAGCCGGTCGATGAGGAACAACCAGAAGAGGTAAATTGGCTAGTAAATCGACCAGGTACATACTTTGAACCTTTGGACTACTCGGTAAGGAAGGTAAGATCGAAAAACCCTCTATCGAAAATCCACCAATTCTTGAGTTGAAACAATTGCCAGATCAACTAAAATATGTATACTTAGGGATCGATAATACATTACCTGTAATTATTTCCTCTAAGTTACAGCCTGAGCAGGAAAAGAAGCTAATCAACATGTTGAAGCTACATAAAAAGGCAATAGGGTGGACAATTGCCGACTTGAAGGGAATTAGCCGGCGGTGTGCATGCACAAGATCTTGTTGGAAGATGATCACAAACCTTCAATTGAGGCCCAGAGGAGACTGAATCATGCCATGAAAGGGGTTGTAATGAAAGAAATCATCAAGTGGCTTGACGCCGGCATTATATACCCTATCTCCGATAGTACGTGGGTAAGTCCGGTACAATGTGTGCCGAAAAAGGGAGGTATAACGGTGGTGAGTAATGAAAATAATGAACTTATCCCAACCAGGGTGTGACCGGTTGGAGGGTTTGTATGGACTATCGAAAGCTAAACAAAGCCACTAGGAAAGATCACTTCCCATTACCCTTTATTGATCAAATGCTTGACCGTCTTGCGGGTAAACCCTTTTCTTGTTTTCTTGATGGTTATTCAGGTTACAATCAGATTGCCATAGCACCGGAAGATCAAGAAAAGACAACCTTCACATGCCCCTACGGTACTTATGCCTTCCGAAGGATGCCGTTCGGATTGTGTAACGCCCCGGCAACCTTCCAAAGATGCATGATGGCGCTCTTTTCAGACATGGTCGAAGACTTCCTTGAGATCTTCATGGATGATTTTTCGGTTTTTGGTAATGACTTCGACGGCTGTCTCGGCAATTTAGAGAGGGTGTTGGCAAGATGCGAAGAAACGGATTTAGTCCTCAATTGGGAGAAATGCCACTTTATGGTAGATGAAGGAATAGTGCTCGGCCATAAGATTTCATCCAAGGGAATTGAAGTAGACAAAGCCAAGGTGGACGTGATCGAGAGATTACCCCACCAAATTCGGTTAAAAGAATTCAAGTTTTTTTCTCGGACATGCAGGTTTTTACAGGAGGTTCATTCATAACTTTTCTAAAATCACTAAACCTTTGTGTAATCTGCTTGAACAGGATAAAGTCTTCGATTTTGATGATTCTTGCACTCAAGCATTTGAAACCCTAAAGAAAAAGCTTGCCTCGGCACCCATTGTTGTTCCACCAGATTGGACGCTACCTTTTGAGCTCATGTGTGATGCAAGTGATTTCGCGGTAGGAGCAGTCCTAGGCCAACGCACAGGTAAGACATTCCATGTGATATACTACGCTAGTAAAACTCTTAACGATGCTCAAGTGAATTACACAACAACGGAGAAAGAGTTACTAGCTGTAGTTTTCGCATTTGACAAGTTCGATCCTATTTAATTGGTACAAAGGTAATTGTTCATACGGACCATTCGGCAATCAAATACTTATTTGCTAAAAAGGATGCTAAACCTCGTTTGATTCGTTGGATATTACTTTTACAAGAATTTGATATTGAAATTAAGGCGGAAAGGAACAGAAAATCAAGTGGCGATCACTTATCACGTTTGGAACGCAATAGGGAGGAGGACGGATCTAGAGATATGTGATGCATTCCCGGATGAACAAATTCTAATCGCCTCGGAAACCCTTGACGCCTCGGCAGCCCATGACGCCTCGGAAACCATGGAAGCACACGCCTCGGCAACTCTTGACGCCGCAGCAGACTTTGACGAGCACGCCTCAGCAATTTTGGGAGCAGACACTACGACAGCACATGCCCCGGCAATACCTTGGTACGCAGATTTAGTTAACTTCCTTGTTTGTGGTATTTTTCCGTATGGCATTACTCACCAAGGGAAGAAGCGGTTCCGCCATAATGCTAAGCATTACTTTTGGGACGAGCCTCTTTTGTTTAAACAATGTGCAGATCAGGTTATACGCCGATGTGTCCCTGAAGAAGAGCAACAGAATGTACTCCGACAATGCCATTCTTCACCCTATGGAGGACATTTTGGAGGAACTCGTATCATGCCAAAGTCTTGCAATCCGGGTTGTATTGGCCAACATTGTACAAAGATGCCCAAGACTTTTACAAGCAATGTGATCGTTGCCAGAAGACGGGCAATATCTCTAGGCGACATGAGATGCCACTCCAGAACATCATCGAGGTGGAACTGTTCGATGTATGGGGGATCGATTTTATGGGACCTTTCCCATCTTCATTCGCAACCTCTACATCTTACTCGCCGTCGACTATGTGTCTAAATGGGTAGAGGCAGCTGCAGTTCCCAACAGCGATTCCAAGACCGTGCAACGATTCCGCAGAAAAACATATTTACACGGTTTGGGATGCCGAGAGCAATTATCAGCGACGGGGCAAGCATTTTGACAACAGACTAATTGCCAAGATGTTGCAACGCTTCGGCATATCACACAAGATCGCCACGGCATATCACCCACAAACCAACGGGCAAGCGAAATTTCCAACCGGGAGTTGAAGGGAATACTCGAGAAAGTTGTAAATCCCTCAAGGAAGGATTGGTCATTAAGACTAGATGACGACTTTGGGCATATCGTGACTGCATTCAAAACACCATTAGGTATGTCCCCCCTTTCGGCTTGTCTATGGTAAAACATGTCATCTACCGGTGGAAATCGAGCACAAGGCGTCTTGGGCAATCAAGACCGTGAATATGGATTGGGAAAGTGCGGACAAAAAGCGCTTGATGGATCTCAATGAGATAGAAGAATTTCGTGCACTCGCCTATAACAATGCACGAATATACAAGGAGAAAACAAAGCGATGGCATGACAAGAAACTATTGCCACGGCAATTCACGCCAGGGCAACTAGTTCTCCTATTCAATTCTCGGCTAAAACTTTTCCCGGGAAAGCTGAAATCAAGATGGTCGGGACCATTTGAAGTCGTCAAACCATTCTCCCATGGTCTTTGTGATAATCAAGTCCATCTCGACAACCATGAATTCAAAGTTAATGGACAAAGATTGAAGCACTACAATGGTGCCCATGTGGAACGTAACAAGGAAGTGGTCAACTTAGGAGATGCATGAGCATGCTCTCCTCTCGATATTTCCTTTTTCTTTTTCTTTTTATTTTTATTTTTAATTTTAGGAGATATTTTATTTTTTCTTCATTATCTTTAGTTTTCAGGTTTTCTTTATTTTCTTTTTCACAACAAGACTCACAACTACTATGCTAAGGAAATTTATGCCAAGATCATTGCCCCGGCAACCAATGAAGAAGATGCCGCGACAACTTACTTCATGCATGCACAAGCTGATGCCACGGCAACCAACCCCGAAGATGCCACGGCAACCAAAGTCAAGACATCCCGGCAACAAGAAAACAACCATTGCATTCAAGCAAGAAAATCAAGACGCCAACTAGAAGGAAACTAATCATCTACGATGTGAACTCTCAAGTAAGTCCTCGTATGCATTTTATTTTTATTTTTCGTTATTTTTATGCATGCATTGAGGACAATGCCTCACTCGAGTTTGGGGGATTGTTATTAGTAATTACCATGTTTAGTTACATTAATCTTAAGCATTACATTTAGGATACATAAATTGCTTGCCATGCCTTTAATTGGAACAAGAATTGCTTAGATTTGATGAATATTCAATGATGACTTTACCAATGCACTTAATTGATAGAATTTTTATTCTAGGATAACCATGAAAAACTTAGAATTTTACTATGATGCTAAATTTGATGAAACACTGTTGTGGTTTGATTGATTTAAGGAGTTCTAGTAAACTTAGGTTGATAATTAACTAATTGGGGATTAGAATAAAAATTGGATGAATGCTAGAGGTGCCCGAAATTGGCTCTAGCATGTGCTAAAAATTGATCACTAGAGGTGCCCAAAACTGGCTCTAGGAGGCGTTAAATTTTTTCGGTTAACTAGAGGTGCCGAAACCGGCTCTAGTCGATTAAATTAACTTAAGAAAACTAAAAATAAAACACTAGAGGTGCCCGAAATTGGCTCTAGTTAAAACATGTTAAAAAGAACCCCTTTCAAGTAATTTGAAAACCTATTGTTTGCATAGAATCCGAAAAAATCAACTTGCACACAACTCCGCACACACTCACAAGCATTATAGTTTGATTCCGAGTAATTCCTCTCGGTTTTCTGAAAAATAAAAAGCCAATCATACTTTGTGCCCCCGGTTGAGAGAATTGAAATCAAGTTCAAAGCTAAGTTTGTGAAAATTTGAAGTCTTGGCGGTAATTATGAGTTTGCATTGCTTGAGGACAAGCAATAGTTCGAGTTTGGGGGTGTGATAAGTGTTCAAAAGTACTATTTTTCTTACCCTTTTTACTCATATTCTTTGTTAGACTTAGGCTCATATTAGTTGCATAGTTAGTCATTCATGCATTAATCCATGTTTCCTTCAAACGTTGAACTTGATTACATAACTTGGTGATTTTTGTGGAAATAGATGCTGCTTTGGTGTGTTTTTGTGTGTGTATGTGCAGGATCACTTGCCAAAGCAATGCCGAGCTAGTTGCCGGGCGGTGCATGAAGGAGACGCCGAGCTAGTTGCCATGGCATTTGTCGACAAAGACCAAAAGCAATATGGATGTCGAAATTCATGACTTTACAAGCCCAAGATGACATGGAGCAAGGCCCAAGCCCAAAGGAATTTGATTGCCATGCAGAGATTAAAGAAGAATTAAATTCCAAGAGGATAGGAGAAGTTCTAATAGGAATAAAATTATAATAAAGAATTATATTCTTTAAAGATAATTTAATTCCAACTCAAACTCCTCCTCAAAGAAGGACTTTGGCCTAGCCCTATAAATACCAAGGAGATTTCGACAAGATGAATAGAGAGAGCAAGAGGGAAATTTGGCAAGTCCAAGTAGGGCAAGAGGAGAGAATTTTCGACAAGCATCAAGGGCAAGGAGGATTTCGACAAGCCTCTTCCTTCATCTTTGTTCGATTGGGTTCATGCTAGGGATTAATTATCTTGTGTTTCTTTGGAACCTAGCCATGAACTAAATTTACTTGGCTATGGTTATTGTGTTTTGTGGTTGTGAGAAACTATTGGTTTTTGTTTAGGTAATAAGAGTTTGCACTTTTCTATTTCAAGGTTTATTCATTCTTGATTCTTATTATTGTTTTTGAGTGAATTGGGAGAGGATCTCGTGATTTCATCCATTTATCTAATATCGGGAGAGTTAGATTCAAGAAACGAATGAATATGATCTTTATGCAATCCAATGATGGTGAAGATTAATCCGGCTTAGGAATAAGTTAAGGATTTCAACGGCTAAGAGGAGCGCAAGATTGGTTGTTGTTCACCCTTGATTCACGCAGGATGTATTATCAAGGCATGCACAAGTAGCTAGAGTTTCGACTTAGGGATAAGAAGAAACCATTGAAGAACGCGCTCCGCCGAACCTTGAAGTTGCTGCCCAGTCGCCCAAGTAGTTGCCCAACTAGTCGCCCAAGCAACCATCAATTAGTTGCCAAGGCAACCCCGTTGTGCAAGTCGCCACGGCAACTGAGTTGCCCATGCACTCTTTTACCAAGACAATCCAATCGGCTATCACACCTCAACTCACGATAACCTAGCCTATCTCTCTCAATTGAATTCATCTTTTATTTTATTTTATTGCTTTCTAGATTAGTAATTAGTTAAACTTCGATAATCCTTTACTTGTGTTTTTGCTTTTTACAGTGCAAGAGACTAGATTCTTGAAGTGGCACCAATCCCTGTGGAGACGATATCTTTTATACTATAACTTGCGACGTGTATACTTGCACATTTGCGTAGCACTTATTACGCGCAACAGTAAACAAACAAAACAACCCTATTTATCCAGTCTAAAACACCTAAGGTTATCCGCATGGCTCTAAAGGGGTGGGTTTCTATATGTTCTCTACATGCAGTGTTGATCCTAGAAGGTACCCAAATTGTCCTTGTTGTCCTCTACTAAGAGTAGCAAGGCCCCCGATCATCACCCATTATAGGCTCCTTTCAACCAGGTTCAATTCAGGGGGACCCATTCGCTTATGCCTGCACGAAGGAACGATATCCTTACGAAAGCATAAGGTACTCGAGCCCCGAAGGTACTTGCTAGGCCTACACGGGAGAACGATATCTCCACGAAAGCATTAGCGTTTTCCCCCCACTTAAAAACGGGTTTATATAACAAATTTTAAATGAGTTAAAATAAACGATCAATTACAACCGAATATTAATTTAATAGTCACTTTAATCCAGAACTTCTAATATTATTAAAATGGTAATTATTTGAAAAAGCTTGACTCTCTTTATTTTGTTAAAAACAAAAAATATTCCTCAGCGGAGTCGCCATCTGTAGCGATGTCCCTCACGCTAAAAAAACGAGTTTTCGAAGTGTTTGTGGTTTTTCGGATATAAAAATATTTATTCCGTGGGGTTTTAAAAACCGCGTTTTATTTAGAAATTGGAGTCGCCACCGGCCACTTAGGTAGGCTGGACACCATAAAACCAGAGATTCAAAAACTTTGGGTTCGGGAGTCGGTTACGGATGGGGAAGGATTAGCACCCCCATACCGCCCAAAATTGGTACTTTAATAATTACCGCTTTATTAATATTAAATTTTCCGGATTAAAGTGACGATTAAATTAAAATTTGATTATAACTACGAGTAAATTTTAAAGGCCCCTTTATCCGAGAGTAAACGCCCAACCACTATCACTACGCCTGATACTGGCCCCGTTTACGCTCGGATAAAAGGGCATCGCATTGACAATTTATATATCTCGATATGCAATCTTAGTGAGCAAAATATAAAACATGGCAAATAATTTAAATACAATAAAATACAAATAAATATTAACATAATAAAATACCAATATAACATAAATAAAATACTAATCTAAAACATACATACATAAATATTAATCTAACTCAAAAACAAATCTAACATAAATAAGATACTACTCTAACACATAAATAAAAAACTATTCTAACACATAAATAAAAATCTAATCTAATAAAATACTAATCTAAAACATACAAACTAAAAAATAAGAATACAATTTTAAATTAACTAATACTTTATTAAATTAAAAAAATTACAATACAAATAAAAAGGGAAGAAAATATACCTAACTAGGAGCTCGAATAACGAACCCCGATTGAACCCCACCGAGATCTACCGCGACCTCTCCAAAAATATTAACTAGATCGGACCTAAAATAGGACCCCGATCGAACCGACTAGGACCGAGGGCACTACCCCGGTCCTTGGCTAGCCGGGAGCTAATGCCCCCTTATTTGGCCTTGCCATGGCCGATTCCCTCTCAAATTGCTTCAATCTTATGCCTATTTATAGGCTATTTTAGGGGTGGAGGGGGGATTTGAGTGACGTGGAGCTTTAGGCTCCATAATTCCTTTTTTTTTGATAATATATTTATTATTATTATTATTATTTATATTTTTATTATTATATTTTTTTACCTTTTATATATATATATTTTACCTTTTTTATTAATTTTTATATTAATAATACTACCATTAAAATAATACTAATAACACTAAAACCCGGTCAAAAATGAGTGATTACGGTTACCTTCAATCACGCACAAGGCGATCCAATATAAATCATACATAAGATACATAGAAATATCGACAAGCAAGCTTATCAAACAACATGGCATCATATCATTCATGAAGTAAAACATCAGACAATGTAGCACTAGTGTGAGGAACACACCTCTAGCAACTATAGCTAACGAGCTTTCTACTGGTGTTGCTTTCCACGATCAGTGGTTTCGCTCGACCCTGCAACACTCGACCCTACAACCAATGTAACATTAGAATCTTCACCACTAAAACCTTAAGCCTAATTGATTTAACCAATGAATCAATACTCACGTGTGACCCTAGTTGTAGGAACCGGAGCTGACAAGATCGGAGATGGATCCGAGCAAGAACGGTCACCTTCAAAACATAAACATAATCATTACAACTCTAAACGTGATCGAATCCTCTTGAACAACATTAATAATAGAAAAAAGGTATGGTAGGAGAATTCGGATCAAAAATGGATAATTTAGGTCGAGCGGACGCAAAAAATGAATTTGGGAGGTCAAAATTGTTTAAACGGATCAGGATGAACTGGATCGGGTTGGGCCAGTTCGGGTCAGATCGGATTGGGCCAATTCGGGTCAAATCGGATTGGGTCAGTTCGGGTTAGAGCAGGTCGAATCAAATCGGATGAAATCGGGTCAGGTTAGATAGGACCGTGTCGGACCGGGTCAACCTAGGTCATTTTGGTTTGGGTCGGTTTGGGTCAACCTATGTTGGGTCAAACTTGATTTATTGGGTTAGATAAGGCCCAACAAAATAAATGGATAGTTTAAGAATTAATTAAAATAAATAATGGGCATTGGGCTTATATTGGTTTTGGGCTAGATTAAAAAAATTTAGGGTTTTATCATATTGTTTGAAACAAGATATGTTAGGGCTAGGGTAAGGATGCAGCGCTAGAGGCGGCTTCAAAGGGAAGAGGACGACGACGCAAGGCCCAAAAAATAGAAAAAAACAAAAATGCTAAAATGATTCGAATAATTTTCTTACCGATTTAAAGCTAAAATGAGCCAAAATTAGATAAAAGTATGTATTTATACTCCAATATTAGGGTTGGGCCAATTAAGGTTCAAATATAAAAAGAGTGCAACACTTGACCGAATTAGAGCCTTAGGTCAATGGAAAAAACCTGGGATAAAGCTTGAGGTGCTAGAGGTCATGGGCTCAAACCTCAATAGCCACATTTTGCACATCTTTTTTATTTATTTTTAAGAGATTCAAACACAAAATGACTTAAGGGATTTAATATCCAACACTTATAGAAAAAATTAACGTAGTTGGAATGGCTAAAGCTTGGAAAAGGAATCAACAGGTTGTGAGTTCAAGTTTCCACAAACCTAAGATTTTATATTTTTGAGCACCGAAGCAAAATGGGAAATTTACAGAAAGGTCCCTGAAGGTTTGAAATTTTCAAAATTTGGCCCAAAAGATTTTAAATCTACTTAATTAAACCTTTAATCTTTAAGCAAGACTCCTAGCCTATTGGTGGGTGTTACAACTCTCCCCTTCTTAAAGAAATTTCGTCCCTAAAATTTTTACCTGATATGAAGAAATATGGATACTACTTCTCCACGGACTCTTTCGTCCCCCACGTAACTTTTTCTATACCGTGGTTCCTCCATAAGACCTTTACCATCGGAATGGTCTTTTTCCTTAGAACTCTTGCATCTTGGGCCAAAATACGAATAGGGTCATCCTCAAAAGTCAAGTTAGGGCTCACCTCAATCTCCTCAATCAAGATCACGTGAGACGGATCAGATCGGTAGCGTCGCAACATAGATACATAGAAAACATCATGGATACACTCAAGTTCTGGAGGTAGCTCAAGCCGATAAGCAACTGGTCTGACTCTCTGAAGAATACGGTATGGTCCAATGAATCTCGGGCTCAGCTTGCCTCTTCGACCAAATCTTAGAACCTTCTTCCATAGAGAAACTTTCAAAAATACTCGATCACCAACCTCAAACTCAATATCTCTACGCTTAAGACCAGTATATGATTTTTGTCTGTTAAAAACGCCTTAAGCCTATCTTGAATCAACATGACAGTGTTTTCAGCTTCCTGAAGAAGCTCGGGTCTCAAAGGCCCATGCTCAGTCAACTCTGTCCAACCAATAGGAGTACGACATTTTTTATGGGACAAAGCTTCATATGGTGCCATCTGGATACTGGCCTGATAACTGTTATTATAAGCAAACTCGGCCAAATGTAGAAAGTCCTCCCAACTACCCTGAAAATCCAATATGCATCCCCTCAACATATCTTCTAAAACCCAAATGACTCTCTTTGATTGGTCATCAGACTGAGGATGAAAAGATGTGCTAAAATTCAAACGAGTGCCAAGTACCTTATGCAAAGCCCTCTAAAACTTCAATGTGAATCTCGAGTCACGATAAGAGATAATGGATAGAGGAATTCCATGCAAATGAACAATCTCTAAAATGTAGAGCCGAGCTAACTTATAGAGGGAAAATTTAGTTCGAACTAGAATAAAGTGTGTTGTCTTCGTGAGACAATCCACAATCACCTATATTGCATTTTTTCGGGAAGGAGTCAAAGGAAAACTGGTGACAAAATCCATAGTTACACTCTCCCACTTCCACTGCGGAATCTGAATTGGCTGAAGCAACCCAGAGGGCAACTGGTGTTCAACCTTAATCTGCTGGCACGTCAAACACTTACTCACAAAGTCTACTACATCACGCTTGAGTCCCTTCCACCAAAACCTCTCTATAAGGTCTCTATACATTTTGTTTCATCCTGGGTGCATAGAATAAGGACTGTCATGAGCCTGTCAGAGAATGGTACGCCTTAACTCTAAATCCTTAGGGATACAATATCTACCCCGATAGCATAGAATACCATCCTGATCGAAGGAAAAGTCGGTAGTGGTACCCTACTGAACCTTCTTCACCTTGTGCATCAAGTACACGTCATGAGGCTGGCCTGCCTTAATCTCGGCAGCCAAGGTGGGCTTAACTCAAAGCTCTGCCAACAAACCAGCGACATCAAATAAACTCATCCTGGCAAATAGAACTCTCAGATCAGATATTACGCTGCGACTCAAAGTATCTATTACAACATTAGCCTTGCCCGGATGATACTCGATCTCACAATCATAATCTTTGAGCAACTCCAACCATCGACGTTGCCTCAAATTAAGCTCTTTCTGGGATAGCAAATACTTCAAACTCTTATGGTCGGTGAAGATATATAGCACTTTTCTCCATAGAGATAGTGTCTCCAAATCTTTAGCGCAAAAATTACTGCAGTTAACTCAAGATCATAGGTAGGATAGTTTTGCTCATGCGGATTAAGCTGTCGGGACGCATAAGTGACAACTTTCCCATCTTGCATCAGTACACTCCCCAAGCCGGTGTGCAAAGCATCACTAAAGACTGTATAATCCTTTCCAGACTCGGGTTAGATCAAAACTGGAGCTTCAGTCAAAACCATCTTCAGCCTCTCAAAACTAGATTGTTGTGCCTCAGACCAGACAAAAGGGACATTCTTCCTTAAAAGTTTTATCATAGGGGCTGCCATAATGGAGAAACATTTGACGAATCTCCGATAATAACCTACTAAACCCAAGAAGCTACGGATCTCAGTTACATTCTTGGGCTGCTTTCAACTGTTAATAGCCTCAATCTTCTTCGGGTCTACACGAATACCATCGGCTGAAACAATATGCCCCAAAAATACGACCTCTCTGAGCCAAAATTCACACTTGCTGAACTTAGCAAATAGCTTGTGCTCCCTCAAGGTCTAAAGAACAATCCTCAAGTGCTTCTCATGCCATGCCTCTGTCTTAGAATAGATTAAAAGATCATCAATATAAACTATGATAAACTGATCTAAACAGGGTTGAAACGCCCGATTCATCATATCCATGAAAGCTGCAGGGGAATTAGTTAAGCCAAAAGGCATCACCAAAAACTTATAGTGACCGTACCTAGTAGGGAAAGTTGTTTTAGGGATATCAGAACACCTGACCTTTAGCTGGTAGTAGCCTGACTGCAAATCAATCTTAGAGAAGATAGTGGCTCCTCTAAGCTGGTCAAATAAGTCATCAATGCAGGGCAAATGACTTGTTCTTTATCGTCAATTTATTCAACTTTTGGTAATCAATACACAACCTTAAGGTCCCATTTTTTTCTTGACAAATAGAACTGGAGCTCCTCCACGGTGAAACGCTGGGTTGAATAAAACCACGGTCAATAATCTCCTTTAATTAGACCTTTAACTCTTTTAACTCTTCAGGTGCCATATGGTAGGGTACCATTGACACCGGTGTAGAGCCCTCAAAAGTCTGAATCACAAACTCATCTCTGTCGGGCGGTAAACCAGGCAGTTCCCCTGGAAATACATCCAAAAAATCTTTTACCGCTCGAATCTCCAGTACCCCAGAATTGGAACTTTGAGAATACAAAACGTAGGCCAAGAACGCTTCGTTTCCCCTTATAATCATTTTTCTACTACTAAAGTTGTAACAACATTAGTTATGAATCCTCTTCGTTCACCGATCAGGGTAACCTCCTAATCATCTGAAGTCTTCAAAATTGCCTTCTTAAACTCACAATCAAGGTTAACCCAGTGCTCAGTTAACCAATCTATTCCAAGAATAAGATCGAACCCTTTGAAAGGAAGTTATATCAGATCAGCCATAAAAACTTCACTCCGAACCACAAGAGGACATCTCCTATAGACTCGATTAACCACTATAGATTTTTCTACGTGCCTTTGAACAATAATAGGATACTCGATAATTTCAACATGAATATCCAAAGTACCAACAATAGTGCTCGCAATGTAAGAATGAGTGGAACCATTGTCAAGGAGTGCAAAGTAATGAGATGAATGAATAAATAAAGTACCTGCAATCATATTCGGAGCGTCACGCTCATCAAGAGTCTTAGATGCATACACCAAATTCGGCTGCCTAGCATCAGATCTAGTAGGTCCTCTACCATGAGCTGGTCGACCCCTACTAGCAGATCCTGTAGTAAAAACAAAATTATCAGGCCGACTCTGACTACGACCCTAGAAGGTGCCTATACTGAACTCTGTGATCTAGATGGTGCTGAATATGAACCATAATTTTGCAGATAATCTTTAACAAAGTGCTCGCCAGACCCACATTTAAAACAAGTACCCGCCTTCCTCATGTATTCCCTAGGGTGTTATCGGCCACAAAAAAAAACAAATAGAAGAATGCATACTACTAGAGTTGCCTTCAGAACCAATATAAGTAGCTGTTTGAACTGATCATCCAAACCCAGACCGACTCTACTGAACTGCCATGGCCCTAGCTCTTTTACCTGGACGAGAAGATGATTATGAATGACCTGAGTAACCAAAAGACCTTTTGGACTGCTCTCTCTATTGTCTTTCTTTCTCATTGATAAGATTCTCAACCACCTTTGCTACTTTGGCCTTCTTTACAAGCTCGTCAAAAACCCGCTTACAATGCGAATCTACCTGAGACCTGATAGAAATCCAAAGTCTTTCCTTAAACCTTTCACTCATCTTTTCCTCTGTAGGGAACATAGTGGTAGCATATCTACTGAGCTCTATAAACTTCAACTCATACTCTGAAATATACATGTCACCTTACTTGAGATCAAGAAAACGCTTACACTGTACCGCAAGATATCTGACGCCTATATACCTTCTCCGAAACTTATCTAAAAAATATGGTAGGGTTATGCGATCTGCGGGGGTGTTCTTCAAGATGGTTCGCCACCAATTGTGAGCTTACCCTTCAATAGCGAGGTGTAAGCTCAAAGCCTCTAATATCGGGTAATCGATCTCATCCAAGACTCGATCGGTATGATCCATCCATAACTCAGCTAAATTAGGGGCCACCTTAAAAATGCCATTAAAGAACTTTGCACCAGTATGTAAGAGTCTCTTTGATATCGTGGTCCTATGGGCTTTCGGTTGTGAGCTCTTCTGAAGTGTCCTCCAAACATAACGACCAATTATCGCCTCATCAACAACATCTGACTCATGAGACCCTGGCATAGGTGGATCTCGAACAAGTGGATCTTGAACTGGAGGACCTCGGACAGATAGATCCTAAACAGGAGGGTCACGGACAAACGAATCCCAAACATGAGGATCACAGACAAGAGGGTAATGGACATGCAGATCCCGAACAAGAGGATCATGGACAAGAGGGTCACGGACAAGCAGATTGGAAACAAAATAAGGGTCTTCGATATCAGTAATTCTGCGTGATCGACCCCGAGTAGAACGACGACTTCTACGACCTATAGGGGTATCCATAAACTCCACTCAAGATCTACAATTATAAGAAAACTATTGTCAGATTGGTACCGAAGTATCGACATAAATAAAATTTAATTAGAAAACATGTGGTATGGATTTAATGAAAGATATTTGCTCAAAACGTGAAAATATTCAATGCATGCCAAATTCATAAAATTTATTTGTTATTATTATTATTTGATTTTAGTGAGACTCACAATCCAAGTGTTAGAACCTGAGGCTCTGATACCACCCAAATGTGACGCCCCTTACCTGGGCAAAACGAAACAACCGAGCCAAGGAGGCCACATTCTACTACATAAAAGACATACAAAATCCATACTTGAAAATTTTATTAATTTACTTATAATGATCAATTTTATTTTCCAAAAAGACGCGAGGATAATTTAAAATAGGTAATGTCGATAAAATAAACATAGCATACATTACACCATTTAGTTTAAATCCATAACATCCCAAATCATAAGATTAAAACCAAGTCTTAAAACACAACGTCCAAAGCCTATTTCATATGAAATCCCAAATTAAAGTTATCCATACAACTTAAACAAAATATGACAAACGAAATTTAGTATAACGTACTACAACAAAATGTGATAAAGTTCGTCGATCCTCCAATACCAACCAAGCCTAACGTCCACTGCAATCTGAAAGGGGGAAAAATAAAAGCATGAGCTATAGAGCCCAGTGTGTTCTCATAGTGCAAAAAGGTAATAAGGCAATCATACAACCAACATATACGATAATCCATAACATGATGTAATTAATGTAGTGACGGCTAATAAATCCTAAGAACCCAACGTCTACTTACCAATAGTGGAGGCTTCCATGAACCTCTTTTCGCTAACTCACCATCATATAGCAGATTTATCAAATGGATTGGGAGAGATACCCGGCTTCAAAAGAACCGCAACAAACAAATAGGGGGTTTACCAAATGAATCAAGAATAGATACCCGGCTTCAAGAGAACCACATCAAGTCTCGTTTTAGCCCCCAATCTAAGAGAACCACATCAAGTCTCGTTTTAGCCCCAATCTAAGAGAACCGCCCATAACTTCCTCCTACAACCTAATCCCAATTATGGCATAACAAGTATGATATATGCATGTCATAACATACTTTATGGTATCATATTAGGTACATAACATATCAGGACTAGTCGCATCAAAGTTCAGATTTACACATATACCATATCATGACATATTTCATAGGGCTTAGTTATACTCATAAACATATAACCAAAAGCATGCTATTCAAACAACATGTTACCTTCAATCACGCACGAGGGCGATCCAATATAAATCCTATATAAGATGCATATCAATATCGACAAGCATGCTTATCAAACAATATGGCATCATATCATTCATCAAGTAAAACATCAGATAATGTAGCACTAGTGTGAGGAACATACATCAAGCAGCTATAGCTAACGAGCTTCCTACTTGTGCTACTTTTCACGATATGCGGTTCTACTAGATCCTGCAACACTCGACCCTACAACCAATGTAACATTAGAATCTTCACCATTAAAACCTTAAGCCTAATTGATTTAACCAATGAATCAATACTCACGTGTGACCCTAGTCGTAAGAACCGGAGCAGACAAGATCAGAGATGGATCAGGGCAAGAACGATCGCCTTCAAAACATAAACATAACCATAGAACTCTAAATGTGATCGAATCCTCTTAAACAATATTTATAACCTAAAAAGGTAAGATTGGAGTGTTCAAATTGAAAAACGGATGATTTAGGCTGAATGGATGCAAAAAAGGATTTAGGAGGTCAAGATTGGTCAAACAGACTTGGCCAGGTCGGGCCAGACTAGGTCAAACCAGGTCGGGTTGGGCCAGTTTAGGTTGAATCGGATTGGGCTGGTTTGGGTTGAATTAGATTAGGCCAGTTTGGGTCAGACCAGTTCGAGTCGGAGTAGGTTAGAGCGGGTCGGATCGGATGAAACTGGGTCAGGTCAGATGGGACCGGGTCAGACCAGGTCAACTTGGGTCATTTTGATTTGGGCTGGTTTGGGTTAACCTGTGTTGGGTCTAACTTGATTTATTGGGTTGGATAAGGCCCAATAAAATAAATGGATATTTTAAGAATTAATTAAAATAAATAATAGGTAATGGGTATTGGGCTTATATTGGTTTTGGGCTAGGTTAAAAAATTTAAGGTTTTATCATATTGTTTGAAACAAGATATGTTAGGGCTAAGGTAAGGATACAGCACCGGCGTAGGCGACAAGGGGAGGAGGACGGCTACGCATGGCGGCACAAGGCCCAACAATAGAAAAAAAATAAAAATACTAAAATGATTAGAATAATTTTCTTACTGGTTTAAAGCTAACGACGGCGTATAAAAGAGAGGGATGAAGAGCCGCGACCAACAATTGCATTTTCTGGCAAACGGTGGGGAGGAGGAGCGGCACCTGTTAGCGACAGAACGACGGTAGTCAAAAAGGGGACGGCGGCGGCCAAAAATTGCAAGGGGGAGGGTTGAATGATGCAAATAGCTAGGGTTAAAACAAATGATTAAAATGAGCCAAAATTAGAAAAAAAAGTATGTATTTATACTCCAATATTAGGGTTGGGCCAATTAAGGTTCAAATATAAAAAGAGTGCAACACTTAATAAAATTAGAGCCTTGGGTCAACGACAAAAACCTGGGATAAGGCTTGAGGTGCTAGAGGTCATGGGTTCAAACCTCAATAGCCACATTTTGTACATCTTTTTTATTTATTTTTAAGAGATTCAAACACAAAATGACTTAAGGGATTTAATATCCAACACTTATTAGAAAATTAATGTAATTGGAATGGCAAGAGCTTGGAAAAAGAATCAAGAGGTTGTGAGTTCAAGTCTCCACACACCCAAGATTTTATATTTTTGTGCACCAAAGCAAAATAGGAAATTTACAGAAAGGTCCATGAAGGTTTGAATTTTTCAAAATTTGGCCCAAAAAGATTTTAAAACTACTTAATTAAACCTTTAATCCTTAAGCGAGACTCCTAGCCCTATTGATGGGTGTTACACAAACTTGCTACCATTTTCATCATCTTCTTTACACCATCGCGCATTCAGTCTAATCAATTTCATTTTCTTATTTCATTTGATCCTTAATCCGTTGTCATCTCCCATCACAATGATACATGTATGAGAGGGGTGAAACTAGTCATCTTGGACAAGAAGCTGAAATTATTTGTGAAGTTTGGAAAGTCAGTCGACTTGCAATGACTTTTCAGGTGAGATCCAAATGTTTCTTGTAACGACCCAATTTTTAGGTTAGCGAATCAGGTCTTGGACATGGGTTATGAATCTTTATTCTGGAAATCTAATTTAAGGATATTTAAGTTTGGGCTCATTATTTTGGGGAAAATATTTTGAATTTTAAATAGGTGTAGGTGGTTGAAAAGGGGGAAGAAGATATTATAAGGAGAGAAAAAAGGAAAAAATTGGGAAAAAATGGTGGATAGAGTTTTAGAGAGAGGGGATAGCTTTCAACTCATTTTTGTTGTCAACTAATGGACCGTTTCTAACATCGCCGACACTGTTGGAAAGATCTCACCGAGACGAGTCGGCCAATGGTCACCAAGTCACCGTCACTGTTTGCTGAGGTGAAGGGAAGCAAGTTTTAGGTTGCTTAAAATGAGGCACTTTTGGTGGCCAAATCACGAAACGGAGGGCACCACCGTCTTCATCAATGTCCAGACAATGGGACTGGAGCTTGCCATTTCTGTCTGACCATCGGAGTACCCATCACACGCCCCTATGCACCGCCCCTGTGTGTAGGAGAGGTTCAGCTGTAATGGGCCGTTATAACCAGCTTGGGACGATCCATTTGGGTTGTGATAGCTCTTTAAAGAACGTGTATTTTTCCTTAATTTATAGGTCTTATTGTCCCCACATTGGCATCTATTGCATCCATTTCTGCATTTTTATGTCTATTTATGCATATTTTCTAACTTAGTTCCTATGTTTCGAGTTTTGTATATTTCTGCCTATTTTTGCCTTGTTGTCGTTGCATTGCCAATATCCTTGCAGAGGTTGTTTTCACCACTACAGCTAGTTCGACACTACATCTGCCAGCAGTCCAGTCTGCTCAAGGATAAGGACGAATATGCCAGCTGTCCAGTTTGTCACAACAAATTTTGTACGACGCCTGGCACGCAAATAACCTACAGGACAATTGTCCTTCCTTGGGTGGCCTATAAAAGGACTATTTTGGAGGAGAGAGAGTCATGTTATTCTTATTTTCATATCATCTTTAACCTCCAACTTTTATTCCCCTCCTATGGTGGCGTTATTTTCTAGAAATCCGAGGTGAAGTAAGACATATCTATCCAAGGAAATGAGGAGTCAAGTGCTGAATCAAGGAAATATCTTGTTATCTTCTTAAACTTCTCTTTATTTTGATTGTTTTTTTTGGAGATTTACTTGTATTTGTGCTCGTATTGACATTGGTTTAATTTCCTGGAGCTTGTTGTACTTGTTTAAACTATTTTCTTAGTTTAATATATATCAGTGTTAGCTTTTTTTAAGCTTTAATTATTGGATCTGACTTAAGTTTTGGATGAGAGTGTTTAACTAGTCATTGACATCGAAAGATGCAGTGTCAAGTTAGATTAATGAGTTTTACAACAAAAGTTGGTTGGATGCAATGAAAGTTGATCCACTCGTTTGAAGGGCTATAGTCTCGACTTACGACGAAAGTTGAAGCTGATATACATCCTGAGTCAATGGTTGAAGGTTGAATAGAAGCCAATACTCAAGCTGACCTCTACATCGCTGATTAAACCAATCTTTACCTCGAAGCATACTTGATCTTTCTGCCAAGCTGAACCAAGGAGAACCAAGCATTATTCTCATAATTGTCTATCTTTTATTAATCTCTATTATCGCTACCACATTGAATCATTTACCTTTCTTTTTATACTATTATTGCAATTACCATTGCACCAACAACTACTACTTTCACAATATTGTATTGTAGTCATATAAGTTTAAACGTAATACACCATCCTCATAGGATTGATATTCAAACAAGATTTCCTTAATTTTCTTGTATTGATAGTGTAGCCACTACGTTGAAATGCTACAGCGTAAATCATAGACTGGATACAACATATCATCATCAGTCTAATAGACAGGCAGGGGTGTCTAACCATGCAATTAAAAATGTTATAGAAAAGTAGTGAACACCATTAGGAAAGATTGGTCCTATCGTTTAGATGATGCATTGTGGGCTATATGTACTGCATACAAAACTCCGTTGGGAATGTTGCCATATCAACTGGCATTTGGAAACTCTTTTCATTTGCCAGTAGAGCTCAAGCACAAGGCCTTGTGGGCTCTTAAGCAAGCCAACCTTGATTATAAGGCAACAAGAAAGAAGCTCTTGCTAGATATCACAGAATTAGAGGAAATTCAACGCAACGCCTATAAAAATGCTTCTATTTACAAGGACAAGAGCAAGCGCTGGCATGATAAGATAATTTTACATCGACAATTTGAAGCTGGACAATTGGTTTTGCTATCCAACTCTAGATTGAAACTGCACTAGGGAAATTGAGATCACATTGGTCTAGACATTTTAAAGTTGTGGAAACATTCCCATATGGTGTTGTCACACTCCAAGATACAAAAGGGGGAGATCTATTCAAAGTCAATGGCCAACATTTGAAACTCTATTATGGTGACTTTGACCCTGGAAATATTGAGACCATTAAATTGGTCAATTTTTTTGAAAAAGATCTTTTTAATTACTTTATTAGGATTAGATTTTATTTTCCTTGTTTTTTTAATTTCCTTTATTTCCTTTTTGCAGAATAAAAATCTCTTCGTTTTGTTTATTCTCTAACAAACTTGTACGGTGAAAGGATGCACAAGATATAAATGCAAGGCTCTGAGGGCAAATCGAGTAATTATATTATACTGATTTCTCCTAATAATCATAGCCTTTCATCACATGAGCAGGAAATATAATGAATGGGCATGATTTTTAAGCCAAGATTAGTCTTAAAACCTCATCGCATTAGACAGTAACAATTGTCCCTTTCTATTTCCCCTCTTCTTTTCCTCTTTATTAAACAGCTTGTTTTTCATTGAAGGCTCATTTGTTTTTCTACTTTCTCTGAGTATTCAATGCTATAAAGTTTTCATTTTTTCTCTTCAAGTTCTTTCATTTTTCATCTTCTTTCTTATAATCATCCATGGCTAAAATAAGAGTAGCCCAAAAAATAGAAAAGGAAACCTCCGTTCAAGATATTCTGAGCTCGGAGTCAAACCCACAATTGGAAGAACCCATTGCTCCTGAAGAAATTCCTGAGTATGAGGTTTTCTAAATTGGTCTTGCAGGTGAACGTTTCACAGAGCACATCCAAAAGAGAAGCATCCACCCTTAGAAAGGAGCTAAACTCTCCGCTGATAAAGAACCTGGAAAATCCATCTACAACAACATCGCACTCTACAATTGGGGCAGATTCTATGTTCATCATGGTAGATATAATGCTACCATGAGAAGAGAATTCTATGCAATTTAAGACTTGTTTTTGTTAGGGAACACTATATTCCTTGAAGTGCATCTTCCATTAACAAGTTGTTTAATGCTATTGTAAATGTGGATGAGCATGCTTTATTTGTGGATGATATTACTGATGAGAAATTTGCTATGTTAGTTGAAGACTTGTGTATCGCAGGTGCATTATGGTCTGGGACCAATGCTGGAAATTTTACCATGTTAAGAAAATTTCTAAACTTGCCTGCCAAAATTTGGTTTCAATTCATCAATTCTAGGTTGCTATCCTCAACCCATGGCACAACTGCTTCTCTTGATAGAATGTGTCTGATACATTCTATCATCAAGCAAAGGAAAATTAATGTGGGGGCAATGATACACAAGGAGATTAGGGGCTTTGCTGAAAAGAAGATTGACATATTGGCTTTCTCTTCATTGATCATGCAACTTTGCAAATCAAATGGGCTAAAACCTTAGAAGAATGAAGAGATGACTGCCAATAAAAGGGCCATCAACAAGATTTCCATAGAAAGAATGATTCATGCCTTTGATGTTCCTACACCGAAATTAGGTATTGCAACGAGGGATGATAAGGATAAAGCTAAAGTGGAAGCTACACCAGAAAATGTCCCATCGAGTGATGAAGTATGGCAAAAACTTTTGAAGATAGAGGACAAACTCGATGTAGTCATGAGCAAATTGGGAGTTGTTACGACCACTGTACAAACTATGGATCTGGCATAGAAGAGGTTCTATGCCTTTGTGAAGACATGGCACAAGTCTGCACTTGCTGCCATGAGCCGTTTAACTCTAGTTGAGCTGTCAGAATTCCCTGTTTTCCCTCCAATCATCCAAAGTTATGATTTCTCCTCCGATGCTGCTACCAAAGATGTACCAGCCAACTCAAGGAATTCTTTTGGCAATGTTAGCAAAGTTGGTGGCCCACCACGAGAAGAGGTATCGAGTAAGATCATCAGGGATTATTTGTTTGATTTGAACATCCCTACAGATATGGATGCCATAGCCACTGCTGTTGAGAATGATGAAGTCCTTGTTGAGGACTTATATAAAGATGAAGATGGGAGTTTTACTGCTGAGAAGTTCGCCACAGATAAAGTTGTTGAGAAATATTTGGTTGCATTTAAGAGTGTGGATGTAACTATAGAAAGACCTAAGATAAAGCTAGCTACGGTGAGACCGGTAGAAGTTGCACCCACAGAAGATGAACAAGAGGAAAACCCGCTTGCAATGGTGCTATATAAGGCACCACCATAGTTTATCATCTCTGAGGATATGGCCGATGATGCCGAAGTGGAAGAAGGGGCTGAAATAGAAGAAGAAGCTGATCAAGATGTTGATAAGACTCCTCTTCCTAAGAAAAAAGAAGAGAAAATGCTCTAAGTCCAAAGAGAAGATCAAGAAGAGGAGCAAAAAGAAGAAGAGGCAATCCACCTCCTCATCTCATTAGCCAGAAAACTGAGTTAATTTTGTTTTTAGTTTCTTTAGGCATGCATTTCATGTAGTGTAATTTCATTTTGTATCTCTGTTTTGTCACTACATTTACATTGTCATTGTAACAACATATAGTTGTAATTGCATTGTACTCAGCATTGTGATTGTATTCTGTTATTGCGTTTTGTCATTACATTCTGTCATTGCATTCCTTCTATTTTCTTTTGCATTGAGGATAATGCAACATTTAAGTTTGGGGGTATACGTCTAGGGTTGAAATACACCTCTATTTCAAAAAATTTAAGAATTGTTTTCTAAGCAAATGTAAGGTGCCTTTGTTTTGAAAATTCTTGTGCTTGCATTCGATGTATTAATCTCGAATTGTTCTAATCTTTGATAAGCATGTTAGATATACATAATGGATAATTGCATCCTTTAGCTCTTCATTGATGTATATGTTGGTTTGATAAGAGAATATCTAGTATCATTCCTTTTATCTTTGGATGACCTTATCATGTTGCAACATATGTGTTATATATCTATATTTGTATATCTTATTAAGTATAAATAAAGGCATTCCAATGTGAGTGCATTGAAATAAATAAAGTAGCTTTAAGGGGAAACACTCATCTACATGCGTTAGAAAAATGAAATTGGCCAAAGGCTATCCCTGCATGAGTGTGTGTCATTACAATGAATTACTTCTTGGGGGTTCGTTGCACAGCATCTTACTTCTTAGGGTTTAGGGTGCATTTATTTTTTGATATCATTCTCTTCATAAAAAATGAAAAAAGAAAAGAAAAAGAAATAAAATATATATATGTTATTATGTGTGGTGATAAATAAATGTTGTTAGGAGGAATGAATCTAAAATGTTAGGGATGATGTTAGGTATTCTTGAATTGCTTGCTTATCTATTGATGTGAAATTGAGTATGCATTTATCTCTCTTGTCGATGCATCAAATTTATTAATTGATTAAGATAATTCAAGTATCTATAATGCCTTTGATCTTTTGTTGGACCTTGTTGTTTTGATCTTTACTTGAGGAAAAGTAAGAACTCAAGATTGGGGGTGTGATAGCTCTTTAAGAACATGTATTTTCCCTCAATTTATAGGTCTTATCGTCCCTACATTGGCACCCATTGCATATATTTTTTGCATTTTCATGTCTATTAATGCATATTTTCTAACTTAGTTCATATGGCTCGAGTTTTGCCTATTTTTGCCTATTTTTGCTTATTGTCCCTGCATTGCTAATGTCCCTGTAGAGATTGTTTTTACCACTACAGCCAGTTCAACACTGAATTTGCCAATTGTCCAGTCTGCTCAAGGATAAGGAAGAATATGCCAACTGTCTAGTTTGTTACAACAAATTTTGTATGACGCCCGACACGCAAATAACCTGCAGGACAAGCGTCATTCCTTAGGTGGCCTATAAAAGGACTATTTTGGAGGAGAGAGAGAGAGTCACGATATTCTTATTTTTCATATCATTTTTAACCTTTTAGTTTTTATCCTCCTCCCATGGCGGCTTAAGCTTATTTTCTGGTGATCAAAGGTGAAGTAAGGCAGATCTATCAAAGGAAATGAGCAGTTAAGTGCTGAATCGAGGAAATATCTTATTATCTTCTTAAACTTCTCTTTATTTTGATGGTTTTTTGGAGATTTACTTGTATTTGTGCTCGTATTGACGTTGGTTTAATTTTCTGGAGCTTGTTGAACTTGTTTAAACTATTTTCTTAGTTTAATATATATCAGTATTGGCTATTTCTTAAGCTTCAATTATTGGATCTGATTTACATTTTGCATGAGAGTGTTTAACTAGTCATTGACATTGACGGATGTAGCGTCAAGTCAGATTAATGAGTTTTACAACGAAAGTTGGTTGGACGCAACAAAAGTTGATCCACTCGTTCGAAGGGCTATAGTCTTGACTTACAACAAAATTTTAAGCCGATCTACATCCCTAAGTCAATGGTTGAAAGTTAAATGGAAGCTAATACTCAAGCTCACCACTACATCGCTGATTAAACCAATCTTTACCTCGAAGCGTACTTGATCTTTCTACCGAGCTGAACGAAGGAGATTCAGGCTTTATTCTCATAATTCTCTATCTCTTATTAATATCTGTTATTGCTACAACATTCAATCATTTGCCATTCTTTTTATACTGTTATTGCAACCACTATTGCACCCACAACTATCACTTTCACAGTACTGTATTGTAGTCACATAAGTTTAAACGTAATATACTATCCTCGTGGTATCGAGCCAAAAACTTGTTGCGTGTAGTGATGTACTATAAATGATACGCAATCAGTGCAAGTATACATATCGAACAAGTAATAATAGTGATAAGTAAGATCGTCTTCACATGGATTGGAGGAAATTTAAGCAAGGTTTAAGCACTCCAAATAGAAACTGAATATTAAATGAAAGAGTTGATATGAGCAGTTAAAAGAAATGTTGTAGCAAAAAATGTATTAAAAACTGGAGCGATATGATAAGAATTCAAAGATCCTCTCACGTGTGGAAACTCTCAAATAAGATGATAGGTCGGGTTTATCAAGGAATCCTATGCCTAGTTTTCATAAATGCTTAACATTTTTTAACTTTTAAGATGCTCGATAGAGCTTACGCATGTGCTTCTAAACTATCTCTAGCAAGAAACTAACAGTAAGAATGCTACAGCAATACCTCTCGGCGTGAACCTTAACAAGCTACTATCCTTGAAGTTCTACTCCTTTTAGTCGTTGGAACTCTATCCTTATCTCTAAGGTGAGTTAGGGTTTTGCCTCTTAGCATCAAACCCTTTTGTCCTCGTAGATCTTAGCTTAACTCTCTCGATCATTAAGCATAAAACAAAGGTAACGACTAACTCTCGAAAGCTCTTACAAACCCAAGTCAATAAAATGGTGAACAAAGCATATATGAATCTGGAAAAAAGCTAAAGCATTCATTCAACAATCAACATAATCATCCATAATAAACCCAAGCCATTTAAAGTTAGTTCATGGCTAGGCAAATATCATCTAAATTCATCCGTTTAATACAACCCATTTCAGAAAATTAAGGAAATGTAAGGAGCAACTAAGAGTAAAGGAAAACTCCCAAGCTGTCGTGGGCTGCCATGAACCATCTTAAGCTTGCTGCTTCTCTCAAAGGCCAGCAAGATCGTCCCTTGGAGCTTCAACAATGGAGGATACCAAGATGAAGGAGTTGTTTCTCTCTTTCTTAGCTCATAAAGCACTTTTTTCAGCTCTCCCTTAAATGTGGGTGTCATATCCTTCATATAGTGGGGGTTCCTAGGGTTTTGTGCCCTTAATTCCTTGTGTACCCTAGGGAATATTCCCTTCACCTGTGTGGCATAGCTGGCTAGTGGGGGGTTCACATGTGGGCTGCAAAATATATTATTTCCTTGTCTTTTTGTGCATCCAGAAATGTCGTCCGAAATGCCGCAGCATATTTTCCTTTCCCAGCAACGCTCATTAACTCACATGCACATAACCACACCAAAACAACCCTTTCTCTCAAGCAACACCAATTTCACAAATATGTAAAAACAACCAAGCAAACACCACCAAATGCCATTATATGAGCTAAATACATCTATATGCAGTGAAATGAGCTTAAAACCAAACAATAACCTAACTAAAAAGGTATGAAATGTATACTTTTTACAAGGTTAACACACCCCCAAACTTAAGCTATTGCTTGTCCTCAAGCAATGAGTATATATGAACAAAGAAAATGCTATGGCAAAGATCAGCTTAAGACGGTTCTATGGCAAAATTTCAACCCTCAGAAAATATAGGCTTCAACATGCTAGACAAGTTTGAGATTTTAAAAACTTTTCTTTAGAGCAAGATTCTTTGTATGTGTGTGCGCAATTGCATCCAATCTATGCTTATTATACTATAGTATTTGTTAATCAATTAAGCACAAGTTTACTCCCATATTCTAACTTTTTTTGAAACTACTAGGAGGGGAGTCAGCTCATCACAACTACCGTCCTTAACTCTAGATGAATATGAAGTAAACATTTTATCTCGAGCTAGTAAGTAGAGTAATCCCGTGGCTACTTTCATTCACTCATTTGCTGTTGCTGCCATTTATTTAAATGCAGTATCTATACAAACAACACAAAGAGGGGTGTCCCTCTACAGCTATACCGAAGCATTTATTCATAATTCAACACATGCAATAAACAAAAGGGACTCTAATAATGCTTTTAATGCTTTCATTTATCATTCAAGTTCATTAAGATCATTCATACTAAGGCATGCAAGCGTTATTTCATAAAAAAATTTCTAACAATCTTAAGCATAGAGAACATGAAATCGTGTAACAAATAAATCGCAAAGCATCAAGCCCTAAAGTATGTTTTACCAATCTCAATAGTCATGTATATTCAAATAATTCATAGCCAAAAAAATTAAATACTCATCATCGGACATCCTTAATTTATTCATAGAAACTGTCTTTAAGCTAAACAAAATGCAATAGCAAAAACCTAGTCCTAACTACAAATACAAATGCTTGACTATGAACACTAACACCCCCAAACTTGAAGGATGTAGTGCCCTCAATGCATGAAAACTAACTAACTAAAACTAAACTATATGCAATACAGTGGAAGGTACCTCACTCTGGTCCTACTTTGGTGTTGCGGTCTTGGTGGCCTTGTGCTTGATACGCTTCTTCTTAAGCGCAGCAATGGGCTCATCTTCCTCGTCTGGTCGCGGTGGTGCTTCTTACGTATCCTGGTTGTCCTGGTCATGCTGGTCATCCCATGTGTCACTCTCCTCAGTAGGAGTGTTCCAAACATGACTGGTTATTCGCTTTTGACAACATCGTGTCCTTGCTGCAACATCTGGAGTCGGGGTAGGTGCAGGGGCATGAGTGTTATTAGCCATCTCCTCATCGTCACTCTCAATAATGAATGGATCATCTATTGGGTTTTCAGGTGGCGGGGCGTCTATTGGGGCTTTTTCTTTACTCAGCCTCGTCCGACAAGGACTTGTTGTGGTATCAACAGGGGCTTGTTCTTGTGTAACTGGCTCGATTGGGTAGGGGTCGAACGCCTAGCATGAGTTCTCTTGTGCATAGGTGGTGCGCGTTGAGCAGTGGTCGTCTTCGGTGCAGAGGGTTCTTTGAGATTGTTAACAGGGCCTCTGGGAAGGAAGGGAAATCAGTGGTCATGTGTGGCAGCATCTCCCTAAAGTAGGAGTTCATCACAGCGTCCCTCTCCTTGACATACTTGAAGAAAGTATGCAAGTTATTGTGCATCTCCTCTATTTTTTCCTTCATGCGCCTAGTGGAAGTTACCAAGAAAGCAATCATTGCTACGACAATAGTCTTCGCCCCACCCTCAATAGCCTCTGTCGGGGAATCTTCATCAAATCCTTTAAGGTATAGGATTTGGTCTGTGGTTAATCCTTGTTTTCCCTTGTGTATCTCATCCTCATTATCTTCATAAACTTTCTTTTTTTCTGTAAAAGGGCTGTAATTAGGTTGAGGAAGATCAAAGGACTAGACTTCCTCTTCAAGCATGCATAAACCTCGTCGATGATTATCTTTCCCACATCTATTGGCCGTGCATTGAGAATGGAGTGCAAGAGAAACAACCTATTTAGGGCCACAGTTGAATGATGGAAGGTGGGCATCAAACGGGTCTTGATGTAGTGGTTCCACACTTTGGCATGGGGCTTCAAACGCCCCCTCTCCACAGTCTTGTTGGTTGGGTCCAATTCTGTTCCCCTAAAGCATAAATCCTTTAGGACTTTTTTGGTCGTCTGGGCACCGATAGCTTCAACAAAAGAGGTATGCTGATCGACAACATTTTTCAGCCCATAAAATTTATTTATTGCCGCAACGGTAAACTTGATTTGGTCCCCTCGCACCTATACACTAGACTGTGTAGGGCTTGTTAGATGGGCATAAAACTCACCAGTGGGACAAAGATGTTGCCAGGATGCTTGAGAAACGATTCCCAATCGTGCTTGGTGATAACCTCCATGACCTTAGCATCGAAGCCTTCCTCACTTTCATAAGGAAAAGTGAATCCTTGCTCAGAGAAGACTTTTCTTTCTTTGGTTTGTTGGAAGTGAAGCTTGGCCGCTTCATCAAGAAATTTCTTGATTTCGATGGCCGGCCATGCTTGTGTGCTACTAAAGGTGACTGTCACGTTCTTGCAACGAACCATGGTGGAAGGAAAGGGCAAGAATTTTTTAGGGTAATTAGGTTTTAGGGGTGAAGTCTGGGTTGAAGGAGATGAAGAAAAAGATGGGTTTAGGAAAGATAAGGAAGCCAAGTAAAAAAATATGAAGAATGAAGTGTGTTTAATGGGAAAGAAACTGACAAGAGTGATGGGAGAGAGAAGGTGGATGCGATGGTTATGAGGCGTGGGGAAGAGGGGAGATATGATGGGTATTTAATGCAAAGTAAAAAGTGGGAGAGAGAATCTGAAAAGTGTAATGATGGGGTAGGGTTTTGAAAATTAAATAGGTATAAAATCCTCCTTTTTCGCCCTTTTGATGCCACCCAAAAACCTTGGAAAAGTTTGGCCCTTTTCAACTTCCCTCAATAAGATAAGGACAAAACCCCAACACTAATTGGAAAGATGCTGCTTCCTTAAACCAAGCCTTCGCCTGACACCTGCAACTGTGGAAGGCAATCTTACATGGGGTGATAAAGACAAAATAAAAGCATATCATAAAATAAAGAACTAAAGGACAAAGAAATAAAAGATAAACCTAATTATTTATAAACATGGGAAACAGAAACAAAATGCTATAGAAAAATAGAGGGAGCGAAGGGGTGCAAACTCCTATGGATTATGCAAGAGCAGTGATGACTTGTCACACAGGATCAGAGCTATATTGTAGGCCTTTAGTCTTTGGCCATTGACCTTGAAGATAGTGTTATCGTCAAGGTTCTTGATTTCCACAACATTGTGAGGATAAACCTTGTGCACTTAGAATGGGCCTGACCATCGTGACTTGAGTTTGCCAGGGAATAGCTTGAGCCTAGAATTGTATAGGAGCACTTGTTGGCCTTCTGAGAAATGTTGTGGCAAAAAATGCTTGTCATGCCACTTCTTTGTTTTCTCCTTGTACAGGCGTGCATTCTCATAAGCTTGAGCTCTAAATTCCTCCATCTCATTTAGCCCCAATAACTTTTTTTCTCCAACCAGCTGGGCAAACCATGTTGAGCTTTTTAATGGCCCAATAAGCCTTGTGCTCTATCTCTATTAGAAGATGACATGCTTTGTCGTAGACAAGCTTGAATGGAGACATTCCCAAAGGTGTTTTGAATGTTGTTCGATAAGCCCATAAGGCTTCATCAAGCTTTGGGGACCAGTCTTTCCTTTTGGGGTTAACCACCTTCTCTAAGATTTGCTTTATCTCTCGATTGGAAACTTTAGCTTGGCCATTGGTCTGGGGGTGATATGCTGTAGAAATTTTGTGACGCAGCCCATATCTTTGTAATGCTTTAGCAATGAGCTTGTTGTCGAAGTGAGTGCCTTCATCACTTATGATGGCTCTTGGGGCTCCAAATCTGGTAAAAATGTTCTTATGAAGGAACTTCGACACTGTCTTGGAGTCATTCTCCGGTGTAGCTACTGCCTCAGCCCATTTTGACATGTAATCCACAGCTAATAAGATGTAGAGATCTCCAAATAATGAAGGGAAGGGTCCCATGAAATCTATTCCCCATACGTCAAATAGCTACATCTCCAAAATGCTTTGCAATGGCATTTTATGCCTTCGATATATATATTCCCCGTCATTTGGCATCTGTCACAAGCCTTGTGAAATTCATGTGCATCCTTGAAGAGTGTGGGCCAATAGAATTAAGCTTGTAGGACCTTTGCTGCAGTCTTAGATTTGCCAAAATAGCCTCCACATGAGGATGAATGGCAATGGAATATGATATCCTTTTGCTCTTCTTCAGGGACACATCTTTGAATCATTTGGTCAGCACATTACTTGAATAAATAAGGCTCGTCCCAATAGTAGAATCGTACATCATGCTTGAATTTCTTTCTTCCCTAGCTATTCAAATTAGGAGGCAAAATACCACTAACGAGAAAGTTAACAATATTAGCATACCACAAATTGCCGCAGCAAATAATATTCTCTCATAGGGAAATTCCTCCTTAATTTCTAGTTTATTATCATATTCACTTTTGTTCTCTAGCCTAGAAAGATGATCAACAACTTGATTTTCAGTGCCCTTTCTTTCCCTAACCTCTAAGTCAAATTCTTACAAGAGAAGCATCAACCTAATAAGTCTAGGTTTAACATCCTTTTTAGTCACTAAGTACTTAATAGCTGAGTGATCAGTATGTGCAATGTCTTTAGTGCCTATCAAGTATGCTCTAAACTTATCAAATGCAAATACAATAGCCAACAATTCTTTCGCAGTAGTTGTGTAATCGATTTGTGCATCATTTAAACTGCGGCTAGCATAATAGATAACATGAAAGATATTACCTCAGCATTGTCCAAGTGTTGCTCCCACTTCATAGTCACTTGCATCACACATAAGCTCGAATGGTAATGTTCAATACGGGGGAACAACAATGGGTGATGTGATAAGTTTTTCTTTTAGTTCCTTAAATTCGCTGTAGTAATCGTTATTGAATACAAAGGGCTAGTTTTGTTGTAGCAAAATGCATAGGGGCTTGGAGATCTTGGAGAAGTCCTTTATGAACCTCCTATAGAAGCCTGCATGGCCCAAAAAACTCCGAATACCCTTCACAGTGGTGGGAGAAGGTAACTTCTCGATCATTTCAACCTTTGCTTTGTCCACCTCTATTCCTTTTTTCGAGATCTTGTGTCCTAAAATAGCCCCCTCGGCCACCATAAAATGGCACTTCTCCTAATTGAGCACTAAGTCTGCTTCTTCACATCGCTTAAGCACCTTTGCTAAATTACCCAAGCATGACTCGAAGTCATCTCCGGAGATTGAGAAATCGTCTATGAAGATTTCCAAAAACTTTTCAACCATGTCCGAGAAGATGGCTAACATGCATCTTAGAAAAGTAGCTGGGGCATTGCAAAGTCCAAAGGGCATCCTCCTAAAGGCGTAAGTACCATAGGGGCATATGAAGGTTGTCTTCTCTTGATCCTCTGGTGCTATAGCAATCTGGTTGTGCCCTGAGTATCCATCCAAGAAGCAATAAAAAGATTTGCCAGCCAATCGGTCTAGCATTTGATCGATGAATGGGAGGGGAAAATGGTCCTTCTTTGTTTCCTTGTTGAGCTTTCGATAGTCTATGCAAATCCTCCATCTTGTGACGGTCCTTGTTGGTAAGAATTTATTGTTCTCATTGCTTACCAGGTCATGCCTCCCTTCTTCGGTACACAATGTACTGGGCTGACCCATGAACTATTGGAAATCGGGTAAATAATTCCAGCATCGAGCCACTTGATTATTTCCTTCATCACCACCTTCTTCATGACTGGATTAAGCCTTCTTTGGGGTTCAACAGAATTTCTGTGGTATTCATCAAGCAGAATTTTGTGCATACAAATAGTAGGGCTTATACCCTTTAAGTCAGCCATAGTCCAACCTAAAGCTTTTTTTTTGTTGAGCTAACACATTTATCAAGCTATGATCTTGGTCGTGCCTAAGACTAGAGGAAATTATCACATGCAAAGTTTCATTGGAACCCAAATAAGCATATTTAAGGTGTGATGGTAAGGGCTTTAATTCTAATGTGGGTACATGCTCAAGTGAGGGTTTCGGAGGAATAAATTCAGCAAAATCTAAAGGTTCAAATCGTGTACCTAGTCTAGCTATGAGCAAGCAAGATTACTTCACCTCTATTGCGAACTCCTCGAGCTCCTTATTTTCATCTTGATTGAGTATCAAATAATCCTCAACCTTTGAAAAATTGCTACAACAAAATTCTACAACTTCTTCTTTTTCTATAGAATCCATGTCCCGAAGACATTAACACTCCTATAAATCATCCATATATTTGAAGGTGTTGAAGAAATTTATGGTCGCCCTCTGATTAGTCACTCTCATGGGAATTCACCCTTTTCACAGTCGATCAAAATTCGGCCGGTGGCAAGGAATGGTCGCCCTAAAATATTGGGCGCATTATCATCAGCTTCGCAATTAAGAATGAGAAAGTCAACCGGGAAAACAAATTTGTCCACCTTCACGACAACATCTTCGATCCTCCCTTTTGGACGAACATGAGATCGGTCTGCCAATTGCAAAATAATAGTGGTAGGCCTTGCATTTTTCATACCAAGCTTCATAAAGACTGACAAGGGCATTAGATTCACACTAGATCCAAGATCGCATAAAGCTCTCCCTGCATAATTATCGTCTATCAAACATGGAATGATAAAGCTGCTTGGATACTTCCTTATAAGGGGCAATTTGCTCAACCCAGAGTAGCACTCTTTTGCTGTAGCAACAATCTCATACTTCTCAACCTTCATTTTCTTGGTGATAATATCCTTGAGAAACTTTGCATACATGGGCATTTGATCAATGGCCTCCAAAAATAGGACATTGATGTATAGCTGATCAAGAACATCTACAAATTTCTTAAACTGAAGGTCTTCATTCTGCTTCTTCAATCTTTGAGGGAAGAGTGGTGGGGGTCTGACTTCTGCCTCTACTGTGGGGGTTTATCTTTTGCTATAGTGATATTTTGTCTTTCATTAGTAGGGTCACTTGTCATTCTTGTCCTGTTCAAGGGTTGAATCCTCTTACAACATAGGTTCTTCATGCACTGTCTTGGGATTAAGATCATCCACTTTCTTACCCCCAAACTTATCTTCTTTGTTAAGTTGGGTGCCACTGCTTAAAGTAAGTGCACAACACTGCTCTTTGCCATTAGTTTTAGTAACTTTAGTATCAATAGGTAGACTGCCCTGAGGTCGAACATGTAAAGCTTGACCTACTTGAGTTTCCAAAGCTTTTAAAGACGAACTATGACTTTGTAGCAGTGCTCCTTGGCTCTTGATAGACGCAATATGGTCTTGAAATAAAGCTTTCATAGTCGTCATAAAGTCTTGGAAAATAGCTTCCAAAGAATTGTTGTTCGATGAAGATGTTGAACCCTTGTTGTTATTATGCCATGGCATATTTTGTTGAAAACCTGAGGGTTCAGTTAGATTTTGTTGCTGATTCGAGCTGCCAGCATTGTTGTTTCCCTAACTTCCCCAAGAAATATTAGGATGCTAACACTATCATGGGTTATAAGTGTTCAAATAGGGGTTGTGGTTGTTCCTATTGAAGTTCCCCCGTGTAGTTGGTAGACTCGTGGTTTTTGGGGCACTAGCTCACATGATGATTTCCATCAAAACAAACACAAACAGTTGCTACCTTCACTTCTTTCACCTCATTAGGACGTTGGAGATTCTTCAACATATTTGTAATGGCTGACAATTGAGCTAAAACAGATTCATTGGCATCAAGCTCACGTGTCCCATGATTTTTTCTCCTCGTTCCAAGTCTTGAAGTAGGGAATTGGTAATTATTGTTTGCTATCCTATCAAGGATTTCAAATACTTCTTCAGCCGACTTGTCCAGTAAAGTTCCATTTGCTGAAACATCTAGCATCATCCTCGTAGGAGCATTGACACCATTGTAGAACATCACAAATTGCATCCAATCATGAAAACCATGATTCGTACATTTGCGAAGCAGTCCTTTATATCGATCCCAGTACTCATACATCAACGCGTCATCAGCTTGACGAAAGGAAGCAATATCATTCCTTAGTTAGGTGTTCATGCTGGGTGGGTTATACCGCAACATAAAGTTCTTGCACAAATCTGTCCATGACTCCATGGAACCAACAGGCACTCCATTCAACCATGCTCGTGCTCGATCACGCAATGAATAAGGAAATAACTTGAGCTTCAACAAATCTTCATGCACACCTTGTTGTCTGAAGGAATCACAAACTTCCAAAAATGCATGAATGTGTTGTCTTGTATCTTCATGAGGCGATCTACCAAATTTCCCAATAGAGTTCAACATGTTGAACATCACCGGTTTAAGTTCGGAGTGGGCTGCCTGAATCTCGGGAGCAGCAATCCTAGGGTTGAGATCATCCAAAATATGATTTAAATGGTCTATAATAGCATGTTGGCGAGTTATGACTCCATGATTTGCCTTAGCATTAGGATTCTTATTTGGTTGACCTTCTTGATTTTGAACTCCGAACATGGCTCTTTGAGCTCTTTGTAAATGTCTTCTTTGTCGAAAAAATGTTCGATTTCAGGAACGAAAGGTGATAATAGTTCTTCAGGTCTTCCTCGGGTCATGCAATAGCACAACACCTAAAAAAGTAAACACAAACAACAAATAAGTCTATACAAAAACAAGAATTAAAATGGTGCAAAAACTAAACTAAAAATCGCCAATTGCTAATCCCCGGCAATGAAGCCAAAAACTTGTTGCATGTAGTGATGTACTATAAATGATACTCAATCGGTGTAAGTATACACATCAAACAAGCAATAATTGTGATAAGTAAGATCGTCTCCACAGGGATTGGAGGGAATTAAAGCAAGGTTTAAGCACTCAAAACAAGAACTGGATATTAAAGGAAAGAGTTGATATGAGCAGTTAAAATAAATGATGTAGCAAAAATTGTATTAAAAACTGGAGCAATATGATAAGACTTCAAAGATTCTCATACGTGTGGAAACTCTCAAATAAGATGATAGGCCGGGTTTATCAAGGAATCCTATGCCTAGTTCTCATGAATGCTTAACATTTTCTAGCTTTTAAGATGCTCGACAGAGCTTACGCATGTGCTTCTAAACTATCTCTAGCAAGAAACTGACAGTAAGAATGCTACATCAATACCTCTCAGCGTGAACCTTAGCAAGCTACTATCCTTGAAGTTATACTCCTTTTAGTCGTTGAAACTCTATCCTTATCTCTAAGGTGAGTTAGGGTTTTGCCTCTCAGCATCAAACCCTATTGTCCACGTAGATCTAAGCTTAACTCTCTTGCCCATTAAGCATCAAACAAAGGTAATAGCTAACTCTCGAAAGCTTTTACAAACCCAAGTCAATAAAACAGTGAACAAAGCATATATGAAACTGGAAAAATCTAAAGCATTCATTCAACAATAAACATAATCATCCATAATAAACCCAAGCCATTTAAAGTTAGTTCATGGCTAGGCAAATATCATCCAAATTAATCCGTTTAATACAACCCATTTCAGAAAAGTAAGGAAATATAAAGAGCGACTAAGAGTAAAGAAAAACTCCCAAGCTGTCGTGGACTACCGTGAACCGCCTTAAGGTTGCTGCTTCTCTCAAAGGCCAGCAAGATCATCCCTTGGAGCTTCAAAAATTGAGGATACCAAGATGAAGGAGAAGGAGGGCAGCCGTCTTCTTGCTTCTCTTTTTCTTAGCTCATAAAGCATTTTTTAGCTCTCCCTTAAATGTGGGTGTCCTATCCTTTATATAGTGGGAGTCTTAGGCTTTTTTCCCCTTAATTCCTTATGTACCCTAGGGAATATTCCCTTCACATGTGTGGCATAGCTGGCTAGTAGGGGTTTACATGTGGGCTGCAAAATATATTCTTTCTTTGTCTTTTTGTGCGCCCAGAAATGTCATCTGAAATACCATGCATATTTTCCTTTCCAGTAACGCTTCTTAACTCACCTGCACATCACCATACCAAAACAACATTTTCTCTCAAGCAGCACCAATTTCACAAATATGTAAAAACAACCAAGCAAACACTACCAAATGCCATTATATGAGCTAAATGCATCTATATGCAATGAAATGAGCTTAAAACCAAACAATAACCTAAGTAAAAAGGTATGAAATGTGTACTTTTTACAAGGTTAACAATATTCAAACAAGATTTTCTTGTTTCTATTCTTGCATCGATAGTGTAGCTTGAACTAATAGTGTGACGTTTTCACACCGATTAGGTCAGATGGTAGGCCAGCCGGTTGAGCAAGTCTAGTGAGCCGAGCCGAGTCAATCTATTAAGTTGAGCCGTTGACCATTGACCTTTTTTGTAGGGACCCTACCCAGGGGTTTCTCGTTATTCTGAGTTTGTTGGCGCAGTTTGTTTTACCAAATTCGAACTAGGTAAGCTTTTTTTACGCGTTTGACCTTGTAGATTAGTTAGTGAATGAGGTTAAATAATATTTTTGGTATTTGTATATTTATGAGGATCATTCGGGCTCGAATACCAGATCAAGAGGGGCATTTGAGGAGCTTGAGTAAGGATTTATCAATAATCACTTAAGGTTAGTACACATTGAACTCCTATTGCTTCATGAGTATCATAAATATGATTGTTTTGCGTGTTAGTATCTGCAAAATAGATAGACGATGAATATGCATGTTTGGAGACCGATAGTATGAAACTTGATATCTATGAGATGCATGGTGATGTTACAAATATGATGAGACTCATGAAGGCTTTAGAGACCGTTTGATTGATTGATAATTGTGATGCCTAATATGTTTGTTCGAAACAATTAACATGATTCGATAGGAATTATGCTTAAGGGATAAATACTCGATTAAATGATTATGAAGTCATTAATTAACATTAATTGATTGAATGCATTAGTAAACAAACCCTAATGAACTTCATAAGCTTTAGGGATCAAATAAAGTGTAGTAATACCGTAATTTGAAGGAATTGTATAAACCAGTAAATAGGGTATCGATACGAGCTTTGGTCGTATCGGTATGCAATTAGGGGCCGTATCGGTACGGGTCAACCAGTACCAGTACTTGTGGAAATCTAGTATTTCAAGAAAGCAATATTTGTATCAATTTGCATATAAGTATCGGTGCCCAAAGATACTGTATTGATACTTGTGTTCGAGTACCAGTAACCACTAAACAGAATAATCTATAGTGCTTATAAAAAGATAGAAATTGACGTGAGATGTTAATGAGATAATAAGGATTAATAGAGAAAACTTATGAGGATGATTAATGTACACTTCCATAATGTATTAACAAGTTGTTAAATCTACACTTGTATAATGTATTAACAAGTTGGTAAACTTAAATCGGTGGCTTAATAATTGGTAGAAACCATAGAGTTTGGTGATCATGTAAATGTTGTGTGTTGTATTGTAGTCGTGTTTATGCTGTGTGCTATTTATACACTTGGTTGGTTGAGTCAAATTTAGTTTATGGGATCTGGATACCAAGAGAGTGTGTTGCAACACCATGGTTAGAGATGTCGGATGTACATTTTCGACATGTGTGACATCGGGCCTCATTTGAAGATACTTGAGGAGAGATACCGACTGTGGGTGTACGTTCTTGAGGTTGAATGACACAGGGCCTCACCTAGAGAGAGTGCCTATTCCCAAGACTGTGTGACATCGGGCCTCACTTAGAGTGTACATTCCTAAGATTGTGTGACATCGGGCCTAACTCCAGGTTTGTGGTTATGACTTTGTGTACTTTGCTTGGATAATATAATTGCTTCACATTCGGAGAAGTGGTCATGACACCGACGCTGGAAGAATACGAGGCTTTCTTATATTGCCCAAAATTTAAAAAAAGACAATATTTAAACGAGACCCCCTAACAACTCAACCTTTAGAAAAAAGTTGAAAATGGTCACTCAAAAAAATGAAGTTTGGTTTAACAAAAAATTAAGGCAAAAGGGAACGATGAAATAACCAAGGATAATGAACGCATACACTATAAGGTAGTTTAAGAGTTAATTTTAACGAGCGATGGATCAAAGAGGAAAAGAAGTCTATATGCCCTGTGTATTTATGGATTATTTTTATTTTTGAGGTCCCCAGATTATATTGATCCATCAACTTTTAGGCTGTTTGAGCGCTTAAAGAACAAGGTAAACCCGGTGCTAGCTATTTTGGTAGAGACCTATAGAACCCTAACCACTTACAGAAGAATAAGAGCAGGAAGATTTTGGGGTTGTGCTTAATTATTGGAGGTGTGGTTTCGAGGCCACAGATGGGTTGCACCCTATAGGGCTCGTAGATTCTGTATTGATTATTCACCGCTAGAGGAACATCTTATAGCCTGTTCGATTGAGAAAATGACAGAAGAATAGTGGAAAGAACATTTTTTGAATATGAAAGACTCAGAGATTGTCTGGAAAGCCCTTTGGCTGAATTTGGTAGGTTACCTGTACAGATGTGGGAAATTCGATTGGGTTTCACTACCACGAATTTGGGGAGGGACAACCTATTACCCATTGTTAGTGTCCCAACAATTTGGATCAAGACAGTTTATTCATGCTACTGCTGGCATAGAGGAATTCGAGTACATGCATAAGAAGAAAGGCTATAAGACAAAAATAAAGGACGTCGTAACATCATGGGAAACGCCGAGGAGAGTAATGCTTTAGGATGGATTAGAGGTCATGCAAAATTATGTGCAGTGGAAGGCTCGAAGGGTTAATGATGGCATTCAACATAAAGGAATTGGTAATACTGGTTTGAACAATGAACGTACGAGAGATGCGCCTTCGGTAGTAGAGAAGTTGAAACATAATCATGAGAAAGAGTTGAAGGGGTATGAGAAGCGAATTGAAGAACTGAAGCAGAAGCTATATGTGGCGTCGTTAGAGGTAGATGTACAGAAAGGTAAGAAAAAGGAGCTTTATGAATAGAAGGATTTAAAGGAAACTCATTCAGAGTGTAAAAAGATTCAAAAAGGAAGCATAAGTAGGATGATTAGTGATTTGTCTAAACAGTTGGATAGGGCTACAAAGGAGAGGAATGATTATAAGAAAATGTATGAGGACAATGCAAAATCCTCTAAGAAAAGGATCCAAGACTTGAATGAATAATATGATCATGCTAAAAAGAAGCTAGAAGGAAAAGAGATACAAAGTTCAGAGTTGTTGACTTAGAATACGAAACTAGAATAACATAATGAAGAACTAAGGGTTCAGATATCACAAATGGAACAAGTGCTCACAGGGCATTCAACAAAGGAAGAGATGTTGCGGATGAAGAGAAGAAAGAGTTGAAGGGAAAGGTGGTTGAGTTAGAGAATACAGTTTAGGACTTTAAAGGAAATCTCACAAACTTTGAAAGTGTGTTGTATCAAGAAAGCAGAGCGTAGAAACAGAAGTACGAAGCAGCTCATCGTACAATTCAGGAACAAAATAATAAACTGGTTATCTTCAAGGGACGAGTAAGAGGCATTACTCAATATGTTCAGATACTGTCAAAGGAAGCTGCCAATTTGCTGCAACGCCCTGACGTTGATCTAGAGCTTGAAGAGAGGGTCATCCATCTGCTGAATGAGATAGTTAATCTAGGAGTTAGAGCTAGTAGTTTTCTGTAGTTGAAATTATCCATTTCTTGTATTCAACTTTTCCTAGTTAAATGGATGTTTTTCTAAAGATTTGTCTTTGAGCTTAACACCCCTAATGCATTCATGCATCCATTCATACATCAACATATGATATTACTCTTTAATTAATAAAGGTTTTAATAAAGAAAGGTTCTATGGCAGTTTGTTTTTGAACCGTAATCATTCTGCATTCATATGGAACACGTTTACGCTCCAAGGCCATGGCTGTTGAAGATAGAGTTGCTAGTCTCAAGAATAATTGTGTTGAGGTACATAATAGATTCGACAGGATTGAGCAATCCATAAGGGATCACTTTGCTCAGACGTAGAGGGATATCATCAGTCACCTGATTGCCTTGCTAGGACCAAAAGAATATGGCAAGGGCAAGGTACAGGAGGGTACTACAGACAACGTGAATGAGCAAATAGACACCATATCTCATATGAAGGAACAACCTGCAGGACCACCTCTGGTGAAGAAAGTCCAAATTAATCTAGTTGGAGCAACCGCTAGCTACCCAGTCCACATTAGAGCAAATTTTAGAAGTGGCAAAGAAGTCCCATATCTGAATATGGTCAACAAAGTCGAGAGGATTCGTGCTAGGATTGAGAGAAAGTATGAGGAACGATGTAAGGTGCTAGAAGAAAGGTTGTTAGAGATGCAGAAAATGAACAATCAGGGGTCTAGTGCTGCTAATTTGAGTTTGGCTGCTGATTTGATCCTTCCACCCAAATTCAAAGCAACTGACTTTGAAAAGTATGACAGGACGACCTATCCAAAAGCACACATTACCATGTACTGTCGCGAAATGGCCACTTATTTGAAGGATGAGAAATTGTTGATTCATTACTTTTAGGATAGCTTAACGGGCTCAGCAGTACGCTGGTATGCACAATTAAGCTGGGTTAACATTAGATCTTAGAAAGACCTTTCCGATGCTTTCGAGGAGCAATATAAGCATGTATCTAAAATGTTTCCTAGCCGAGTCATGTTGCAAGCTATGGAACAAAGACCAATCGAGAGTTTTTGCCAGTATGCACAAAGGTAGAGAGAACTGGTAGCACAGGTGCAACCGGCATTGGTGAAAAATAAGGTCAACCACATATTTGTAAACACTTTGAGGGGACCACTCTGAGTATTTGATAGGTAATGCTACTCATAATTTTGCTGACATGGCGATGACTAGTGAATTGATCGAAAAAACAATTAAGAGTGGAAGACTGGAAAGTGGAAAGAGTTCTCGTAAGACTTCTAAGAGGAAAGACAGTGAAGTGAACAATACGAGTGCTTATGAGGCCCCAAAAAATGTTATAATTTCATCGGTTGGTGCGTCAGGAAGTTCACAGAATTTAAATAGGAAAGATTCTTGAGGTTCGAGAAATGACCAAATAAACTTCACACATCTACCAATATTATACACAAAGCTGTATCCGCGGTTATTTGATGCAGATTTGGTAAAACCTTATTATCTAACTCCCTTGCAACCTCTATAACCTCCATGGTATGATTCGAAGGCATATTGTGAATATTATGCTGGGATCCCGGGGCATATAATTAAAAATTGCACAACATTCAAAAAGGTGGTCCAAAATTTGGTAAATACTGGAGTGTTGAAGTTTGATGAGCCTAATATAGCGGCAAATCAATTACAAAATCATGGAAGATAAAGGGTGAATGTAATAGAGGATGATGATGAAGCCAAGCGGCTAAAGACTGATATATCTGAAATCAGATCACCTTTGAAATATGTATTTGAATAGATATACAGTGCTGGAATGATACAGATCGATATGAAGGTTGAGGAATAATGAAGTCGGACATTTATTGTGAGTATCATCAGGGGGATGGTCATGAGATCCAACATTGTGCTGAGTTCAGATGTTTAATTCAGAATAAGATGAATAACAAGGAGATCGAATTCTTTGAGAAGACGAGTGAGAGGAAAAAAGTAGAGGTGTGTACTTCTGAAAATTATGGAGGTAAATATAGAGTAAACAGACCATTGATCATTTCTGCTAGACCAAAACTTGGAAGTGTTTCCAGTAATGTAAAACCGGTAGTAACTCCTAAGGTTGTGATCTCTCCCTAACACCGTTTTCATTCAGAGACACTTAGAGGGTCCCGTGGAATTATGTCGCTAATATGGCAGTACCTGAAAAGTTAAAGCCTTAAGAGGAGGTAAAGGTGCTGGAAACAATAGAAAAGTTGAAAAGTTTGATGGAGAGATGGTGAATGAAGTTGGGCATTTCACCAGAAGCGGCAGATATTATTCTCCAAAAGTTTCTAAAGAGTCAGAAAAAGAGAAAGTAAAGGCTTATGTGGTACCAGAGAGAATATTTAGGGAAGAACCGACCCTGAAAATAAATGAGCCCGTTACTGAGGAGCAAGCCCATGGATTTTTGAAGTTTCTAAAACACAGTGAGTATCGTATTGTTGATCAGTTAAAGAGACAACAAGATAGGATTTCTATCCTTGAACTATTGTTGAGTTCGGAAGGGCACCACAATAGTTTGATTAAGGTGCTTAATCAGACTTTTGTTCCGAATGATATATCGGTACATAAGCTGGATAGGATTATGAATCATATAGTTGCTGATAACTATATAACCTTTAGTGATGATGAGATCTCAGAGGAAGAGATGGGGTCTGTCAAAGCCCTAAATATCTCAACCCACTATAAGGGGCATGTTCTTCAAGGAGTATTGGTTGATAATGGGTCGGTTTTGAATGTTTTGCCAATAGCAACTTTGCAAAGGTTGCCAATTGATGATTCCCATATGAAGACCTACAAGAATACAATGGGAGCTTTCGATGGAACAACTCGAGAAGTTTTGGGAAAGATCGATGTGCCATTGTTAATTGGGCCCATGCTTTACAATGTTGATTTTGTCGTCATAGATACAAAGCCAACCTATAATTGCTTGTTGGGAAGGCCTTGGATCCATTCTGTTGGCGCAGTGCCATAATTCTTGTACCAAAAGTTGAAGTTCGTGTTTGAAGGAAATCTAGTGAGTATTGGAGCAGAAGAAGACATTATTACTTCTGTGTCAACTGAAGCTCCGTATATTGAAACTGATGGAAGTGCTCTAGAATGTTCGTTTCGAGCTTTTGAATTCATAAATGCAACCTTTGGTGCTAAAGGGAAACTGATGCCCTATCCGAGGCTATCAAATTGCACCAAGATGACGATTCGTGAAACACTTGGTCGAGGGGCAAGAACTAGAAAAGGACTTGGAAAGGGTTGACAAGGATGTTTACATATTAAGCTCGTCTTGATGAAGAAAGATCACTTTGGGCTTGGTTTTAAGCGTAATCTTCAGCAGAAAAAGCAAGATTTGAAAAAGAACGAGGATCGAAGAAGGGCCCACTTTTTGGGAACTGAAACAAATTGGGGCCTATGGTATTTCTAGACTTGACAAGAATCTTCAAGTCACGTGGGTTCGTCAACGTAGAGAAGCAATTAGAGAAAGACAACCGGGAGACACCGAGGCTCCAAGAAGAGGAGATCTTTGGAGAAAGCGTGGGAAAGCTGTGCATCAATGGTGTATTTGAGGGGTCCCAGCCTAGCACGTTTTTGGAAGGAATACGTCCATGCTTTCCTGGTGAAGCCTTGAACAACTGGACCTCCGAAAATCTTCCCCTAGTCTTTAAGAATAAAACAAAGTAAATGTCATGCTTTTATTGTGATTCTCAAATGGAAAACGTGTTTCTTGTTTTTTTTGCACCTTTTCCAAACATATATTATTATTTTTCTTGCATGTCTTCAACTATTAATGGTATGAATGATTCTGAACCCGATCCCAAATTAGATTTTGAGTGGCCATAGTGTTCAATGGAAGTTAATGAGGTCGAAGATGAGACAGAATGTGAAATCCCTGACAAATTACTGAGGTTGGTGGAAAAAAGAAGATAAGCAGATCTTACCTCGTAAAGAAGAGATAGAAATTCTAAATATGGGTACAGAAGAAGTTAAAAAGGAGGTGAAGATTGGTGCTTCCTTATCGCCAGAGATAAAACAAAAGTTGGTTGATTTGTTGCGAGAGTTTAAAGACATTTTTGCCTGGTCTTATCAAGATATGCCAGGGCTGGATACAAATATAATGGTGCATAAATTACCAATAAGACCAGAATATAAGTCGGTTTAGCAAAAGCTTAGAAGATTGGGACCAAAAATGGTGTTAAAAATTAAAGATGAGGTACAGAAGCAGATTGATTCTAGTTTCCTGAAGGTGGCACAATATCCAGAATGGGTGGTTAATATAGTCCCAATGCCGAAGAAAGATGGAAAGATGTTCATATGTGTTGCTTACAGAGATTTGAATAGAGCGAGTCCAAAAGATAATTTCCATCTGCCTCACGTAGATATCCTGGTAGACAATGCATCAGGTCATTCATGGTTTTCTTTCATGGATGGTTTTTTGGGATATAATCAGATAATGATGGACCCAAAAGACATGGACAATACGACATTCATAACCTTCTGGGGAACATATTGTTACAAAGTAATGCCTTTTGGATTAAAGAATGCTGGGGCAACATACCAGCGAGCCATAGTGACTCTTTTCCATGAAATGATGCACAAGGAAATTGAAGTGTATGTAGACGATATGATTGCCAAGTCTTAGACTGAAGAGGAGCACATTCATAATTTGAGGAAATTGTTTCAAAGATTGAGAAAGTACCAGTTAAAGCTCAATCCGAATAAGTGCACTTTTAGAGTTACATCTGGAAAACTCCTAGGATTTGTGTTTAGCAGAAGAGAAATCAAAATTGATCTAGACAAGGTGAAAGCAATTCAAAACTTGTTGCCTCCATGTTCGCAAAACGAAGTTTGAGGATTCCTAAGAAGATTAAATTATATTTCTCGGTTCATTTCTCAATTAACTGATAAATGTGATCCAACTTTCAAGCTGCTTCAGAAGAACAATCCAGGCGAATGGGATGAAGAATGTCAGGAAATGTTTGACAAGATAAAGAAATATCTGATAAATGCTCTAATTTTGATAGCACCAGTTCCAGCCAGATCACTTATTCTCTACTTGACTGTTCACGAGAATTCGATGAGGTGTGTGCTAGGGCAACATGATGATACATGAAGGAAAGAAAGAGCCATCTATTACTTGAGCAAGAAGTTCACAGAATGTGAAGTACGGTACCCACCAATTCAAAAGTTATGTTGTGCCTTGGTCTGGGTAACTCGTAGACTTAGACAATACATGTTATACCACACTAGTTGGTTGATATCTCGTCTTGATCCATTGAAGTTCATGATGGAAGCACTAGCTTTGACTGGAAGATTGGCTCGATGGCAAATGTTGTTATCAGAATTTGACATTGTGTATGTAAATCAAAAAACAATAAAGGGAAGTGCAATAACAGATTTCTTAGCTAGTCGCGCTTCTGAAGATTATAAGTCCCTGAACTTTGACTTTTCAGATGAGGATGTGATGAACATCTCTATGGAAGAAAGTGGAAGTACAGAGAAGGATGCTTGGAAATTATATTTTGATGGAGTAGTTAATGCCCTGGGACGTGGGATTGGAGCAGTCTTAATTTCCCCAAATAATACACATTATCCTAGACTAGAATTTTTGTGCACTAACAACATGGCAGAATATGAAGCTTGTGTTATGGGTCTGCGAGCTGCTATTGAAAGGAAAATAGAGAATTTGAAGGTATACGAAGACTCTGCATTGGTGATTTACCAACTTCGTGGAGAATATGAAACAAAGGATGCAAAGTTGATTAAGCATCAAAAATGGATCCTTGAGTTGGTGAAAGAATTCAAAGAAATCACTTTCATTTACCTCCTAGAGAAGATAATCAAATGGAAGATGCCTTAGCTATACTGGCTTCAGTATTTCTAGCAAACAAACCATAAGATATGATGCCAACTCAGATGCAAAGCTACGAGACTTATGCTCATTGTTACATCATAGAAGAAGAAGCAGATGGAAACCCATGGTATTATGACATTTTGTAGTATATCAAATTCCAGACTTATCCTAGTGAGGCAAATGATACTTATAAAAGGACAATCAGGAGAATGGTTGCAGGATATGTGCTTGATGGTGAAATCCTGTATAAAAAGCAAAGATCATATGTTATTAAGATGCGTTGATGCTCGAGAAGCTAGAAGTATTTTGGCTGAAGTGCATGATGGAATATGTGGGACACATGCAAATGGTTTTGCGATAGCCCAAAAAATTATGAGATATGGGTATTATTTGTCGATCATGGAAGGGGATTGCATTGGATATGGCAAGAAATGTCACAAGTGCCAGATATATGTAGACAAAATCAATTTTCCTTCAGTACATCTTCACACAATGAATTCACCATGGCCTTTTGCAGTCTAGGGCATGGATGTCATTGGTCAGATTTATCCCAAAGCTTTTAATGGACATCGTTTTATCCTTGTGGCCATTGATTAGTTTACCAAGTGGGTAGAAGCAGCTTCCTATGCCAATATCACCATATCAATAGTTTGCAAGTTCTTAAAGAAAGACATCATTTGCCACTGTGGATTACTTGAAAGAATCATTGCTGATAACGCCATTAATTTCAATAATAAGGTGGTGACAAAGGTGTGTGAGCAGTTTAAAATTCTGCATCACAATTCTGTAGCTTACCGTCCAAAGATGAATGCTGCAGTAGAGGCAACAAATAAGAACATTAAGAAAATCATAGCGAAGACAACGGATACTTACAAAGATTGGCATGAAAAGTTGTCATTTGCATTGTTTGCATACCGAACTTCAGTGCGAACTTCTACTTGGGCAACGTTGTATTCTCTGGTTTATGGAATGGAGGCAGTATTATCAATTGAGGTTGAAATTCAATCTCTTCAAGTTTTGTCTGAAGTGAAATTGGATGAAACATAATGGGTACAGACTCGGTATGATCAGTTAAATCTTATTGAAGAAAAGAGGTTGAAAGCCATATATCATAGTCAAATGTACCATAAGAGAATGATACAGGCTTATGATAAGAAAGTTTGGCCCAGAGAATTCCGAGATGGTGACCTAGTGTTAGAAAAAGATCTTGCCAATACACAAGGATTTTCGTGGGAAATGGATGCCTAATTGGGAAGGACCTTATATTGTCAAAAAGGCCTTCTTTGGAGGAACGTTGATCTTAACTGAAATTGATGGTGAAGAGTTGCACAAGCCAGTGAACTCCGATTCAGTTAAGAAATATTACACTTGAAGAATAAAAAAAGATATATATAAAAAAAGAAAAAGTGGAGTGAAAACCCGAAAAGGGCGCTTCGCAAAATGGAATATCTTAGGTGAAAACCCAAAAGGGCACCGAGGATTCAAAAAAGAAAGAAAGAAAAAAAGAAAAGGGGGGTTCAAGACAAAAACTCGCAAAGAGCGTCTTGAAACCAAACGAGGATCTGAGTTGAAAACCCATAAAGGGCGGCTTAGATGGATTGTGATTAGGCATCCGGCAATTAAGACCTCTCGGATACCCGGTATTTTGGAAGGGATTTCACATCTATAAACATCTCGACAACATTGAAGTCTGCTGGACAAGGGCTCAAGTTTAAAACTACATTTGGTCGAAAGGGTGGTTGAATCCTTCATACTATGGATACCCAAAGAATTGACCTTGTTTCTCGTTTTGTTGTTTCAGTTTGTCATGACTTTTCAAAATCTATTGTATTCCTATTGATAAGCTTCAATAAAATTCATGAATTCTCTTCCGAGATTTCTTTCATTATTTCCAAAGCATCATGAAAGTAGATTAGCATAATTCATGAAAAATAGATGATTTCTTGGTATTACTGTGTTTTGAAGAATGCATGTGAACCTTTGCACTCCAGGTTATTGAAGAAGAGTGTATAAAGAGAAGATTTAGTGAAATGCTGCACCAGCAAAAATGGAGAGGAAAAATAAAGAAACGCCTAAATCAATCAACAGCTGAATAAGTTGGGGTTGCAGAAAATAAATAAGAGAAAATAAGGTGAAAACCCGAAAAGGCACCAAATATTCAAAAAAAAAGAAGAAAGAAAAAAAGAAAAAGGAAAATGAAAAAGAAAAAGAAAAAGAAAAAGAGAAAAAGAAAAAGAAAAGAAATAATAGAAAAATAAGGTGAAAACCAGAAAGGGCGCCAAAAAAAGGCCAAAGTGAAAACCCGGAAGGGCACTTTAAGAAAAGCAACCTAAAGTGAAAACCCAAAAGGGCACTTTAGAACACATGACCAGAAATGCAGAAAAAGGTTTGAAGGCTAGTCCGGAATACGAGATGAAGTGTTAGAGCAAGTCGAGAATTAGTAGAGAAACACAATTAAGTGGAGTCAGATTGGTTACCTAGAAAGTGAAAGCTGCTTTTCATTTCCTAATGGATCATTGTTATGCATCATATGTAGAAATTAGGCTCATACTAACCCTCATCAAAGCATTTTAATCTGTTTTATCAGGAATTTATCAAGAATGAAGAGCTTCTAATGAGAAGAGTTCGTCCCAGAGTTCCTAATGAGAAGAGCTCGCTCAGCAAAGAATGAGGAGCTCATAATGAGAAGAGTTCGTTCCAGAATTACTAATGAGAAGAATTCGTCCAGCAAAGAATGAAGAGCTCCTAATGAGAAGAGTTCATCCCAGAGTTCCTAGTGAGAAGAACTCGCCCAGTGAAGAAAGAAGAGCTCCTAATGAGAAGAGTTCGCTACTTTGAAGAGTGAAGAAGTTCCTAATAAGAAGAGCTTGCTTATTCGGCACCTTATAGAAAGGTAAATTAGTAAAGAGTGAGGAATGGAGAATTTCATAATGAAAAGAACAGCTTCAAACCTCAAAAAGTAAAAGGATTTCAAGGAGCAATGCCAGACTTTAGAAGATAAAGAATTTCGTAATAAGAAGAACAGCTTCAGACTCTATGGTTTGGAAGAAGATTGAAGAATTTCATAATCAGAAGAACAGATTCAAACTTTAGTTGATTGGAGGATGGATGTGAGTTCAAGCAAAATTCGTGTATTTTCAGTTTTTGCTCTATCCCTGTTCCACAGCAATGAGCAAAGAGGGGCAGCTGTAATACCCAAATTTTAACCAGGCTTAATAATTAAATAATTAAATAAATATATAATAGTATAAATCCAATGTTAAACGTCCAAATAAATAAATAACAGTCCAAAAACTGTCCATATACAAAGCCTAAATGATCCAAAACCCAAAATTACAAATATAAAGCCCATTTACAACCAAATTCCTGTCTTAAATACATGCTATCAGATAAAAAGCCCAAACTAGCACACTTGTGCATCTTTTTCCCACCCAAATTGGCCACATGACGTTCTGTCATTGGCCCGTTCAGGGTTCACTTTGATTAAACCTTGCCTAAGCCAACAATCAATAGATCATTAGTCCTTGACGTCAGCTATTATCCCTGTTATAGATAGAGAGAGAAAGTAATTATGGGGATAATAATGACAACAATAAATGCGGTGATAATTGAGGGAGAGAGAAAAATATCGAAGTTGAAGGGACGTTTGGAAGCTAAAGTGCTCACCGAAGAAGACGATCGGAACCAACATGCTGCCACCGGAGTTCCTCAGAAGGTAATTTACTTTCTAGATCTTTTATTTCCTGTAAATAGAAAATAAAAAAATATTAGATCCAGTAAAGAAAATATAAAAACAGTAAGGAAAATATAAAATGTTGCCAGAATTTTTTAAGGTCATCAAAATTTATTTTTGCCGAAGTTTTTTTTGAGTGATTGTCAGAGTGTTGTTTTGAGCGGTTGTTGGAGAGTGTTTAGGCTTTGGCATAGTCTAAAATGATAGGATTGGCATGGATTTTGGGTAGATTTAGGGGGAAGTTAGGAGATCCTGTAGGATCGGGTAGTCTAGGTGGGAAAATCAGGGAAAATATAGAATTTTGGGCATTTTAAGGTTTTGGTACGGCTACCGAAATTCGTCTCACGACGAAAGACGGTGTTCGGAGTTAACCAGACGGCGGCCGAAAGTTGTAGAAGGTGGCCGAGATTTGCAGAAGGTGGTTGAAAACGGCTGAAGTAAGGAAGGAGATGATCGGAGACGATGATCGGTGATAGCCGGCACCGCCTCTGGCAGCCGATAAATGGACAGGGATAGGTTTATGGCGGTGGTTATGGATCGAAAGGGAAAGGTGGAAGAATTAGGGTTGAGTTCATGAAAGATTCATGTGTTGATCTAAAAAACAAGGAAATAGAAGGTTTTTAGTGTTAGTTTGGATCAAACTGAAAAAAATGTGAAGAACAAGTTTGATTTTTGTAATGAACAAAGAGATTTGATTCATTTTGGAGTAGGAAATCTGGGAATTTATGTTATAGGTTGAGAGAATTTTAGGGGAAGAGAGAAGGTGGAGAGAGGGAGGCTCGGTGCAAATGGCCATTTTAACTCGGTATTGCCCTATTTATACCCGAGTTGAAACAGAGCCATTTTGGCACTGGGTTGGGTGACTCGCGAATGCTAGTTGTGTCGGGCACAGGGGATCCACGTCTTTTGATACTGATTTCCTTTGGTTTTTGCCCAAAGGTTTAATTTCTTTTAGTTTAGTCGCCATTTCCTTTTAGATCAAACCCCATACTTTGCAATTCATTCAATTTGGTTCCCTGAACCCCTTAATTGAACCCCAAGGTTTGTAATTAGTGTAATTGGGTCATTAGATATTTTGTAATTGGGCTTTAGATTCTATAAATGTTAAATTTAGTCCCTATAGTAATAAAATCAGTTTTAATGTTCAATTTCTTTTAATTTAGTCATTATTTAATTGTTTTGAGTGCAATTAATTTATATGTTTGAATGCATGATTTAAATTAAGCATATAATATACTTATTAGATGATTTAATTACATATAATAGATAGTTAGAGCCCTTAGTTTAGGTTCTCTAATTAGGATTCAATAATTAAATAAGGTAGATCATTGTAGTTATTAAACACATATTAAATATATTTTTAAAATTCAAATTTGGATGATGTTCCATTGTTTACAATGGAGTGTTATCTCAACATGGATTTTAATAAATATATTTGATACATGTTTACACCTATAAATTAATGTTAATTTAGTTCTTTAATTAAAACTAAATAATTAATTAAGATACATTGTAGTTAATTAAATGTATATTAAATAGAACCTTTGGGGCCCAAATTTGGATGGTGTTTCATTGTTTACAATGGGGTGTTATCTCAACATTGGTTTTAAATGTGTATATTTAATATACATTTCCACTTGTAATACTGATTTAATAAATTGTTAGGGTCTTAATTAAGACTAGAACTTTAATTAACTAGAAGGATTAATTAATTAGAAATATGATTAATTTAAGGGCTTTAAATATATGGAAGGTGTTCAAGCAATTGGCATTTTCTCATAAAAGCCATTAAACTAGTTAATATTCATAGCATAAATAATTAATTAATTAGAGCCTTTTAGGATTAATACTTAAAATCAAGAAGACAATAAAAGGACATTCATAAAATACCTCTTATATTGGAAATTCATTTTTAAATATGAATAGGGGTGCCACCTAACAGGGTGCTTTTAATCTCATATTCGAACAAAATGAATTTCCTTATAAAAGGATATCTGCATTTGAAATTTAAATTCAATTAATAATTATGAGACAAATTAAATTCAAATAATTATTCAAAATGTCAAAATGCCACGTAAAATTAAAGGTACTGATAACGGGCGTTTGTATTGGTGTTAATCTTTCCCTACACGTAACCGACTCCCGAACCCAATTTTTAAGACAGAATCTCTGATTTGTTTTTTCCGGTGTCCGGTCTACCTCGAAGTGAGCGTTGGCGACTCCAAAATGCTTTTTAAGGATAAATAAAGGAAAATCCAATTAAATATGAAAAACCTAAATTTTCAAGATTAAATTAAAAATAACTAAATAACCTTAATTTTCTAAAAAGATCGATCGTCAGGCTATTTTTTCATATCCGATTTCAAAAATGGTCGCGACATTTAGTTACACGAATTACACTAAAAAAAAGAGAAAACGAATTTAAACCAGAACCACAAAGGCATAGCCATGGGACCAATCATAACACCACAAACTCTTCTCTTACACACCACGCTGCATTTAGACAAACCATCATCCAAAATCAAACGGCACCTGACCACAAAGACCACTCAAGCGAAGTTCGAAATGTTAACTTAGAGAACCAGCGCAATTTAACACAGTAATAGATATTCTCCGATAAAAAAAAAAACACAGTAATAGATACTCAGTCAGTCATCCAAAAGAGTTGACACTCACGACCAATGCCTATTTTTGCCAACCCTAAACCCTATATGTGAAATGGACCTTAACACCAACACATATTATGGCAAAGGTTTAACCATCAGAAAGGTGTCTAACTTGTATATTTTTTTCAATTTGGTGCCTAACGTTTATTCCGAGCCACTTTGGTGCTTAACGTTTCATTCCGTAACTCAAATCAGTTTTTTTGTGACAAACGTTAAAATTTTTTCGTTATCCAATAAAAACACGACATGTGGTATATTTTTGGTATTTTCTTTAATTTTTTTTTTAAATCAGAAAATCTTTAATTTTATAAAAAAACCCAAAATCTTTAATTTCTCTAAAACCCCAACCCCAAACCCAAAATCACTAAATTCCTCCCCTCCCACCACTGATTCAACCACCACCAGCCACCCTTGCCTTTTAACCGTCGTCTAACTTCGAATAAACCATCAAAAATCGGCAAATAAACCGTCGATTGTTCCATCGACGAACATCCAACAATAAAGAAAAAAAAGACCGATTGAGCTTCTAACAGACAACTAGAGGGTGGGGATGCTGAACAACGAGGTACACGACGCTTGGGGTGGTGCACGGTGAATCGCCGACGTGTGGGGATTCCGAACGGTAAGGGAGATGTGATTTGAGGGTTTGATTGAAAGAAATTAAAACTTTGAGGTTTTTTAGCAAGTTTATATTTTTAAAGAAATTTAGAAATTAATTAAATAAAAAATAGGCCACGTGTCATGCTATAATTGGATGACGATATTTTTTTAACGGCCATTGACGAAAAAACCTGATTTAGATTACGAAAGAAAACGTTAGGCACCAAATGTTAGGCAATGGGTGTTAATAATCCAATAATAATAATAATAAAGTAAAATCAAAATATTTACATTATTATTAAAGAGAATATAGCTAAATAAAAATAAATCGAATAATACAGAATAGAATGAATCAAAACATTCGGATCATCCCTTTGTTGCTATTATATGTTTATACGGCTTCTCCCACGTGATCCACTAAATACCAACACACAGCTTCTCCCATATTTCCTTTATGGCAAGTAATAATAAATTGCCAAGGAATTAAAAATAATGGAATATAATGAAGTAATTGAAAATAAACCTTAATTAGATTTAGTAGAAATGAGTTGAGGTCTATGAGAACACAGTTTTCTTAAGATAAATTTTCGGCCACTCCTGTGGTGCTTGAGATACATTGGTCGTCAGTCTCGGTGCTTGAGATACGTTGATCGTCTGTCTCCCAAGATACAACAATTATATGATCAATTGTAGTAGCACGTCTGCAGAGATTACGGACTATAACCTTACCTTCCTTTATCACCGAAAATACTTTAGAAAATCACAGAGTAAAAATAGTAAAAAAAGTCTCCATGTTTTGTCATTGTTGTTAAACCTAGTAGGTTTGCATGCTATTTATAGAGGTAGGAGTTTCATTGAAAATGAAACTTGTGAATTATCTTAAATTTATTTAAAATAAAATTTATTAATTAATTTAGCATTATCACAATAATATCTGAATTGAAAGATAATATTTTATCCTTTTAATTTTAGAATATTCAAAAAATAATATCCAAATTTAAAGATAATATCTTATCATTTACCCTTTTATTTGAGATATTAAAAATACTACATTTAAAGAAAATTATCTCGAAATGGGTTAGAATATCCCCATATTCACAAAGGGCTTAACTAGTCCAGACATTTACATCACCCATATCATATTAGCTTAAATTATTCAATAATTATTAAGTAGAGTTTTGTATATAAACATATCTCACGCTTGGTAACTCATCAATATGGGATATAAGCTTTTTCTTTCTCCTTAACTCAATTCACAATTAGCCTACTTTGAGCATAAATTTCTCATTCACCACTCACTCATTTTGAGCGTATGTAATATCGTTGTAAATGTCTCATGGAGTAGAATATGAAGCTGTAACTTCATTATTCGAATATCCACCTTTACCCATAGGAAATTGTAGCGACTAAAAATTTATACAAGTGTCCCTTTTTGTTTGAAATTTTTTTGGAAAATGTTCAAAAGGGGAAATTTTGAAAAAGTTTGTATTTTGAAATAAAATTGAGGGAGTAAATAAATAGGGGTGTTAAAAGTAATAAATGAGGAGTCACCACCGATCATTTAAAAATGGGTAGTCCAGACACCATAAAAAAACAAAACCAGAGATTCAAAAACTTGAGTCCGAGAGTCAGTTACGGATGGGGAAGGATTAGCACTCCACACCGCCCAAAAATTGGTACCAAAAAATATAATTACTGCTTTATTAATATTGAATTTTATGAATTAAAGTGACATTTAAATTAAGATTTGTTTATGCGTGCGAGTAAATTTTAAGGGCTCCGATGTTCTAAGAATAAACGAAAACTACCATCTACTTCTTAGACTGATAGTCAAGTTTATCCTCAAAAAAGGGAGCACCGCATTGAACATTTAATATATCCGATATGCAAACTTAATAAAAACATAATAATTAATTATGCGTGGACAAATAAATATGATAACAAATGATACAAACATTATATTGTGCTATATAAAGAAATAAAGGCAAAACATATTATTAAATGTAGACATATACGTACCATATATACATTTATTAAAAGAAAACTATATAATATATTATATGACATAAATAATATATTATAATATATAGAATTAATACCTAATACATGTATATAAAAAAAACTAATATATGCGATACGTATTTACACATAAAACATACCTTAGGTATTAACCTATATAATACATAGCATATAATAAAGCAAAATAATATACCACTATATACACGGGGAACATATATATTATAAGATAAAATAATACATGTATAAATATTATACGTATTAATATAAAAACCCTTATAATATAGGTATATTAAAAGAAAATTATAGGGTAAAAAGCTACGCTGTAAGACATACATATATAATACATACATACATACATACAATATACAATATATTAACATATGAAACATATAAAATATAATATATACACATATCAGCAAGGGATTAAATTTAAATAAAATGAAATAAACAGCTCTTAAATTTAAAAGAACAGTAAATATGAGGGATGTAAAATGAATAACCCCAAAAGTAACAAGGGACTATAGGGTAATTTTACTACTGGTCTCGGGGCTTAATTGAAATAAAAAAAAATCTAAGAGCCAAATTGAAAGAACAAGGTAGCTTTGAAATTTGGTGACAAAAATGTAAAAAAGAAAAAAAAAGAAGGGAAAGCAGAGCAAAACCTCTTGGGGCAGAGGAATTTAAAAAAAATAAATAACCCATTTTGTTTTAAACCGAGAGTATAAATACCAAGAATTTTTTTAAAACTTATTTTTTACACAAGCTTAAAAAAACCAAAAAAACCTCAACTTTTTCCTCTGAAACCATATGAACACCTCTGTAGGTGTTCATCATAACCACTCACGTCGCCTCTAGTTTTTAGATTCTAGCCGTGCGTCGCCATCCACCGGCGCAAGAATCTAGAAAAAGAACTATAAAAAAATCTTTTTTTAAATAGAACAGAAAAAACCTTTTTCAAGCTTGTTTTACCGGCTCACCCAGTACGACTGGGGAAGTCGAAGGGCTTGTCACCGAAAGAAAAACGTCACCGGACGTTGCATGCAACGGTGACCCGAGATCAAAAATGGGTAAACCCTTTCATCCCCTTTTGTATTTATTTATTTTGTTATCAGTTTTCCATTTTCGAACTAAAAAAATAGAGAGATTTTTTTACCTCGAAAGATTGAGGCTTTTGGTTTTTTTATTGCTGATAACTTTTTTGTTACATTGATTTGGTTCGGATATATATCTGATTTTGTACATATAAAATAAAATAAAAAAACTAATCTAACTGTTGGATCTGATTTCCATGCCTAAATCTTATAATCTGACCTTTTTGTTTTTTTATTGATCTTATTGCATGCATGGTGGTTGGGAGAGCCGGTGATTGCGGTGTGATGTCCGACAGCACGGCCATGTAGACGAGGAGATGAATGATAGGGCGCGTGGGCGCGTGATGGAGATGAACGATTAGGGCGGTGGACGACGTGCGTGAGTGAGGGAAGATGAAGGGTCTCTCAATTTATTCTAGAACGTTAGATTAGATCTGATCCAACGGCTAGATCTGAGGGCGAATACAAGAATAGAATAAGGGATCAGATTATTAGATATCATATTAGGGTTTTTTAATATGTTAGGCCAAATGGGCCATTGTAAATAGATAGGGAATTGGGTTTTTTAATTTGTAATAATGGACTGGACTAAATAAATATTATTGGGTTTGTTTTTTTCACTCTTTTGTTCTTAATAATAATAATATTAGTAATAATTAATAAAAACTAATAATGATAATATTAATATTCAAATATAATAATAAAACTCGGACAAAATTAGTTATTACAGCTGCCCCTCTTTGTTCATTCTTGTAACACAAGAATAGAGCAAAGACAAAAAAGTAATAATTTTTCCTACTTTCCTATTTCGATCTCGAACCACCACGCACTGGAGGTCCTACTGATGGCTTAGAAATCTTGGAGTTATGCACTGGAAGTCTTAATAATTGCCCGAATCACCATGCAATGAGGGTTTTACTGATGTTCGGCGATACTAATTTCCCCAAATCACCAAGCACTGGAGGTCTTACTGATGGTCCGAAGGTCATAGTACCATGCACTGAAGGTCTTACTGGTTGCTCGAATCACCCCGCATTGGACGTCTTACAGATGCCCAAACTATTTTAAAGTCTTGCACTGATGGACTTACTGGTTGCTTGAAGCTTGAAGTTGTTCTTCTCATTTGAAATTCTTTAATCTTCTGCCCAAAGTTTGGAGTTTGAAGTTGTTCTTCTCATTTGAAATTCTTCATTCCCCGAGGTCTGAAGCTGTTATTCTCATTTGAAATTCTTCATTCCTCAATTGATGTTGCTGAAGGTTGAAATTGTTCTTCTCATTTGAAATTCTTCAATCCTCTACCAAAGTTTGGAGTCTGAAGTTTTTCTTCTCATTTGAAATTATTAATTCTTCGAGGCTAGAAGCTATTCTTTTCATTTGAAATTCTTCATTCCTCAAATAAAATTGCTGAAAGTTGAAGCTGTTCTCCTCATTTGAAATTCTTCAATCTTCTGTCAAAGTTTGGAGTCTGAAGTTATTCTTCTCATTTGAAATTCTTCATTCTCCAAGGTCTGAAGTTGATGTTATCATTTGAAATTCTTCAATCTTCTGCCAAAGTTTGGAGTCTGAAGTTGTTCTTCTCATTTGAAATTCTTCATTCTCCAAGGTCTGAAGTTGTTCTTCTTATTTGAAATTGCTAAAGGTTGAAGCTGTTCTTCTCATTTGAAATTCTTCAATCTTCTGCCAAAGTTTGGAGTCTGAAGTTGTTCTTCTCATTTGAAATTCTTCATTCTCCGAGGTTTGAAGTTGTTCTTCTCATTTGAAATTATTTATTCCTCAATTGAAATTCTTAATGATTTTTCTAAAAATAGACAAAATAAATTAATGATGTGGGTTAGCATGCCCCTAACTTTAGGATATCTAACTACTCATGATGCATGAATGATGCAAATTGAGGACCACTTGGGCTGAGCTCATCTTCGAGGAAGCTCAAGGTTTCTCGTATTAAAGCTTTTTCTGCAGCTAATATGACCCATCTTAAAGTCGGGTTCAAATCTTTACATCTTCTTTTCTCCAAAGCTTCTTCAAGTTCCCACTTCAGATTACTCTTCATATATCTTGCTCAAGTTCATGTCTGTGAGTTATGGTTCTGAAATGTCTCTGCCACTAAATAGATTGGCCATTTTCTTGCCCCAACAAAATTTGCCCCAAAATTTTGTTGTTCACCTTTGTTCTCTTTGAACTAATTTTCAGCTTGCTCAGTAGTTAAAAATTTTAGGCTCTGTACCATCTTTGGTCCATACTAGTTTAGACTCCCATGTACAAATAATCTCGTCATGTGGACAATGGCATCCCACTAATTTTTTTCATTCTTGTATCTGTGATGTAAAATCTTGCCCCTTTCTTGGCACTTAGGGCGAGAAAATGCTTTTAACTCACTTTAATGCAAAACTTAGGGCGAGAAAATATTATTTTAAAATATCATGTAAAGTAAGCCCTATTTTCAAAATTTAGGGCAAAAGGGCTTTAAGCTCATTTCAATTTAAAACTTATGAAGATGAGCAAGAGAAAATAATTGATTTTGGAAAAATGAACCTTTAAAAATGAGATCAAAACTAAACACCTGAATATTAATTGCAATAACGCTTTTGCTTCAAGTTGACAAGGATCAACCTAAGTGAAGCTTATGTTTAAAGGACTGTGAGGGTTACGGTGACACATGCAAATATGAAGTCGCTTCTGGGTTATTAGGCTTCTGAAAGGAACACTTCCCATACCTAATTTATATCCCATTTAAGTTTGATGTTCCACAAAGAAAGGTTAACCCTTATAGGCAGGATATAATCTGAAGAAAAACTTGTCCAACTCAGATATCCACATATGATCTGAATGGTCTTTGTAGGCTTGTAATGTAGGATATGGCTCACAACTATAAAGAAAAGATATATATATATATATATAAGCCCAAATAAGTGTTTAAGGGTGATGAAACCAATGATCGCTTCTTCTTGGTAAAGTATCTTCTTTGCACTTGTTGACTGGAATATGCTCAAATAAAAAAATCTTTTATTTATTTCTTGGATTGTTCTAGACTACCTATTTTTGGGTTTTCACCCTAGAGTTTATTTCCTTCTCTATAGCTTTGGAATGTGTAGCTTTGGACCGATTAACGTCTTGGTTTGGCATTGACGCTCATTTCAAAGGTGATCGCTCCACCAAAGTTTGTATAAATTTCCAATTAAAACCTTATTCATGTATTTCTTGAATTGGGGGATACTCATATAGATATATTCATTGGATCGCTCTAAACTGCCCATTTCTGGTTTTCACCCTAGAGTTTATTTCGTCTTCTCGTGTAGCTTGCATCTTGAATGAATGTTGATGTGCTTCTTATTCAAAGGTAATTAAATCTTCCAGGCTCTTGATGCCCTTTATTGCACTTTCTGACTTGGTGCTTTGATTTTTTACTATGTCAACCTTTTTATTGGCAAACTTTCAAATTACTTTAGCCAGTCCTTTTGAGCAAAAATTTTTCTTACCAGCTTATTTTGATGTTTCTCTAGTCTTTGTATCCAGTACATCGATTCTCATTTCTTACGCTTATTTATGAAGCATTGACTTTGTAATGTGGTCAAAACTGGGCGACTTTAATTCGTGAACAAAATCCTCGTCCTCTTTGCCCCTAGTGTAGGGGTAATCCTTGGTTTGGGTTCCAACGAAAAGAAACGATCATGCTCAAAGGGGGATAGCAAATGGATATTTTTCTTATTTGTGAAGGAAAGTGAAGAAATGCCACTCGTCATGCCATACATGGATATCAAAATAGTCTTCAGGGGTAGAAGTTTAGTGTCAACACTCTATTCAAGGACCTAAAACGACAAATGTCTGAGAGGGGAATTCACTCAATGGGATCTGCCCATTACCTGAACACTCGTTTTGTTCCTTTCGTCTACCTAAATAGAACATAAGATATTCACACTTGCAGTATCATTGCAATATTCACTTTTCAATAAACATAAGCTACTTAGAATTGATCGTTGGACTCGAATCCACATCACTCTTACAATTATATTTAGGTTCATGATAAAAATGATGTATGTATATGCACAGGAAAATAAAAACTATCCCATAGTAATGCATGAAATGTTTAAAGAATATAAATTATTTGTTCAAAGCCCAATATCAAACATCATTTAATTGAAATAAGAAAATATACATATGCCTTTTACAAAAGACTTCCACTGTGTTTGGGCCTAAAAACAAAAAAATTAATTTCAAAAATTGCTTCAAAAGAAAGCACACACACATAAAAAAAGAGGAAACCCAAAAGAGCTAGGTACACGAACATGATGCATTACACTTCGGCCAACTAGTATTGGTCTTCCATCCAACCAAATAATTTTAACCTCTAACCTCCTCAAAAAAATTGATTTTCCTACTGTCTATCACGAGTAGGCAGAGGGTTGGTTGTTGCATCTGGTGAATCAACTTTTAGAACTCCTGTATTGATCAAGTTTTGAACCAACCTCTTAAATGCTTTACATTCATCGATGTGGTGTCCACTAACTCCCGCATGGTATACACATTATGCTTCAGAGTTATACCACTTTGGGTAAGCAGGTTGCAAGGGAACAACACAGTATGGCTGGACCAAATCCTTTTCGAGCAACTGGGAGTATAGTTCGGCATATCTTACTGGTAGAGGAGTGTAACGTGTGTCTTCTTTGTCTTTCCTTAGAGCTCTATTTTCTCTTTTACTCGAGCTTCACATATTTTTGGTCAGAGCTTGTGGCAACTTGGATGTCAATGCAGCTGATTTCTTTATTCTCTTGCTCCAATTTACGCTTTTTCCTTCTTGCGATCTATTTTTGCTCGAACTTTTGTTTTCAACAGAAGACAAGATTTTTCAAAAGAGCATTTTCAACCTTATCTAATATCAAGTTGGTGGGACATTCTGAAGTGGTGCGAACTACTTCATATTAGTTAATGATAGCTTGATCTTTATTAGACAGGGTCTCTTCTACAATGGGGCTGTGACTATGATCTTTGCATGCTTTCCCAATCTCTTTTTGCATAAAGGAGTCTTTTATCGAACTTTTTCCTTTGGTGGCTATCATACCTATTAGTTCACTGATTTGTCTCATCGCTTCATCTCGAAACTCCTTCATATACGTTATTATCTCGTGTTGATTGTGGTTCAAATGTTTCTGGAGTTTTTCAAGCCTATCTACCCTGGCCAATAGATCATCCATGGTTTTGAGACTACTGGCGAAGATTGGTTTTCTTAGACTAGCCCTGAGAATGAAGATTTTCTATAATTAATTTAACTTCCTCATTAATGAATGCAATGTATAATGTGCACGAGATAAATAAAAAACTAAAACAATAAAATGAATGAATGCAAATATGGTGTTGATTCTTGACCAGTCCTTAAAAAGACTTTCGTTTAACGGAGAAGATGTCTGATTGCAAGAAGCTGAAAATGAAGTACAGATAACGATTAGCTTCTTTTCTTGAGATCTTGACTTTGGGAAGCACGGATTGCACTCTGCATCTTAACTTCATCTTCGAACTAATAGGCACACCCGTCATTCTCCACTTATGCTACTCCAAGGATCTGTGGTGGCACGATCTATGTGCTTCAGAGCTTTCGGGAATACCATTAATTGATGAAGGTAAAATGCAGACAATAGTCTCTTCTTCGATAAAGTCGGGTGCAAATGAACCAAGCTTTGAACAATGCGTCCAAGCAGGGCGGATCTTGATAATCCAGCTTAAAGGATTTTATTTAAAATCCTTGAAAATTTTGGAGGTTTGAATTAAAACTTTCAGATATAGAAAATGGTTTAATGTAAAATTCTTGTAAGAGTTCAGCTAAAATTTCAAAAAAAAATGAGGCTTTTAAGGCTTTTGAACTATTTAGAAAAAATATTTGAAACACATTAATAATATTTTCAAATTTTCTAAAGGGGTCAAATTAAAGTATTTAAAATTTTAAAGTGTAAAAATTTCAAAATTTCGGGAATTATAGCCCCTACTGGATTCGATGAAGATCTGCCTCTACGTTCGAGTTACACCGTCTTCGACTCTGACATGTGCCTTACCATAGAACTTATTTCTCTACTTGTCTTCGTTCGGCCCTGCCTGATACTATAGCATTATCGCTCCTAGCATCGCAGACTTCTCTCCTATCTCGAATGTCTTCTAAATTGGATCATTCTCGAATCAACACTATGTTATGATATGGTATGAATGCAACTAAAGGTGTTAATTCCATAGATGATCACCCTAGAACAACTTTCATCTAATATAAAAAGGTTCTCGTTTCAGAAGATAAAACATGTTCGTCTATAGGCAGGCTTCGACTCTTCTTACCCCTCAATTGTTTCAAGTAGACAAAAAGACCTCGATCCCTCTTTCGTCTTCGAGTTGATAAATGGATGAAGAGTTGAGGCTGACATCTTCATTTGGTTTGATCACTTTTGGGTACTGACGTCAAAAACCACCTCGAACTCTCTTCGGTCTCTGAGTTGATGAATGGACGAAGAGCTAAGGCTAACATCTTCATTTGGTGTGGTTGCTTTTGGGTACCAACGTTGATCATGCATGTTTTATCTTTGCTTTGAGATACTTCTCATTCATGATGAAAATTTTCTAATTTAAGTGATCAACTTTGAAAATCAAATCAACCCTTTATTGTTTAATGTATATGCAAAGAAAAATGTAAAACAAAAATAAGACATAAAAAAAAAGTTAGTACCAGATAAAAACATAAAAAAAAAATAAGTTAGTGCCAGATAAAATGAAAAATGGCCCTATTTACATATAATCTAAAACATCTAGGTTATCGGTATGACTCTAAAGGGGTAGGCTTTCTATATTTTTTATATACAATTTTAATGCTAAAAAGTACCTGAACTGTCCCAACTGTCCCCACCAAATATTAAGACAGATAGCACTCGCACTAGTCGAGTATTCCTCGTTAAAAGAGGAGCCGTGAATAATAGAGGTACCTGATTAACAAAGCATCAAAGCCAATAAAGAAACAAAATAAAACTGAGAATTGTTGGACCAATTCTGTAAAGAACGGCCCTCCAAAAATAGGCGTATGCCGCTTTAAGCGGCGAGCACACGGTATTCTTTAGTAAAAGGCGAAAGAATTGTTCGCTCTGAGCTCACCGCACGGCTCCGTAAGTTGTTTTAACGGATACGGGCCATTATTTATATAAGCCGCTTGGGTGAACTTGCTCTTCTCATAATGATGTGGGATTATGGTCTTTTAAGTTTCTTCTGCTCTTTATCTCCTTACCTTCTTTCCACCCTCAGTTTTCTTAGTTTATTTTCCACGGTTAATTATGTACTTTAAATTAAACTCTACAATATGATTTTAATCTTCCTATTGAAGAAAAGTATTCATCCTCCAATATTATCATTTAAGTTAGTAAATTTGCTATGCATGAAACTCTCTGCTTTCCATCATAAATTTCTGCATCTCCTCCCCTGAGTTAACATCTCTGCAGGCTTCTGAATCAACAATGATTTTCCATGAAAATACAAGCAATTTAAAGAGGAGAAGTGGAAGACCTTTCTCTCCCATTTACATGCCCAATGTTCTCTCCACATTTCAATTGCTTGACTCTGCAACTTCCTCAATGCCATTGCATACTTCAAATCCCATTTGCATTAGCGACATTAAAGTATCAAGGCAAATTTGAAGCTTTAAAATTATAATAGATTAATGATTTTGTCATATTGATCTTATTGAATTAATATTTATAAAATGAAATCCTTCTTTATTTAACTTCATGTTACTTTTGGTATAAGTAAATTCAATATTAGTCATTTAATGTTTGAATTATTTTGAATTCATATCGTTTTGGATTCGAAAATAAGAAAACAAATTAGTGTATATTCAACTTATTTCATATATAAATTCTTTCAAAATCAGTATTTAGGTTTAAGTTACTTTCGATTTAGATGTAAAAGTATAAACTCAAATTGAACCCGTGGAGTGGTCCCAGTGGTAAACAATGATGTATTTCATCCAGGTGACCCGGGTTCGAGCACCATGTGTGCACGGTGTGTGTGCGTTATTAAAGGATAAGAAAATTGAACAGATACTACCTTGTAATCACACCAACATATTAAAAAAAGTATATACCCAAAATCTAGTGTACTCATGGAAAGGTAATCGATGGAAAATAGAATGGGAAATGGGTTGATAAACTTTGATGTGTCCAACCTATACCTTTTTTTCAGTTTTATATCTAACTTTTTTCGGGCCACTTTGATGTTGGAAAAAATATGATAAACTTTGATGTTGGATCTGATCCAACGGTCCAAAATAAACTAAGAGACCCTTCATCTGCCCTCACTCGCACATGCCGTCCACCGCCTCAACCGTTCATCTCCGTCACGTGCCCGATCATTCATCTCCTCGTCCACGTGGTCGTGCTGCCGGATATCACGCTGCGATCACCGGCTTTTCCCAACCACTATGCATGCAAGAAGATCAATAAAAAAACATAAAAGTCAGATTATCAGATTTAGGCATGGGCAATCAGATCCAATAGTTAGATTCATTTTTTATTTTATTTTATATGTACAAAATCGGATATATATCCGAACCAAATCAATGTAATAAAAAAATTTATCAGCAATAAAAAAAACCAAAAGCCTCAATCTTTCGAGGTAAAAAATCTCTCTATTTTTTTAGTTCGAAAATAGAAAAATGATAACAAAATAAATAAATACAAAAGGGGATGAAAGGGTTTACCCATTTTTGGTTTCGGGCCACCGTTGCATGCAACGGCCGATGACGTTTTTCTTCCGGAGATAAGCCCTTCGACTTCTCCGGTCGTACTGGGTGAGCCGATAAAAAAAAGTTTGAAAAAAGTTTTTTCTATTCTGTTTAAAAAAAGATTTTTGGGGTTTTTTAAATTTTAGCGCCGGTGGACGGCGGCGCACGGCCGAAAACTAGAGGCGGCGTGCGGCTGTTATGATGAACACTGACGGAGGTGTTCATCTGGTTTTAGAGGAAAATGTGAGGTTTTTTTGGTTTTTTTAGGTTTTGTGTAAAAAATGAGTTTTAAAAAAATATTGGTACCTATACTCTCGGTTTAAAACAAAATTGGTTATTTATTTTTTAAATCCTTCCGCCCAAAGAGGTTTTGCTCTGCTTTCCCTTCTTCTTTTTTTCTTTTTCTTTTTCATATTTTGGTCACCAAATTTTAAAGCCTTGTTCTTTCAATTTGGCTCTTATATTTTATTTTTATTTCAATTAATCCCTGAGACCGGTGGTAAAATTACCCTGTAGTCTCTTGTTACTTTTGGGGTTATTTATTTTACAGCCCTCATATTTACTGTTCTTTTAAATTTAAGAGCTGTTTGTTTCATTTTATTTAAATTTAATCCCTTGCTGATATGTGTATATATTATATTTTATATGTTTCATATGTTAATATGTATGTATGTATGTATGTATGTATGTATGTCTTACATCGTAGCTTTTTACCCTATAATTTTATTTTAATATACCGATATTATAAGGGTTTTTATATTAATACGTATAATATTTATACATGTATTATTTTATCTTATAATATATATGTTCCACGTGTATATAGTGGTATATTATTTTGCTTTATTATATGCTATGTATTATATAGGTTAATACATAAGGTATGTTTTATGTGTAAATACGTATCGTATATATTAGTTTTTTATATACATGTATTAGGTATTAATTCTATATATTATAATATATTATTTATGTCATATAATATATTATATAGTTTTCTTTTAATATATGTATATATGGTACGTATATGTCTACATTTAATAAGATGTTTTGCCTTTATTTCTTTATATAGCATAATATAATGTTTGTATCACTTGTTATCATATTTATTTGTCCATGCATAATTAATTATCATGATTTTATTAAGTTTGTATATCGGATATATTAAATGTTCAATGCGGTGCTCCCTTTTTCGATGATAAACTTGGCTACCAGTCTAAGAAGTAGATGGTAGTTTTCGTTTATTCTTCGAACACTTGAGCTCTTAAAATTTACTCGCATGTATAACCAAATCTTAATTTAAATTTCACTTTAATTCGTAAAAGTCAATATTAATAAAGCGCTAATTATATTTTTTGGTACCAATTTTTTAGCGGTGTGGGGGTGCTAATCCTTCCCATCCGTAACAGACTCTTGGACCCAAGTTTTTTAATCTCTAGTTTTTTTTATGATATCCGCTCTACCCCTTTTTAAATGATCGATGGCGACTCCTTATTTATTACTTTTAACATCGCTATTTATTTACTCCCTCAATTTTATTTCAAAATACAAACTTTTTCAAAATTTCCCATTTTAAACATTTTCCAAAAAAAATCAAACAAAAAAGGACACTTGTAGAAATATTTAGTCGCTACAGCTTGGCAACTTCGCTGGGGAAATATATTACCGCTTTATTAATATTGGAAATTTTGAATTAAAGTGATGGTTAAACTAATATTTGTTTATAAGTGTGAGTCTGTTTAAACGTATTTAAAATTTGGCATATAAACTCGTCTGTCTAAGTGAGGGAAAAACGCTATTACTGTTGAGGGGATATCGTTCTTCTGTATGGGCTTAGCAAGTACCTTCAGGGCTCTACTACTCTATGCTTTCGAGGGAATATCGTTTCTCCGTATAGGCATAGAGGAATGGGGTCCCCTGAATTGAACCCGGTTGAAAAGAGCTTATAATGGGTGATAACCGAGGGCCTTGCTACCCTTAGCCATTTAATGTGTTTTTGTAAATTTCTAATAGAATATAAATGTGTGTTAGATTTACAATATATCAAAGTGGGTATTTTAAGATGAGGCGGGTTACTTCAGGCTAAAATGAGGTGGTAAGAAGTGCTATATAAATTAGTAAAAATTTGTGTATAAGAATTTGTGTAAATACATAAATTCTTATAAACTTGGTAAGAATTTGTGTGAATTATAAATTTGCTAAGAATTTATGTAGATTTTAAAAAATAAAAATTGGTAAAAGGCTGAAGTAGTTAATCTGTTACCATAAGTTGGGTTAGTTTTGGATTGGGTGATCTCGAATAATAAATTGTGTAGCTACACTTTTTCTTGCATTTCCTGTAATAAATTATGTATGTTCAATAATAATTTATGTAGCTTCTTAAATTCTCATTATTTTTGTAAGAAAAAAAAAGTTATCTTGTAACCATTTGTGTGGCTACACAAATGCTTACCATAAGTTAAGCTCGTTTTGGATTGGGTGATCCCGGGTAAGAAATTGTATAGTCACTCGTTTCCTTACATTTCTTGTAACATGTATATTCTGTAATAATTTATGTAGCTAAACAAATTCTCATTATTTTTGTAAGAAAAAAAAGGTTATCTTGTAGCCCTTTTGTGTGGCTACACAAATGCTTACCATAAGTTGAGCTAGTTTTGGATTGGGTGATCTCGGGTAAGAAATTGTGTAGTTACACTTTTCTTTACATTTCTTGTAACAAATTATGTATATCCTGTAATAATTTATGTAGCTACACAAATTCTCATTATTTTTGTAAGAAAAAATGTTATCTTGTAATCTTTTGTGTGGCTACACAAATGCTTACCACAAGTTGAGCTAGTTTTGGATTGGGTGATCTCAGGTAATAAATTGTGTAGTTACACTTTTTCTTACATTTCCTATAATAAACTATGTATATTATGTAATAATTTATGTAGCTACTCAAATTTTTATTATTTTTGTAAGAAAAAAGGTTACCTTGTAACCCTTTGTGTGGCTATACAAATGCTTACCATAAGTTGAGCTCATTTTGGATTGGGTGATCTCGGGTAAGAAATTGTGTAGTTACATTTTTCCTTGCATTTATTGTAACAAATTATGTACTTTTTGTAATAATTTATATAACTACTCAAATTCTCATTATTGTTGTAAGAGAAAAGGTTATCTTTTAGCCCTTTGTGTGGCTACACAAATGCTACCATAGGTTGAGATAGTTTTGGATTGGGTGATCTCCGGTAAGAAATTGTGTAGTCACACATTTCCTGTAACAAATTATGTAAATCTTGTAATATTTTATGTAGATACTTAAATTCTCATTATTTTTGTAAGAAAAAAGGTTATCTTGTAGCTCTTTGTGTGGCTGCACAAATGCTTACCATAAGATGAGCTCGTTTTGGATTGGGTGATCTCGGGGTAAAAAATTGTGTAGTTACACTTTTTCTTATATTTCTTGTAACAAATTATGTATATCTTGTAATATTTTATGTATCTATACAAATTCTCATTATTTTTGTAAGAAAAAAGGTTATCTTGTAACCCTTTGTGTTGCTACAAAAATGCTTGCCATAAGTTGAGCTCGTTTTGGATTGGGTGATCCCGGGTAAGAAATTGTGTAGTCACTCGTTTCCTTACATTTCTTGTAACAAGTTATGTATATTTTGTAATAATCAATGTAGCTACTCAAATTCTCATTATTTTTTAAGAAAAAAAGGTTATCTTCTAGCCCTTTGTGTGGCTACACAAATGCTTACCATAAGTTGAGCTAGTTTTGATTGGGTGATCTCGGGTAAGAAATTGTGTAGTTACACTTTTCTTTACATTTCCTGTAGCAAATTATGTATATCATGTAATAATTTATGTAGCTACGCAAATTCTCATTAATTTTTGTAAGGAAAAAGGTTATCTTGTAATCCTTTGTGTGGCTACACAAATGCTTACCACAAGTTGAGCTAGTTTTGGATTGGGTGATCTCGGGTAATAAATTGTGTAGTTACATGTATTCTTACATTTCTTGTAATAAATTATGTATATTCTATAATTATTTATGTAGCTACTCAAATTCTCATTATTTTTGTAAGAAAAAAAGTTATCTTGTAACCCTTTCTATGGCTACACAAATGCTTACCATAAGTTGAGCTCGTTTTGGATTTGGTGATCCCGGGTAAGAAGTTGTTTATTCACTCGTTTCCTTACATTTTTTGTAACAAGTTATGTATATTCTGTAATAATTTATATAGCTACGCAAATTTTCATTTTTTTGTAAGAAAAAAGGTTATCTTGTAGCTCTTTGTATGGCTACACAAATGCTTACCATAAGTTGAGCTCGTTTTGGATTGGGTGATCTCAGGTAAGAATTTGTGTTGTTACATATTTTCTTACATTTTATGTAAGAAATTATTTATTTTCCCTAATACTTTATGTAGCTACGCTGATGCATATGAGTTTTGTTAGTGTTAATGTTATTGGGTTAGCATTTATGTTGTCACATAATTTCTTACGTGGTAAGACTTTGTGTAACTATCATTTTCTTTATAGTTACTGTAATAATTTATGTAAGCGCATCGTAAGAAATTATGTACGAACTTGATACCAGTAGAACTGGTCAGCTTCATTTTAGCCTTAATTTAAGCTGCCTCACCACAGAATCTCCCATGTCAAAGCATGAAATTTTATTAAAAAAGAATTTTTGAACTTTAACCGTTTTCTATAATATTCTATCGGCATATAAAATATAGTTATCAACTTTAACCATTAAAAATTCGACATGCCTAATAAAACTAGGGATGTAAAAACAGGCAATCTGATGGGATTCAGGTCAGGTCCTTTCAGGTCGGGTCAAATCGGATACATGTTATTTCAGGTCGATTTGATATTTTAACTCGATTCGGGTCGGGTGCAGGTCAATTTCAAGTCGGGTTCATTTCAGGTCGGGTTCATTTCGGGTCGGGTCAAAACGGTTCGGGTCCGAATTAGTTAATTGACGGGCTAATTCGGGCTCGGGAAAATTTCAAGTCGGGTAATTTCAAGTTTGTTTCATTTCGGGTTGGGTTAATTCGGGTTTCGAATTCGTATTAAGTTTGAGTTTGGTACAAATAGTCGATAGACTTTAGGTTGGGTCATTTCGAGTGAATTGTTTAACGCCTTTCACGGACACGAATCACATTAAAAATAAATATTAGGCACTAGAATGAACAAAAATATCATCATTATTTAAAATATTAGAGTAAATTACAAAATTAGAAATAAATAAGGGTCAATTTCGGTGAAAAATAAAATTTTAGGGACTAACATGAACACAAATATCATCATATTAAAAATATTGGACTAAATTACAAAAATATAAAAAATAGGGATTGATTTTGGTTAAAAAATAAAATTTTAGGGACTAACATGGACAAAATATCATTATATTAAAAATATTAGACTAAATTACAAAAAAATGAATAGGTGTCAATTTTAACTAAAAAATTAAATTTTAGGTTCTAGACTAAACAAAAATATTATTGGACTAAATTGCCAAAAATATAAATAAATACAGGGCAATTTTGACTAAAAATTAAATTGTAAGGACTAGAATAAAAAAATTATTCGACTAAATTACCAAAAATAAAAATATATATGGGTCAATTTCGGCTAAAAATAAAGTTTTAAGGACTAGAATGAACAAAAATATCATAATATTAAAAACATTGGACTATATTACAAAAATTTAAAATAAAGAGGGGTCAATTTTAGTTAAAAATAGGAACTAAAATGAACAAAAATATACCCTTAAATTGAATTAGGGATACTTGTGACTAAATTGAATTAAACTAAAACTTAAAAGTGAATATTATGACTAAAATACAACATTTAAAACACAGCAGGACTTAAAGGGTAATTAATCTCTAACCTAAATTATAGGTGGGTTACTTCCCTATAAAATTTTGTCTTTTCCCTCTTTTTTTACCATTTATCTATTTCTTTTTTTTAATTAAAATGAAAGGTGGGAGGGAATCAGGGAAAGTAGTCCCGCCTGATTTTTTAGGTTAAGGATAATTGTTTTTTAAGCACTTTTGACTTTAGATATTTTTTATTTAAGTCTTAAATTTTCAATTTTAGGTTTTAATTTAATTCAATTGAATCCAAATTTAGATTAATTTAGTTGAAATTCCACATTTAGTTTTAGAATTCTTTTAGTTATGTATGTGATTTATGCTTCTAGGTTTTAATTTAGCTCAATTAGATCCTGAGTTTAACAAGCTAATTCCATTCAGACATTATTATTATTATTATTATTATTATTATTATTATTATACCATATAAATTTTGATTTAATATAATTATACACGAAATTTTGATTTGGATGTAAACATGTAATTTTACACATGAAAGTTGAAATTTTAATGTAGTTAAATTGTACACATGAAGCTTTGATTTCAAATTCAAATGCATAAATTAGAAAGTTGAATCGAAATTAATCTCGTAAGTCAATAACCCTAAACTAAACCATAAACCGTTAATACTAAACCCAAAACCATAAACCGTTAATACTAAACCCAAAACCATAAACCTTAAGGAATCAAAATTAATTTCATAAATCAATAACCATAAGCTAAACCATAAACCACTAATACTAAACAATAAATCATTGATACTAAACCCTAAACCTTAAGGAATCCAAATTAATCACATGAACCAATAACACCATCTTTACTTTATTACACTAAATTATAAAAATTAGAAATAAAAATGAGTAAATTTTAGTTAAAAACAAATTTGTAGGGACTAAAATGAATAAAAATATCATCATATTAAAATTTTGGACTAAATTACGCAAATTAAAAATAAATAAAGATTAATTTCGGTTAAATAAAGATTTGTAGGGAATTAATTGAACACTAAACTACACCATAAACTCTAAAGCATTAACACCAACCCCTAAATCATAAACTATAAACTACAACATATACCCTAAACTACTCCATAAACTCTAAAGCATTAACACTAGCCCCCAAATCATAAACCATAAACCTTAAGTCATAGAAATTTTAGGGACTAACATGAACAAAAATATCATCATATTAAAAATATTGGAGTAAATTACAAAAATTAGAAATAAATAAGGGTCAATTTTGGTGAAAAATAAAATTTTAGGGACTAACATGAACAAAAATATCAACATATTAAAAATATTGGACTAAATTACAAAAAATGAATAGTGGTCAATTTGGACTAAAAATTAAATTTTATCTACTAGAATAAACAAAAATATTATTGGACTAAATTGCCAAAAATATAAATAAGTATGGAGCAATTTTGACTAAAAATTAAATTGTAGGAGCTAGAATAAACAAAAATATTATTCGACTAAATTACCAAAAATAGAAATATATATGGGTCAATTTCAGCTAAAAATAAACTTTTAGGGACTAATGTGAACAAAAATAAACCCCAAATCCCTAAACTAATCACATAACCCCAAACATCCAACTTAAAACATTTACCCCTAAACCCCAAACCTTAAACCCTAAATATTATAGTCACTAATAATTAAAGTCCAAGCTGAATCCCTAATCCCTAAACTATTCTTATAACCCTAGACACTCAACTTGAAACATTTATTATACCTCTAAACCCCAAACCTCAACCCCTAAATCTTATAAACATTAATAATTAAAGTGCAATCCTAATCCTTGAATCCCTTAATCCTTAAACTAATCTCATAACCCCAAACACTCAACTTAAAACATGTATTAAACCCCTAAACCCAAACCTCAACCCCTAAATCATACAATCACTAATAATTGCTACTTGAAAGCCTAATCCCCTAATCCCTAACTAATCCCATAACCCCAAACACTCAACTTTGCACATTTACCCCTAAACCCCAAACCTCAACCCTTAAATCTTTCGATCACTAATAATTGCTACTTGCAAGACTAATCCCATAACCCCCAAATACTAAACTTGACACATTTACCTCTAAACCCCAAATCTCAACCCCTAAATCTTACAATCACAAGTAATTTTAATTAAATACATTATAATTAAAATTACAATAATTTAAATATTAAAATCAATATTAATTAAAAATATTAAATTTATAATTTTTAATTAAATATTAATTTAAAGTTATAATTTAAATAAATTAAATATACACTAATAATTTATTTAAATACATTATAATTAAAATTACAAGAATTTAAATATTAAATTAAATATTAAGTTAAGGGTTAGAATCCACTTACATGGTGTAAAACTCATTTAGTTTTACACTAATTTTAGACCATTGGATGATGGCAATAAATGAGTGTAAAACTAAATGAGTTTTATACCATATAACTGGATCTCATCCCTTAATTTAAATATATTAACTTTATAATTTTAATTAAATATTAATTTAAAGTTATAATTTAAATAAATTAAATATACACTAATAATTTTAATTAAATACATTATAATTAAAAATTTATTTTAAATATTAATTAACTGCATTATAATTATTAATTAAAATTAAAATAAAATTATTAAAATAATATATTTACCCTAAGTATAAATACACCCTTAAAAGGGTCTGGCCGAAGCCCTATCCCCTAAAAATATTATATATATGTGATCTACTTACACATAATGTAAACAATTATAAGTGATCAAAACGTTATTTTTTTTTAATTTAAAGAATAAAAACGAAAAATTATAAAATATAAGTGACCAACCATTTTGTTTACCCTATAAGAAAAAAAAATCAATGGCATTAGCGCCAAAATCCTAAAATCTTCCTGCCATTTATAATATTAAAATATATAATTATAATCCTAATTTTATTGAAATTAAAGGCATTCAAAAACTCTTCCCGCCATTTATAACATTAAAATATATAATATACTCTCAAGTTTACTTCTTTTTCATCAAAATTATTTATCAACAACTTTAATTTGTGTACAATAATTAAAAATTACGGTATTATAATTACAACTATGAATTTAAAACAATGGAAACGGTTAACCTTCTAATATTTGGATTCTATCAAATCAACAAAAAGTTTTCAATCTTCCCCAATAAAATTTGGTCAAATTAATCAATAAAATTTGGTTAAGTTAATAAAAAAGACAAATGAATATCTATACTTAGTAGTGTCAAGTGTGACTTAGTTAAAAGAAAACATAAATATATAGAAAACATAAATATGCTTTTTTTCTTTCCTTTTTTTTAAATTTTAATTGATTATATATGTAGGGACTAGAAATTTGGAGTAGAATAAAATAGAAAAAATGAATAGGGGTTAATTTGGAGTAAAAGTTAAATTTTAGGGACTAGAATAAATTGGACTAAATTGTCAAAAATATAAATAAATATGGGGCAATTTTGACTAAAAATTAAATTGTAGGAACTAGAATAATATCAAAAATAGAAATTCCGCTAATTCCCTCTAAAATTTTGGGTGACTTTTATCCCTCCAAAATTTTTAGACTAAAAGTAAATTAATCTCAAACATAAAAAATTGGTGGCTTATTTCCCTCCAAAATTTTGTCTTTTTCCCTTTTTTTTACCAATTGTTTTTTTCAACAATTGTTTTAGTTTAATTCAATTGAGTCCTAAATTAGATTAATTTAATTGAAATTTCACAATTAGTTTTAGAATTCTTTTAATCATGTTTGTGATTTATGCTTCTAGATTTTAGTTTAGCTCAATTAGATTCTAAGTTTAATGAGTTAATTCAATTCAAACATTATTATTATTATAACATATAATAAACTTTGATTAAATATAATTATACACAAAATTTTGATATGGATGTAAATATGTAATTGTACACATGATAACATCAACATGAAAGTTAAAACTTTAATTTAGTTCAAACTTAGTAGTTCAACCTTGACAAATAATTTATATTGAATGAGTTACTAAGCATATTGAATTATTACTAAGCATTGAATTATTTAATAAAATTTCAAACTTAGTAGTGTCCAATGAATATCTAAATCCAATCTTTCATTTTTTTTTTGATATTTTTAATTGATTATATATGTATATATAACAAAAAGATTATTTAACACTTTAAATTGATTTTAAAAAATAATAGTTTACATTTATCAACACTTTAAATTCATCAAATCATCAAATCATAGGCTTCCTCAATTACATGTTAGGTAAATCAAGCCAGGTCAATATTAGTTCAGGTCAACAATAGGCCGGGTTCAAAACATGCCGGGTAAAATCGGATCTCGGGTCGATTCAGTCGGGTAATATCGGTTATCTGCCAGGTTAGTCTCGGGTTCGGGTTCGTTTCAGTCGGGTGCAGGTCGTGTTTCAGGTTCACAGTAACAAGTTCAATTCGGGTTCAGGTCGTTCTCAGTCGGATGCAGGTCGGGTTCGTTACTACACAGGTCCAACTCAGGTTCGGGTCAACAACAGTCGGTTACATATCGGTTTCGGGTCATCGCATCCTCGGGTCAAACCAGGATCTGACTCGAGCAGGTTTCAGTCGGGTTTTCAGGTCAGGTCAGCTTTTTACATCCCTAAATACAACATAACACGATTTAATATTTGTGTAACGTGTTAAAATTTAGGATACTCTAATGGTCACCAAACTTTTTAAACTTTTATTGAGGTCATTTAACTTTTATTTGGTTTTCATTTTAATTTCTTCCGTTAGAAAATGCTGACGTGACCCGTTAATTTTTTATTTTTATCAATAAAATAATACTTTAGATCCCACTTTTAGATGATTAAACCATATCAGGTGAACCCTTCTCCGTCAAATTCCATTTTTTTAGAGGAAACCAAAAAGTTCAATGACAAAGAAGGAACTTCAATATGTAATATTAAAGCTTGAAGAGCAATTGAAAAAAGAGGAAAACGAAACTTCTCTGATATTTGAGATTAGAAATCTCAGGGATGAGATCGTAGAGAGTTCCATGATGCAAACGCGTGATAAAGAGCTTGAAGAACAGTCGATGAAGCTTGAAACTCAGCTGAAAGAAGAGGTACCGTACTCTGTTAATGAATACGGAAACTAACTTCAGTTTTTCCAAATTTGTCTGCAAATTGATTAGTTCTAACCATTTGGTTTGTCACTTGTTTGATTGTGGCTATGGCGTCTACTTGGTTGATTGTTAGTTGATTTGGAAGCTGCTATTAAAGTGAGAATGAAAAAGATTGAATTTAAACTAAATTTGCTTTTTGATGACACAAGTTGATTAAATCATAGTTAAAGCTTGTACCAAATTTGCCCAAGTCCTTGCATTAGATTATTGCTCAGGTGTTCCGGATAAAACTAGCTTTTCCAGAAAGAAAGAAAAAGAGTGAATCTAAACTAAATTTCCATCTTTGGGCGGGTGCTACTGCTCCAATATATGATTGATCAAGTTTGATGGGTCCTAATTTAGCATTAGGGTTTTCTACCTTTCTAATTTGGCTACTGCCATCTTTCTACATTTATCATGTATGGCAGTAAAAATGCAAATGCACACTGGTAGGACTTCAAGTTTTGAAGTTTGAAAGTTGAAGAATTTGAAGTTTGAGGTAAACATGGCTTAAAGAAAGAATTGAAATTTGTTGTCTGCATTTGGAATTTGGGTTTAAATTGTTATTGCATTATTTGTTTTCTTTCATGTTTAAAGTCGAATAAAACCAGAGCAACAAAGTTGATATTTGTAGATGTTCTAAATTCATGGAGGACTATTGTTTGTTGATGGAATTTGGAGAAGAAGAAGAAAAAAAAGGTTTACATGGGATGGTTTAATAAGCTAAAAGCGGGGTTCGAAGTACATTATTTTTTCGAGGAAAATAGTAATTAATAAGTCATGTCAGTATTTTCTAACGAAAAGTAACATGAGTTACCAAAATAAAAGTGAAATAAATATTTGGTGACCCCAATAAAAGTTTTAAAAGTTCAAGAACCAAAATAAAAGGCACCATAAAAATTTGGTGACTATTGGTATATTTTACCCTAAAATTTATTGTTATCAAGTTAAATTTAATTTAATGCCTTGAAGTTAGATTGTCTATGAATTTATAATTTAATCAAATTAAATAAAGTTTAACGTATTGATGTGGATTGCCTTTGTTGGATCAGATTGTGAACCATTTTTTTTAATTATGAGTGAAAGTGTTTATTTTTTCTCATCAAATTGAAAAAAATAATATTTGGTCACTTACATTATCGATTTATGAAGTTTTGATAACTGGAATGTTAAAGGTTGTTAGTTTGACGACGATAAACGTTAGTAAAAGAGATTAATTTTTAATTTGACCTCTAAACTTTAGATAGATATTAATTTGACTCTTAAACTTTAAATAAAATATTATTTTGTCCCCTAAATTTTCAGGTAAAATATCAATTTGACTCTAAATAAAGTTAAAAATACTAAAAAATCATTTTGTCATTCTTGATATTATTCATTTCTACAATTTACCCACCATCTTATTCACTATCATCTCTTTCTGCTTTCTTTTTTTCAACATTTTCAAGAGTGATGTTCGTATTCTATTGTGCCCCTTGAGTCTAATGTTGTTAACTGATGACGTGAAAGAGACATGTAGCACTCTTATGTGCTGCCACATGAAACTATTTTTATAGAAAAATCACTTAAAATTCAAGGGCTTTTAAATAATTTTACCTTCTCTTTTACATGGCAAAAAAAAAAATAAATAACAAGGAACGAAGGGCATCTAAGAAAACTAACCTTTTATCAATTACCTTCTACATTTTCTCCTTTTCCCCCCCTTTTACTCAAACTCTAGTCGTCTTCAACCCTTCCTCCTTTCGACAACTGTAACGACAATGATTTCAGACTCAAATGCAGACCTGGTTTTGGACCATGTCTTCCGATCTGTACTACCTGAACATCTCTCGAAATCAATTCCAAGATTGAATGATTGAATGTTCATAATCTATACTACCTGGTTTTGGAAATTCTAAATCTTGGTCATAATCTCCTGTCAAGTGAATGTTGGAAGGAGTATCCAAGATTAGTAGGGGATTGAACTTTGTGACAATGAATTTAGTTGTAAGATTCCAAGTTCCATGGGAGCTTCAGCTTCGCTTCAATCTTTACACATTCAAAACAACTCTGTCATTGATGAAATACCCCCATCTTTAAGAAATTGCAGTGAATTGATTACTGTTGATTTTAGTTCCAATAAACTCTCGGGAGATATTCCGCCATGAACGGGGGAGAATTTATCAAAGTTGATAATCTTAAACCTTCAAACAAAAACGTTTACAGGTATATACCTGAACAAATTTGTACCCTATCATATCTGTAAATCTGGGACATTTCTCACGAACACTGCAAGCAATGTGGGTAGCTGCAAGAACTCATCGCCACTTAGCCTCTTATTTGAAGGTTGGAACCCAAGAACTCTCCATGCCGCCAACTATTTTTCACCATTGGATTGGAATCCAAATCGAAAGGTCGGTAGGAATTCAACTCCAAGTTAGAAAACCTACTTCTAGTTGTTGTCCATAATTCCACAATACTTAATCCAAGCTGTTAATCACCATAAATCAAGGGACCAGATCTGCCATGTAAACAATTCACCTAGAATCAAGCTACATCATTGAAATAAAGTTCATCCAAGGGTCCTCAATTTTTTCACGCCAACATTAGGAGTTTAAGTGCTGATTTTCTTTGTTAATTTTGTATTCATTAGTAATTCCTTGTTTTAGTAGAAGCTAGATTCTTTTGATCATCCTTCACCTATAAAAAGATGATGCCTCCACCATTATAACTGAGACTTTTCTTTGGTATATGAAATACTCACTTAAGTACGTTTTTGCAAGTGTTGATAACTTGAGCCTTCGAAGTCATCTTCAAGTTAAGTTCTTGTGAGAAGGATCATCTTCACACTTTTGCTTGCTAATTGCGTCTAAGAAGGTGGATTAGAGCCGTTTGAGTGTGTTTGCATATTCAATTAAGTTTAAGAGGGTGCCCGAGAATAAATTATCCTTCAACCATCATCACACCATCATCATCTAATCTTGGTCGTCATATTTATCTACCTTCACCAAGGAAGTTTCTATTATTCTTACTACCACATAAAATTTTCATATTTGAATAATTTCTTCGTTTTAACTTCAATTTCATTGTTTTTTTTCATTATTCTTGTTTTTATGTTTTCTAACCATATTACTCTATTTCTTGTCGAAATTCTAGATTTGAGAAAGTTCAAGTTTTGACACTTAGTCAATTTTCCTTGATTGAGTTTAGAACCCCCTAGAGTTTGGAACAACTTGTTTGAAGGCTTTTAAATCCACGATTGCTCTACTCTATCACATCCAATGGTCCTAAATTAATGGTTGAGATTAATCTTTCTCTTTTTTTCTTAAAAAACTCCACATTTCTAAATTTTAATCTCAATGATTAATTTACATTCATTCAATGGTCCTAAATAAATGTAAAACTAATAAAATTACATAGTGTAAGAGAATCATATCTATATATTATATAAAGACTTATAAAACTTTTGTTTTTTACTAATAGATAGCTCATAAACTATACGATTTATACATTATACAATATTAAATATAAATTATTTAGATCAACATAATATAACACTTATACTCAAGGACGAAGTTAGGATTAAATTATGAGGGGGCAAATTGATTAACTTTGAAATAAGTAAGGTTCTAAAAAGTAATTAAATCATAAAATTATGGAAATTAAGGTTTACTTTCACTAATTTTAAAATTGAAGGGTCTTAAAATGATTAACCCATAAAAATGAGGGATCAAGGCTTAATTTCATTAATTATAACTTAAAGGTTCTTAAAAAATAATAAATCAAATTTTTTTGGGAGGTCAAGAACTTAATTACAATATTTTTAAAACTATCAATGACCTAAAAACAATTAAATCATGCAAAACTGGGGTAGTTGCCTCTCCTACCCTCCATGTGACTTCGTCCATGTTTTAACTATTTTAAGGTTGCTTGCAGAATTATTTGTTTATTATCTACTAAATAACAATATTTTTTAGGCTTAATGACTCCATTGCCCCTAAACTATGCACTTTTTCCCGAGTTGGCTCCTAAAATATTTCTGGGACGTTTTACCCCCTTAACTAAAAATCATGACTCATATGCCCCATCCGTTAAACTCCGTTAAAAAATTCACACGAGCCAATCAGAATGTGCCACATATCATTTTATTAACAAAAAATAAGCTGAATTAAATAAAATGGGTGAATTGCACATTAAATGTGCCAAAATTTATTTTTTGTTCATTTTAGTCCCTTATATGAACTGTTCATATAGATACTACACTTGGTTCATCACATATGGAACTCGAGCTCCTCTTGGTGTTAACCAACAAGTTTGATTTCCATCAACCAATAAACACCAATTTCTTCTTTATTTTCTGAAGAACAATGTTGAAACATATTTCTGGTTTTTAAACAATTTCCAGGACCTCCAATTGAAGCTGTCAGTAATGACAACATCATTGTAAATGTCATCAATCAATTAGATGAACCATTCCTCATTACATGGTTAGTATGCGATTTGGTTCGGCTTGTGTATTTGATTCATTTATACTTTGGGATAAAGAGCAGAAGAAACTTAAAAGACCATAATCCCACATCGTTAGGAGAAGAGCAAGTTCACCCAAGCGGCTTATATAAATAAGGTTTAACCGTCAAATAGGTACCCAAATTATGTCTTTTTCTATTTAGGTGTTTAAATTATTTTTTTAGGCCAAATAGGTGCTTAAAGTTTCATTTTGTGACCCATTTAAGGTTTTCCTTTAAATTCTACCGTTAAAGGCTAAAAATTTTAAAATTATATTAAAAATAAATAAAATTAATTAATTTCCAGAAAATCTCTAAGTTTTCCAGATTTCACAAAACAGCCCCCAAATTCAAAAATTTCTAACTCCCCAAAACCTAAATTTTGATTTGGGCTGATTTCGTCGCCAATTGCCATGTTGCTGCCCATCACATCGGTCGTCGGACCATCATGATCATTTACCCCCCACCCTCTCGCCAGAAATCGACAGACGTTGTGCGAAACGCTAAAATTGTCGAATGGTTCCTTCGAACGATTTCCGACGACAGGACGAAGGACGAATGACGAACGGCATGTAGGTTGTTCGGCGAGGGGAGGGCGCTTCATTCCTTCACTGGCAACGCGGCCAACGCAGGCGGGAGTGGTCGGATTTAGGGGTTTAGGGATTTGGGACTATTATGGGAATATTTGAAAATTTTAGGATATATTTTTATTTTTATTTTCTTTTATTAATTTTATTTATTCTTAATATAATTTTGAATTTTTCAAGAGCTAACACATGTCCTTTAACGGTGAGAATTAACGGAAAATCTTAAATGATTCACGGAATAAAATATTAAGCACCTATTTAGCCCAAAAAATAATTTGGGCACCTAACTAAAAAAAGGGCATAATTTAAGCACTTATTTACCTATTAAGCCTAAAAATAAAAGCCCGTATCCTTTAAAATAACTCACGAAGCTGTGCGGTGAACTTAGAGCGAACTATTCTTTCGCCTTTTACTAAAGAATACCGCGTGCTCGCCGCCTAAAGAGGCATACGCCTATTTTTGGAGGGCCGTTCTTTACAAATTAGTCCAACAATTCTCAGTTTAATTTTTCTTCTCTATTTGCTTTGAGGCTTTGTTAATCGGGTACCTCTATTATTCACGGCTCCTTTATTAACAAGGAATACTCGACTAGTGCGAGTGCTATTGTCTTAATATTTGGCCATTTAATGTGTTTTTGTAAATTTCTAATATAATATAAATGTGTGTTAGATTTACACTAAATCAAAGGGAGAATTTCAAGATGACGCAGGCCACTGGTGAGGCTAAAATGAGGTGCTATATAAATTCCTATCATTTTTGTAAGAATTTGTATAGGACTGGGTAAGAATTTATTTAACTACATAAATTCTTATAAACTCGATAAGAATTTGTGTAATTACATAAATTCTTATAAGCTTGGCAAAAATTTGTGTAGATTTTAAAAAATAAAAATAAAAATTGGTAAAAGGCTGAAGTGGTTAATCGGTTATCATAAGTTGAGCTAGTTTTGGATTGAGTGATCTCGAGTAATAAATTTTGTAGCTAAACTTTTCCTTACATTTTCTGTAATAAATTCTGTATGTTCTGTAATAATTTATGTAGCTACTTAAGTTCTCATAATTTTTGTAAAAAAAGTTATCTTGTAACCCTTTGTGTGGCTATACAAAGGCTTACCATGAGTTAAGCTCGTTATGGATTGGGTGATACCGGGTAAGAAATTGTATAGTCTCCCGTTTCCTTACGTTTCTTGTAACAAGTTATGTATATTCTATAGTAATTTGTGTAGTTAAGCAAATTCTCATTATTTTTGTAAAAAAATGTTATCTTGTAGCCCTTTATGTGGCTACACAAATGCATACCACAAGTTGAGCTAGTTTTGGATTGGGTGATCTCGGGTAAGAAATTGTATAGTTACACTTTTCTTTACATTTCATGTAACAAATTATGTATATCTTGTAATAATTTATGTACTTACGCAAATTCTCATTATTTTTGTAACAAAAAAGGTTATCTTGTAATATTTTGTCTGGCTACACAAATGCTTACAACAAGTTGGCTAGTTTTGGATTGAGTGTTCTCGGGTAATAAATTGTGTAGTTACACTTTTCCTTTACATTTCCTGTAACAAATTATGTATATTCTGTAATAATTTATTTATCTACTCAAAATTTCATTATTTTTGTAAGAAAAAGGTTATCTTGTAACCCTTTGTGTGGCTACACAAATGCTTACCATAAGTTGAGCTCGTTTTGGATTGAGTGATCTCGAGTAAGAAATTGTGTAGTTACACTTTTCCTTACATTTATTGTAATAAATTATGTACTTTATGTAATAATTTATGTAACTACTCAAATTCTCATTATTGTTGTAAGAAAAAAAGGTTATCTTCTAGCCCTCTGTATGACTACACAAATGCTTACCATAGGTTGAGGTAGTTTTGGATTGCGTGATCTCCGGTAAGAAATGGTGTAGTCACACATTTCCTTACTTTGTGTGGCTACACAAATGCTTACCATAGGTTGAGGTAATTTTGGATTGGGTGATCTCCGGTAAGAAATTGTGTAGTCACACATTTCCTTACATTTCCTGTAACAAATTATGTATATCTTGTAATATTTTATGTAGCTACTTAAATTCTCATTGTTTTTAAGAAAAAATGTTATCTTGTAGCCCTTTGAGTGGCTACACAAATCCTTACCATAAGATGAGCTTGTTTTGGATTGGGTGATCTCGGGTAAAAGAATGTGTAGTTACACTTTTTCTTACATTTCCTGTAACAAATTATGTATATCTTGTAATATTTTATATAGCTATGCAAATTCTCATTATTTATGTAAGAAAAAAGGTTATGTTGTAACCCTTTGTGTTGTTACATAAATGCTTACCATAAGTTGAGCTCGTTTTGGATTGGGTGATCCCGATAAGAAATTGTGTAGTCACTCGTTTCCTTACGTTTCTTGTAACAAGTTATGTATATTCTGTAATAATTTGTGTAGCTACTCAAATTCTCAATATTTTTGTAAGAAAAAAGATTACCTTGTAGCCTTTTGTGTGGCTACACAAATGCTTACTATAAGTTGAGCTGGTCTTGGATTGGGTGATCTCGGGTAAGAAATTGTGTAGTTACAAATTTCTTTACATTTTTTGTAACAAATTCTGTATATTCTGTAATAATTTATGTAGCTACGCAAATTCTCATTATTTTTGTAAGAAAAAAGATTATCATGTAATCCTTTATGTGGCTACACAAATGCTTTCCACAAGCCGAGCTAGTTTTGGATTGGGTGATCTCGGGTAATAAATTGTGTAGGTCCATTTTCCTTACATTTCTTGTAACAAATTATGTATATTATGCAATTATTTATGTAGCTACTCAAATTCTCATTATTTTTGTAAGAAAAAGGTTATCTTGTACCCCTTTATGTAGCTACACAAATGCTTACCATAAGTTAAGCTCGTTTTGGGGTAATTGCCTCTCTTACCCTCTATGTGACTTCGTCCATGTTTGTAACTATTTTAAGGTTGCTTGCAGAATTATTTGTTTATTATCTACTAAATAACAATATCTTTTAGGCTTAATGACTCCATTGCCCCTAAACTATGCACTTTTTCCCGAGTTGGCCCCTAAAATATTTCCAGAACGTTTTGTCCCCTTAACTAAAAATCATGACCTCATATGTTGCATCCGTTAAACTCCGTTAAAAAGTTCTCACAAGCCAATCAGAATGTGCCACATGTCATTTTATTAACAAAACATAAGCAGAATTAAATAAAATGGATGAATTGCACATTAGGTATGCCAAATTTTATTTTTTTGTTCATTTTAGTCCCTTATATGAACTGTTCATATAGATACTACACTTGGTTAATCACATATGGAACTCGAGCTCCTCTTGGTGTTAACCAACAAGTTTGTTTTCGATCAACCAATAAACACCAAATTCTTATTTATTTGTTGAAGAACAATGTTGAAACATATTTCTGGTTTTTACAATTTTGCAGGTTATTCTTATTAACAAACAATTTTCATGACCTCCAATTGAAGCTGTCACTAATGACAACATCATTGTAAATGTCATCAATCAATTAGATGAACCATTCCTCATTACATGGTTAGTTTGCAATTTGGTTCAGCTTGTTTGTTCGATTCATTTATGTTTCGAGATCAAAGTTAATAACCCAAAATTTGATTTTGGAAATTAGTCATGGAGTTAAACAAGGAAGACTTCAGGGCAAGATGGTGTGCTTGAGACCAACTGTCCAATCCCTCCCCACTTAAACTGAACATACAAATTCTAGATCAAGGATCAAATTGGAACCTATGTGTACTACCCTTCAACTTCAATGCACAAAGTTATTGGTGGTTTGGGTCTCTTAATATTGAAAAAAATATCTGTAATTTCTATCTCGTACCCTGCATCTGCTGGAGATTTCACTTTGCTTGTTGGTGATTGCTACAAAGTAGGTGCCAAGGTATACCCCATTTTCTTTTCAATCTTTTGATTTGCAATGGTTCGTATCTAATGTTGTATAACCAAATACATTTTCACAAGCATTGAGGAAAAAGCTGAATTCAGGCTTGGATCTTCCTTTTCCTGATGGTCTTCTTATAAATGGTCTCCACAAATCTTTAGCTTTCACCGGTCAAAAAGGTAATCATCATCCTAATTAAGGCTTTCTTTGTAACGACCTAATTTTTGAGTTAGTGAATCGGGTTTTAGACTCGAGTTTTGGGCATTTATTTTGGGAGTCTAAATTGAGAATAATTAATTTGGGTCTAGTAAAAAAAGAAAGATGTGTTTTATTTAATTATTTTGTCCATTGTTGGGATAAGTGGGGTTTTGAATTTTAAAAAGGGATAGTGGGGGGATGGAAAAGGGAGGAAGACATTATTGGAGAGAGAGAAAATGGTGAAAGAGAGAAAAAGTTAGGAAGATGAGTTTTGAACCGCTTTTTATCGTCGCTGGAGTCGTCGTGGGTTACACTGCCACCGCCAGTGGTCGCCTCATCGCCGCCACTTGCCAAGGTGAGAAGAATAAAGATTTGAAGAAGATCAAGCATCACGAACCGTCATTCATCACCGCGAACCGAGGGCACTTTTGGATTCACCGGTCGAAGAAGAGTGGATCTGGAGCTCGTCGCCACCGTTCGGCCATCGGTGGCCGCAGTACGCGCCACACGCGTTGCTGCTTGCTCGTGGGCATGCCTAACTAGCTAAACCAGGATTTTGTCTGGTGAACCAAGATGGTCCTGTTGGGCTGAATCTGACCAAACCGCCTTGCCTAGACCGCACCGTGTTGGCCGACCACCATTGACCGTCACTACCGTTGACCAGTCATTAACTTTTTCCAATAGACTCAACTTGAGAGTTTTTCGATGTTTTGAGTCTGTTTGCACAGTCCGTTTCATCAAATTCAAACCCGATAATCTATTTCTACGCGTTTTATTCTCTAAAGTAATCCGATAATGTGATTTTGCTTATGGAGTCATGTTTATTTTATCTAAGATTTTTGTGGACTCGAATATTGGATTTAAGGAGATGATTGGGGGAGCTTGGATGAGGATTTATTGGTTTGGCTTGAGGTTAGTACACCTCGAACTCCAAATGCTCTATGAGCATCATAAATATAATTGCCTTACGTGCTCCACGACAATTCATCCGGCAATCACACCACTACTCTCGATAACCCATCCTAATCTCTCATATCGATTATCTTTTTCTATTTATCCCACTTAGTTTATTTTACTTGATATTTATCACCATCAATTTATTTCTTTTACAATGTAGTAACTTAAGCAAAGTGGCCCAAACCAATACCTGTGGAGATGATACTTGATACCTATCACTTTATTTTACAATGCATTTTTCTTATTATTTTTACTGGCTTTCCTTTTTGTTTGTCTTATAAAAAAATAGGAGCGCTACAAAGTAAGGGACATCAACATGTGGGGAAATAAAAGTCGATCTATCCGAGAGGTGACGTGGGAAGATAGGAATCAATCCAGTCAAGAATTTCTTACACCCACCGATGATTACCAACACCAACTGAGAAAAGCCCAAAGAATCCATACCGTTGAAAACTCTTGTGCTTGTTGTAGAGAACATCATGTGTTTGAAAATTGCCCTTACAATCTTAGTGCATATGGCTACAAGGAGGACCATAGATGGAACCAATAGTAAAATCTTTCATGGTATGATCAAAAAGCTCAAATTTTTTTACGATGACAGTTTTGCCGCGTCAACAGACATGCCTTGGCAATGTAGTCCTTATTAGCAGCCAAGTGCCATGGCAATATAGTCATTGTCAAGAGCATTCATATTCCCTGAAGGAAGCGTTTCAAGCTTTCATGGCTAGACCCGATTCTCTCATCGAATTTAATTAATTATCGCCTCAATGTGGTAACTTTCAAGATCTATCCAATTATATGGGTGCGAGGATAGCTAGGATGGATGTACTCTTGAGAGATTCAAAAGATCAATTGCAAAAATTCATATATGCTATGGATAACATGCCCCAACAATTAAGTCCTAGGGATACTGAAGTATCAAAGAAAGAAGACAATGAGAAATGAGAAGAGAGCTCCCCGATGTGTGGGGAACAACTGGAACCTCCGAATCGAGAGCATGTTAATGGAAAAACTGCCCAACACATGATGAGCCTAATCAATGAATTGCCATGACAAAAATTGAGGAGCCTGAACATAGTAATGTCGCTACAACATTCAGTGAGGTTAAGAAGAGTAATGGTATAGCAAATTCTGAGGAATCTGATGCCCAGAATGTTACAATGTTGATGATGAAATAGGAATATGTAGATTGCTCTTATCCACCTTTTCCACGGCAAATACACGACCACATGTAGGATCAACAAGATGATGATACTTTGCTAGTGGAATATGAGTAGGTGATGGCTGAACCTTTTGAATTTTTAAAAAAATCACCTAATCCATTGTAGGTATTTCTTGTGGAACCAACGACGGTAGATTTAAAGCCATCAAAATCTCTACTAATAGAGATATTTGAGAGACCTAAAGAAAACGGTGGTTGGATTTATGAAGCTTTTCAAAAAATTGGTTCTTCCATTGACCTACACCAAATTTTGGCAGAAGATTGCGACAGCAATTGGCTGGAGCAGCAATTGCCACGACAACAAAGGCTACATCCGACCATGATGGAAGTCGATGAGAATAAGGTAATCAAATAGTTGGGAGTTGAATAGCTTTTCCTATTAATATATTCATGCCTTTAGGAGCAGTGGCAAGGTGAAAGGTATGCATGGACTACAAAGGAACAAGAAAAAAAGACACCTCCACCAAGGTAGTGCACGTGGGAGTGGTTGCGATCATAGTGTCCCAACTCGTTTTGGGCAATATTGTCACCCGATAGAGGGTACGGATGGACTATAAAAGTATCGAAAATGACCCTCATCAAGTTTTCTTTAAGGCAACCCTATTCCCTTTAACTTTTCTTTTCTTTTTATGATTATTTTGATTTTTGTTGTTGTTCTGTTTTTTATTTTAATAAAGCAGTGTGTTTGGAAAAGCCCAGACAATCAGACTTGTCATGGTAAAGAAACATGCCCCGAAAAAGGAACATGCCATGGCAACTACCTCGATCCCAAAATAACTATTGAGCTCACTGTTGAATCGATTAGAGCAGATTGAAGTATAGCATCAACTCATGTGGCACTACATCAACACCTGTTGAGCATGATAATAGAGAAGTGAATTTAGGAGATGCATGAAAATGCAAATTCTAGTCTTTTCTAATTTTCTATTTTATTTTATTTTATTTTATTTATTTTATTTATTTTTGTTTTATCCTTTTTATTTTTATTTCTCGTTTAAATTTGTTTTTATCTTTACTTTATCTTTTTATTTAATTTTTATCTTTTTATTTTATCTTTTTATTTTGTATTTATCTTTTTATTTTTTATTTTTTTAGGATAAGAGTCTCAAGAAGATTTGAAGATTGGGTTTACAGGATAAAGTTTTTATTTAAATAAAACTTTTATCCCCAAAAAGAGATAAGGATAGACAGTTTCAAAGGTTTTAAACACCTTTTGAAAATTCTTACCCAAATTTCTTTTCGCTCCCTCCCAAGTTAACCCTAGCCGCACATCTCATCCTTCTTACATCCACCATTGAACCTTTTTACACCATTGGTCAACCATTACTCCACCCACCATCACATCACCATTTACCCATCTTCTTCATCTTCTTTAATCACCCTTTTCATTATCTTCTTACAACTCTTGAGATTTTTCTTATTTTTTATTCTTGTTCGCCACATTTACATCATGGCCAAGAAATCCACGCCTAGAGCCGAATCGCGGTTAAAGGAGCTGTGTGTAACAAAAGGAACATGAAGGGGACGATTAACCAGATTTTGCTAAAACCCAGAGTGAAGTTGTGGAACAACAATTTCATAGCTAGTTTGATGCCAACTATGCATAACACTATCGTTTCCTCTTCTTGTTTGCTTTTATTTTACTCTATCTTGCATATACACACTATCAATATTGGTTGTTTACTTGTTAATGAACTTTGTGCGTGCAGCAAGACGGACATGGGCTCGTTGTACTTCCCCAATTTGATCACAACACTTTGCAAAGTTGTGTTGGTGCCATTGGATGCAATGGACGAGAAATTCTAGTTGAAAGAAGGTTGGTCCAAAAGACATTACATGACGATAATGCAAGCAAGATAAAAAAAATTGCTCATGGCAGCCAAAGTAGCTAAGGTTCCCAAACTTGCCCCGACGAGTGCATATGCCGCGACAACTACTCAGGTGCCAGCTAACCTTGTTCGTCCACTTTTGCAATGATTGGATCAATTGGCAGCGAAGCTATAGCTGTTCTGGAGTTATGTGAAGGATCTGGATATCGTTCTAGAATGCATCATATTGGAGGATAATCCGAAGTGTAGTATATCTTTTTCAAGGTTCCCTGCTGAGTTACTTGCCTCGGCAACTAAAGTTAGCAATTTTGTGCCAGTTACAAGTGTATTGCCGTGACAACCACCCATAACACACAAAGGTAAAAACTAGATCATGATTCACAACATACTAACTCTTGTCCTATATTTTCAGATTCTAAAGACACCACCTCTACACCATTGAAGTCCCTACCTCCGGATGTGCCATCAAAGAAAACATCAAAGCGTCAAACTTTACCACTGGACAAAGCCGAGAAGGAGGGTGAGCCGATTAAGGAGGTTGAGAAAATTGCAGACAGTGATCATGCACACACTCCACCACCACAAGCAAGGCGAGGCAACATACACCTCAAACAAATAGCCCAAAAAACTACAAATTCGAGATGACGGCCTCTCTAATTAACTCATTTGCATTTTATTTTTCTTTTTGTTTGCTTATTTTGCATACATTGAGGACAATGCTTCTCTCGAGTTTGGGGGTGTCTTGTTTTTATTTTGTCTGTCTCATTGTAGTTTGCATAAATTACTTACCATGACAATTGCATGTTAAACTACTAAAACTTGCTGTGATATTTTGTGATGTGTTAATTGCCACAACATTTATATGAGAGAACCTTAGACTTTATGATTGGCATAGAATTAACCTAAAAATTTGCTATGATGCTTTTAATATTCACACTATCATGACTTTTCGATCTAGGGAGACCTAGTAAATGTTAGGTTACTTAAACATGGAAAAATGTGCTAGAGGTGCCTATCTGGCTCTATCCAAAAAATGAAATAATGATAATTGATTACTAGAGGTGCCCATCTAGATCTAGTATTAGAATATTGAAAATTGCTAGAGGTTCCTATCTAGATCTAGCCTAAAAAATAGAAGAAAGAATTTGCTAGAGGTGCCCAACTGGCTCTAGCTGAATAAATTGCCTTGGCAATATAATAAAAAAACCGAGGTTTGCTTGGAATTCTGATGATTGACTTGTACACAACTCTGCACACACATTTTCACCAGTATTATAGTTTATTTTTGAGTAATTTTATGTCCTTTCCAAAGTTTGAAAGGTAATCAAATCTTTGTTGCCATGGTTCTGAGGATTGAAGTCAAGTTTAAAGCATGTTTTTGTGGTCAATGCCTTGGCAAGTAATTGTTGTTAGTTCATGCATTGCTTGAGGGCAAGCAATAGTTCGATTTTGGGGGTGTGTTAGGTGTGAAAAAGTACTATATTTTCTACCATTTTTACTCATATTATTGTTAGACTTAGGCCCATTTTAGTTGCATTCTTAGCCATTCATGCATAGTTTTGTAGTTTCTCTGTCTATTGGGCCTGTCCTTATGTTTTGATAGTTTTTATGGAGAAATGCTGCTGTTTTTGCTTTATTTTGTGCAGGATGACTTTGTCAAACCACTTGCCAAAGGATGTCGTGGCAAGTTGAGAACTTATCGAGACACTTGCCAAAGGATGCCCTGGTAAGTCGCGATAAAGCTGTTATCTCCAGGAATTAATTCAAACACTTTGGATAATTACTCAGATTTGAATTAAAGAGCTATTACAGATAAAGATGAGGGATAAAACAAATATTTTGAAGTAATTCTGAATTATCTCCTTTTAAAAGAGTGATGTGTAGATAAGGATAAGAAGATAAGGCTTTTGAATTATCTTTTTATCTTTAGATAAGGGGATAAAGCTTGAATTATCTCCAAAGCCAAAGATAAAGAGATAAACCATATATTTTGAATTTCAAATGGAGTTTTTCCAATCCTATAAAGAGTGATCGCGGTATCAAATAATAGGGGAGTCGATCGTGAGAGAGAGATCGGATCAAAAAAGGGGATTTGCGCATAGCCATTAACACAGATTGAAGAAGTTCATCTTCTTCATTTCTTTTTATCTTGTATTGTGCAATCTACCCATTTCTGGGTTTTATTCATTGTTGTTTTCTTTTAACCTAGCCATGAACTAGATTCATTGGCTTGGGTTATCGAGTTTTATTGGTGTGTAGAGACGAATGAATGGTTTTGGTTTTTAATTCAATAAAGATTCAGTGTTTGTCCAATCTTGATTCTTAATTTCGCTTCAAGGAAAATTGGGAAAGGAACTTGAATGTATTCATTTATCTAGGCTCGGGAGAGCTAGATTCACTAAACGACTGGGTACGATTTCCATTTAAACAACCGTTGGTGGAAACTAATTTACCTTAGGAATAAGGAATAGATTTCAGCAGCCAAGAAGAGTGAAAAGATTGATGTTTTTCACCCAAGGTTAACGCAGGGATGCATCACCAAGGCATGCACAATCATCAGTTCTTCAGTCATACATGTACGTGATTAGGGGTCGTATCGATATTGGTCGATTTGTACTGATACTTGTAGAAATTAAGGTTTTCAAGTAAGTAATGTCAGTATCAATATGCGTGTGAATACCGGTACCCAAGGGTACCGTTTGATACTGGTATTCGAGTACCGGTACCACTAAGCTGAATAATCTATAATACAGTTAGAGATAGAAATCGACGTAGAAGATTAATGAATTGATTTATGCCGTAATAAATGAGATAATATGGATTAATGGAGATAATTAATGAGAATGATTAATGTACTCCTCCATAATGTATTAACAACTCGGTAAATTTTAGGTGACTTGTTGTATTAGTAACCATAAGGATCTTTGGTGGATTGTGATATGTTACGCGCCAAGTGAGGGCACTTGTTTGAGTCACCTTTGGTTGATGGGATCCAGATACCTAGAGAGCGTTTTGCAACACCATGGTTAGAGATACAAAATGTACCTTCCTGGGGATATGTGCCGTCGGGCTTCACCTAGAGAAAATGTATGTTCCCAAGGCTATGTGACACCAAGCCTCACTCAAATTGTACGTTCACAAGGCTGTGTGACATCAGGCTCCACTCCAGGTTTATTGTTATGACTTTGTATGTTTTTGCTCGGATGATCTGGTGAGATCTCGAGTATGGTTGGGCCTTGTGTGCCATATTTGATATTTTGCATGATAAGAGCATGTGTTTAGGCAACTAGTGGTAGTGCCACATTTTTATTTATCTCTCTTTATTGATCGTACTAGCTTGCATGCTTATGTTTATGATTACCTTAAAGTATAGTAGAGTAGATGTGTACCACTAAGATTTGTAAGATCAACGCTCGGAATCGTTGTTTCCATGTGTGGGTTGGCGGATTGATCGGGAGCTCGATGAGCATAATCGACTTGAGATTCCAACAAGCTGTGATTGTCAGAGTACGATATTTGTATTTATTAGGCTGAGTATTCATAAGACATGTCACTTAGAGGATATCAAAATGTCCCAATTTCTTCTCGTCTCGGCATAAAATGGTATCTCACTTTGAGACTACCAGAAGATTTTTTGCTTCCCTTAAGACTGAAAACCTTAAAATGATGCCAAGATTTCTGATCGTCTTGGCATAAAAAAGATGTTCGTCGCTCGCAAAAAACTGAAGATTGGATGACTTTTAGAAATCATAATTATGCAAGTCAAAGGACACGTGATTCTTTGCTGGGATCTACTTCTCCTCTCATGAAGCATAGAATCCAATTTTTGTTAATCTTCAAATACTTGTAAAAAAAATAGACATGATGATTTGTTGATGTGAGTTAGCATACTCCTATCTTAAGGATGCCTAACTATTTGTGATGCATGAAAATTAAAATCTAGTCCTTGCTCGGACGCCTTCTTTCTTGGTTTCTTGTCTCGGCTTCCTTTTACTGTCTTTTCCATCTTCGCACACTTGTTATGTCGCGTTGCGTCAGGACTCAAGCCTTTTAACCCCTTTCGTTTGAACTTCTAAACCTTTTTTCTAAAGCGCCTTTTTAGGTTTTCACTTTAGATTAGCTTTTCTCAAAGTGCCCTTTTCAAGTTTTCCCTTTGGTTTTTTTCTTTTTTTTCCTTCTTTCTTTTTCTTTCTTTTTTCTTTTTTCTTTTTTCTTTTTCTTTTTCTTTTTCTTAAGCGCCCTTTCGAGTTTTCATCTCTGGATCCTTCTTTGTTTTGAACTCAAACGTAGAAGGCATTTGTTGTTTTTTCTCAGCAAATTCTACTAACTTGGCACTTAATGTCGTCTAGGCTTCGGGTTTGGCAAGCTTCTTTCAATGGAATCAATTTCTATATTTGGGTGACCTGCACTTAAAAGGTTAAATCATAGTAATGCCATGAAATCTTTTATTTTTCAATAATCTATGTCAATCCACTTGCAGGATGCTTATAAAATAGACAAAAGAAGGCACAACATAATATTTCATTAACATCTGAGGAAATTTAGGAATAATTTGAAAGTGATGGCAAACATGAGGAGAAGAAAAAGAAATAGATAAATAACACATCGTGCAATGTCCCCGAACATCGACTGTATGAATGAAGCGAGAGCCCATCGACCATAGTAGATCTCTTACTCGTCATCCTTGACTAAAATCTCCGATAATCGAGAGTTGCCATAAATTGAAGTAAATTTCCTCGACTGAAGTAGGTCCCACCAATCAGATGCTCAAGTTTTAGAATTTATCTGAACCGTCCTTTCTCGAATTTTCAATTTAGATCTTCCTTTGGTTTTAAGACGCCATTTTTCAGGTTTTCATCTTAAACCCCCTTTCTTTCTCTTTTTATTTTTCTTTCATTTTTTTCTTTCATACTTGAGGTGCAATTTTGGGTTTTCACCATAGGTATTTTCACTATACGAAGTGCCCTTTAGGGTTTTCACTCTATTTTTTCTTTTTTTCTCTAAGAATAGTATTTTTTGATGAAGTCTGAATTTATAAGATTACTCAACTCCTTCCCATCCATCTCTGTTAAAATTAATGCTCCACCAGAAAAGGCCTTTTTAACAACACAAGGCCCTTCCCAATTAGGCATCCACTTCCCTTTAGAAGTCTTTTTGAATTGGAAAGATATTTTTAAGCACTAGATCCCCTTCTTGAAATTCTCTTGGGCAAACTTTTTTATTATAAGCTCGCATCATCCTTTTCTGATACATTTGGCCATGACATATGACCCTCAATCTTTTCTCTTTGATGAGGTTCAACTGATCAAACCTAGATTGCATCCATTCAGCTTCTTCCAACTTCACCTCATTCAAAATTCGAAGTGATGGAATCTCCACTTCAATAGGTAATACCAATTCTGTACCATAGACCAAAAAATACGGCGTCGCCTTTGTCAAAGTTCTTACATATGTCTGGTAAGCAAAAAGAGTAAAGGGTAGTTTTTTATGCCAATCTTTGAAAGTGTTTGTGGTCTTAGATATTATTTTCTTGATATTCTTGTTTGCCGCTTCTATTGCCTTGTTCTTCTTGGGATGATAAGTAGTAGAATTGTGGTGTACAATTTTGAATTGTTCACACACTTCGGTCATCATCTTGTTGTTCAAATTTGGAAGCATTGTCGGTAATGATTCTTTTTGGCAAACCATAGCGACATACAATCTCTTTCTTTAGGAACTTGCAGACTATTGCCCTTGTGATGCTGGCATAAGAAGCAGCTTCTACCCAATTGGTGAAGTAATCAATAACCACCAGAATGAAGTGGTGTCCATTAGAAGCTTTTGGATGAATTTGACCAATGACATCCATGCCCCAAACAACAAAATGCCACAACAAATTCATGGTATAGAGTGGCAACGATGGAGAATGTATCTTGTCAGCATAGATTTGACATTTCTTCATATAGTCGATACAATGTCATTCCATGGTCGACCAAAAGTAACCATATCTCATGATTTTTCTAGCCATCGAGAAACCATTTGCGTGGGTCTCACACAAACCATCGTGTACTTCTACTAAAATGTTTTTAGCCTCTCGAGCGTTAACACATCTCAATAATGTTTGGTATTTGTAACGCCCAAAAATTGGGCCTAGAAGTTAATCAGATCGAATAGACAGTTCAGGAGAACCGGGTTAGGCAATTCGAGCTAGTTTCAGGAATTAAATCGTATAAAATAGTTTTTGGCTAAAGTAAAATATAGAAAAATGTTATAAAATACTTAATCAATATTTTAAGTATTTTGGTAAATTCAATTTGAGGAAATTAAATCTGGTTGTGGGACATTTTGGTCTACTAACTAAAATGAAAAGTTTGCAAAATTGTTTTTGGTGACTAAATCGTAAAAGGGTCAAAACTTAGAATCCTTAAGGAGCTATTTCACCAATATTTTTTGTCAGATTTCTCTCTTAATTTAGGCCATTTTAAAGTGTTTAAATTGGGTTTATTAATAAAATAAAATAGAATTTATTAAAAGAGATTTTAGTTTTTACAAAAATACTTTCTCACATAACTACTTTTCAACCAACATTTCTCTCAACTTTTCCCAGCAACCAAACTAAGATTTCCGCTTCAAAATCCTCAGGAATCAATTCTTATTGATTTCCTTTTTGTTTCATAATTGATTTCTTCGATTCCTATTGCTAAATTCATTTAGATTTCAATCAAACATTGCCAATTAAGGGAGAAATCAACAATTAAAGGTGATTTTTGTTTCTCTCCTCTAATTAAGGGTTCTTTATTGAAATTCCCAAGTTCTTGATCCTTTGTTACTAACTTTTGTTATGGAATTATGTTTTAAACATGGCTTTGTTAATTAAATTGAGTTTTGTGTGGAAATTGAGTAAAAATGGATTTGGATCTATTTTGTAATGATTCTAATTGGTTGAGATCTATTTTAAGATGTGTTTTGATGTTAAAAGGAAAGGCTAATCAAAGAAATCCCGAAACTATATGAATTGCCAATTTTCTAGATTGTTTAGAGTTAGTTTTTAATGTGATCTTGGTGTTGTAGTGTTGTTGGAGGTATAAGGACGAGTTTAGAATGTTAATTGATGTTGTTAAGATGTTGAAATCATTAGTTGGCTGGGCTTTGTTTAGATGAAGTTTGGTGTTGTTTTGGATAGACGTTTGGTGGTTTAGAGGTAGGCAAAGTTGAGGATGTTTTTGCTAAGGATTTGTGATGCATGGAAGTGCATTAATCCTCTGTTTTTATTTGGGTAAAGCGGGGGAATTGAATCTTTTGGCTTTTGGAGACATCGCGAAAGCTTCAGAGGCTTGAACGCGTATCGGCAAGTGGGCGATTGGTTGTCGATGAGTGGAAATGTGTTTTCTACCTTAAAAAGGTTTTGAAAGAAGTTGTGGGAGTTTAGATTAAGTTTGAAACACTTATCTAAGCTCGGAAGTAAGTATCGGTTGAGCTCTCTCTCGTTTTCGGCTTTGGAAAATACAATTTCATGCACATGTTTATAGATTTGATTACTTACTGTTATATGCATGTTTTGAAATCAAAAGATGTTGCAAATGATTAATCATGTTGAGCTTTGTGAAAAGCAAATGATTTATGAAAGCATGTTGAGGTTACTTGAATGCATGTTGAAATGTATTGATAGAAATGGTTTGAGTTAATGCATATGTAAAACAGTAAGCTAATGTGGTTTAAATAAGTATATTGGCTAGTGGCTGAGGTAAAAATGAAATCGGATATAGTTGTTATGCCATAGGATTGTTAGTGTAATATAAAAAGTCGCCTCATGTGTGTCGAGGGGTTGTAAGTGTACCGTTGACTCCACCATGAGAACCACAACAGTTGAGGTGGGTAAAGGTTCCATTTTCTCCCGCTGGTGGATTTATACATCCAAACCATTGAGGTGGGTAAAGGTTCCGTTACTCCGGTTTAAACTGTAGAGGTGGGCAAGTGTGCCGATACTCTAGTTGAGGTATGTATGTAAAGTGGTTGTGGGAACCACTTGTGAATCCGTGTATCCGATGAGTTTTGCAAAGAGTTTGGAAACTTGTTTTGAGTCACTTGAAAGCTAATATACTAAGTGTTGTATAAAGAGAAATAGATTATTTTTGTATAATGTAGATTATACATGTGAGACTCTTTAAGCATGTATATAGAGACTTTGACAATTGAAGCTTAAATTGAGTTAGAGGTGAAGTCCACGATACATGTGCTGTAAATGATTTTAAATGTGCATTGAAAGAGATTGTTGAAGCATGTGATGATTTTGCCACGAACAAGTAGACTTGACTTGGACTAAAATGACTTCACATTGCATTGATGAGTGTTTTAGCGAATCCCTCACTAAGCTTATAGCTTATGCTCTATTTTCTCATCAATGTAGAGAAATAAGTCACTCGGATAGCAAGGATACGAGGAAGGATCCAAGAGTCGTGACTTTTCAAAGTATGGGTTTATATAGACTAAGTAGTACTAAAAGGCAATGTGACCAATGTGTGTTTGGGAGTTTATTTTGGGGACTCCCTATTTGTATAAGCTTGAAATGATGTTTTAGACGTGTAAGAAGCTTAAACTTTGGTTTTGAGGGGTTTGGGAACAATATGCATGTTTGGGTAGAAATCATGCCTATAAGGAAGTGTCTTGAGTATGTCATGCTGTGATTGATGCTCTACCATGCTGCCATGTTAAAGAAATTGATGTTTGTGAAGTCTTATGAGGTTTAGATGATGTTTGGGTTTTGTTAGATTGAGCTAAAGTGTCATATGTTGGACCAAGATCTTATTAGAGGTATGTCCATACTAGTATGGGTCCTCATGGGATCGGTACTCGGGGACCTGTCACAACTCAATCCGAGCAAAATTGCCTAGGCGTATAGATATGCCTGGTAACCGTATCGGTATGCATATCTGGGAAATAAGCCTACTTTTGGTACACGGGTTACCGTATCGATACGGTGTTTTGGTACTAGAATTCCAATTTTTCAAGATTACCAACCCGTACCGATACGGCTGAGGACTGTATCGGTATGCCTTTGTATTTTTGCCCGTATCGGAACAAAATGCACTTGTACCGGTACGCAGGTAGTTAATTTAGTTAAGATGCTTCCTAAAGTTTGTTTTCTTTGCAATTTGATCCCTGTTTCTTGTGTATACAATTAAATGAGTTTAGATGGTTAATTTTAGTTTTAATTTAACCTGAAGGCATGAAACATGACTAATTAAGGAATGCTAACTTTAATTTCATGTAAGTTATTGTAATTAGCAGAAATTATGTTTTAGTCCCTATAAAGCAAATTTGAACAATTGGATGTCAATTCGACGCCCGATTGAATTGTAGTTTTCACCACAATCAGTATGATCACCTTAGGACTTATTAATGCATTTAGATATTATGAAAGAAAAAAATTTGACCGTTCGAATGTAAATCTTCTGGGTTTGTTTCGACAAAACCTAATGTAGCTCACTCAGTTCGATCATGCGATTAGAACAGGACAATGAGGTTACATTTGTTGGTATCAGAGCTAGGTTATGATTGTTGGGAGGTGAGTTTTGATTGTATGATTGATTGTTGATGAATGTTTCCGCTTATTACTTTGCACGGTGTTTGAAATTGTGAGATTATGTGCTATATGTGAATGTTTGAAGTGTTTAGCTTGGGGACACATTACCTTATTACTACTAGAGTTAAATGATTTTGTTTTTAAATCAAAATTGACTTGGATTCTTGCTCCATGTTGGCCTAATTATTTTTTTATTGCATTATCATGTTTTAGACTCATATTTTGCAAATAGGATCGAGAAGTGAGACAAGAGCTCATTTGGGCAATGTAGTAGATAGACATAAGGATTAGTTGCCTCCCCTACCACTGAATCCCTGTCTTTGGTGATATGGCACCTTTAGTCCAAGCGATGAATGGAGTTTTCCATGCGGCCATATCTGGGGTGCAAATACTTGCACTGGCACTTGTAGCTGGGAATACTAGGCTACCCTTGGAGCGTTTGCGTAGCTTGGTGGTACAGAGTTTAGAGGTTTGGCACTTGAAGCGGCCGAAGAATGGTTTTTTAGTACCGAGAAGATTCTTGGTCAAATGAAATGTCCTAATGCTCGCAAGTTGGGTTGTATTGTGCCGTTGCTCTATAGAGATGCTTATAGTTGGTGGACAACTGTTGTTGCAGGTGTGGCACTAGCGAATGTAACTTGGAGGTTCTTTTGCGCTGCCTTCCATAAGAAGTATTTGGGCACTTGTTATCGAGATAAGAAGAAGAAGGAGTTTTTGACCTTAGAGTAGGGGAAACATGTTAGTTTCAAAATGTGAAACCAGTTTGCCCGACTGAGCAAGTGATAAGTGTTTAAAAGTACTATTTTTCTTACCCTTTTTACTCATATTATTGTTAGACTTAGGCCCATATTATTTGCATAATTAGCCATTCATGCATTAATCCATGTTTCCTTCCAACGTTGAGCTTGATTACTTAACTTGGTAGTTTTTGTGGGAAAAGATGCTGCTTTGGTATGTTTTGTGTGTATGTGCAGGATCACTTGCCAAAGCAAGGCTAGAGATAGTTGCCAGTGCAATGCATGAAAGAGATGCCGAGCTAGTTGCCAGGGCAATACATGAAGGAGACGCCGAGCCAGTTGCCAGGGCAATTGTCGACAAGAACAAAGGTGATATGGTAGTCGAAATTGATGACTAGACAAGCCCAAGATGACATGGAGCAAAGCCCAATCCCAAAGGAATTTGATTTCCATGAAGAGATTAAAGAAGAATTAAATTCCAAGAAGATAGGAGAAGTTCTAGTAGGAATACAATTATAATAAAGAATTATATTCTTTAAAGATAATTTAATTCCAACTTAACTTCCTCCTCAAAGAAGGACTTTGGCCTAGCCCTATAAATAAGAGGGAGATTTCGACAATCCCAGAGAGAGCAAGAGAGGGAATTTCGACAAGCATCAAGGAGGGCAAGAGGAGAGAATTTTCGACAAGCATCTAGGGCAAGGAGGATTTCGACAAGCCTCCTTCTTCATCTTTTCTTTCTTGTTCGATTGGGTTCATGCTAGGAATTAATTATCTTGTGTTTCTTTGGAACCTAGCCATGAACTAAATCTATTTGGCTATGGTTATTGTGTTTTGTGGTTGTGAGAAACTATTGGTTTTTGTTTAAGTAATAAGAGTTTGCACTTTTCTATTCAAGGTTTATTCATTCCTGGTTCTTATTCTTGTTTGCGAGTGAATTGGGAGAGGATCTCGTAACTTCATCTATTTATCTAATATCGGGAGAGTTAGATTCAAGAAACGAATGAATATGATCTTTATTCAATCTATTGATGATGAAGATTAATCCGGCTTAGGAATAAGTTAAAGATTTCAACGGCTAAGAGGAGCGCAAGATTGGTTGTTGTTCACCCTTGATTCATGTAGGGATGTATTATCAAGGCATGCACAAGTAGCTAGAGTTTCGACTTAGGGATAAGAAGAAACCATTGAAGAACGCTCTGCCGAACCTTGAAGGTTGCTGCCCAGAAGCCCAAGTAGTTGCCCAGGCAACAATTGATTAGTTGCCAAGGCAACCCAGTTGTGCAAGTTGGCACGGCAACTGAGTTGCCCGTGCACTCTTTTACCAAGATGATCCAATCGGCTATCACACCTCAACTCACGATAACCTGGCCTATCTCTCTCTCATTTGATCTCATATTTTCTTTTACTTTATTGCTTTCTAGTTTAGTTATTAGTTAAACTCCTATAATCCTTTATTTGTGTTTTTACTTTTTACAGTGCAAGAGACTAGATTCTTGAAGTGGCACCAATCCCTGTGGAGACGATATCTTTTATACTATAACTTGCGACGTGTATACATGCACATTTGCGTAGCACTTATTACGCGCAACAAGTTTTTGGCACCGTTGCCGGGATTGGCAATAGCGACTTTGTTTTTATTTTCTTGCACTTTCTTTTTACTTTTCTTGTTTAAGATTCAAAGGGCTAACAAACTTTGGTTTTGCATTGGTATATGACCAAGGCGAGACCGACTACACCGGAATATCCCATTGATCCAGAAATCGAACGAACCTTACAAAGACTTAGACGAAGGATAAGAGTAGCAATGGCTAATCAAGACGGCAATATGAATCAAGATGTTCTAGCAGGAGGAGGAGTGATTCTTGCACGAAACAGAACTATTCGAGACTATCTTGAAGAAGATCTTGATGGAGTTAATCCAGGAGTTGTCGCACCTGAGATTGAAACCGACCACTTTGAGTTAAAACCGGTAATGTTTAATATGATCAACACAATTGGTCAATTTGGCGGCTCAACAACTGAAGATGCACGACAACATCTGAAATCTTTCCTCTAGATTTATAACTCGTTCAAAATACACAGAGTCATCCATAATGTCTTACGATTAAGATTATTCCCCTATTCATCGAGGGATAGGGCGAAAGCATGGTTGAATAGCATTCCTACCGGATCAATAGCATCTTGGACTGATCTTTGTTGTGATTTCCTTGCTCAGTTTAATCCTACAAATTTGACTGATAAGCTTCGTAACGATATTACTTCTTTTCGGCAGGCAGATGATGAATCCATGTACGAGGCTTGGGAGCGATATAGAGAACTTCTACACAAATGCCCCCTACACGGATTCCCGGTGTGGACTCAAGTAACAATGTTTTACAACACCGTGAATACACCAACAAGGATGATGCTAGATGCCTCGGCAAACGGCATACTCCTAGATAAGTCACCGGAGGAAGCAATGCAAATTTTAAACAGGCTGGCCAAGAATGATTATCAATTCCCATCTACTAGAAGATGAGGAGTTAGACGCCAAGCCACAATACATGAACTAGGATCATCAGATTCAATTTCGGCACAGAACATGCAAAAACCAAACAACACACATGAAGTCATGGTAATGGATTCTTTTTGTGAGTTATGTGGTGATAACCATGATTCTTCTGAATGTATGCAGAATTCGGAATCCAGCTTCTACGTGGGGAATTACAATCGGAACAAGAACGTGATGTCAAATACATACAATCCAGCTTGGAAGAAGCACCCAAATTCTTCATGGAGTAATCCCAACAATGCTCTAAACCAGAACAATCAGAATGCACAAGCATCGGGATTCCAGCAGAATATGCCACGGCAACAGTTGCCGCAGCAACAACCGACAACATCTAGTTCTTTGGAAAATTCTCTAAATGCTTTTATGATGAAAGCTGAATCTTATATGGCTGAGAATAGTAACTTCATAAAAAGAACTGATGCTTTTATTAACAGGACCGAGATGAGATTGCAAAACCAAGAGGCGGCAATCAAATCATTGGAAAATCAAGTCGGACAGTTTGCTCAAAATCTGAATACTAGACCGCAAGGAGGTTTACCTAGCGATACTGAAGTCACAAGAGGAATTGGCCATGAGCAATGTAAGGCAATCACCACTAGAAGTGGCCAACAACTTAGAGAGGTTCAAACCCGCTCATCAAATAAAACTCCACAAAAAGATCAAGACGAACCTAGTGGCAAAGCCTCAGATGCTAAACCAGGAATTGCCGCGGCAACCGGCAATAAGCATGCCTCGGCAACTGACGATAAGGATGCTTCGGAAACTTGTGATAAGCATGCCTCGGTAACCCCAATTGATAATGCCTCGGCAACTCCAGTTGTCCCGGCAATACCGTCAATCAGGTTTCAAACTAATGAAAGGATCGAAGATATCCGACTTCCACCACCTTTCCCACAAAGGTTGAATTGACAAAAGCAAGAATACCAATTCAAGAAGTTTCTTGATATCCAAAAGCAAGTCCACATCAACTTGCCATTGGTGGAAGCAATTGAACAAATGCCAAACTATGCCAAGTTTCTTAAAGACATTGTGTCCAAGAGAACAAGGCTAGGAGAGTTTGAAACAGTTGCCGCAACAGAGGGATGCATGGCAATGTTGCACAATCGTATACCACCCAAGTTGAAGGATCCCGGAAGTTTCACAATACCCTGTTCCATCAAAAATCACTATGTCGGAAAAGCATTATGCGACCTTGGGGCTAGCATAAACTTGATGCCTAAATCGGTTTTCCAGAAATTAGGAATCGGGAAGGCAAGACTTACAACAGTTATGCTACAGCTAGCCAACAGATCCTATGTGCATCCAGAGGGAAAAATCGATGACATACTGGTAAAAGTTGATAAATTTATTTTTCCCGCTGACTTTATTGTTTTGGATTGTGAAGCAGATGAGCATGCACCCATCATTCTCGGGAGACCATTCCTAGCAATAGGGAGAACCTTGATCGATGTTGAAAACGGAGAACTCACAATGAGGGTGAATGACCAGCAAGTTAAACTAAATGTGTTCCAAATGCTAAGGCATGCCGATGATCCAGAAGAATGCCAACTTCTTCATGCCACGATAGAGTTTAACTTCGACGAGGAATTTAGTTGCCTCGACAACTATATTGCCGATCAAGAGGAACCTGAGGAGTATGAAGAACCGATCGATGAGGAACAACAAGAAGAGGCAAATTGGCTAGTCAATCGACCAGGAAAAGAAGCTGATCAAAATGTTGATGCTACACAAGAAGGCAATAGGGAGGAGGATGCGGATCTAGAGATATGCGATGCATTCCCGGATGAACAAATTTTAGTTGCCTCGGTAACCATGGACACGCATGCCTCGGCAACCATGGATGCACACACCTCGGCAACTCTCGACGCCGTAGCAGCCCTTGACGCGCATGCCTCAGCAATTTTGGGAGCAGTCGCCACGGCAGCACATGCCTCGGCAATACCCTGGTACGCGGATTTAGTTAATTTCCTTTTTTGTGGTATTTTATCTTATGGCATTACTCACCAAGGGAAGAAGCGGTTCTGCCATGATGCGAAGCATTACTTTTGGGACGAGCCTCTTTTGTTTAAACAATGTGCAGATCAGGTTATACGCCGATGTGTCCCTGAAAAAGAGCAACATAATGTACTCCGTCAATGCCATTCTTCACCCTATGGAGGACATTTTGGAGGAACTCGTACCGTGGCCAAAGTTTTGCAATCCGGTTTGTATTGGCCAACATTGTACAAATATGCCCAAGACTTTTACAAGCAATGTGATCGTTGCCAGAGGACGGGCAATATCTCTAGACGACATGAGATGCCGCTCCAGAACATCATCGAGGTGGAATTGTTCGATGTATGGGGGATCGATTTTATGAGACCTTTCCCATATTCATTCGGCAACCTCTACATTCTACTTGCCGTCGACTACGTGTCTAAATGGGTGGAGGCAGCTGCAGTTCCCAACAACGATTCCAAGACCGTGCAACGATTCTTGCAGAAAAACATATTTACACGGTTTGGGATGCCGGGAGCAATTATCAGTGATGAAGGCAAGCATTTTGACAACAGACTAATTGCCAAGATGTAGCAACGCTTTGGCATATCACACAAGATCGCCACGGCATATCACCCACAAACCAACGGGCAAGCAGAAATTTCCAACCGAGAATTGAAGGGTATACTCGAGAAAGCTGTAAATCCCTCGAGGAAGGATTGGTCATTAAGACTAGATGACGCACTTTGGGCATATCGCACTGCATTCAAAACACCCTTAGGTATGTCCCCCTTCCGACTTGTCTATGGCAAAACATGCCATCTACCGGTGGAAATCGAACACAAGGCATACTGAGCAATCAAGACCGTGAATATGGATTGAGAAAATGCCGGACAAAAGCGTTTGTTGGACCTCAATGAGATAGAAGAATTTCGTGCACTCGCCTATAACAATGCCCGAATCTACAAGGAGAAAACAAAGCAATGGCATGACAAGAAACTATTGCCGCAGCAATTTATGCCAGGGCAACTAGTTCTCCTATTCAATTCTCGGCTAAAACTTTTCTCGGGAAAGCTGAAATCAAGATGGTCGAGACCATTCGAAGTCGTCAAACCATTCTCCCATGGTGCTGTGATAATCAAGTCCATCTCTGACAACCATGAATTCAAAGTTAATGGACAAAGATTGAAGCACTATAATGGTGCCCATGTGGAACGTAACAAAGAAGTGGTCAACTTAGGAGATGCATGAGCATGCTCTCCTTTCAATATTTCTTTTTTATTTTCATTTTTTAGGAGATATTTTATTTTTCTTCATTATCTTTAGTTTTCAGGTTTTCTTTGTTTTCTTTTCCACAACAAGACTCACAAACACTATGCTAAGGAAATTTCCTGCCGAGATCCTTGCCCTGACACCCAATGAAGTAGTCGCCACGGTAACCACAACAGATGAAGCCACGACAACCTACATCGTGCCTGCACAAGCTGACGCCATGGCAACCAACCCTGAAGATGCCACGACAACCAAAGCTAAAGACATCCCGGCAACCACTACAAAAGCCAAGGGTAAAGCACATATGTCTGAATCAACTCCTACGGAATCATTTTCTGATTTTTCAGATTCGGACGAGTCCTCCATTGCACCAACAAAGACCGCATCAATTGAATCCTCCAAGCGAAAAGCCAATGACACTGATGAAGAGGACGATGAGGACAACCCCGTACGAAGATCGATTCTACCACCGGCAACTAGAAAACAACCATCGCGTTCAAGCAAGAGAATCAAGACACTGACAAAAAGGAAACTAATCATCTACGATGACGAACTCTCGGAGTAAGTCCTCGTATGCATTTTATTTTTCGTTATTTTTATTTTTTAGTGCATGCATTGAGGACAATGCTTCACTCGAGTTTGGGGGGGATTGTTATTAGTAGTTACCATGTTTAGTTACATTCATCTTAAGTATTACATTTAGGATACATAAATTTCTTGCCATGCCTTTAGTTAGAACAAGAATTGCTTAGATTTGATGAATATCTGATGATGACTTTGCCAATGCACTTAATTGATAGAATTTTTATTCTAGGATAACCATGGAAAAACTTAGAATTTCACTATGATGCTAAATTTGATGAAACACTGTTGTGGTTTGATTGATTTAAGGAACTCTAGTGAACTTAGGTTGATAATTAACAAATTGGGGGATTAGAATAAAAATTGGATGAATGCTAGAGGTGTCCGAAATTGGCTATAGCATGTGCTAAAAAAATTGATCACTAGAGGTGCCCAAAACTGGCTCTAGTATGTGTTAAAAAAATTGATCGCTAGAGGTGCTCGAAATTGGCTCTAGTCGAATAAATTAACTTAATAAAACTAAAAACAAAACACTAGAGGTGCCCAAAACTAGCTCTAGTTAAAAACATGTTAAAAAGAACCCAATAAAGTAATTTGAAAACCTATTGTTTACATAGAATCCGAAAAATCAACTTGCACACAACTCCGCACACACTCACAAGCATTATAGTTTGATTCCGAGTAATTCCTAAGTTTTTCAAAAAAATAAAAATTCAATCATACTTTGTGCCCCGGTTCAGAGAATTGAAATCAAGTTCAAAGCTAAGTGTGTGAAAATTAAAGTCTTGGCAGGTAATTGTGAGTTTGCATTACTTGAGGACAAGTAATAGTTCGAGTTTGGGGGTGTGATAAGTGTTCAAAAGTACTATTTTTCTTACCCTTTTTACTCATATTATTGTTAGACTTAGGCCCATATTAGTTGCATAATTAGCCATTCATACATTAATCCATGTTTTCTTTTTTATTCTTTTTAATTTATTTAGCCCAAGGTATCGAATTAAGAGATTCTATGTACATGAGTCATCCCCCCATAGCCAACCTTTCTGGAGTATGTGTATTATTTGCACTCTACCGGAAGTGTTTAGCACTGAACTGCTTCTGTATACTTACCAGGGTATACAATATATCCCTCATTGAGTTTTTATGAAATTACACCGAAGTGTTTAGCACCCGTAGTAAGTCTGTATACTCAAACCATGCATGAGTATACTACTCAATGAGTATTTATAACATTTTCACTTTACCTAAAGTGCTTAGAATATTTATACAGCCGTTTATGACCCTATGGATATCCAATTATACCATCGAACCTCTATATCATACATTGGGCTTTATTTCATCATTTAAGTAATCAATGGAAACATATATCAACATTTAATAGTTCATAGCCGAAATAACATTCATATTATACCATCATCAATAACTAGTGATCAATGCATTTATTTTCAACCTTTGACATATCTAAAATATGTCAAATATATGATCAATGACATAAATACCATGACAATATATACACTAGGTAGACTCATCGCAAGTCCTACCGGTGATGTATGAAACATCCATGTATAATGTTATGTATGCATTGCACTCACATGGGCCATTTATTAGTATGTCTCACTAAGTCCTCTTTGATCCTTTTCTTCATTGTACCTCGAACCTCCCTTGATTCAAACTTAACTTCACAATTCAAATAAGTAAAATATTTGTTAGATCCCAATCTAATAATATCTTAGACATATTGTCCAAAATAATCATTCGAATACAAAATCTCCAAACGTTTTCCTTTCTTCCTTGTATTGTTCAAAAATTCATTATGGTCCTTAGTGATCACTTTGAACTTCCATTAACCCCTTTCAAGCTTACTAATCAACCTTAGATACAAAGTGTATCAATTCTCATTTTCTGGCAGTTTGCAGTACCTTCGAAGAAATATTTCTATAAAATAATTTATAACTCAAAATTTGACTCCATTCATTCTGAAAGAAAATAGATTCGATAAGATTTTCAACCATATAAATTAATAGCCCAAATTCAACTTGTACGATTTATGGCGAATTTTCAAAGTCAATTACAGTGCTGAAATTCGGAACAGACTGGTGTTCTGTTTTCTGACCTTTCGTCACTTAAAAATTCATATCTTTTGACTCGGAACTCGAAATCAGATTCCGTTAGTTGGGCACAAAACTAGACGAAAAATCTTTACATCGGTATAAAATTCACTATCTAACTATTGTTATAGAATTTAAGGCTAATTTTCAAAGTTACTGCCATAAACCAGTTTTTCTACACAGCTTCCATAAACAACTTCAACTTTTATACTAACTTCTCCTTACTTCTATACTTTTCAATTTAGTCCAATTACTTGCTTTAACTCGCCATCTTCTGACCTTCTTCATCAAATAATTATTCACAATAATTCTCCTTAATTTTCCTTCTTTACCGAAATAGTCACTAAAATGCAAAGATAGTGATTCAAGCTTCTTAACTTTGCAAATTAGTCCTCAATTCAACATTACTACCTTAATTCCATCATTACAACTAAAAATTAGATTTAGCCCCCATACAAAACTTCAATTTCTATTTGGTCACTTAACTTTGACAAATTGTCAAAATGGTCACTAATTCAATTCACCATCAATTTAGCATTCTAACTTTATTTTCTTGTCTCTAACATCATTAATAACATAAATACACTCCAAATTCTAAAAATTCAGATTTGATCCTTCAACTTTTCATTTTGCCGAAATGGTCCCTACACAATTTAACTTAGGGTTTTGCTTCCAAACCCTTTAAGCTTAAATTGAGGTAGAGGTGAAGTCCATGATAGATGTGTTGTAAATGATCTTAAATATGCATTTGAAAGAGATTATTGAAGCATGAGATGATTTTACCATGAACAAGTAGACTTGGCTTGCACAAAAATGATTTCACATTGCATTGATGAGTGTTTTAGCGAATCCCTCACTAAGCTTATAGCTTACGCTCTCTTTTCTCATCAATGCAGAGAAATAGGCCACTCGGATAGCAAGGGTGCGAGGAAGATCCAAGAGTTGTGACTTTTCAAAGTATGGTTCTATATAGACTAAGTAGTAATAAAAGGCAATATGACCAATGTGTGTTTGGGAGGTTTATTTTTAGGAATCCCTATTTGTATAAGCTTGATATGATGTTTTGGACTTGTAAGAAGCTTAAACTTTGGCTTTGAGGGGTTTTGGAACAATATACATGCTTGGGTAGAAATCATGCCTATAGGGAAGTGTCTTGAGTATGCCATGTTGTTATTGATGCTCTACCATGCTTCCATGTTGAAGAAATTGATGTTTGTGAAGTCTTATGAGGTTTAGATAATGTTTGGGTTATGTTAGATTGAGCCAAAGTGTCATATATTGGACCAAGAAGTCATTACAAGTTTATCTGTACAGGTACGGGTCCTCATGCGATCGGTACATAGGGACCTGTCATAGCTCAATCCAAGCAAAATTGCCTAGGCGTACCGATACGCCTGGTAACCGTATCGGTACGCATAGCTGGAAAATAAGCTTGGTTTCGATACACAGGTTGTCGTATCGATACGGTCTTTTGCTACTGGAATTCTAATTTTTCGAGATCACCAACCCATACCAATATGGCTGAGGACCGTATCGGTACGCCTTTTTATTTTTGTCTGTATCGAAATGGAATGCACATGTACCGGTACGCAGGTAGTTAATTTAGTTAAGATACTTCCTGAAGGTTTTTTTTTTGCAATTTGGTCCATGTTTCTTGTATATGCAATTAATGAGTTTAGATGGTTAATTTTAGTTGTAATTTAACTTGAAGGCATTAAACATAATTAATTAAGGAATGTAACTTTAATTTCATGTAAGTCCTTGTAATTAGAAAAAATTACATTTTAGTCCCTATAACACGAATTTGAACAATTGGATGTCAATTCGACACCCGATTGAATTGTAGTTTTCACCACAATCAGTATGATTACCTTAGGACTTATTAATACATTTAGATAGGATGAAAGAAAAAATTTGGACCGTTCGAATGTAAATCTTCTAGATTTGTTTCGATAAACCCTAATATAGCTCGTTCAGTTCGGTCTTGCAATTAGACTGGGTCAAGGGGGTTACAGTCTTTGCCCCTTTTGAACAAAATTTGTCCATCAAGGACATACCCTGACGCCATCCTTCTAATGGTTCTCTTGTCATTGTCGTTGGCTTCTTCTGAGTAGACCTAAAACTTAAGATATCAGAGAATATCATAATATCACATGTTGCCATCCGCTTCTTCTTCCACATTATAAAAATGATCTGGTACCTAAAAAATTTGTATTTCTATTGACTTAATTTTGGCTTTCATGCTTGCCTCGAACGCAGCGACCAAAGTTGCTAGGGCCTCAACCATTTGATTGTCTTCCCTTGGCAAATAAGCAAAGCTGATCTTTTCAAAGTTCTCAATCACCTCTTGAATCAGATCGTAATACTTGATTAACTTCATATCTCTTGTTTCCCACTCTTTTCGAAGTTGATAGATTACTAAGGATGAATCTCCAAAGACTTGAAGAATCTTGATCTTTCTTTCGATGGTCGCATAGTCCCATAACACAAGCCTTATATTCGGCTATATTATTGGTAAAGAAGAATTCCAATCTACTTGTAAAGGGGTAGAAGTCCTCTTCAGGAGAAATTAGCACTTCCCCTATTCCATAGCCTAGGGCGTTAAACGTTCCATCAAAATAAAGCTTCCAAGACTCATTCTCCGAATTGGGCTTCTCTTCAAACAAAGCGCATACCAGATCTTCATCCGGAAAGTTAAAATCCAAAGGCTCACAGTTGTCCTTAGCACAGCTTGCCAAGAAATCTGCCACCACACTTCCCTTTATTGTTTATGATTTATGTAAACAATATCAAATTCTGACAACAGTATTTGCTAACGGGCCATTCTTCCGTTAACGCTGGAGTTCCATCAAAAATTTCAAAGGATCTAATCTGGAGATCAAATAAGTGGTATGATACAACATGTATTGTCTGAGTTGCTTGGTAGCCCACACTAGGGCACAACATAGTTTCTAGATCGATGGGTACCATGTTTCACACTCGGTAAACTTCTTGCTCAAGTAATAAATAGCCATTTCTTTCTTGCCAAACTCATCATGATGCCCCAACACACAACCCATTGAATTCTCAAAAACTGTCAAGTATAGAATTAATGGTCTATTAGGCATCGGTGTCACTAAGATTGGGGCATTGGTCAAGTACTTTTTGATCTTCTCAAAGCCTCTTTACAATCTTCATTCCATATCCCTGGATTGTTCTTTCGGAGCAGTTTGAAGATGATACTACATTTATCGGTCAACTGGAGATGAACCGAGATATGTAATTTAATCTTCCCAAGAATCCTTGAACTTCTTTTTGTGTTTGAGGTGGCGGAAGATCCTAAATTACTTTCAGCTTATCAGGGTCAATCTCAATTCCCCTCTAGCTAACTATGAAACCAAGAGCTTCCCAAATGGTCACAAAAGTGGTATTTTCCATATCTCTAGGATGCATTTTAATCTGATTATATCCCGAAAAGTCATCCATAAATGAGAACCAAGAATGTCCGGTGGTATTATCAACTAGAGCGTTAATATGGGGCAAGGGAAAATTGTCTTTGGGGCTTGCCTTGTTGAGGTCTCTATAATCTACATATATGCGCATCTTTTCGTCCTTTTTTGGTACCAAGACTATATTGGATACCCACTCTGGGTATTTAGCAATTTTTAGAAATCCGGCCTCAAACTGCTTCTTTACTTCTTCCCTAACTTTTAGCAATATGTTTGTTTGTATTCTTTGAAGTTTTTGTTGGACGAGCTTGCATTCTGGCCTTATTGGTAGCTTGTGTACTACAATATCCGTGTCTAGTCCCGGTATATCTTGAAATGTCCAAACAAATACGTCTTTAAAGTCTAGAAGTAGTTCTATCAACTCCCGTCTAGTTCCTGATGACAAATTGGTGACAATCTTCACCTTTTTCATTTCCTCACCAGTTCCTAAGTTCAAGATTTCTAATTCTTCTTGATGCAACAAGATCTATTTTTCCTCACTTGCCATTTATTTCAACAATTCATCTGGGATCTCATATTCCACTTCGTATTTTTTTCACCCATTTCTGCCAAGCACATGGGTTGCTCGAAATCTACCTAAGGATTAGATTCAGTATCATTCATATAGTTAATATTAAAGGGCCTGCACGAGTTTGGAAATAACATGTATTGGGAATAGAAATGAATAATTTATGGAATGAATAAAAATAAATAACAAATGAACAAATAATGAATGTCATGTTTGCCATTTGAGAAAGAAATATTGAAAGCATCCTTTTCATTGAAAGCAAATAAAGTTGGCATAGCCGCCCTTTACAAAAGATCCCTATTGCTCTCGGGCAGAAGCAAATATGGTTGTTCCGAGCATTACTTTGATTCGGACCTAAAAACCACGGGTAGGTCTACACAAGTCCAATTGTTGAGCTTTTCTCCCAGGAAGCATGGGCAGATCTTGGTCAAAGGCTGGCCAGTATTATCGTCCTCGGAGAACATCCATCACTTCCAAAGCTTCATTGATTATTTCTTTCTTAAAGAACTTCTCACTCTCTTGATTCGTTTCTTGCACTTTTTGTTCGGGGTTCACTATTCTGCCGAATACAAAAATACTCTTCACATCAGAAAAAATCATGGGCCCCCATGGAATGTCTTCTCCTCTGAACTGAGACTTTCTTTGTTCTTCTCTATTTTTCCATTCTTGTTTTATTTACAAGAAGTAGGGCTTATAGCCGAGCCCGAATAGATCATTTTTGTTGATAACGCTTTTAGCTCGCAGACATCCTTACAGGTTCTTTCCCAAACCTTTTCCTTTCTTTGCTCCTTTTCTCAAAGTTTTCGACACCACCATCTTAGTACTATTAGTCAGCCTAGGGCATGGAATCCTTTTTCCTTCGACAACGAAAGTAGAATTGACAAACTTCAAAGCCCTAAAGGAATACTCTACTGCCTCTTCATCGGTCTAAATATACAGTGCATCGGAAGCCACCGAAGCAATGATATCTTGTTCGGCATTAACAGTCACTAACTTTCCTTCAATGACAAACTTTAATTTTTGATGTAGTGATGACGTAACAGCACCAGCTGAGTGTATCCACATCCTTCCCAACAAATAATTGTAGGATGGCCAAATATCCATAACCACAAAGTTGACAGTGTACTCACTTGGGCCAATGAGTAGGGGTACTTTAATTTTCCCAACCATATAGCGTTAGGTCCTGTCAAATGCTCATACTATATTCTGATAGGTTTTATATGTGAATTGTCAATAGGCAGACATTGCAAAGTAGCCAGAGGCATGACATTCAAAGCGAAACCATTATCAATAAGCACTCTCGATAGCACATGCCCTTTGCAATGGGTGGTGATATTTAGAGCCTAGGTGGAATCCATACCTCCGTCTGGAATTTCATCATCGTTAAAGGTAATGTAATTGTTTGTGGTAATATGGCGGATTATCCGGTCCAACTTGCCGACTGAGATATCACTCGCGACAAAGGTTTGGTTCAAGACTTTCAGCAGTGCTTTACGGTGTTTTTCTGAACTTAACAGGAGATCAAGTACTAAAATTTGGGCCGACTATTTTCGGAGTTGCTCCACTACACTGTATTCGCTATACTTCAAAAATCTCAAAAAAATTTGAGCTTGAGCTTCCGTTATTGGCTCATTGATTTTCAGAGGTGGCTCATCTCCAAATATCTTCTTGGGTTTAGACTCGGCTACTTTGCTTTTATCTTTTGGTTCTTTCGTCGCCTTTGAAGTTTTTGGGGTAGCACCTACCACTCATTGTAAAGTGCCCAACCTTATTTACCCCCTCGGGATTAGGTTCAATCGGCTCCTTTCCTTGAGCATGCTTTACTTCATCAGATAACTTCACACCTTCTTGTGAACTAGATCACCCCGGTATTGAAACATTAGTGGTGTAATTCCACAAAACTATTCAAGTATCCTTGAAAGAAAAGGGTGTCGGAGCAGAAATTATGATTTTGTGAGCCACATTATGGCCTTCTTCTTGAGGTATTCTCTCTTTACTTGATTTGAGGTTAAGGACAAAAGGCCTTCGTGCACTATGCTTGGCAGTGGAATTGTCTGACGTGCAGACTTCTAATTTTTTCTTTCCCTCTTTCTTCTCAAAAAACTTGATCTCTTTGTTATCCACCATTTCATGAATCACCTGATAGAACTCTTTACAATCTTGAATCTCATGATCCTCCAACTGGTGATACTCACAGTATAGTCCACATCCCTTTTTCACAATCACCATCCCCCGGTCAATAAGGCATGTCATATATAATAGATGATAAACCCACCTCAAAGGAGACTTTACTTCTAACACATCCACTCTTGCTTTTCTGACAGCTTCATCTTCAACAACATTTATACTATGACCTCTATGGTTTGGTAGGGGATTGTTAGCCGTGCTTGGTTCTTCCAACTATAACACTCTAGTTTTTATCAGATTTTGAACAAACTTTTTTAATCCCACGCAGTTCTCAATTGAATGCCCTGGAACATCAGCAAGGTATTCGCAATGTACTTTGGCATCATACCACGTCAGGTAAGGTGGGTTAAAAAGAGTAACATGGTAAGGCGAAACTAAGTCCGTCTTGTACAACCGCGAGTATAACTCTTTGTAAAAAATAGGTAATGGGGTGAATGACCTATTCTCATTTTCTTTCTTGGCTCCTTATATTTTTTATTAGAATTTTAGGCATTCTAGGTTGTAGCTTGGGGTTGGGAGATTGTGAGGTTCTTAATGACCTCATAAGTGCTAGCATTGTTAACCCCATGATCTTTTTTCTTAAACTATTTTTGTGACGATTCTCCTTTATCAATTTTTTTGCTCTTAATGGTCGCTTCAATGCGTTCGCCCACCATAACCATGTCTGCAAAATTACTGATGGGATTGCTGATCAAACGATCATAAAGTGCCCCTTTCAGTGTATCTATGAACATCAGAGAAATTTTGTTCTCACGAAGCGGTGGTTGAACATACGCCGCCACATCGTGCCATCACTGGGTATATTCGCGGAGGCTCTCATTACGCCTTTGTTCTATCCCTTATAGAAAAAGTCGATTAGGGACCATATCAGTTATATACTTGTATTGGTCTTTGAAGGATTTAGCTAAATCTTTCCAAGACTTGATTTGAGCTCGCATTAACTGATTATACCACCTCGTAGCAGATCCACCCAAACTATTTTGGAAGCAGTGGATTAGTAACTTCTCATTGTCAGTAAATCCCGCCATCTTTCGACAAAACATGGTTATGTGAGTGGTGGGACAAGTTGTCATGTCAAATTTCTCGAACTCTGGAGTCTTGAACTTATACGGGATCTCCACATCTGAGACCAAACTAAGCTCCCTAGCATTCAACCCATGGGAGCCTTCTTCATCATCCTTTACTCGGAACCTCTCTTCAATATCTTTCTTGGTTTCTTCTAATTGCTTTGAGAATTTCGCCTTTACTTGATTCAATTTTTCTAACTCATCAAAATCTAGGACGTTGTCCCCAACATTCTTCGTATTACTGAAAGTCACACCCGATTGAACTTAGGTAGAGGCGTCAGCCTGATAAGATGAAGTCACCTCTTACGGAGGTCTTGGGGTAGTGTTGATAAAGATCAGGGAGCATGAAAGATCTCTCGAGTTCTGAGTGGGATTTTTAACAGTACCTTTTCCATTCACGTTCTTATTTCGCTTACGTTCTAACAGTTGAGACAACTTCTTCATCATATCTTGTTGGGATTTGATTATAGTATCCCTCAATTCCTGCTGAGTCTACTCTAACTGTCCCCTGAGATCGGCTTCCAACTTGGCAAAGTTTTCTTCCATTATCTTTGCTTGTAAATGAGTGTGGTATGAATGTGAAATGATTGCAATTAAAAGAACCAAAATCCTAAAATAAGAAGTCTTTTAATTAATTTCAATAATTTAACAAAATTTTGCAAATAAATGTGATATGCATGAATACAGAGAATAACACTGATTTTGGCAAATATCCTCGTTAAACACCTTTCATTGATGGAAACATTGTTTCATTACAATAACTAAAGAAAATCCGCTACACATATGGTCCCAAACTAGAGCCTAGGTCAATGATCTCCCTTAGGACCCAAACGAGCCTTTGCTCTTCCTCGGATTCATCCCCCACGTATTCTTAAAGTTTGTTAGCATCTTTCGCTAGAAGTTGAAGCTTTAGGGCGACTCCTTGCATCTGAGTCATCAGGTGTGCTAACTCTTGCTCTTGTTTCCAAATAGTATAAGCGGTGAACTGAAGTCGTTCCATCATCGGTATCTGATGTACTTGGATTACTCATCCAAAGCTTGCCACTTGATCTTTGAGTTGTTGAACCTCTCTAACTCCTCGATCTGAACTTTCAAGGCTTGGTTTTCTGAACTACTAGCTTCTAACTTTTTGGTGGAGCCCTTGTGCTTGAGGAGAGATCTTTCCAACCGTTTTACCTTAGCCCTCGATTCCTCATTTTGGCATTGTTCATTCTCAAGTTGTTCTGAATAGGAAACCAATAAATTTTCCATCTCTTGAGTCACAACAAACACTTGGCCTTTATGCTCCTAGTACTTCCACTTATAAGTCTTGGCTCTTGCCTTCTCTTCTTTAAGCTTAAGCTCTATACCTTCATTTGGTCCACCATCCACGACTCTCTTGTTCTTGCCTTGCCTTTGTAGCTCTTGAATTTCTTCCTTCTCCAATTTAAGCTCAAGTTCTAATTTATCGTTCTTCCTTTGCAGACCTTTAATTTCTCCTTCAAGCTTCGTCTTATCTAAATCAAAGTTGAACATTTCTTAATCGGCCTTCCTTTCGAGCTCAATAGACCTATTTTGTTCTTCTTCGAGTTACTTTCTCATCAAATCAACCTCGGTGGGAAGCGTAGCCAACCTTTCTTCAACAGACCTCATCCCATCGGAATTCTTCCTAGGAATATTGTCATTGATGCAATGGAACCGCCATATTTCATACTCATGAGTCATCATGTACGGACCGTTCATAATCTTGACCCGTCTTGCGTTGTTCCATACAAAAGAAGCTCGATACACATTCTCTTTATAGCCCTTCATCGTCCCATAGTCTATGTTGAACTCGTTTAATCCACTTATGGCCGGCACAAATTACTTGGAACCGAACTGTCTTAAAACCAAAAGTGGTGCATAAGTGGTATGCCCCTAAAGACCGAGTAATGGTACCGAACAATACTCCCCACATCTATATAGGACATTCCTTGCTAGTAGCCACGGAGCTCTCCAAACTATGTCATCATCTTTTAGGTTTTGGAAAACATCAAACCATACTTCCTCGGATCTACCCATTTGGCTAATCTTCTTTTTGTAGAAACTCTTCTAATGGTGAGAATTGTCGAAAATAAGCTTGGAAAAATGGACGTCTGACCAAAGATGACTGTGAAACCATACTGTCAATAATTGAAGGCATCCTCGGAAATTACCCCCATGATACCTTTTACAAAGCCTCAAAGACTGGAAAGTTTCTGTTAAAATTATAGGTACTGGTTGGTCTTCCCACTCAAGCGGTCAAACAAATCTAATATCGATGGGTCGATAAATCCTAAAGCCTTTGGAAACAAAACCAACCCATAGATCAATAGTGCGAAGAGTTCTCGCTGGACTCGACACGCCGGATGCACTGAGGCCAATACTAAAATTCTTTCCCACTTGAGGTATTCTTTCTTGTTACATGTTGTAACTTGATTTTCGACCCAAGATGGCAAAGCATCCGAAAACCTACCTAGTTTGGCCCGGAAAGACTTGTTCTTATTCGTTTTAGAATAAACACGATTCTCGTCGATCTTCTTACAATTGACAAGGGCTAGATATTCTTCAATTGTCAGGCTTAGATCAATATTACCAATTGTGAAGCAACTATAGGCCGAATTCCAAAATCTCACCAAGGTTTGAAGTAGTGGCTGATCAACCGGGACATCGAACAAGTATGCAATGTCGCCATATTCACTTTAGAAGGTACTTCTCATCTCATAATCCCAACTATGCCAAACTGATCTCAACCCGGATACATCATTATACTTCGTGTTCATGAAAGTCTTGCTAACATTTCTGACCTAAACCTAGCAGAAATATTGTCCCCATCATGGAGCTGTTCTCCCTCTTACCATACTTGTACTTCAAAATTCTTTTCGCCACTGCTACGGACCAAGTCTACCATTGATCGAGTCTTTAACTTCAGACTATTTCCAGATTAGTGTTTTCTTTATGATATGACAAAATTTGCAAAACAAAAATACAAAAAATAAAAAGAAAGAAAACAAAAGGAAGTATGTTAGTAATGGAATAAATGAACAAATAATAAATTCGAAATTAAAGGATAAACAAATGAACAAAAAAAATTAGGTAAATGGCAAACAAGATGACAAGAAAAAGAAAACCCTAACCACATGAATTCTAGTTGAGATTTCCCAGCTATTGTATAGGAAGAAAAAACGAGCAGAAACACCTACCTCAAGTGCTTTTGCATAGGAGTTGATAAAAAGTTGAGATTTCCCAGCTATTGTGCGTGCATGCTGCCTCAGGTATCGACTTATCTCCATCTGCCAGCAAAGGCAAGTTTCACATATCAAGATCAAAAATTGACTTCGAATATGCTTAACAATTCACAAGTTATTGTAAATACATACATCTACTGCACCACCTCCAGCAACTACAGTAGAGTTCTTCAAAGCTCTTCTAACAATCATAATTGCATCATGTAAGCTCCTCTCAGCTTCTTCAATGAACTGAAATAATAATGCATATAGTCTCCAGCATCAGCATGAAAAAAGATACACATTAATAAATATCACTAGTAACAATATGAAAACCTGATCAGCTCCACCACGTAGAACTATGGTGGCTGTCCGTCCTGATGGGCAACCGCTGAATATATTAAACCTTTCGTTTCCAACCTGCTTTTCCTCAAAAACCTCACATGTTCCCAGAACCTTTAAAACAAAAAAGAAATTTAAATTCAAGAAGTTCAATAAGAACTGAAAAGGTAGAAAGGTTAAACTTGGAGGGGGGGGAGTTGGTTGCATTCCCATAACTATCTATAAACCTCATCAATTATGTTGTTAACAGATGTATGTATGGTTCCACCACTTGCAGCAGCCACCCGGTGTAGATCTTCCTCAGTTACACGACCAGCACAGAAAATATCTCTGTCTGCAAAATACTGCCAACAAACATTCAGGTCAATAAAACTTGAGACAATAAAAACTAGTCATAATTACTGACGAACATTACTCCTCAAAGTCCCATGCAAAAGCAAAACTATCAATAGAGAGAACATAGGAGCTGGAATGAAATAATGTCGGAATAATGAAGTGTCAAATAAGAACATGTCCATGGCTACATTAACTTTTTTACAAGGCCCAATGAACGAACTCATACAAGCAGGTAACGAAGTAGCCAGAGAGAAGGTCATAGGTCTTTCAAAGAGTCACCAGATAAACTTATTTTCACAACCAAAAACATGTATTAACTCAACTTAGTCGCAACATAACCCCAAAAAGAAAATGCTTTATAAAGTTTGTGTTAGTTATGAACAATTAAAGAGACATGTTTAAAAAAATACAAATGCAGTGTCTACGATCAAGGCAAAATCTCACACCTGTGTCGCCAAATCACCAATAGCCAACCGTGAGAGAACAACTTTTGCACCACTCTTCACACATTTATCCAACTTGTCATAAATTATATTCCATTCCGCATCAACAATTGATTGATACTGTGATGGATCTGAGAGTCTGTAGCATATAAACAAATAGAGTCAACACTGACTTATGAAAAAAATAATTCACATCCGATATGGCAAAAACAAATACCTTATCTCAGTGTTTTCTTTCTCAGATTTCAGCTCCAACTCAATGTTTAACAGAAGTATTTGGGGATTAAAAAACTTCTTTGGCTGCTGTTCAAAACCAGCATATGAAAATGTCTTTTTAAAGGCAACACCATTAACCAAAAAAGAGTCCCTCATATTGCCACCAGGAACCTTGCAAAAGATAAAAAAGTAATCAATTTTTGACGTGACAGAGACATTTAATACAAGAAACATAAAACGTCAGAAAGTAAGATAGTGCAATATAAGACACATTGCAACACTTACACTTACACTTACATGAAGCTAAATCACTAATGGATGAGAATCTAAACATAAAGAACAGCCAAGTAGTACACACAGCTAGGAAGTAAGATAGTGCTATATAAGACACACTGCGTCCAAAATATCATTTCCCATAACAAAATTTAAGTCGTCATTTCAAAAGATCCAAGTATAAATGTCAGAAAAATAGGAAAACTGAAAAAAAAGGTTGACAATACGGCATGAAACAGAAGATTACCTTTTTAATTCCAATCATATTTAAACTATCTTCATTGCCAATTGCAATAACAGCATCCACAACCATTGATGCAAAGAACTCCTTTTCTCCACCAATGAGTTTCGAAGAAAGAGTTGTTGCAGCACATTTAGCTAATAAGCTTTTCTTTTCTTCTACGCTTTTCCCCTCAATACTGACAGCAAGTGCTTTGATCTTCTCAATAGCCTGTCAATTAGGTAAAACATTCAGCATAAATAGAGTCATAAAAACTACTGCAGCATCTAAACCATGACAGGGGGCTAAAAACACAAACTCACCAAATTGCAAGCAGACCGATAACTGCGAATAAGATTTTGAGGGTGGACTCCATCCTCAACAAAAGGCTTGGCCTCTTTTAAAAATTCTCCAGCTAGCAGTACAACAGTTGTAGTACCATCACCAACCTGCAAGACACAAGAAAAAAGTTATTTAAATCAACTAAACAGCATGAAGAACAGTGGATCTCAATAACACTGATACCTTAATGCAGATTCATGATGCTGAACAAAACCAGCTTGAAACCAAACTATCAGTTTTGTAATCAAAACCCAAAGTCCAAGCAACTATGTAAATTACAATTCAACTAAAATTGGAGAAAACGATTCGGAATCTACAACAAAAAACAAGTAAAAGAAAAAGAACGGTGAGTGACCTCGGAGTCCTGAGACTTGGCTATATCAACGAGGATCTTGGCGGCAGGATGGACAATATCAAGAAGCTTCATGATGGTGGCGCCATCGTTGGAAATGGTGACACTTCCTTTGTCATCGTGGATAAGCTTGTCCATGCCCCTGGGACCCAGGGTCGTTCTGACCACATCAGCCACGGCGGTGCAAGCGTTGATGTTACTGACTAGCTGCGCCTTCCCCTGGGAAGTGTCCGTCCCTTCTTTCAAAAGAATGATTTGGGGTTGCTGAAATGAAAAGAGGAAAAGAGATTTAGTAGCAGTTAAAAAAGAAATTCAATACACTAAGAAAAACGAGTGAAGTTACCAGCATGGATGCCATTGCTGCTAGGGTTTTGCTTGCTGTTTTAGGAGGAAGAGAGGTTCAGAGAGAGAAGAAGAAGAGTGTTCGAGTTCTTTCTTTAAGGTTTTTTTATGGAGGATTAAGATTTTAACTCTTTGAGAAGGCTGTTGGGCCTTGAACATAATTAAATGAAAGAATTCGTTTTGGTTTCGGCTAAAAATGGACTTTTTTTATCTCCTCTAGTTTATGACCCAGCTTCAAAGCTTATCACTTGGCGGCACCAATTTGAAGCAGCACATCACAGTTTCTATTGCAGAAAATCAAATTTTCATTCTTTATTTCTGAAAAAAAAAAGAATGAAGTCCACTTTTTTACATGGCAGTCTCCACTTCTTTTCTACCCATCATCTCATTTGTTCCAATCTCTTCATGTTCATCATCATTTGTAAGTCGTACTCCTGTGAAAACCCATCATCAAGATAGCTTATTTACGAGTCATCAACTGTTCGGCTTCTTCTGAGCTGGGTTCCTCCGCAGACCCCATGAACTCGAGGTATGTCTCATCGTTTTATGTACTTCGAGTTTTAATGCTCAGTGCGGATCTTGTAGTCGTATTGTTAGAATTTGATGAAAAATTCAGTGGTATGTGCTTATGTTGGTAATTCTATTATAATTCTGGTAACAGGTGTGCATTAATTTCGAGGGGCAAAGTGGAGATTTCGAAATTCCGATGTCAGTAGAAATCGGGAAATAGTGGAAATGGATTTGCTCTTTAAACAAATTTTTTTTTCAATTTTTGTTAATCCTTTTTCAGTTGCAGGGTGTCTATAAAAAGTTGAGGTTACTATTACTAAAGTAAAAGTGATGTGGAATTATTGTTGTAAGGAAACTAGCAACTTATGGTGGACTTTAGCTGTGTACAAACACTACAACGTTGTCCTTTTAATTCTAATAGTCAAATTATTCTCTCGAGTGCAATAAAGTAGCACTTGGATGTCCAAAACCATCCTTGTTTTATGTTAAACCCATTCAATGTTGTATGGTCTCATGCTATCTTTGTGCTCATCTTGGCAGTGGAAAAAGTATGTGAGAGATGTAAAATTTATCTTAACAATTCTCTGTCTTGAGCTATGTTGGTGTGTCCTTTCACGTGCATAAGAAATCGTTTTAGGAATCTCTTATATATAATACTTGAGACTCTGATTTTCTCCTTGGATAATTCTATGGTTAATGAATCAGAATTATTGTTTGCTCCTTACATTTTTAGCTTATTGAGAATGCTATTATAATCTTTCATGCTTTAGAGTTCAATCTTTCATTGCTGTTTTGAAGGTTACTGAATTGAAATTCTTGATTCATACATGTGGGCTATGGTCCCATGGTTTGCTGAACTTCTCTCCAACCCTCCCACGCCCCTTCATTTTTTTTTCTCAACGTCCTTGAAAGCACTTGGTTTTCTACATTTTAATCACCTTGTTTTAGCAGGCATAATCGCATGTCATCCATGGATCCGTTTGGGATGCAAATGAATGACAAAGGGTTTTGCATAAAGTAAGCAGAGAAGCACTTGCAGGCGATCAGTCTCAGAACATTGGCCCAAAGGTTGTGCTGTGAATACTTGTTTTAGTTTGTGTTATATTTTTCTTGATAATAATTGAAGTGTGAAGTGTCTGCTTGGATACAGATTACAATGGCTATTGCAAGGGAGGTTGCATCAGTGACTCGCTTGGGCATTGAGGCTACTCTGAACTCTCTTCTTCCATTTATATACGTTATGCCTTTTTCTTTCTTCTCTAATCCTTTAAATTTGGTTGTGGTTGCTTAACTTTGTTCTTTTCTCCGTTTTAGTAAGTATATTGCTGCTAAATAATGTTTAATTGTTCTTGAAGTCCTGGGATGATTATACCTTTTGATTGAAGAACTTGCAACGCTACTTGGAGATTTAACAAAGATATCTGCCTTATTTGGGAGGGATTCAAAAAGAAATCTGAGTAGGATAAACAATTCATACTCCAAAATAAAATGGCATCAATCTTTCTTGTTAATGAAGTTGAGCAGACTATAAATTACATGGAGTTGTAACTTTATTGATAAATGCTTTCATATGAAATTATTAAAAATATTCTGGGAGGATGTTGCTTAGCAAGAAAGAGTTACTCTTGTTTGTATGGACTTGCTAACTGAAAGAGATTAGAAGCAACACTGTTGATTTGTTTTATATGTCTATATCACTTTAAGTACCTGTCCACGGGTCGCACTTGTGGGTGGTGGGGGGCAATATTTTTCGTGGATCCTCTTGGGCAGGATCGAATAGGCTTGACCGTTCATCTGCCAACTACATTGGGTAAAATATTTTATTTTAGTTGATGTTTCTCTTATCTGTTTCAGACGTCTTTCTGGTTTTTTACTGAGATTTTATTTCCTTGATTAACCATTTACAGTACTTTATGGCCCTCCTTTGTTGTAGTTTGTATGTTTTTTTTTTTACCTTTGAGACAATTTCTTGCTTCCGGGCGAAATGAAATGCCTAGGAAAAAAAATGAACGAAAAAGTAGGATGGTAATAGTAGCAAAAGACATTGGGATTTTTATTTTATACATTGGCAGACTAGAAAAAAAATAACTGAAAGAAAGAATTGGTTATTCATCAAATTTGTTTTAATTACCATAACCGAATGGGTATAATTTTCTCTCTCTCTTTCCTATGTGTATTATTACCACATTGTTTTAGTAAATATGTTGGCAACCGTAATGAATGCTATATTTCTTCAAGCAACGATAGAGAGTATTGGCATCCCTACACGTGTCCAGACATATACGTAGTCCCGGGCTGTGAGGCATTTGGAGAAAGGAAGGGTTGTCATTTTTGCAGCTGGAACTGGTAATCTGTTTTTGACCACAGATACGGCTGCAGCCCTTCGTTGGGCAGAAAGTAATTAATTTTTTTCTTCAGACGGAATTAGGAGCTCAAAACCCGGCTCGAGCTTGATGGAGCTAAATATCAGTTCACTCTATCACGTTAATTTTCCTATATAAAATGAACTCAGTTCCCAACTTTATCTCAGTTGTTTGTGCTCAAGCTCAAATTCGAATTGTTGTTTTTTTTTTAATTCTAATTAAAAATACTAAATATATATATATATATATATATATTAGAAACAAACCGCTGAATTCAATTTTTATATCCAAGGCCATTGGCACTCATGAACTGTACTATATATAAATCTGGACCCATGGATTTTGTTGGAATAGTGTTAACAGACTTAAAATGTGAATTTTTTTAGCTTTTATTTTTTCAATGAATGTTATGTCAATGCCAAGATAAAGCTATTGTTTGGAATAAAACTAATGTTCTATTTGTTGGCCCAGTCAATGCAGAGGTTGTGCTGAAAGCTACGAATGTTGATGAGGTTTACAATGTGATCCTAGGCATAATTCAAGTGCTCGTCTTCATGATACACTAATTTATCATGAGGTGACTTCTAAAGATCTCTCCGTCATGGACATGGCTGCCATTGCTCTGTGCCAAGAAAATAACATTCCCGGTATGTTTAGACTTTTGTAATCTGCATAGAAAAGAAGTGGCTTTATATTTGGGATTTGTAAGTTGGCCAAGTGAGGGAACTGAAGGGAATAGGAGTTAATTCACCTGAGTGTCTTTCTTTCAATGCAGTTGTTTTCTTCAATTTAAACAAACCCGGTTACATTTCAAAAGCAATGAAGGGGGAAAGAGTTGGTACATTGATCAGCGGAACATGGAACTCAGCGGTGGCAAGGACATGAAGAAGATATCTGGTGCAGTTTCCTAACATGTAGTGACTTATCCTACTTTGCTTTTCATTTTCCTAGAAAAAAGAATGTATTTGATGGTTTTTCATTGTTCTAGCATGCCGAGAGTTTTCGTTTGAAAACCAAGATGAAAACCATGAAGTCTGAAATTGAGTCCACTCTTTTTGACCGATTAAGATTATCATCATTGTTGATTTTGTACATAAATATGCAGAAGGTTGTCTTATTCAAACTTTGTAGCAATCTCAATCGGACAACCGATTCTTCAATGACCTTTGACATGTTTTTAACCAGAATTGTTTAATGTTTGTGGTAAGCAGTTGTGAGGGACACAAGGGATAAAGTATTATTTTTTTATTGTTATTTCTTTCTTATATCATCAGTTCATTTACTTGTGCAGGAGATCTAAGGTTTAAAGACGGCTAATTAGAGAGTTCAATAGAGCCCTAGTTGCTAAGGGAACTCCAGGTTATTTCGTTATGTTAGCCGCTTTAACTGTGAAAAACATGCTTGTATTTACCTCTGATGTCGTTCTCGATTTTGAATGCTTCGCAGGTTTTCTACTCCCTGGTTCCAGAAATTGGTGGCAAAAAGGTAAAACTTGTATGTACAAATATTTACTCACTGAAACATGGTCATTTACTCAGTAGCATACATTTCTGGTCCCTACCCTTTGATTACAAAAAAATAAACAATATCTTTTTCAAGGTCTCGGCTGCTGTTACCTCCGACATTACCAGTGAATACCTCCTGCTTCACTGCAAATGGCATTCACATCAATGTTTATGTCAAAGAAAGTGTCTAGGGTAACTTGGGTTTTTGTGGAAAATGGAAGAAAACTCCAACATAATAATTGAGAAATGGACCACCATATATGGCATGGGACCAAATTTCAGAAAGATACCATCTTTATGTGTGTGAGTAGGATTCACTTGCACAATATAAAAACTAAAAAGATTTACATTGATTTAAATCATTAGTTGAGTCTAAACCATAAATTATTTACTTCTTTTTTTCCTTTAAAAATCTTTTTATTTTTAACTTTTAATCTCAACCATCAATTTACACCCATCTTATGGTCCAAAATCAATGTAAAATTAAAAAGTTTCGTATTGTATCTATCTATATATATTACAGGTCAGTGCAAGCTTTAGGAGGAATAATGAACATGTTAAAATGTACTGATAAATTACAATGTCATCAGAGTAGAAACTATCATTGAATAAATATCCTGAAAATCGAACTTGAAATTTCAACACCAAACTTGGAGTCCAACTTGTGGGATTGCAAGATAGTGATAAGGGGAGTCTAACATACAACAGAAAATGGTTACGGCGTGGTACCGACCAAAATATTACAAAACGCATGACTTTAAATGTTACTCACAAACTTAAAATGTTATAGTATTTTTTATACTAATATTTTAAGTTGATGGTCTTATGATAAGTTTCGATACTCAAAGACAAATTTTGATACTTAATATCAACCTAAAATATTATCAGAAGTGACAAATATCGATACTCGAAGTCAAGTTTCGTAACTTAACTACCATCTTAAAATATTATGAAAAGTATAACATTTTAAGTTGATAGATAATATTTTAAATTCTAAATTTTATATTTTGTAGCATTTCAATAGGTGCCGCACCGTAACCCGTTGAACCATACACTCACCTTGTAGTGATAGCAGTATAAAATCTCACTCTGCTCGGAAGTTGGAATCTGGGGATCTTTCCCCTTTTCATCATCAACTGCTTGTTTATTCTCTTCTCACGTATGACTAATTATGGATAGAATTTTAGTAAAGATGTTGCAGTTGAAGATTAAACAACTATTCTGTACAATTCCATAATCCAAGAAATTCCAAATCCTACAATTAAAATTCAAATCCAAATACCCAGTAAAAGTAAAATTACAATTAAAATAAGTTACACAGACACAAAATCCCTTGAGAACCATCCTACCCTAATTGTTCTCACTCTTGCTCTCTTTATAGATAACTATATATGAAAGAAGAAGAAGAAGAAGAAGAAGAAGTCAGTACATTGAGACATTATTACAATTTGGAGGGAGCCCCTGACTCTAAGTCTAACCTAATCTAATCATAGAATCCCCAAATCTGTAAACCCAGAACTTGATCCGGATATTGAAAAAGGAATGGCTAAAAGTTCCAAATTTGAGCAAAAATGTCGTAATTTGGAGAAGAAATTAAAGGCCCCGAAAGCAATGCTGAAGGGCTAGCCATGAACCCACCTCCATGTATCATCGGGCTCCTATCGTGCCAAGGCGACATCATTCTCGTTTCCGAAGCTGGTGTAAAGAAACTCCCCGTCGACACTGCCGGCAACGTCTCCGGCGCAGGCGAAAGTATCCCTGTCGGCTGTCGAATCAGGCCCTCTTCCATCCCACCTTCCCCCATGATCCCCGAGTCCACTATCTTCTCTCTCGGGCTCGGACTCGCCTTTTCCGTCGCTGCCAACCTCGCCGCCGGAGATACGTCGCCGTCTCCAGAGAAGTTTCCGGATGAGAGTCCCGTGTAGCGTTGGACGATGGACATGAAGTCGGATTCTTTGGCGTGGATCACTTTGGGCGAGACGGCATAGATGATTACCGGCTGACGGTGTTGATCTGCTGGTGGTGGTGGTGGGGCGGCGGCGGCGTGCGGTGGTGGGTGAGGCGGTTTTCTGATTTTATGGGAGTCTTTGCTGACTTTTAGTGGGGTTGGGCGCGGACCTTGGATTTGCAGCTGGCGCTTTGGGGTTGTGCCGCCATCGGGCAATTGAGAATCCATTGGTGGTGGGGAGAGGCAAAGAAAGGGGTTTTTCTCGCGGGGAAGGAGAAGAGAAAGAGAGGACCAAAATTGTTGGCAGATGAATTGAACACATTCTCAGCCAAAATTATTTGACTCTGGAAAAAAACGAAAAGACAATGCAATTATTATCTTCCGCTAAATTAATTGTTTCTCCAATAACAATTCATACTCAAATATTAAGCTTCTACCCACTTAAATTAAAAAGGTGGACTTTTCTTAGATGTTAGTTTAACTGATTTTATTTATAAAGTGTGTAACTTATTTATTGTTTACTTGACATGAATCAATTTATTTAAATATATTTAAGTGAACTATTCTTTAATTTTAATCTTTATTTATTATTTATTTGACATGAATTAATTTATTTAAATATATTTGTTTTTTCTTTTTGAACTAAGGTATTCGCCGTGATAACAATGATTAATTTTCTTGCCGCGAGTGTTCTTATTAAGAAGTAAACGATTAGTCATAAAATGTAATTCATTCTTATAAATAAGGATTGAACCTCTGACCTGATTAAATTATAAACGGTTTAAACATTATAATTAGAGCATCTATAAAACAACCAATGTTGGGGCAAAGCCAAGGGGTTGGAGTGTCATGCCCATTGAATCTTCACCCCTTAAACGGATAAATATCAATTTAATCTTTTATGAAGTTCATATTTTTAAGGCATAATATAAAAAATGTCCTTAATGTTTGATTGAATAGTCATTTTGGTTCTTATTCTTTTTTAACCAATTTAACCCCAAACGTTTTATTTTGAGTCAAAATGACCCCTCTACGGATGAAAATTATCAGTCAACTAACGATAAACAACTTAAAATAACGTGACAAATCTACATGTTCATACACGCCGCGATAGCAGTGTCATATAGACAAATATGCTGACTTTACATAATGACACATTAGTCAAAAAATATTTTTATAAAATTGTACGAAATATAATTTTTTTCTTTTGACATGTCATCCTGTCAAGTCATTTCAAGTTGTTTATCTTCAGTTTGACTAACGGTTTTCATTCGCAAAGGGCCATTTTGACCCAAAATGAAACGTCGGGGGCTAAATTGGCTTAAAAAGAATAGAGACCAAAATGACTATTCAATCAAACGTTAAAGGTATTTTTTGGCTTTATGCCATTTTTTAATGGCTTAATTACAAAATAAGTGCCTAAAGTTTTTTTTTGTTGAAATAGGTTCCAAAATAGGTGTCTCAGTTGACTTTTTAAAACAAGCCAAAAATAAAACTTTAGACACCGATTTCAGTCAAAAAATACTTTAGACACCTATTACAAAAATATATATATAATTTGGGCACTTATTTTGAAGTTAAGCCTTTTTCAATTAAATAAAGATGATTGTATTACATTCTCAAAAAAATATCAAGATTCGAATACATACAAAGTGGGGAAACATGACTATCTTTAGTCACAAAATGCGCCACTTTTGACCTTTTAAAATGATAAAAATTCAATTCAATCATCTTAAAAGTCACAAATATAAATTAAAACTATAATAAAATCACATTTTAGTCATCCAAAAATTTATAATTTAATGTAAGCGTTTAATATTTTCATGACTCTCCCTAAATCCATGACATGAAATCCATCGAATATAATGGATTCAAAAGAAAATTAAAAAGAAATATCAATCTAATCGATAAAAAGAATTTATTGTTTTATTTATTCTCTCTCCTAACAATGATTGGAGTTAATGATCATAACCAATAAGACCTGAATGTTTGAAAAGAGTTGTTTTTCCCCTCACAACTTACGAGGGAATGTCAACAGATAATAATTGGGGGATAAAGACGAAAGTAGCACCTCTACATTCTAATATTATCAAACTAGCAACTAAAATTTTATATTTTCGAACTAGCACTATTACAGTGGACTCGCCGTAAAAACACGATGAGTTTTAAAATAATATTAGTTTTTTATTCAAACTCGCCGTGTGTGCAAGGCAAGTTCTATTTTTTTTAAAATAATATCCGTTTAAAGATCTAATCAGGTGATTAACCTAATCCTAAACCAAACTCGACGTGCATGCACGAAGAGTTCCATTTGGCTTAACGCCTTTTTAGGAATAAACATAACAACGTTCAAAAAATATTGAACCGACGTGTATGCACGGCGAGTTTGGTTTACGATTAATTTAAATTTTTTTAAAAAAATTGTAAAGTTTGAGTTATAAATTAGGGTAAAGTTCATAAATGATTATTAAAAACAAAAAAAACAAAACGGTAACCAAACTTTCAAATGTTACTAAATGGCAATTAAACTTTATGTTTTGTAACAAAATGGTAACTCAGCCGTTAAGTACTTAACGTGGCTGTTACAAAACTTTTTATAATAGCACATTTAATCTTCTATATTTACACATTCAATCAATTCAGTCCTAATTAAAAATTTTACTAAATTTAACCCTTATTATTTACACATCTTTCAATTTGGTCTTAAAACAAAATACATCAAAAATGATCAACTTCATCAAAAAAGAATAATCTACAGATTTGTGGCGAAGCGTTAAGATCAAAGATTTGCGAAAGTTGGGAATTCATGAATTCACCGGTTGTTTTTACCGGGATGGGACCGTTTGTTGTATAGTTCATAATATGCAATTAATAGCCTTTTTCAACACAAGTTAGAGAAGAAAAAAGAGTTGCTTCTTTAAGAACCAATTCTTGCATGAATTTCAAGACGATAACTGAATGATATGCTGCAGAAGTAGCAAATCATATCAATAGAGTGTAATCACCCAAATTCGTCCGGCGCTCTCTTTTTTATTTTAAATTTTTTTAAATTTTTTAATTTAGTTTTGAAAACGCCCGCCCAATTTTGTAATTAAAATGTGAATTCGCCACCGATCATTTTAAAAATGTAGACTGGACACCAAAATAAAACCAGAGATTCAAAAAAGTGGGTTCGGGAGTCGATTACGGATGGGGAAGGATTAGCACCCCCACACAGCCCAAAATTGGTACCTAGTCGATTATTTCATGTCTTGATATTGGAAATTTTGAATTCGATTAAAATTTAAAATATGATTCTTAAATGCCGAAAATATTGAGAGAACTGCATCCCTATGCGCCCGAGACACTGTTTCTCATTTTTTGGAAAAAAATTGAGGAAATCACATCCTTGTACACCCGGGATATAATTTCTCGAAGTTTTTTTAGAAAAATAAAGAAATAATTTTTGAATTGTAAAAAAAGTAATTCGTAAAAAGCAGAAGATGAACGCATGTAAAATACTAATAATATTTTATATACTTACATTTTTATTTTACGAAACTTATAAAAGTAAAATATGTATTTAAATATATTTAAACATTTTTTAATTACAATTATATGTTAGATACTAAAATATCTATATGTACAAAAAAATATATATGTATTTTGAATAAAATATTTTTGTTACATATATTTAAAAACATAGTAAAATATAATAAATAGGGCAACATATATATGTATGAAGTATATACACGAAATAATATATATAGTATGTATAATATATAATATAATCGACATACATAAAATAATATACATATGATATAATAAGTATATAATAAATAATACATAACACAAATACATACAAATAAACATATACAAAGTAATACTATATAAGCTAATACGTATACACACCATGACCTAAATACAAAGTGCATGAAATAAGGAGAAAAAAATGCGAACAACCATAATTAAAGGACTGAAAATAAAAAACATAAAAATAAAAATAGTGACCAAATTAAAATGAAAAACAAACTGGAGTGTGAGAAATGAAGAAAAACAAAAATAAGGGACAATGAGAGAGGCGAAAAAAAGGGAAGGACCAAAATGGTAATTTGACCACTGACCCAAAATAAAAACAAAATTAAAAGAGAAAGACCAAGGGTGTAATTAGCCCATTAAAAGAACACGGATCCTCCCCGGGTTACCGGGTCACAACGTCGGGTTGGAGCCATGAAACGGTGTCGTTTGGGTTGCTGGGTTATTTTGATTCGAAACTAAAAAAATAAAACCTTAAACTTCACAGTTCTCTCAGCCTCCCCTCTCTCTACACTTGAACCAGAACGACGACCGCTCTTGCCGTCATCGTATCGTTTATCGGCCGAATGGCCTCGCAGCAGAGCACCACGGCGGCGATCTCAATGACAGGTAAGCTCTCGACTTTTTTTATTTTCGATTTAAGATTCGAAACTCAAAATACAGAAATTTTTGAATGTTACCTATTTTCTTATTTCGAAAATCCCTTCTTACAATTTTTTTGAATCTAAAGAAACCCCTTACAGTTTTTTTCGATCTCAAAAGCCCCTAAATTTCTCTCTATTTTTCGAACAACATACCCCCATTCTTTCTCATTTTTCATTCGGGTTATAAACCCTATTTTTTACAACATAAAAATAACTACTCCCCATTTTTTATTCTGCAGATTGGATGGCAACCAGATTTCCTAGGATGCAGTATGGATATGGCAAATTAGGGTAGGTGTATGGGTGATGTGCGATGTGGTAGATTAGGTTTTTATTTTAGGGTTTCTAGAAGATTAGGTTTTAGGGTTAGTCACTTGGAAATTAGGGTTTAGTTTAAGGTTAATTTAATTTGAGGTTTTGAGATTTTTGATTCGAATGGCTGCCGGCAGTAGTGGGTTCATCGGAGTTGGACGCCGCTGGCGGCGGTAGAAGACAGTGATTTGGACGGCGGCGGCGGTAGCTAGGGTTTAGGGGTGTTTAGGGTTATTAGGGATTTTTTGTTATCAGGTCTTGTGTATTGGGTCGGGTCGGGTTGTGGTTTAGTTTGGGCAACCCGGAAGAAATGGGTGATTACAATTGCCCCTCTTTACTCATTGTTGTGTAACGGCAATGAAGCAATGACTAAAAATGACCTATTTTATCCAGTCTAGCTGGTCATCCCCTCTTGATATATGTCTTCTTTCTTCAGTATATCTTCTTTCTCTTCAATGCATGTCTTTTTTCTTGACTTGATTGATCCACTTTGTCACTCTCGGGGAAGCAAAATCTTCAAAATAGGGGTTGTTTGTTGGGGAAGCAAAATAAGTGCAACTTGCTACATTATTGGTGATGAGCTAATACCTAAAGAAAATTTGACCCAGCTGCAACACCGGCGAAGAGGCATGATCGGTGGATGAAAATTCCAATGTCTGATCCAGCTACAACTCTAACGAAGAGACAAGATCGAAAATTTGAAAACTTCTCTTTTTTTTGCTCTTTTTTCTTTCCTTTTTTTTCTCTTTTTCTTTTCTTTTTTTCTTTTCTTCTTTTTTTAATAAAGATAAATAGTTGAAAGTTAGTAAATTTTAACCAAGCTACAACACTAACGAAAAGACGTGGTCTGAAGTTAGTAATGTTGATCTAGCTACGACACTGACGAAAAGGCAAGATCAAGAGTTAGTGAATTTGGTCTAGCTACAACACCGACGAAGAGGCAAGACTGAAAGTTAGTGAATTAGGTTCAGCTACAACACCGACGAATTGGCAGAACCGAAAGTTAGATTTGACCAAGCTACAACACCGACAAAGAGGTAAGGTCTGAAGATTTGATCCAGCTACGACTCTAACGAAGAGGCAGGATCGGAGGGTTGGTTTCTTTGCGATCAAGCTACGACTCTGACGAAGAGGCATGATCAGAATTTGGCAAATTTGGTTCAGATACAACACCGATGAAGAGGCATAACCGAAAGTCAATCAAGTTGGATCTATCCACACCATCAACGGAGGGATAAGATCGAATTTCAGCACTTAGACTCTACTAGACCATCAACGGAGAAGCAAAATTGGATGACAACAACATGAATCCTACTACGCCAAAACGGAGGAGCAGGACTGGATTTTACCAACTTGGAATTAGCCTTACCATCAACGGAAGGGCTAGATCGAATAACAACAACTTGGATTTTACTACACCATCAATAGAGGAGCAAGATCGATGAATGACAACAATATGGATCCTACTACACCATCAACGGAGGAGCAGAACTGGATTTCAGCAACTTAGAATTAGCCTTACCATCAACGGAAAGGCTAGATAGAATAACAACAACTTGGATTCCACTAGACCATCAATGGAGAAGCAGAATCGAATGACAACAATATAAATCCTACTACGCTATCAATGGAGGAGCAGGACTAGATTTCAGCAACTTGGAATTAGCTTACCATGAACGGAAAGGCTAGATTGAATAATAGTAACTTGGATCTTACTACACCATCAACGGAGGAGCAAGATCGATGAATGACAACAATATGGATCCTGTTACGCCATCAACGGAGGAGCATGACTGGATTTCAGCAACTTGGAATTAGCCTTACCATCAATGGAAGGGCTAGATCGATAACAGCAACTTGGATTCCACTAGACCATCAACGGAGAAGCAGAATCAGATAACAACAATATGAATCCTACTACGCCATCAATGGAGGAGCATGACTGGATTTCAACAACTTGAAATTAGCCTTACCATCAACGGAAGGGCTAGTTCAAATAACAACAACTTGGATTTTACTAGACCATCAACGGAGAAACAGAATCGGATGACAGCAATATGAATCCTACTACGCTATCAACGGAAGAGCAGGACTGGATTTCAGCAACTTGGAATTAGCCTTACCATCAACGGAAGGGCTAGATCGAATAACAACAACTTGGATCTTACTACACCATCAACGAAGGAGCAAGATCGTCGAATGACAACAACTTGATTTCTCCTTTTTGATTTTTTAATTTAATTTATTTTTTTCTTTCTTTTTTATTTGATTTTTTTCTTTCTTTTTTATTTTTCTTTTCTCTATTTTTTGATTTTATTTTATTTTCTAACTATAATAAAAAATAATTCAAAGGAAATTTTTGGTCTAGCTACAACACTGTCGAAGAGGCAAGACCTGGATAGGATTTGATCTGCTACACCACTGACAGAGAGACTAGATCAGCAAAATGTGGGATCTACTACACCACTGACAGTGAAATAAGATCCAGATGGAAAATTTGATCTGCAACACCACCGCCGGAGGCAAGATCTCACTAAGTTGACCTACCACAACTGATGGAGGTATGATTTGCAAAATGTTGGACTATTGTGCCATTAACAACGAGACAATGTCTGGGAAAAATTTATTCTGTCACTCTATCAACAGAGGGCAAGATCATGAAAGAATTTCTATTGGCAGGAGTGTGATTCGGGAAAATGTTGGCGTCTGCCACATCATCGTCGAAGGAATAAAATCCTAAAAAGGAAAAAATATTTATTAGCAAATGTTCACAAAATTTGTCATTAGTACCTTTTATTTAGATGTTTTAGCATCTTCTCTTTCTCCCTTTTTTGTGCGTGTGCGTAGCCTCCTCCAAGACTAAGGTTTGCCATCATGATTTCCCCCATGTTGAGGATGTTTGGTCTCTTCTTCGAACATGTTTGTAAGCAAAAATGCATGCATGAATTTTATGCCTAAATACATGTGCCTATCCTAAATGCATGGTGACTTTGGTGTATGCACTTAATCTAAATGTATGACGTATGCAAAAATGATTCAATGCAAGATGAATGCAACTAAATGCATGAATGTGATATGATTTCTCTTGTCCTCAAAGGGATACCCCACTCCTCACTGGTCTTGTCAAGATCTTGGTCTTTTGCATGTGGCGGTGCCCTAACCTCGTCTTGGGTTCTATCACCTTTCTTTGAATCAGCTTTCATCTAGGTGCATGCCCTAAAATTTTGGTTCGTTCTTATACCATCATCTGAAACCACTATTGTAGCAAATTTAATACATGTTCGCCTTTTCTGAAGGGTTTTCATTATCCTCATGAAGGTATTACGTTGCCCCCTAGGTCAGGTTCACAAATTTGCTGTGTTGGTTCGTGGCAACTCATCTCTTTTGGATCAATGTGGAGCGGTGATGGTAAGTAGCTATCGAATGCTTGTTTCTGAACCTTGATGGAGAATGCCCCCAAATTGAAGCCTTGCCAGAGTCATGGTGTTTGCAGCATGCGCTTTCGGATATGCCCCAAGATCAGGCTCTTGTAGAGGTTCTGTAAGATGCTAGATCGACCAACTTTGTTGTATCAAATGAGGTAACCCATGGATTAATTTCAAAATTTCAAAATGTATGCATGAAAATGCGAAGTACAGGTCCTAGATGCGAAAGTACTGATTCAAAAATGTTCTCATATCCTAAATTTCTGAACTCACAGGATTCATTTGCAACTTTGAATATTGCCTTGATATCTAGAGTACTAGATTTTCTCCTGATGATAGTTTTTAAATTGAGAACCAATTGTGAATAAGCATTTCATGCTGGTAAAATACAAAAATAAGAATGTCATGATATGTCATGTAGTGAATGTCAAAATGATCAGATTTAATATGATGTGATCACAAAAAATAGGTCAGTTCGAATTTAAAATGATCAAATAAACAAATTATATGGTAATTAAGGTAAAAATAAAACAGATAAAAAACTGTACATAGATAGATGCATCAAAGCCTAAAAGGGTAACCGCTAAACGGGTAGAGTTTCGCATGGCTCTAAAAAGGTTGGCTCCTACGGCTCACTATATGCGGGTTTTGGTTCTAAGGAAGGGTAGCCGAATTGTCCTCGTTGTCCCTTACTAAAAGTAGCAAGGCCCATAATCCTCACCCATTATAGGTTTCAAACGGACCAAGTTCAATTCAGGGGATACATCCCTTATGCCTATACGAAGGTAACCCACACGAAAACATAATAAATATATCCTGAAAGCGATTCACCAACCTATACGGTGGTAACCCACACGAAGGCGGTATCACACTTCCACTTAAAAATGACAGAGCTCGGGTAGAAAGCTCATGGAATGTAGTAAAAGTAAATCATTTATATTTACAGAAAATAAAATGCATGTCTTATTAACAAAAGGCATAATCATATTTCAAATTAAAATCGAATTCGCAAATTTCCAACGACCAAGACTAAAAGATAATCGACTCGCGACTAGACTCTCTTTTTATTTTAAAAGTCCCCAGCTGTAATCACCCAAATCCGTTCGGCGCTCCCTTTTTTATTTTGAAATTTCTTTTGATATTTTAATTTAGTTTTGAAAACGCCCGCCCAATTTTGAAATTAAAATGTGGAGTCGCCACCAATCATTTTAAAAGGGTAGACCGGATACCAAAATAAAACCAGAGATTCAAAAAAATTGGGTCCAGGAGTCGGTTACGGATGGGGAAGGATTAGCACCCCCACACTGCCCAAAATTGGTACCTAGTCGATTATTTAATGTCTTGATATTGGAAATTTATATTCGATTAAAATTTTAAATATGTTTCTTAAAAGCCGAAAATATTGAGAGAACCACATCCCTATGCGCCCGAGACACTGTTTCTCATTTTTTGGAAAAAATTGAAGAAATCACATCCTGTACGCCTGGAATATAATTTCTCGAAGTTTTTTTTAAATAAAGAAATGATTTTAGAATTGTAAAGATAAATAATTCGTAAAAAACGAACATGAAAGCATGTAAAATACTAATAATATTTTATATACTTACATTTTTATATTTACGTAACTTATAAAAGTAAAATATGTATTTTAAATATATTTAAACATTTTTTAATTACAATTACATGTTAGATACTAAAATATCTATATGTACAAAAAATATATATGTATTTTGAATAAAATATTTTTGTTACATATATTTAAAAACATAGTAAAATATACTAATAAATAGGGCAACATATATATGTATGGAGTATATACATGAAATAATATATATACTATGTATAATATATAATATAATCGACATACATAAAATAATATACATATGATATAATAAGTATATAATAAACAATACATAACACAAATACATACAAATAAACATATACAAAGTAATATTATATAAGCTAATACGTATACACACCATGACCTAAATACAAAGTGAATGAAATAAGGAGGTGAAAATGCGAACAACCATAATTAAAGGACTGAAAATAAAAAACATAAAAATAAACATAGTGACCAAATTAAAATGAAAATAAAACTGGAGTGCGAGAAATGAAGAAAAACAAAAATAAAGGTCAAAAAGAGAGGCGGGAAGAAAGGGAAGGACCAAAATGGTAATTTGACCACTGACCCAAAATAAAAACAGAATTAAAAGAGAAGGAACAAGGGCGTAATTAGTCCATTAAAAAAAAGCGGATCTTCCCCTGGTTACCAGGTCACCGCGTCGGGTTGGAGCCATGAAGCAGTGTCGTTTGGGTTGCTGGGTTTTAAAACATTAAGGGGTTTTTATTTTGGTTCGAAACTAAAAAAATAAAACCCTAAGCTTCACTATTCTCTCAGCCTCCCCTCACTCTACACTTGAACCAGAGCGGCGGCCGCTCTTGCCGTCATCGTGCCGTTCATTGGCCGAATGGCCTCGCGGCGGAGCACTACGTTGACGATCTCAATCGACAGGTAAGCTCTCAACCTTTTTTCTATTTAAGATTCGAAACTAAAAACACAAAATTTTTTGAATGTTGCCTCTTTTCTTATTTCGAAAATCCCTTCTTACAATTTTTTTGAATCTAAAGAAACCCCCTTACAGCTTTTTTTGATCTCAAGAGCCCCTAAATTTCTCTCTGTTTTTCGAACAACATGCCCCCTTCTTTCTCATTTTCATTCGGGTTATAAACCCTATTTTTTACAACACAAAAATAACTACTCCATATTTTTTATTCTGCAGATTGGATGGCAACCGAATTTCCTGGGATGCAGTATGGATATGGCAGATTAGGGTAGGTGTATGGGTGATGTGTGATGTGGTAGATTATGTTTTTATTTTAGGGTTTTTAGAAGATTAGGTTTTAGGGTTTGGTCATTTGGAAATCAGGGTTTATAGATTAGGGTTTAGTTTAGGGTTAATTTAATTTAAGGTTTCAGGATTTTTGATTCGAATGGCTGCCGGCAGTAGTGTGTTCATCGGAGTTGGATGCCGGCGGCGGCGGTAGCAGACAATGATTTGGACGACGGTGGCGGATAGGGTTTAGGGGTGTTTAGGGTTATTAGGGTTTTCTTTGTTACCGGGTCTTGTGTATTGGGTCAAGTCGGGTTGTGGTTTAGTTTGGGTAACCCGAATAAAACGGGTTATTACAATCAATAAAAGTATTTCGGTCGTGTAAACCACCGGGCAGGGCTCTTTCTGTGTCTCTTATTAAAGCTCCATCACACTGATAAACATTGTAAGCTTAAAAACAATTTACTTCTAGACTGAGTCTCTACTGATCTGCCGAAAAAAAAAACTATCTATATATTAAATGCATTTTAGTCTTTATATAACCAAGAGAAAATTTTAGAACACTCAGAATACTTTATTCTGGATCCATTATTCATTCAGGATCAGGTTCGGTATCACTAACTAGCCATAAATTCCGAAGCCTTTTTATCTATTTTTCTTACCACTTGTATAGTTTCTTCGAGAAAGGAAAACAAAAATAAAAAATAAAAAGTGGTCCATGAATTCTTTAGCAACCAGAAAAGAGAGATTATAATTTTATTCCAGACCCACCATAATAGAAGGAAAGAATTTATAAGAATATATCAAGATCAATATATATAGTTAAGAAAACATCCAACAAGCCTTTGCAGTAGCTGCAAGAGATGCCGAAATACCCAAATCCCAAAATAGCTAAGAAAAGGGTGCAGACCTACTGTTTGGTGCTAGACCCAAAATATCAAGATCAACAATACAAAAAAATAATAAACAACACTAAATTCTGGTATAAAACCATTTTGATACAAGTAAAAAACAGTTAAGTCTAAGTAAATCTAAAAACACAATGAGGCATCTGAGGCTCTGAGAAAGAAAACCAACAAGGAAGTAATGAACTTTGGAATTTTACTTTAAGGACCAAATTGAAAGAATGTGTAAATAACGACGAGTTCTAAAATAATATTTTCCGAACTAGCGCCATTACAGTGGATTCGCCGCAGAAGCACGATGAGTTCTAAATTAATATTAGTTTTTTATTCAAACTCGTCGGGTGTTCAAGGCAAGTTCTATTTTTTTTTAAAAATATCCGTTTAAAAACATAATCAGGTGATTAACCTAATCCTAAACTAAACTCGTCGTGCATGCAAGACGAGTTTCATTTGGCTTAACGCCTTTTTAGGACTAAACATAACGACGTTCGAACAATATTGAACTCGCCGAGTATGCACCGCGAGTTTGGTTTACGAATAATTTAAATTTTTTTAAAAGTTGTAAAGTTTGGTTATAAATTAGGGTAAAGATCACAAATGATCACTGAACTTTGTTAAAAAAACGATAACCAAACTTTCAAATGTTACAAAATGGCAATTAAACTTTATATTTTGTAACAAAATGGTAACTCGGCCGTTAAGTACTTAATGTGACTATTACAAAACTTTGTATAATAGAACATTTAATCTTCTACATTTACACATTTAATCAATTTAGGCCTAATTCAAAAAAATTCACTAAATTAACCATCATTATTTACACATTCTTCCAGTTTGGTCCTTAAAGCAAAATTCATCAAAAAAGATCAACTTCATCAAAAAAAGAATAACCTACAGATTTGTGGCGAAGCGTAAAGATCAAAGATAATCGAATGTTAGGAATTCATGAATTCACTGATTGTTTTTACCAGGATGGGACCGTTTGTTGTATAGTTCATGATATGCAAATAATAGTCTTTTTCAACACAAGCTGGAGAAGAAAATAGAGTTGCTTCTTCAAGAACCAATTCTTGCATGAATTTCAAGACACTAACTGAATGGTATGCTGCAGAAGTAGCAAATCATATCAATCGATATCCAAAATATGATTAGTAAAAATATTTCGGTCGTGTATACTACCAGGCAGGGATCTCTCTGTGTCTCTCATTAAAACTCCATCACACTGATAAACATTGTAAGCTCAAAAACAAATTTACTTCTAGACTGAGTCTCTACTGATCTGCCAGAAAAAAAAACTGTCTATATATTAAATGCATTTCAGTCTTTATATAACCAGGAGGAAGTTTTAGTACACTCAGAATACTTTATTCTGGATCCATTATGCATTCAGGATCAGGTTCAGTATCACTAACTAGCCATAAATTCCGAAGCCTTTTTATATATTTTTCTTTCCATTTATATAGTTTCTTCGAGAAAGGAAAACAAAAACAAAAAATAAAAAGTGGTCCCTGAATTCTTTAGCAACCAGAAAAGAGAGATTATCATTTTATTCCAGAACCACCATAATAGAAGTAAAGAATTTATAAGAATATATCAAGATCAATATATACAGTTAAGATAACATCCAACAAGCCTTTGCAGTAGCTGCAAGAGATGACGAAATACCCAAATCCCAAAATAGCTAAGAAAAGGGTGCATACCTACTATTTGGTGCTAGACCCAAAATATCAAGATCAACAATACAAAACAAATAATAAACAACACTAAACTATGGTATAAAACCATTATGATACAAGTAAGAAACAGTGAAGTCTAAGTAAATCTAAAAACACAATGAGGCATCTAAGGCTTTGAGAAAGAAGAACGGTAAGGAAGTAATGAACTTTGGAATTTTTCTTTAAGGACTAAATTGAAAGAATGTGTAAATAACGACGAGTTCTAAAATAATATTAGTTTTAAAATAATATTTTCCGAACTAGCACCATTACAGTGGACTCGCCGTAGAAGCACTACGAGTTCTAAAATAAATGTTAATTTTTATTCAAACTCGCCGTATGTGCAAGGCGAGTTCTATTTTTTTTTAAAATATCCGTTTAAAAACCTAATCAGGTGATTAATCTAATCCTAAACCAAACTCCTCGTGCATGCACGACGAGTTCCATCTGGCTTAATGTCGTTTTAGGATTAAACATAACACCATTCAAAAAATATTGAACTCGCCATGTATGCACGGCGAGTTTGGTTTACGAATAATTTAATTTTTTTTAAAAGTTGTAAAGTTTGGGTTATAAATTAGGGTAAAGTTCACAAATGGTCACTGAACTTTGTTAAAAAAACAAAACGGTAACCAAAATTTTAAATGTTACAAAACGACAATTAAAGTTTATGTTTTGTAACAAAATGGTAACTCGGCCGTTTAGTACTTAATGTGGCTTTTATAAAACTTTGTATAATAGCACATTTAATCCTCTATATTTACACATTCAATCAATTTAGTCCTAATTCTAAAAAATTCTTCTCATCTTGCCACATGTCAAAAAATTCATCCAATGGTAAAAAATAAACCAATAAGTTAGTGATTACCAACTTTACCCTTGTAAATTTCCAAAAATTTCAATCTTGCCATATTTCATCCAACGGTTCATATTTAACATGAAAAAGCTTCTTTAATCCAATGGTCCATGTTAAATCCTTCCAAATTAAGGCATGAAAAAAATATTATTAATCTTGCCTTACAAAATATCTCACTTATTCGATTAGATCCGATTATCTGAATTTTTCTCGAATTTAACTCTTTATAGCTTTTAACACAATTTCTGTACCAAAAATCCGAGTAACAGAAAAAAAGTCATTCTTGGGGGTAAACTATTCATTTACGGGACTAAAATACATAACTTTTTAGTCCCCAAACTTTTTCTATGTTTATACTTTAGTCACCAAACTTTCATTTTATTCATTTTGGTCACTAGCCAAAATTTTGAGGTATTACAGTAACACCCAAGAACTAGACACATTGTTTCTCTCCGATTCTCTGTATCTCTCGATTATTTTCACGAACAAGCTTCTCCTTTAGAAGCTCCTCTAAAGCTATATATAAGACAAGTTTATTAAATTTATAAAATTTTGTATATATTTTAAATTTAGCTAATTTTCTTAATCGTTGCATACTATGTGAAATGTATTAATTTATGTTTTAAATTATGACCTGAGTTTAGCCGAGTTTATTTCAAAATAATTCATGCATATTAACTCCTATAAGGGTGTTTGGGCGCGTTTTATGCCATCTCCACATGTTATTTGGGACAATTTTTTTATGTTAACATGAACTACAAGTGTTTATCTATAGGACAGTGTGTCTGTGTAATCACTCATTTTTGTCCGGCTATGTATATAAATACTTAATACTATTAAATACATATTTTATTATATTATTATTACTTTTTTATAGGAAATGTTTAATATTATCATGTGTATGTATTTACCATTAGTATTTAGTATACATGCATGTAGGTACTTATTTATATGAATGTACAATTATGTCTATTATGCGCGTACGTAATATATTTATGTGAAAGCATGTATATTATATACATTATGTATATGTATGTATTATCGTGATTATATTATTACATGTGTGAATTAGTGTATGTATATGTGTGAACAATGTATATGTTATTAGGTGCATGTATACCTACCATATGTATATAATTGTGTATGTATGTTTGTATTAATTAATACTACTATTATATATGTGTTTGTATGTATACGTATATATGTAAGTGTTATTATTATTTATAGTTATTATTGGTTACAAATATATATAAAAAAGATCATAATACAAAACCCAATAAAATAGTTCAAGTCCAATTACAGTTTTATAACCAAGGCCTGATCGGCCCAATCCAAAATCCAAACCCTAATCCATATCAGATGACCTAAACCCTAACCTTTATTTTTTCCTTGCAGTCACCCAATTTCCACCGTCAGAGTAAGATCTGATCTGACGGTCTAGATGAATGAAAATGTGACTATCCAAATCCCTTACGCGCACGTGCACCGCACCGCCTGGACTGCTCAGCTTCTTCACGCGCCCACACGCCCCACGTTTTCGCTCTCGACCACGTGGCTGCCTTGCCGGAGAACCCGCTATCACCGAAAATCATGTCGGCTCTCTTCAACCGCCACACATGCACAAAAAAATCAAAAAAGAAAGGGACATCAGTTCGGCCATTATTATCAACAGTGGGCTATTATGCACGAATTTATAAAAAAAAAATATAGAGGGAATGACAGATCCAACTCAATAACAGTAAACGCATTTAAGTCATTTATTCTTGTAAGCAAAGAAGATATCAGAGATTCAATATATAAGTAATCTCAACCATTTGTAATAGCATATTGGAGGATTGAAATAAAAACCAAAAAAACCTTGAACGGTATTCATCTTTCGCTTCGCATGCATGCATTCGAAAAGAGAAAAAATAATAATAAAACAATAAATGAGAGTTTAGAGTTATATCAGTCTTCTGGTCCTTTCTTCGCCGGCGACAAGCCTCGGATGACGAGCCGGTAAAGAGGAAGACTTTTGAGGGTTGAGACAACGTGGGAAAGGTCGTTTCTGGTTTCAGTTTTAAAAAAACAAAAAAAGAGTTTTTGGGAGGTTTAGATGTCACCGGCGCCTGTGAGCGGTGGCCGACACAGCCAAGCCGCGTCGAAATCTAGGCTTCGGTTGAACACCCAGAGAATTCTGGGTGTGTATATTAAGAGGGTAAAAAATGGAAAAGAGGGCTGAAATGAACCGAATAGGTTCTTTTATAGACCAATTTTTTTTTAAAATAGTTATAATATTATCTTTAGTCCCTCCGTCCTAAAATATTAGCAGCTTAAGGGCTTTCGCTTTTTTTTATTGCTCCGGTACCCCTCCGCAGGGTATAATTGCACAATCGGTCCTTCAGTTTGTTTTATGGTTTGCAATTAGGTCACTTGGTTAATTAAATTTTCTTTTTAAATGGTTTAATTCCTTTTCTAGTCCTCCTATGCTTTACCGGTTTACAATTATGTCCTAAATCCTGTGGTTTAATCTCCTTTTTAATCCTTATTTCAAACTCTTTTTCTTAATATGATAGCCTTTGATTTTATTTTCTTGTTATTTAACCCATGTTCATGCCTATTTTAACTGTTTAGATTTAATATATTTATGCATTTATTCAGATCATATATTTACGATATAATTACATTTAATATTTGTATTTTTATATTAATTTCTTTTATTCCCAGTTTCTTTCTTTGGTTAACATTAATTTGCTCCGTTTATTCCTTTTTTACATTATGTTCTTAATATAATATGTAATTTTACGCTTTGTTTGTATATGTTTTTATGGTATGCATTTCTTTTATTGATATTAATTGATTGACTATATTTGATTAGTAGTTTATATATTTATTTACTTTTTCATATTGTTTGTTACCACCCTTTTACATATATAAATACGTGTTAATATTTTTATGATATTATATAGGTATATATGATAATATCTTTACGCATATATGGTTTTCCCTTTATGTACATACATATTTTTTATACATACGATAATATATATAAATGTACATAATATTTTTGTTTATATCTCAACTTTATATATTAATCTTTTTTTACTTATCTCATAATATACTTATCACATACCTTACGTATTATTATTACAATGTTTATAGTTTATGCTATATAGTTTATAAATACATATTATATAGTATGCGTATGCTATTGTTATATATATATGTATGTGTGTATAGTTTTATTTCATTCCTTTGATTACAAATTATACTATACTTTATTATATCCCTTTACTATCATGATGAATATGGATGATTACCTTTTTATTTATGTTAATTGCTCATGCATTTTAATTATTATGTCTATTTTTCTCGTATATAGTTTTAAGCCATTTATCCCGGTATTCTAGTGGGAGTGTCATCCCGGTCTTCGGGTGTCATCTCTTTTGGTACCATGGATTAAGGCAAAAATTGATATTCAAAAACATGAATTTTAGGAATTAATTTTTAAACCGTTTTTATTTACGATACGAACTCTATAAGTACCAATTTTGGGCGGTGTGGGGGTGCTAACCCTTCCCCATCCGTAATCGACTCCCGAACCCAAGTTTTTAAAATTCTGGTTTTATTTTTGGTGTCCGGTTTACTTTTTTTTGAATAATCGGTGGCGACTCCCTATTTCTAAAGTATGAGTTTTTCCTAAAATTCCCCCGTTTTAATAATTTTTTCAATAAAGCAGGAAATACCCCAAACACAATTTTTATACTTTTCGTAATGGCCTTCGACTCCATGAAAAAATAGTCGCTACAGCATGGCGACTCCGCTGGGGACCAAAATTTTTGGTTTCAAAAATAAAAGGAGTCAAACCTTAAAAGAGTTCGTATCGTAATTTTTAATTCCTAATCTATTTGTTTATCATTCTTAGCATACATTAGTTTTAGAACCCTTAAGTGGGAGTGGTTACTTCGCTTCGTGGGGTTTTCACCTCCGTATAGTGTTGTAATTCACTTTCGGAATTCGGTCCTTATATTTTCGTGGGGTCTTCACCCCCGTATGGTATAAGGATCGTATTCCCTCGAATTGATGTCCAAGCTACAGTTCGAGTACCATTTTCTTTAGATCCAAATTGCATGTAGTGAACCATAAAGCTCACCCTTTAGAGCCATTTTGTTATGCTACCCGTTAGAATTAACCCTTTTAGGTTTTGCTTGCTTATATTTTTGGTACATACCTTTTAGAATGATTGCTTTATTTTTGAAAGTTTTATCTGTTGTACTAACTTGTTTTCTATTTTGTTTTGCATTATCACTTTCTTTTTCACATTCAACCTGCATTTCATATCATACATACATTTTCATTCGAGAACAGTCCAATTTAGAAGACATTCGAAAATAAGACGGAAGTCTGTGATACCAAGAGCTATAATGTTACAGTATTGAGTTGGGTTGAACGAAGACAAATGAAAAGAGGTTCAACAACGAGAGTAAGAAGGTGACGTACTTGGGCTAGAGGTTTGAAGATTCAACCTGTTTACAACCGAATCTACCAAAGAAGATATTTTTGTCTACACTTTGCTCGCTTAGGCAAGCAACCTTTCAAAACCCCCCATATGTATAGATGTCACTATCGTGGACCTTTTGGTTAGTAGAAGAAGAAAACCGTGAGATCGCTACTCATACCAGGGATGACAGATCTTCTTTCACTAAGTCAAGATGCCAGGACAACTGTTATCTATAATTCATTATATCAGCTCCTTGTAATCAGACATATTCTCATAAACGAGGGTCTTTCTAAGGACTGTTCAAGAATCAACACACGCATCCACATTCCTTATCGCATTTATTTTTGTCACAGTTGTTAATGTTAGTTCGTAGTTTGTGCATTCTTATAACAAATATCATGCATTAATTAATAAAACCATGAAATTAATTGGGGCAATTTCATGTCAGAAAGATTGACTTCGGACTAAAATCATTCTACACCAGTACGATATTCAACGATGGAAGACAAAGTGTTTAATTTGGAGCAAGGACAAAAATCTCGAGACACGTTTGGATACAGCTGAACAGAGTATTATTAATTAGATTGCATAATCACATGCTGCGATTATGGCCAAGATAATTGATTTACTTGGAAGAGGAGATGACAAGGAAAATGTCTCTAGTGACCCGGCCAAAGATCAAGAGGGAAACCCAGCTCGCACAGAAACGATGAAAGCTGAAGGGAGAATCTACATTGACACCACTGGGGTATCTGCATCCTACCCGATGGAGGTATCTGCAAGTCAGCATGATGATTTAGGGGCAAACCGTGAGAATGAGGTGCATGACCTGAACATGATGGATAAAATAGAGAAGATTAAAGCTGAGGCAGAAAAGAAAAGTGAGGAAAAATTTTGTTCCTTGGAAAAAAGACTTGAAGCCATGAAAGAGATGAATGAACAAGGAAATGAAGCCGTCGATTTGAGCCTTGTGGAAGATTTGATTCTCCCACCAAAATTTAAAGTACCCGACTTCGACAAGTACAATGGGACCACTTGCCCCTCAGCACATATTACCATGTATTGTCGAAAAATGACGGCCTTCCTCAAGAATAAAAAGTTACTCATCCATTATTTTTAGGAAAGTCTGACAGGGTCAACAATTCGTTGGTACACTCAACTCGTCGAGCTGACATTAAGTCATAGAAAGACATCTCAAAGGCTTTTGTGGACCAATACAAGCATGTAACATATATGATTTCGAGCAGATTCCTACTGCAAAGTTTATAACAGAAGCCTAACGAGAGTTTTTGCCAATATGCTCAACGATGGTGAGACTTGGTAGCTCAGGTTCAATCCCCGATTCAGGAAAGAGAAATCACTCATATGTTTGTGGATACTCTAAAAGGAGTGTTATACGATCGCTTGATAAGTCATCTTACTGTAAGCTTTGCAGAATTGGTCACGACTGGAGAACGCATCGAGGATGCCATTAAAAAGAGGAAAATAAATGTTCCCTATAGCACAGTTCCTCCGAAGGAAGAAGATTCTCATGTTCACTTGGTGGGTTCTCATTCAAACCAGCCTCATAATCGTCCCCGTAATCAGTCCTCATGGTCTGCAAAGCCCAAAAAGGTACTTTAACCGATTCCTATGACCTACGCCGAGTTACTCCTAACACTTGTTGAGAAAAATTTGTTGACCCCTATCCAATCCAAGCCAAAAGAGCCTTCCTACCCTGAGGGATACGATGTTAATGTCGTATGCAACTACCACGTAGGAAGTACGAGTCATACGACAGATAATTGTGGAGCCCTGAAGAATAAGGTCCAAGGTCTGATTGAGGCCGGTTTGTTGAAGTTTTAAGGAAAAGATGGTATATATGAATTTTGGGGAAATTTTGATTTCCCGATTTAGATTTGTTGATTCCTTGCATTTTGAATTCTTCTTTTGAAGTAATGCATTGAATCAACCTTTCTATTTTTGCCCAAAAATAACAAAGATCTTTTTATATGGGGCATGTTTGTAAATTTTCATTCTAATGAAAGTTGCATGTTGCTTAACATACAATGGCCTTGAAAGCACGTATATGTATATCCCTCATTGCCTTTGTAGGTCACTGGATATCAATTGTAAGATGTAATATCGATTCTGAGATTAGTTGAATGTTGTGATAACGATGAGGTATGATCTCCCCTAACAGACTTTGATCGGCAAAGCGAGACTACTACTCCTTTGATGATATTCAATGATGAAAAGCTCTAAATTTTAACCATAAGAGTTGCTTGAAATTGAAATTTTAAGTGTAGTCTTCTGTGCCCTAATGAATTGTAATTAATGACTAGAAATATATGTGTATATATAAAAAATAAAAAAATGAATTATGAAATAAAAAAATCTCGGATCACTCTGATGAAACCGTGGGATTGAAAAATCTAATAAGAAAGCTTTGCTCTACCTGTTCAAGACCCTGGAGTCAGAGTTGAATCTTTGAAGATAAGATTACTATTATTATTATAATAATAACACAACAATGATCGAAAGCACACACTTATACCTAGAATGTTATTCTTAGAATGATATTTTTGCATCATACTGTTAAACAAGCCTATTTTTTTGGGCAGAGAGAAAAATGAGAATTGAGAAGGAGTAGTCTTCTATAGCGACGCGATAATCATGAGGATGAACCGAGTCATCTTGGGAGATTTTACGACTTTAAATCGCCACAACATTCAAAGTCTTCATAGACACAAGCTATGCTTGAAATGATCACCGAAAAGTTGAATATGAGAAGCTCTTGCACTTGATATCCAGAGATTCTATTCTTTTTTCTTATATAGATTTTGGTTTCAAGGTCCTGTATGTTGATCCAGAAAGTCGCCTTTCATTAAGATGCTGATTAGCAAACAAACATTTTTAAGCAAAAGGATTTCTTTGTATTACTTCAGAGACGAATTTCTAAATGCAAGGTTGATGCAAATGGTCAACTAGGCATAGATGATGGGGCATCACATGACAAGAGACGACAAAAGACTTTTTGTGGTTAAAGGGGCATCATTGTCCATAAATCAACAAAGGTCTTCTGTACATAGGAGTTCATATCAAGATGGGCGAGAGATGGCACAATCTTGATAGAATTTGAAAAAGCTAAGGGGCTTCCTTGAATGAGGAAATAATCTCAACCGAAGTCACTTGACCTGGGAGGTTGAACAAGAATGAGCAACAAAAGTTGGGGGGCAAAGTATGTTGGAGCAAAAGAATGATGAAAGATTGTAGTCCCAAGACGAAGCCTAACTAACAAGAAAAATAATGACATGAACATTAAGATGACTGGAAGAAAAGTTTCGACAAGAATTACATGCATCTTTGCATCCCCATTAATATAGGGAATATCATTCTATATATGCACATTTGCATCATGAAATATGCTCATGCATCATCTTCGTCACAGTTAATTGGAAAATATTTGTACAGAAAGTTAAACAGGTAGTCGACTTCGACAAGGACTTCGTGCATCTTTGCACCGATCAAGAAGACACGCACTTGAGTGTCACCTGATTACTTCGAAAAGCCTACATGAAACCTCTGGAAAATACAACACGGCAAGTTACGCCTATCATTTCAACTTTTACCAACTTTGAGATACATTTTCACAGAGAAACTTGACACATATAACTCGTCCTACTGTCACAACAATTCTAGGCTCATATTTGCCTATAAATAGCAATGAAACATATTATTTTCTTCCATACCACACCTTTGTTTCACATTTTTATATTTACCGTTCACTTTTACAAAGCTCACGACACAACATTAATTACGTTGTACATTGTTCGGAATGAGGCTACCAAAAATCTGATTAGAAGCTCAAAAACCCTAATTGTTGTCATATGGTCAAATATTACGAAGTTTTTTTAAAACATTATAGTTCCGTAGAATCACGTGGTCTGATATTATTTAGGATGAAGCCCAAATATTATCGCTGGGCCACCAAGGCATAATGTTGCACCCATTTTTATTCCATGCAATACCCTTATGCTTTCATTATGAAGCATGAGAGGTATTGTGTGTGATATTCCATGTTGATTGACCCCGTTGTATAAACAACCCTTCACATATAAAACAATTGGGCTGTCATAACACACAATGTAGTAGTGGGCTAATCTGTTGTGTACTGTAACAAATTAATTACATGTATTCAATCATATGTATTCAAGTTTGGGGAGTAATGTCAAATTCTAAGAAAGTTCAAAGTCTTATATCTAAGTCTGCATGTATAATAAATTCTCAATCTTTTTTAGTGTTCTAAATGTAGTTTAGAGTTTGTAAGACTTATTTTGATTTTGATATAACTAAAAGTACTAATTTGTAAAATTTTGAAAACTTAACTTATTCGATTCGAATTTGCCAAAAAACATAATTTTAATTTGAACAAACATTTTCTAAATTGTTGGACACGGTACCCTTATACTATATACACCTTTAAATTTTGTAAACTTAATACCCTTTATAAATGACAATTAGTTTCCACTATTCTTTAAAATTTCAATTCACCCCCTATTGGCTATATGCAATCGATTGCAACACTCAACAGAGTTCGTTAAGTGAAAAAAATTAAAAACATGACAAATTTTGTCAACTCAAATCATTATTAAACCATGAATTTATTCATCGGGTTCAAAATTTATTAAAATACAAATATCTAAAATTAAAAAACATAACTACTCTGCAGAGCCACCTCTCCACATGCCAACTACATCTGGAGTCTGCAAGTTCTATGACCCTGTGTACTTTGCAGAGCTTGCTCCCAAGTCAGGGACCCAACTGACGGTGGATAAGCACCAACATCAAAAGCTTTAACGCCCACATTAGGCTGCAATAGAGGTTCGGGTTTAGGTTTTGATTCAAGTTTCGGTTCAGGCTCTCTTCTTAATCGTGGACCTCTACCTCGAGATCTACCTCTCGATCTCTTCTCAGATCTGCCTTTAGATGACCCTGTAGCCGATGATGACTCACTCAATGCTTCTTGGGCTTGTCAGTTTTTAAACAAAATAAGATAAGCTTCTCATTGGACTGCAGTCGTCAAGTTCGGGTTACTATTTTCCACAAACCACTGATGACACTCAAAAAGTGAAAAATCAAAATCATTCGATCGAATGGGATCACGATCCGGCAACCTACATGACCTATCATGCCACCATGCTATGTATGACGAATATTTGTTTAGCCAATTCGATTCGTTCTTGTCGCAACCTTTTTTTATTAGGCCCGACTGTTTTTTAAATAAAAAGTCAAAACAACGAAGTCGCCACCAATCTTTTTATAAGGTGTGATTGGATCACCTAAAAACATGTCGTTTTACGTTTTAATAAAATCATTTTTATTTTATTAAAACAATGATTTTGGTCTGCGAAAAACACAAAAATGGGTTCGGGAGTCGGTTACGTGTGGGGAAGGATTAACACCATCACAGCATCCAAAAATTGGTACCTAGCCGATTACAAAATGTTTTAATGTCGGAATTTGCAAGTTCGTATAAAATTTAACTTATTGTCCATTTATGAATATGATTCTATTTTAATGGTCTCACCATCCGAAGAGTAAACTCTAATCACCGCCAATATCTTTGGCGCTAACCCGTTACCTCCTTTTGATAGGACACCACATTAATTATGTTTCACTTTTCAATCAAACAATCAAAGAAACAATTGGTTTGTTGAAGCTTTTATTTTCTAATTTAGAAATTATTATCCCTAAGAATTGTCTAAGTGAATTTTATTTATTTGGGTTAAAATATAATTAAGTGTATTTTATGAATTTGACGTGAAGAGAATTTTATTAAGCTTGCAGGCTCTAACTAGACTTTTAAGAACCTAAACCTAAGGGTTTTACCTAAACTAATAATTTAAATTAAAGACAACAAATGTTTTAAAGTTTTAGAAAAACAAATTAAATTAACAAAATAAACTAAAGCAATATAAATTTAAATTACAAAATTAAACAAGTAGAAAATTAAACAAAATGCTAAAAAGGACGAATGAAATAATTTTAAAAGATATGCGTCATTCCCTAAATAGGGTCAACATCGTGTGCGAGCCGAATTTAAAAATACGAGTTAGAAATAAAAACATGATAACTAAAAAAAAGAGACTTAATTAGAATAATAAATATGGTTCGAATCAAAATAAAGAGTATGAATTAGAGAACAAAACAATGACCAAATTGAAAGATATAAAAAGGGTAAGAAGAAGAAGTGACCAAATTGAATGATTTAAAAACTAAGAAGCTTGCGGAGTAAAACTAAGTGGGGTGAAGGGATTTAATGAGTGTAAATTGCCCACTTTGTTTTAAAACACATGGGGTATAAAACCAATTTCAAAAACACTCTTTATTATTTCCCTTCTTAAAATTTTGGATCAAACGCACACTTTCAAAATTCTCTCAAATGTTCATCCATGTTCTTCATGAATGAAGAACATAAAGAACAACCACCGTGCCAACCGCCTTCCACCGGCGCCAGCCTCCGTCTGACGGCGGTGATCGGTTAAAAAAACCCTCTTCGAATCTTTTTTTAAAAAACAACTTGAATCCTCTTTCAAAATCATCCTAAAAATTTAAAATAACCCCAAATCGTTTTTAAAACTTTCGAATCCTTTTTTTTAATTTAGAATCTGGCCACCACACTTGTTCGAAATCTGCAGATATTTGAGTTGTTTATTTCCCACTTTTTATATTTGCATGCAGCCTTGATTCGGGTCCCATTCTTTCATTTCCTTTTCAATTGAAAACCAGCCAATGTTTCCTTTGGTTTTGCAGGTTGAAGTCGCGCCAGGAGGAAAGCATGCGGGGGGATCCAATCTGAACCGTTGGATCCCATTTAGATCCAACGGTTAATAATTGACTGTACATGGAGAAATAAAAAATTAATTATTTGGGCCAAATGGGTTATTAAAAAAATTAAACGGACCCTTATTTAAATTGGACCCTTTATTATTTACTTTTATTCTTTTGGGTTTTGTATCTAATAATTATATTACATATAGATGACTAACATAATAATAATATATATATAAAATAAAATAATATAAAGAGGGGTGAAAATTTAGTGACAACAGTTGCCCCTCTTTGCTCATTCCAGTAAAACAAGGATAGAGTAAAGAACAACAGGCAATTTTCACTGATCACAAACAAGGTTCCATTCTCCTCGCGCTTGAACAGATAGACGATTGCTGAAAAACAAAGGCTCCATTCTCTACACGCCCGAACGGATAGCGTTTACTGAAAAATAAAGGTTTCATTCTCCTCATGCCTGAACGGTTAGGCGGATTTCATTCTTCTTATACCTGAACGGATAGACGGGTTATATTATTCTCATGCTTGAATAGATAAGCAATTCCATTCTCCTTATGACTGAACGGATAGACGAGTTCTATTCTTCTTATGCCTGAATAGATAAGCAATTCCATTCTCGTTATGCCTGAACGGATAGGCGGGTTCTGTTATCCTTATGCATGAATAGATAAGCAATTCTATTCCCCTTATGCCTGAACGGATAGGTGGGTTCTATTCTCCTTATGCCTGAATAGATAAGCAATTCTATTCTCTTTATGCCTGAACGGATAGGTGGGTTTTATTCTCCTCATGCTAGAATAGATAGGCAATTTCATTCTACTTATGCCTGAAACGGATGGACAGGATTTATTCTCCTCATGCTCGAATAGATAAGCGATTATATTCTCCTTACGCCTGAACGAATACACAGGTTCTATTATCCTTATGCATGAATAGATAAGCAATTATATTCTCCTTACGCCTGAACGGATACACAGGTTCTATTATCCTTATGCATGAATAGATAAGCAATTCCATTCTTTTAATGAACGGATAGGCGAGTTCTATTCTCCTCATGCTCGAATAGATAAGCAATTTCATTTTCCTTATGCCTGAACGGATATGTAGGTTCTATTCTCTCCATGCTCGAATAGATAAGCAATTCCATTCTCCTTATGCCTAATCGGATAGGCATGTTCTATTCTCCTCATACTCGAATAGATAAGCAATGCCATTCTCCTCATGCCTGAACGAATAGGCAGGTTCTATTCTCCTCATGCTCGAATAGATAAGAAATTTCATTCTCCTCATGCCCGAACGGATAGGCAGGTTCTATTCTCCTCATGCTCGAATAAATAAGCAATTCTATTCTCCTTATGCCTGAATGGATATGAAGGTTCTATTCTCCTCATGCTCGAATAGATAAGTAATTCCATACCTGTCAAACTTTAACAAATACTATGATTATGCTGAGTATGCTTCTAGGGGTGCCTAACTCGTGAATGCATGACATTTTCTTTCATTTTCTTTTGTTCTTAAACTTTTCTCTTTTCTTTTGTTTCGAGTTTTTCCTTTGCGCATTTACTTGCTCAGCCTAGATGGACAACCATGCTAGCTATTTATTCTTTGTATCTCTTTGCTTCTGGGAAAACATCTGAGCTTTGCACATTTGCTCACTCAATCCAGTTATCATGTTTTTTATAGGACTGACTTTTATCTTTATATTCTTAAACACTCTTTTAGCTCTTGCCCAGTCTAGGGAGTAGGGATCTCTAACATTCTGATTGGTAACTAAAAAAACACTACTGGACCGGGTTGAAATATCATTGTAGTTGATATATCAATATTCAGTGACACGCTTCCTCGAGTGGCCCTGAAACTAAAAAAAAACCCTACAATCCCGTACACCTCCTTTGATATATGTAAAATCGTTCTCCCTGGCATGGAAATAAGACTAGCGAACAAGTAGGCTTCCCTATTTTGTAGCATGCTGCTTTAAAATAATATCAGGAACCCTCAGAGTTTCTTGAGAGTTCTCAGATTCTTACCCACGTAGAGCATTTGAATTGCTTGTATGAAAATCTTTGCAGTAAAGCTTATTTCATCCATGAATGTCTTTGAACGATATTGACGTCTTAATCTATTCTCATGCCCCCAACATCTCATGTCCCTGGTTCAGAACTTAACCATGGAACGCATTATAGTCCCTATACTTTTTAAACCCTTTTCAAAGTAATGCACAAAAATCTTTTGCATTTTTAATGATGTCAATCTTATTGGTTCTTATTTCTATATAAGATACTCATGTGAGTGAAGAAAAAGGCACAAACGAGGAAGCGAAAGGTCTCTGAAGTATTTTATTGATACTGTGGCAAACAAAAGATAGGTTACAAGAAAGAAATACAAACATCCTGATATCAACAGTCAAAACTTCTCAAGTCAAAATGTCGTGAGATGTCTTGAATGCTGCCTTTGCCGAGTAGATTTTGAAAATGAAGACAATGTATGAAGATACGGAATTTCTTTTGAGATGTCGAGTCTCTGAGAGAGTCATTTGATGCATGCCTAATTCATGAACAATCTGAGTCGCCCTTTACAAGTTTTCAACTCGGATCCACCTTTGGTTTCAAGACGCTCTTTGCGGGTTTTCATCTTGAACCCTCCCTTTTTTAGGCGCCCTTTACGGGTTTTTACCTTTCGATACCTCTTTTATTTCATCCCATCTTTCTTCAGGCATGATAGTTTTTGACCGAATCTGAGTTTACCAGATTCTCAAGCTCATCTCTATCCATCTTAGCCAAGGTCAATGCCCCTCATGAGAAAACCTTTGTTACAACGTAAGTCCCTCCCAATTAGGTGCCCATTTCACTCGGGAATCTCTATGGATTGGCAGTAATTTCTTTAATACTAAATCTTCTTCTCGAAATTCTCTTGGGTGAACTTTCTTTTCATGAGCTCACATTCTTCTTCTTTGATACATATGACCTTGAAAAATGGCCTTCAACCTTTTTTCGTCGATTAGGTTCAACTGGTCATATTTTGCTTAAACCCATTATGCTTCTTCTAGTTATACTTCTATCAGGACACGTAGAGACAAAATTTTGACCTTAATCGGCAACACAGCCTCAATTTCATATACTAATGAAAATGGTGTTGCCCTAGTGGATGTTCGTACGACGTTCCTATAAGCATAAAGGGCAACTGATAACTTTTCATGCCAGTCTTTGTAAGTGTCGGTGCGACTATCTTCTTGATATTTTTATTAGTAGCCTCTACAGCCCCATTCATCTTCGGGCGATAAGCCTCTAAGTTATGATGCTTTATGTTAAACTGCTCACAAACCCTAGTTATCATCTTGTTATTCAGATTGGAGGCATTGTTAGTGATAATCCTCTCATGTAGACCATATCGGTAGATGATTTTTTTTCAAGAATTTGCAAACCGTAGATCTAGTAACATTCGCGTATGAGGCTGCTTCCACCCACTTAGTGAAGTGGTCGATGGCTACTAGAATAAACCGATGCCCGTTTGATGCTTTATGGTGAATCTGGCCAATGACATCCATGCCCTACATGGAAAAGGGCCAAGGGGCTAACATGACATGGAGAGGTTGCGAAGGTGTATGGATCTTGTCGGCATAGATCTGACACTTGTGGCATTTTCGGGAGTAGTTAATGCAATCTTCCTCCAAAGTTGACTAATAATACCCAAAGCGCATTATTCTTCTGGCCATGGTGAAACCACTAGGGTGAGTCTCACAAACCCCTTCATGAACCTCTTCTAAGATCATTTGAGCTTCTTTAGCACCTACGTACCTCAATAATACTTGGTCTCGACTTTTCTTGTATAAGATTTCTCCATCAAGAACATATCATGATGCCATTTTCCTGATTGTTTTCTTTTCATTCTTATTCGCCTGTGGCAGATACTGTTTAGACTTTACATACTATAGGATGTCATAATACGTAGACAAAGCCGATTCAGAGTTGTCTTTCATTCCAAGGCATAACTTGTATCCATGCACTTCGTATTTGCCTGGAGTTTGCTCCTGACTAACGACCAGATTACTTTTCTTGGCTCCTATGTCACTACCCTAACGGGTCACAAGCTGGTAAACGTCTGGGAGACCATCTAATTTTTCTTCTACGTCATAACAGTAGGTTGGGGAATCCAACATTTGTAATTTAATCGGCATCATCTTAGAGCCTTCGTTTGCCATAAATGTGGCAGCTAAAGTGGCTAAGGCATCAGCCATTTGGTTATCTTCTCTAGGGAGATACTTAAAGGTGATATCATCAAATTATTTAATTAGTTAAATGACCAACTTATGATATCCTATCAGTTTCACATCTTTCGTCTCCCATTTTCCTCAAATCTGGTAGACAACCAGTGCATAATCCCTCAAAACTCTCAAGGTTTTGATGTTACTCTCGATAGCTGCTCGTAGGCCCAGGATGCAAGCCTCGTATTCTGCCATGTTATTAGTGCAAAAGAATTTCAGTCGGTTGGTGAAAGGATAATGATTTCCTTTTGGTGAAACCAAGACTGCCCAATACCTCGTCCAAAGGCATTTGCAGCACCATCGAAATTCATAACCCATGATTCTATTATTACATCATCTTCCTCAGTTGTAATACGCATCAAATCTTTTTTAGGGAAATTAAAACTCAATGCCTCATAGTTATCACATGCTCCACTTGCCAAAAAGTTAGCTATGGCACTCTCTTTTACTACTTTCTGGCTTACGTACTGGATATCAAATTCGGAGAGTAATATTTGCCAGCAGGCCAATCTTCCCGATAGGGCCGGTGCTTCCATCATAAATTTCAAAGGATCTAGCTTTAAAATCAGCCACGTAGTGTGGTATAACATATATTGCCTAATCCTTTTAGCTGCCCATACCAAAGCGCAACACAGTTTTTCGATCGAGGAATATCTGTCACACCCCAATTTTTTCCCCAAATTAAAAACCCTAATTAGAGTAAAATACCTAGTTTGTAACCATAATTTTTGGGAATTTAAATCTGAATTTTTAATAGAATTTCAGTGACCAAATTGTGAGGTTCGAAACTTCAATGACCCATGTGTAATGCGGGTGAAATTGGGGCCTTGTGGTTGTAATTTACCTTTTTTCACTAGGGTATTTATACCCTATTATAACAGTCGAAGGTCCCCTTAGCTACCATTTGGAAACCCTAGCCGCACACCCTTCCCTGAAATCCTCTAAAATCTCATAAACCCTTATTCCTTGCTTCTCTGGTAAATCTCCGACCTACCCTTAAACGCTATCCGTGTCTTGCACGACCACCACTGTTGGTCTCCTCGCTCCATCGCCTTCAAAACCCCTCTCATTGCCTTGTCGTTCTGGCTCGATGTTAGCGCTTGAACCACTGTTGGGTCCGTTCGAAATCCTTGCACCGCCGTTTCCTCCGCCTCCTAGTGAGTTTTGTTTAGGTAAGCATTCGAAGGGGTTTCTTTTGGGTACGAGTTGTGGGTGTGGTTGCTCCAGTAGCCTTGGGTTCTTCATAATGGTCGGGACTCAACCTTAGAGGTCACCTGAGTTGGCCGATAACGAGTCGCGCCGTCAAGGGTTTCATAAACCCTAAGTTTAGACATGGTGGAAATGGGTAATAAGAGTGGGCCGTGGGGTTTTGTTGAGCCCAGATGCCAAACCGGTGTGGGTGTTGGGTAGGGATTGGGCTTAACCCAAGCTAGTGAGAGAGCCCGTTTTGAGCCAAGCCGAGGTGAGGCAATCGGACCGAACCGGGTCAGCTTTAGACCGGTCCCGTGGCCCGAACCTGATGGGTTGACCCGTTAACTCAACTTGAACCATTAAACCGACATAAACCGTTTGCTTACATCAGCGCTGACTTTATGGTTGACATTAGTGTTGACTTTTTGGCTGACTTAGTGTTGACTTTTTGGCTGATGTTAGCATTGACTTTTTGATGACGTCAGTGTTGACTTTTTTGGCCAAAGTTAACTTTGTGTTTTTCTACGTTCTGATTCTAAATACGCTGTCCGTTTTCCCAAATGCAAACCTGAAAGACCATTTTTCTACGTATAATTAATTGAATTTAGTATTTTAAAAATTATGAATATCGGAATCTAATTCAAATATTATTGTGTTTAGGTGATGTTGACTCTGAGACTAAAAACCTTCCTCCTCCTCTGCCTGTTCAATCTCCTTCTGCACGTGAGTATGGTTTCATTAGTGGTTATATTAGAGTGGCATAGTAGTAATAGTAGTGGATATTTATGTTTTGTTATCCTCGTAGGGTTTCGTAAACCCTAAGTTCAGACATGGTAAGAAGGGGTGATAAGAGTGGGCCGTAGGGTTTGGTTGATGCTCTAATACATACATACATACATACATACATACATACATACATACATACATACATACATACATACATACATACATACATACATACATACATACATACATACATACATACATACATACATACATACATACATACATACATACATACATACATACATACATACATACATACATACATACATACATACATACATACATATTAGAGTTGAACGCGGGAAACGTCACTCTCGACGTTGAGTTGCTAGCTATCTAAGGTGTGTCTCTTCTTGTACTATACTACTTTCCTGCTTCACGTTATGTATGTATGTATGTATGTATGTATGTATATGTGACTGATTGAATGATCTGTGAATTATGTTATGTTTTGCATGATGACATGTCACGCACCAAATATTGGAATCAAATTAAATTAATATCGGACTTATACTGTACGCAACTTGAATAATGGATCAGATATATATTCGGATTCAGAAAATAAAATTGAAACATATCATATCATTTAGGTTAGGACATTGTACGAGGAAGTTCAGTGGTTTCACCCTCCTGGCTGAATTTCGCTTCGGATCAGTGGCTCCACCTTCAAGTCGAGATTCCACTTCAGATGGTGATGAGGTAGTTAGAGTGGTTTTGGGGAACCTTAGTCTTCAGATGATGTTTGGAGATGGGTGCATGACATTACATTCTTGACTCTTACTATAAGCATATGTATATCGAAATGTCTATTAAAATGTGCTTGTTGTTGGGATTTCTGTTAAGTGTTTACTTTTGCACTCTAGAGACACACTGAGCCTCATAGTTTACTACCTCTTTGTTCCTCTTTCAGATACACAGGCTTAGGCGTACGGTAGTGGGAGGATCTCATATCTTCAGACTTCCTTATTTTACAATATAGTTATTCAGACATTTGAATTTATATATTATTATTTTTTTCATATAATTTTGCATTTGGGACTTTGGAAATTTATATTACTTTTGGACTTATTGGTTTGGCATGCATAATTAAATTTCTTTCGGATTTTATACGAACTTTTAGATTTCTGCTAAACGACTACGTTTTATAAAAATTGATATAATTTTGTAGTTCCTATCTCTTCTGAATAATTTGTAATTTGATTTGTAAACCTAATAACTTTCTTGAGGGACAAGTTTTCTTACTTGACTTCCAAGATTCAACTTAAGAAATTAGGTTGAATTTAGAAGGTTACAATATCTGATTTCACAGTTAGTGAACTTCTTGCACAAATAATATATTGCATTTTCCTTCCAGTTTTGTCATGTTTCCCCAATACACAACCCATGGAGTTTTCATACACCGTCAAGTAGAGGATCAATGGTTTTCCTGGAACAGGCGGTACCAATATAGGAGTGTTGGTCAACTGTTCCTTAATTCTTCTCCAAGGCTGCCTAACATTCTTCATTCCATGTTCCTGTATTATTCTTTCGAAGAAGCCTGAAGACTAGGTCACACTTATTTGTCAACTGAGAGATAAAATAGGCAATATAATTTAACCTCCCCAAGAAGCCCCTGACCTCCTTTTGTGTACGAGGGGGTGAGACTTCTTGTATAGCTTTAAACTTATCTGGGTTAATCTCAATTCCTCTTTCGCTCACAACGAAGCCTAGCAATTTTCTCAATGTAGCCCCAAATGTGCAATTGGTAGGGTTGAGTTTTAATTGAAACTTTCTCAACCTTTGGAAGAGCTTATCTAGGTTCACAATATGCTCTTCTTCAAATCAAGATTTAGCGATCATATCGTCTACGTACACCTCTATTTCCTTGTGCATCATGTTATGAACAAGGTCACCATGGTTCTTTGGTAAGTTGCTCTACGTTCTTCAAACCGAAGGGTATTACTTTATAGCAAAATTTTCCCTACAGTGTTACAAAAATGGTCTTTTCCATATCCTCCGAGCACATCTTGATCTGGTTATATCTGGAAAATCCATCTATAAAGGAGAAAAGAGAATGACCGGTTACATTTTTTACTAAGGTGTCAATATGGGGTAGCAAGAAATTGTCTTTAGGGCTTGCCCTATTGACATCCCTATAGTCGACGGACATACGCACTTTTCTATCTTTTTTTCGGGATTGGGACAATTTTGGCCACCCGCTCCAGATACTTGGCCACTTCAAGAAATCATGTATCGTAGTGTTTTTTCACCCCATCTTTGATTTTCAAAAGCGTCTCAGTTTTCATCCTTCTGATTTTTTGCTTTATAGACTCACATCTTGTCTTTATGGGAAGCTGATGCACGACGATGTTAGTATCGGGCTGGGCATATCTTGATACGACCAAGCGAATATGTCTCTATATTCTTTTAGAAGCTCAATCAAACTTTGTCGAGTCTTGGTAGTGATGGCGGTACCAATTTTCACTTCGTGTTTCTCTTCCTCGGTGTCGAGATTTAAAATTTCTAATTCTTCATTGTGAGGTAGAATCTGTTTTTCTTCTCCCTCCACTAACCTGACCAAATCGTTGGGCAAATCATATTCCTCCTCATCATCGTACTTTTCAACCTCTTCTAAGCACATGGGCAGTTCAAAGTCGATTTTCGGGTCTAACTCAGAGTCATTTATACCGTTGATATCCAGAGACCTGAAAGGAAATAGGAGGAAAATATATACAATGGTAATGGAAAAACAGATGAATGAATAATTTTTTTGTTATTTTTTTATTTTTAGTTTTAGGTTTTTTTAGAGCTTATCTACAATTTTTATTTGTTTGCACTCAAGGTTTATTGGGAAATACATCTTTATTGAAATTAAAACCATAATGGTTTGACATAGGCCTTTTACAAAAAGATCTCTTGTTGCCCTCGGGCCTAAGGCAAAAAGGTTGGTTTTGAGAATTACTCTATAAATAATTTAAAGACTACAAGAATTTCTTCAGCAGTCCAGTTATTAAGCTCAGAGCAGGGGCGAATCATGGACAGATACTTGTTTCCTTCTTCCCCATCCATCACAGCGTTGATGCTCAACTCCTCAAGGATCTCATTTAGGTCATTCTTTCCTTTCTCCTACTCAACAACTAAGGCATCCAGATTCAAAAAGCCTCCAGATCTGAAAATATGACTCAGGGGTAGAAACGTTATTGGTTCCCATTCAAACTCTTCTCCTTTCAGTGTAACCTTTCTTCTTTCTTGTTTTCTCTTCATACCAGTCTTTCTTTGTAGATTATTGGGCTTAAATCCCAACCCAAATGGATCCTTCTTTTCCAGGATAGCTATAGGGTACAGCCTCACCTGATGCTGTTTCCTGAAGCCTTTTTTCTATCTCAGCCCATTTTCCAAGGGTCTCCTTAACTTGCATCTTGGCATTGTTGGATAATCATGGCCTAGGGAACTTAATCCCTTCTGTGAAAAAGGTTGCATTAACAAGCTATAGTGCTCTAAAATGACATTCGAGTACCCCCTCATCGATTTCAATATATGGCACATTAGTAGATACCAATACAATGATATCCTTTTTAGCCCTAACGGTTACCAGCTATTCGTCGACCATAAATTTTAGCTTCTGATGTAGGGAAGAGGGGACCGCACCTACTGCGTGTATCTAAGGACGCCTCAACAAACAACTATATGTGGGTTTAATATCCATCACCACAAAGTCAATGTCGAAAGTGGACGACCTAATTTCTAAGGGCACTTCAATATTCCCTAGCACATCTCTCTGAGTCTCGTCAAATGCTCTCAAAATGTTCTGATAAGCCCTCATATGAGAGCTATCTATATTTAGTTTCTTTAATGTTTCTAGAGGGATAACATTCAGGGCCGACCCTTTGTCAATGAGGACTCTTGGAAGCATGTGTCCTTTACACCTTGTAGAAATATAGAGAGCCTTGTATGATCCTCTCCCACCTTTTAGAATTTCTTCATCACTGAATGAGGTAAAGTTGTCCACAGTGATATTATTGACCAACCTGTCTATCTTGTTAATCCTTATCTCTTTGGACACAAAAATTTGTTTCAGAACCTTCAACAAAGCATCATGGTGACCCTCAAAACTTAAGAGAAGTGACAACATAGAGATTTGTGTTGAGAGTTTATGAAGCTGTTCTACCACACTATACTCACTGCGTTTGAGTATCTTTAAGAATTCTTGAGCCTCAAACTCCTTCAGTGGCTCGTGATACATTGGGGGTCGTTCTAAGAGAAGTCTTTTTCAGCTTCTTTTTTTGACTCATTAGATGCAGCCTTTTTTTGGGCTGCATCCCTGTCTTCGATGACTTGTGGTGAGTAACATCTCCCACTCCTTGTGAAATGGCCCACCTCTTGAACTGATTTCTCCACTAACTCAGCTTTAGATGACGAAGTACCTCCTAGTGTTGTCACCGTGCAAGCATAGTTCCAAGGTACATGCTTGCTATCCTTATATGGAAATAGGGTTGGTACTCTTATTATTATTCGTGGGGCTGGAAATTTTTTCGGTTCACCATCTCTTGCCTTGACCTTGATCACCAAGGGCTTAATTCCCAAAAAGTCTCTCATGACCTGAGACTCATCTGACACACATACTTCTATCACTTTGTGCATGCTTGTTATCTCGAAGAACTCAAGCTCTTTGTTATCCATCTTAGTTTGGACCAGTTGTCTAAACTCCAGACAAAGCTGGATCTCATGTTCTTTTTCTTCATGATACTCATAGTAAGGCTCATCCTTGCATCTCACATTCATGATTCCTTTCTTCAATAATTTGGCCTTTATCATTTTGGCCCATACCCACTTCAAGGGTGCTTTGATTTCTGATACACATTCTTTCATTATTCTCTCATCCTCTACAATTATTACGTTTACCCCTACTTTCTGGTGATTTGGTAGGAGATTCCCAATGGCCTCAGATGTGTCGAATGATAACATGCCTAATTTTTGCAAATCATCTACCACCCTCTTGAAAGCGGTGCAATTTTCGATGGTATGCCCTGTAAACCCGACGTGATATTCACATTATGTATTTTCATCATACCATGGTGGGTACGGGGGTGAGAAAGGAGGAACGTGCCGTGGTAACACCATTCGTGATTTGAGCAGTTCTGAGAATAATTCTGCGTAGGTCATAGAAATAAGAGCGAAATAAGTCTTCGGGTTCTCTTGGTACTTTTGTTCTTCTTTTGGTGGATTCGATGCTGCTAAAGTTACGGTTGAAGTACCAGACTTGTTAAGGACCACTCTTTCGAGGAATTGAGGTTATAGGCACTCATCATACTGACCTCATTGTCCTTCTTTTTATAAGGCATTTTTGTTCCACCTCTATCGAGTTTCCCATTCTTGATAGCCGCTAAAATCAATTCCCCATTCATCAGCATGTTTGCAAAGCTCTTAGTCGCATGATGTACCATTCGATCATAGAAAATATATTTCAAGGTTTCTATGAATATTGAGGTGATCTCGTTTTCCAGCAATGGTGGCTGAACTTGTACGGCTATGTCCCGCCATCTTTGTGCATATTGGCAGAAGCTTTTGTGATGTTTTTGCTCCATTCCTTATAAAATAAGCAAGTTTGCGTCGATGTCGGTCACGTGCTTATACTGCTCGTTAAATTCCCTTAACAGATCCCTCTAGGATCGTATATTGGTCATGCTCAATTGTGTCTACCAACGAGACGTAGATCCAGTCAAACTATCTTGGAAACAGTGAATGAGCAACTTCTCTTGTCCAAATACATTGACATTTTTCGGCAATACATGGTCAGATGTGCCGAAGGACAAGTGGTTCTATTGTACTTCTCAAAGTTAGGGGTTTTAAACGTCAGAGGCATTACCAAATCAGTCACCAGGCTTAAGTCTCTGGCGTCTAGGCCACCATGAATGTTCCCTTATTGGAAGGATTTAAGGATTTCTCAAATTTGTCGCATCGGTCACCCCATTTTTTTTCTGCTCTGGCTCTATCTGCAGCTTCGTTGAGGTCAGGCACTTCATAATCTTGGGTTTCCTCGTTATTGAACCCAGGCTTATTTGGGGCATTGGCCAAAAATCCTCCCAAATAGAGCTAGAATTTGGCCTTGGGTGGGGCAGCTCCCCTTGTGTCCCTGAATGGGTGTAGGTGATCCCCAGAAATTGTGGCAAAACATCAATAGTTTCAGAGGTCTTCCCCCATCAGGATCCTTAAACCCTAGCATGGCTGCAATTTGGCTTACCTATTCTTCTGAGCCTGTGCAATCTCTTCCTTCAGATCCTTTTCTATCTTGTCCAGCCTATCCCGTATGCTTTTATGGTTGATTTCTAAAGTTGTTAATCTATCTTCGATGGCAATTGCATTGTTTTGGGAACGGGTACCATACTTGTGTGAAAGTTTGGCTATTTTGAAAGTTTTGCCATCTGATTTACTTTAATTAATCTCTTGAAATATGTGAATGTATGCAATGTCAGAAACTAAGCTAATGCAGAAAAAACAAACAATAAAGCAAAATGCATGAATGCAGGCGAATGGCATTGATTTCGTAAGTAATTGCTCTAAAAGTAACTCTTATTGGATGCCAAAGGTTCTTATTACAAAAGATTTCGACTTTTCTACGAGTACATCTCAACCCGAGCACCCAGCTCCTTTATTTCTTCAATCAACCACAGGAGTCTTGGTTCCACAACTCCTATTGGCTTGATGTACTGGCAAAGAGCCATAGTTTCAGTAGCTAACTGTTGTACTTGATTTCCTTCAACCGAATTGCTTGTCAAGTGGAGGAGAAGTTGATTTTTGGGTGTTGTTGGTGGAAGCAAAAGATAATAAAAATTGCACAATGATTTAGAGTGGTTCGGCTTTCTAATCAAAGCCTGCATCCACTACCTTAGCTTCCCCACTAAGGATTTCCCAAATCTACTAAGATTTCTTCTCTTTTTAAACAAGGCTTAGGAGACAACCTTTACAACCTAGACTCAATTACCAAGTCTAGCATTCAAACCTTACAACCCAAGCTTTGGGAATCCTCTCAAACAAAAGAAATAAAGCAAACAAGAAATCCTCTCTACAAGATAGATGTTTGCACTCTTTAAGCACTCACCCAAATTCTAAAACACTTGAGCATACATTGACAATTTAGCTCACAAGTGTTGTCTATACGATGGAATGACAAATTTAAGCTCTAAGACAAATTTGACATCATAATGTTGTTGACTTGAAGATCATTACTTGTTCCAGGTGCTTGAAGGGTCTTTTTATCTTCCCAAATGAGTTCCTAGCCGTTGGTGAACATTGGGGATGAATTGGAGCCGTTGGGGAACAATTTCCAACCAAATCTGCCATTCTGCAGCATAGGGTATCGATACTCGAGTTGAGGTATCGATACTTGCCTAATTTGGAAATAACCGTTAGAGTCAAAATTTGATTGAGGGTATCGATACCTTTACATAGGGTATCGGTAATCCCCTCTTGGTACCCAAAAATGGTTCTGTAATTTATTTTAAATGTGTGTATCAGTACTGAGGGTATCGGTACTGGTACTGTCCTCTCGATATCGATACCAAGGTTCAGGTATCGGTACTAGGGGCAATTTTTTACTATTTTGAACTTGGAAATCATAGATTCAAGTAAAAAATGTTTCAAAACTATTTCAAACATATTTCTCAAGTTGTTTGGACTTAAAATCATTTTTGCAATATTTTCAATTTAGTCCAAAACTATTTTTCAATTATTATATCAAAACAAATATCCTAACACTAACATTATCACATGCTTAGCTATGTCTTGTATCTGGGCCATGATGCTCTTATCAAATTCATCTCGTTCTTGGAACCTTCTGCATTATGTCTAAGCTGAGTAAACAAATAGTCATTCCCTCATTCGTTGATATCTTTAAGGACCAAAATCTTCGTTCTATACTCCTAAATGATGCTTTATATAGCTTCCACTTGTTTTTTCAATGTATCATTCTCACTCAGACTAGCTTGGAGTTCAATGTAAGTATGATGGTTCTGGAACCTGTGCAGCGAATGATTTAGGTCTGTTACCTTGACTTGTAACTCGGCAATGAAAGCTTGGCTCTGTTTTAGCTTCTTACTTGTCTCATCACATACCGTCTGCAACTCAAACAAATGAACCTTATTGTCCTGGGCCTTCCTCTTCAATGCAGCCATATTTTCTTTTTCTTTTTCGAGTACCCGTTTTTTATTTTCGTTATCGACCACTTGTTTTCCCTTCTTTTTCTCATCTATCAGCAATTGTTTGTATTTTTCAACTTCTTTCTTGTCGCGCTCTCTTTCTTTTTCTACGACTTGCTCAATTTCTTGCCTCCACTGCTCTGGAATCTTTCTCAAATCAGCATTTCGGATTGTGGCTTAAAATTTGAGAAAATCCACCCTATGAATCTCAAATTCCGCTTTAGGTCCTTATACAGCTTCACTACCCGATTTGTCTCTCCCTTATACTTGTCCACATCTAGGCTTGCCTCAAATAAGTCATTCGCATGTTGGCTTTGCAGGTCTTCTATCTCAGCCTTAGCCATTTTCAATTCAGTTCTCAGAATATCGACTTTATACGAGACCACCTTCAGCTGTTCTTCTATGGATTTAGCTTACCTCGGGGTTGGTGGCATAATTTTGTCATTCACCCTGACATGTCTCCATATATCATAGTCAGGGGTGAACATACACTTTTTGTCGTAGTCTACCTCCATAAGGTAACAGTTATTCTACGAGTCATTAATAGTCTGGATCTTCTCTTTGAATTCCCCTTAGAACTCAAACTCGGACAAGCTGAGACCAGTAGTGAAAGGGACGAACTGTCGAGAGCCATATTGACGTGACACCAATAAGGGAGCACAACCAATTCCACCCTATAGGCCTAGTAGCATCAAATGATTATAATATCCACACTTGTACAATACATTGGTATGGCCCATCTACGGAACTCTTCATACGATGTCCTAATTACGGCGATCTCTAAAAATTTCAATCCATTTTCCCTTCTTGGCTATTGGCCATTCTTTTGCCAAAAACTCCCGAAGCGGAGAGAAGTTCAGAGAAAACACATTGGACAAGTCAAAGTCGGACACTTCCAAAAATGGCTAAGGGCCTAAACTTGGAGCAAAGGGGCATACCCTCCAAAACGTATAGCTTCTATCTTTCGGCACACATTTAAAGAGATGAAGGTTTCTGCTAGTACAATTGGCACAAGACTAACTTCCCTCTTCAACTATTTAAAAAAGTCTAGTAGAGCCACATCAATATTACCAGGACCTTTAAGAAGATAACCAAATCGTAGATACTATAGCTAAAAGATTCACCATCTTCTCTCTATCCGAATGAGTAGGGATTATATTTCGGATGCTCGACCAAGGGAAGGAAAAGCTACCTTCTCTCTTTCGTATCAGGCCTTTAACCCATCCATCGCTTATACCAGCAAAAGACTTGAGCCTTAAGTGTGCATTCTTGTTCTTAGGGGGTTTAGCATAAACCCAGTTCTTTTTCACCTTGCGCAGGTTGAATAACGCAAAGTATTCTTCAAACGTGGGCATCATATCCTCTCCATTAAAGGTAAAACAACAATATACCAAATTCCAGAACTGCATCAAAGCCTTGAGGAACGGTCATCAACCTTCACATATAGTAGATAGGCTATATCACCATAGGTATCATAGAACAACTGCTTAGTCGCATAGTCAAAACGGTCTCAAACCTCCTACAAATCATGCATATTATTCTATTTAACACTGATGTAGGCATACTCCGTTGTCTCTGTCACATGATCGATCGTCAGACTATCCTCATATGTTTATTGGTTAACCTCAGACTAGTGACGTACATCCGCATTGTTTTCTTCTTTTTTAGGTACCTTGCATCCATGGTCAAGAACTGTTTTCTAATCGAGCAAGTGTCTTGAGAACCAACCCCTTCTAAATATAAAATGATGTAGCATGAAACAAATATGCAAAACAAGAAAACAAAACAAAAAGAAAGGATTAGTACACATAATTAAAACATAAAAGGTCCAAAATAATTTCATTGTATGAATAATAACTGGGCAGCGCATTCCGACATTTCTGGACATGTCTCCACGGACTATTCTTACGAAATAATTTTGACCAAATTCTAACCCTAAAGTTTTCCACATAGATCTATTGGGGGTGGGCATCTAGATTCACACACAGTTTGGTTCTAGAAAGGTCCCTGAGCTGTCCTCGCTGTCCCCTACTAAGGGTAGCAAGACCCTTGATTCTCACCCATTATAGGCTTCAAACCAACCAAGTTCAACTCAAGAGGACTCATTTCCCATGTCTTCACGAAGGATCAGTATCCTTACGAAGACATAGGGGATATAAGTCCCAAAGGTACATGCTAGGCTCATACGGAGAATCAATATTCTTACATGAGCAAAGCGTTTTTCCCTCACTTAAGCGACCAAGACAAAGCTCGGGTATAGAGCTTATAATCAAGCTTTAAATGCGTAAAATGAGATCATATTCATAAATGGATGATTAAATTAAATTTACATAAACTTAGCAAATTTCGACATAATTTTTAATTGCTTTTCAGTGTGAAATGCTTCTATCGGGCAACTGCACTTGATTCACCAATGTAATAAATTCTTCATAATAAGACTTCACAAAGTCTGCTTGTCTGAGCGCCAACAGCTTGATGAAAGGATCGTCAAATCCACCCGGAGCGAACTTATCCCTCATTAGCTCTATGTATTCCGTCCAACCCAACTGACCCAAGTCTTTCTGTGTCTTGACCAAGAACTGATGCCATTGCAACGCCCCTCCCTCCAGATGTAACATTACCAAACGAATCCTACTATTTTCAGGCACTGATTTCGGTTCAAAGTGTTGCTCCATTTTGGAATTCTATCCCTTGAAATCGGTCCCATCAAACTTAGGGCAAGGCAATCTGTAAGATAGATTCCCCATTTGGTGGGTCAACTCTTGAATCGGTTTCTTGGAATCCTTTTCCCCTAAAATCTACATCTCCTCTGGTTTTTCTAAGGTCGAAGGCGATAATCCCAAGAGACCAAGAGCTGTTAGAGTGCCCGGTTCTGACTCCTCTAGCAAAATCGGGTCAATCTTCTTTCCCAGAGCAATCTCTAGTATCTTCCTGAAGAATTCGCCCATCTAAGAACGAAACTCCACAAATTTTGCATTCATTTTAGTATCAATACTGCTCTCAACCCTAGCTATTTCATCCTGCAAACTTTCTGGCCTCCTGCTGTCAAGACTAACTACGCGTGATCGAAACTCCGTCCACCATTTCTAGAACCTTGTAGCTCTGATACCTTTTTGTGACACTCAAGAATTTGAACTAAGAAAAAAAAGATGAGAAACAGATATAATAAGATGAGAAGAGAAAACCAAGAATTTTTAGATGAGAGAAATCACATTCATTCTTTCGATAAGCATGACCAACAACGGCTAAGGTTTAAAAATATCCCGCACAGTCTAAAGGATGTCGTATTATGTAATTACAAGCGTCCACCCTAAACACAACGTTTCATTAAACCAAAAAAATTAAGTTTAATTGAAATTTAAAACACTCTCAACTGTCGTTTTCTTCTCTTTTTCCGAATAGCTCCCTTACATCATGTTTCAGCAATAACAGCATCTCAATCTTGGTCTCGGATGTTGAATCCGATGAACTCGGTCGAAAGCGAGTCCGAGCCTGGAGAAAACGCAAGAAACACGGTCACCACCGAGTCAGGAACAAGTTAAATCAGCTCCTCATCTGTTTGTTCGTCAAATACTGGATGCTCCTCGTATTCCTCCCAGCCGCAGTGCTGATCATTTTTGAGGTCACTAGCGTCAGTAGAAAACCCGGGTTGGCCGTCAACTTGGAAGTTAATGAAGTGAAAAAACCCAATTTGATGGGTAACTCAGAACTTACTAAATTGAAGGAAGCGACTCAAAGAAAGAAAATCGACAACAATTTGAACCGGCTCAATCCAACCACTCATGTTGTCGGTGGTGTTAGAGAACGTAAGTAGAGGATCAAATAAATCTCTATCTTTTTATAATCTATGGTGAAAATTTTTACAATTATGGGCCAAAACTGTTGTCAAGTAGGGAATATTTAGAAATACATGAAGAAATGGCATAATGTTTGTGTAAATCTATTAGCTTGCTTGAAGCTCTTACCAGCCGAGGAACTTGAGCATTTGGATATTCTAGAAGATGAAGAATCTACTAGTAGTAATCCTGTTAAAAGATTGGTGTATATCTGAGATCATCAAACGCATTATGGACATGGTGGGGGAACTATACCTTATCTCGGCAGCCTTCAAATGACACTTGGTTTAATTTTTTCACTGGGAATCAAACCTTTGATGAGAGATAGAAAAGCTTTAAGGTTTTGAACCTTAATAAAGACAATGGTTGTTTTGATTGCTATATACATTTTTTCGTATTGTGGATTATGCTTATGCTTGGAATTTGTTTGTAGGGGAGTGAAACAGTTGTTCTACATTGTGGTTTTTTTAGTGAAAATGGTGGTTTTGAAATATCTGATAGAGACGAGTTTTATGCAAACTTGCAAAATTGTGGTTTCTACTTGTGCTTTTGAAGGTAGAGATGATCTGATGCCTATAGGAATGTCAGAGGCATCTCTCAAAAAGGTGAGCATATATGATGCGGAAGCTTAATTATAGCTTAGTTGTTCTTAGCATTTGTTTTTGTTTTTTCCCCTGAAATTCTGCATGCTATTGATTCAGGTTTATTATGTTGCATTTTGGGATGAAATTACGCTTGCAGTGCAGGAATCACAGGGTAATAAGATTGGTGAGGATGGACTGATTGGAAAATAGCGTATTGTGATTGTACGGAATATGCCTTTTGTACACCAGAGGTTGAATGGGAAAATTCCTAAGGTATACTGGTTACATTGCATAGATAAACCTGCAAAAATAGTAGATGATATCCACTTTTTGATTTCTTAAAATTTTGTTCTTGTTGCTAATTATGGCCATCGACAAATTCTGCATTTTGTAACTTGTTTAAAAACTTCTTCAGCTGTCTCCAACCGTGTCTTTTCTTGTATTTGCATTGCTCATCTTTTATCATTTGTAGGCAACTTTAGATCTATCCATGAAGTCAGTAATTCAAAATTGATTTTGATCTCAAATTTTATAGATGGTCTTATAGGAAGTATGATCATGTAATATTTTGATTAATGATTTTTTCTTCTTTCTTAGCCTTGTTTGTTTTGATGTTTATGCATTTCTCTCTCTCCCCCTAATAGTTTCCATGAAGAATTATTTATGCATTTGCGGTGATCAGATGTTGCCACATCGTCTCTTTCCTCAGACAAAGTACTCTATTTGGGTAGACTCGAAATCCCAATTCAGGGGGAACCTTTAGGTGCAGTTGAAGCTCTTCTTTGGCGTAGGAATTCAATCCTTTCTATTTCAGAGCATTGAGCTCGTAGTATTGTCTATTGTCACGTGGCTAGAGTTCCAACCAGCCCACCGTGCGGCCTTAGGCGATGTGACTCAAGACAAACGCCTAACTAAGCCTTTTCAACCCTCTCAGAAGATCAAACTTCCCAAGCACCGACAAACGCAAAGCGTTCTACGCGAAAACGGTTCAAACGAGATGAGCAAAGAAGAACTTCGAAAGAACGCTCAAGAACAAAGAAAGAACGATAAGAACACTCGGAGGATTTAGAGTAAATGCCTTTATTCTTTGGAAACTTGGATACATCAAATAAGGAGGGGAAGGCCTCTATTTATAGTTGAGTTCCCCCTAATCCGACGGTCTATACAAATTTACATCGACGGCCATGATCGAAGCCCACCAACCACAATGGTACAATTCTGGGAATATTCCCTTCTATCTATGGTAACAAATCCTATGTATACAAGACAAGTTTACATAGGTCAAAGTGGATGGATAAGCCTTCTTGAATCTCCTACGGATAGGGCTAAGTCTGGTGGTCTCTTTAGGCCTAAAATCTCCATCAGAACCGCTTGGGCACCCTGGTGTGCACCCTGTGGTTCCAATGACTCGGACCTTGGCTCTCATCCCGTGACATTCTCCCCACCAAACTTGGCGACGCCCTCGTCGCGCCTCTCGAACAACTTGAGATCTATCCTGGAGCTTCCTCTCGTGCACCATGGTTTGCTCCCAACTCGAAATCTGGCTTGATTATCCCCCATAAGGACCGCTCTCCCCATAAAGAGCACCAGACTATGATTTGGTTGTCCCCCCATAAGCACTGCTCACCTTGGCTCGCACTACCATGCAAAATCACCCGTCCTAGGCACATCTTGATCGTAGGAACTCTTTCTAACCAGTTCTGACTTGCACCGATCTGGACTCTCATGATCCTTATGCACGAACTTGGACACCCTCACATTGAACACTGAACGAACCCTCGAAACTCTGAAAGGTTGCTTCGGCCCACGTCAAGTCTTGGCAACTCTATCTGATGGGTTAGGTTTCCTGCGCCCTACACTCAACAAAATGAGAAAATCAAACTGTAAAACACTATCACTGTGTTCAAGATATACCTCACTCCTTTTCCCGGCATTTACTCTATGCATCAATCCTTCGTCCCTGAAGTTTGACGCCCCATTGCTCCTCGGCAATGCAAAACCCATCGACTCTTCTCTCCCATTGAAGTTCGATGCCTCGGCCACCTCGCCCATGGGTGGCTCCTCGATGGCCTTCACGCCAACTGCCTCGGGCCCATCCAAGGTAGTGTCCCCAACTGTCGCCTCTGTAGCGATATCCCTTCCTTACTTTTGCTAAAAAAAATGGGGTTTTAAGGGTGTTTGTTTTGAAAACAATGTTTTCGTGGGGGTTTTAGAAAAAACCGTGTTTTATAAAAATGAAGTCGCCACCGGCCATTGAGGTAGGACGAACACCACAAAACCAGAAATTTTTAAAATGTTAGGTTCGGGAGTCGGTTACGGATGGGGAAGGATTAGCACCCCCACATCGCCCAAAATTGATACTTTAATAATTATTACTTTATTAATATTTAATTTTTTGGATTAAAGTAACGATTAAATTAAAATTTGGTTATAAATGCGAGTAAATTTTAAGGGCCTCGTTATTCGAGAGTAAACTGATAGGCCACCATCACTGTGCTTGATACTAGCCACGTTTACGCTCGAATAAAAGTGCACCACATTGACAATAATATATCCAAAATGCAACTTAAAACATGGCAAATAAAAATAAATACAATGCGATAAAAATATAAATAAATACTAACATAATATAATATTAATCTAACATAAATAAAATACTAATCTAAAACATACATACATAAATATTAATCTAACACATAAATAAAAACAAATCTAACATAAATAAAATACTAATCTAAAACATTCATAAATATTAATCTAACATATAAATAAAAACAAATATAACATAAATAAAATACTAATTTAAAACATAAATAAATACTAATCTAAAACATAAATAAACATACAAACTAAAAAAATAACACAATTTTAAATTAACTAATACTTCATTAAATCATAAAAAATTACAACACAAATAAAAAGGGAAGAAAATATACCTAACTAGGAGCTCGAATGACGAAACCCGACTGAACCCCGCTGGGATCTACCATGACCTCTCCAAAAATTAACTAGATCGGATCTAAAATAAGACCTCGATCGAATCGGTTAGGACCAAGGGCACTGCCCCCGGTCCTTGGCTACCCGAGAGCATAGCTCTATTATTGGGCATGCCTTTTGCCGGCTCTTTTCTTGCTGCCCTTCCCATGCCTCTATTTATAGGCAAGTGGGGGCGGATAATGATGACGTGGAGCTATGTGCTCCAAGCACTTCTTTTCCCCCTTTTTTACATTAAATTATCTTTTTTTTAAATTTTATATTAATAATAATATTATTACAATAATACTAATAACACTAAAACCTGGACAAAAATGAGTGATTACAGTTGCCCCTCTTTGATTGTTCTTGTGAAACGAGAACAAAGCAAAGATCTAAAGCACTTATTTTTGTCCTTCTTTCTTGTCTATTTGCGGCCTCAGAATCACGAGCTCTTATGGAACTTTTCGCTCTTCCTCGGCCGAATTCTTTGGGTTTCCTGTTTGTGGTCTCAGAATCACGAGCTCTTCTGAAACTCTTCGCTCTTCCTCATCCACCTCTTTGACCTGTATGCACTTAAATATTAGTCTTGAGAAGACATCCTTACAAAATGATTATATTAAGAAATCTGTTTAAAACAAATCATCCCTATGGAAGGATCAAAATAAAAATAAAATTGAATTTTAAGAGAAATATCCTTATGAAAGGATAAAATTAGAGATTTAAGAAAATCATCCTTATGGAAGGATAAAATTGAGAAATTTAGTTTTAAGAAAAACATTCTTATGAAATGATCAGATTAAGAAATCTAGTTTTAAGCAAAACATCCTTAAGAAAGGATTAAATTAAGAAACTGGTTTTAAGAAAAATATCCTTATGAAAGGATAAAATTGAGGAATTTAGTTTTAAGAAAAACATCCTTATGAAAGGATCAAATTAAGAAATTCAATTTTAAGCAAAACATCCTTAAGAAAAAATTAAATTAAGAAACTGGTTTTAAGAAAAATATCCTTATGAAAGGATAAAATTGAGAAATTTAGTTTTAAGAAAAACATCATTATGAAAGGATCAGATTAAGAAATCTAAGTTTTAAGAAAAACATCCTTATGAAAGGATAAAATTAAGAAATTTAGTTTTAAGGAAAACAACCTTAGGAAAGGATCAAATTAAGAAATTGATTTTAAAGAAAGCATCCTTAAGAAAGGATTAAATTAAGAAACTGGTTTTAAGAAAATATCCTTATGCAAGGACAAAATTGAGAAATTGATTTTAAGAAAAATATCTTTTAAAATGATGCCCCGGTTCTATCCGTCTTGACGTCAAAAGAAATCCATCAAAGGTGATGGCTCGAGAATTCAAAATCTTGATTTGAAATCGTGAGATAATCTCTCTTTTTTTCTTCTTTTTCTTTTTTCTTTTTTCATTTTCTTTCTTCTTCTCTCTATTTTTTCTTCTTTTTCTTTCTTTTCTTTTTTCTTTCTTCTAACACTCGAGTGCGTGTTTTCTTAACAAGTGTAAAGGTGCACGAAGTCTTATGATAAAGATGATGCATGAGCATATTTTATGATGCAAAGGTGCAAAATTTTCTTTTTCTTCTTCTCTTCTTCTTCTTCTTTCTTTTCTTCGGGGTAGGTAGGCTTCATCTTGTGACTATAACCATTCCTCATTCTTATGCCCCGATAAAATTTGCCTTTGAAACTTTATTGTCCCTTCTCTGTTTGAACCTTCCAGCCAGGTGACCTCGGTCGATATCAACTCTTTGCTTAAGAAAAATCTTTTGACTTTTTCATTAGTGAAATCCTCTAATCTCTGTGTCACTTCTAATTTGAACTCCCACACACATGAGATCTTTGCTATTTTATGCGCAATGATGCCCCACTCGTCTTGGATTCTTGTGAGCAAAATATCTCGATTTTTCACGAACATGATGCCCCACTCAATTTTGATTCAACTAATCATCATTTTTTTGACCCTAAATACGGAGTCTTCATCTATCTTATCATTAGGGCTGGCAAAATGCCCCCACGCCCTGAACTCATCCTTAATCTTCTTGCAACACCTCGGCGAGAACTAACTTTTGGTCCCTATAATAAAAGGTTAGTATTTTGGAAATAAACTAATAAATTTAGGAAAAAATGCCAAACATCTTTAAAAATTGATGTTTAGATGAAATGGTAAAGAGGAAAATACCAAACATTTTTGAAAAATGAATGTTTGGAGTAAATGATAAGTATTAAACAAATTGAAAGTCGAAAACTGTCAACCATTTTTGAAAAACTAATGTTTGGAATAAATAATAATGATTAAAAGAATCGACAAAAAATGTCAATTAATGTTCGATCCTAAAATAACAAATGCACTAGAAAAGTTGTCTATTTAGAAAATCTTGCCTATTTTGGCGATATAAGCATATGTATGGTCTCCCCTAGTCCATTTCGGCTTTCGAGAGGAACTTTTCCCATACCTAATTTCTAACCCATTCAAGGTGGCTCTCTTGATCTCACCATTCACTATGCCCCTCATCCTTTCCTCATTTGGGTGTCGATCAGGCACTTCGAGGTTTGATGTTCCCTGAAGAAAGGTTAACCGGGATGCAATCTGAAGACAAACTTATCAAACTTAGATATCCACATATGATTTGAATGGTCTTTGTAGGCTTATAATGTAGGCTATGGTTCATGGTTATGAAAGAAAGGGTATATAAGCCCAAAATGAGTGTTTAAGGGTGATGAAACCAATGATCATTTCTTCCGGTTAAAATATCTTCTATGCGTTTGTTGATAAGAATGTGCTCAAATAAAAAACTTCTTTGATTTATTTCTTGGATCGCTCTAGACTGCCCATTTCTGGGTTTTCACCCTAGAGTTCATTTCTTTCTTTGTAGCTTTGGAATTTGTATCTTGCATCTTGAATGAATGTTGATGCAATTCTTATTCACCTGTAATCGAATCTTCTCCTGCTATCGTTTATTGCACTTTCTGATGGTGCTTTTAATCTTCACTGTTTCAAACTTCTTGTTGGCACACTTTCAATTTGGTTTAGCCAGTCCTTTTGAGCAAGAATTTCTTTTACTGGCTTACTCTGATATTTCTCTTGGTCTTCGTGTTTAGGACATTAATTCTCATTTCTTGCGCTTATTCATGGAGCGACATCTTTGTAATGTGGTCAAAACTGGGCGATTTGAACAAAATCCTCTTCTTTTTTGCCCCAGTGTGGGGGTGATCCTTGGTTTGGGTTCAAATGAAAAGAAATGAACAGGCTCAAAGGGGGACAACAAATGGATATTTTCTATTATTTGCGAAGGGGATTAAAGGAATGCCATTCATCATCCCATACATGGATATCAAAATAGTCTTCAGAGGTTAGAAGTTTAGGGTCAACACTCAATTCAAGGATCTTAAACAACAAGTGCATGGGAAGAAAATTCCTAAAATGGGAATTTCCCATTATCTACACACTTGTTTTGTTCCTCTATCAGCCTAAATGGACTAGCAGATACTTGCATTCGCAATGACCTAATAATAAAAAAATGGTATGTACATGTGTATGCTTTTTCATAAATATGTGTATATGCGTATGGGAAAAAAACTATCCCATAACAATGAACAAAGAATGCAAATATGCTTTTTGAATAAATGAAAATTTCATTACGACAAAAATAACTTCATTCTGAAAAAATATGACTTAGCTTATAGATTTGTTTTGCATTTTTCCCAAATGCACAGGGATCAACAGATTTGAATTGCCTTTACCGGTAGTCGTTTGCTCCGGGGTAGTTGTACCATTCCCCTAGGTACAATCAGTTTGTACCAATTATGACATTGGATTTTTCCAAAAGGATTTATTTTCCTTTGACCATTCGAAAATGGATTTTTGGTGAAAATTTAATTTACAGCTTTGTTTATAGATTTCTTTTGCATTTTTCCCAAATGCACAGGGATCAACGGTTTTGAGTTGCCTTTACCGGTAGCCGTTTGCTCTGGGCTAGTTGTACTATTCCCCTGAGTATAATCAGTTTATACCAATTATGAAATTGGATTTTTCCAAAGGATTTTTTTTCCTTTGACCATTCGTAAAAATGGCTTTTCGATGGATACTTGAATTATCCATTGTCTTAAACTTTACCGTGTTTAACCACGTTATGCCAACATTTCTGTCGGACTTGTTAAACTATATTGAACTCTTTCCAGTTTTATGAGCATGAAAACTCACAATCAACTTTAAAAAAAAATCTTTCTTCTTCTTTCATCCTTAAGAAAGGATAGAATTAAGGAATTCTCCTATTTTTAAAAAAAACAAAATTTTTAAAAGATAGAATTGAGAAAAAATTTCTTAAGAACTATGAAAAACGTTCTTAAGACTGGTAGGATTAAAATATCTTTAAGAAATTTTTGAGAGAAAAAAACGATCCTTAAGGAAGGACAGGATTGAAAAATTTTGTTTTTGAGAAAATCAATTGAGAAATTCTTCTTCCTTTCTTTTGAGAAAAAGAAAAAATCTTAAGAGAGGAAAGAATTGAGAAATCCTTTTTTTAACAATATCCTTATAAAAAGGTTTAATTGAGAAATATTTCCTTTGAAAAATGTCCTTATGAAAGGACTAAATTAAAGTGAAAGGATCGAAAAAGAAACTCTTATTATTATTTTTGAAATAATGTCCTTATGAAATGACTGAACAAGTGTATTTGTGAAATGATTTTAAAAACTTTGCTAAAAAGTATTTATTCTCGTGGGAGGATGAAAAAAGCTCAAAAATGTCCTTGTGAAGGGAGTGGATCTAAGAACTTGTTAAAACAAATTGAAATGTTCTTTTTTTTAATCGCCCTTATGAAAGGGCTGGATTTAGAAATTTGATTGAAAGAATATAAAAGTTCATTCTTAAAAAGATGTGCTTAAAAGGATTTACCTTTTCTTAAAAATAATTTGTGAAAGAATTTTTTGGTATGTGATTTTCTGCAAATGAGATTCATGCATGTGCTTCCGAGGTGATGCAATGTACGAAATGTAAAAGTCATAACAATAATCAACAAATGCAAGAATGAATGCAAATAAAGGTGTTGATTCCGTTGGTAATCACCCTTTCGAACAACTTTCATAGGAATTAAAGGGTCCATATTCTGGAGCCAGAAAAGAAGACTTCTATAGATATGCCCCTCTATATGTTTTTTGGGTCGCACTCAAGGAAATGAAAGTCTCGGTTAAAATCGCTAGTATCGGGTTCGTCTTCCGCTTCATGCATTTAAACATATCCAAGATGGCTACATCGATGTTTCCAAGAACCCTCGGGAAGATGATCAAACCATATGTCCCCAAAACAAATTGGTCTATCTTCATTACCTCATTCGGGTGTGCTATCTCGGATACATTCCTATAAAGATGCTAGGCTGTCTCTTCAATTCTGAATCAAATCGTTGGCTCAATCCTCGCTTATTAAAAGATTTTGAGCTTCAATGGATAGTTCTGATTCCTCGGCGACTTCGCGTAGATCCAATCTTTATGTACATTCTTCTGGTTGAGCAAGGATGTATACTCCTCTACCGTGGGCATCATGTCTTGGCCTTTGAAGGTAAAGCAACAAAAAACGGGATTCCAAAGCTGGAAAATGGCTCGGAGTAAAGGCTTATTGACTCGAACATACATTAGTTGGGCTATGTCGCCATAACTGTCGGAAAATAGGTCATGCAGTCTCTGCTCCCATCTTTCCTAAATCTCTTTAAGCTCCCACAGATCATTTTGTTGTAGGCTCTCGCGTGTATACTTTGGAACTACACGTTTGCTCGAAAAATTGTTACCTCGGACCCGTTGATTAACCTTTGACCAATGTTGCACGACTAGGTTGATGTCGTCCTCTTTACGATACCTTTTTTCCATGATGAAAGATTTTCTGATTGGACAAACCACTTGAATCAACAGCTTTATGTAATGTGGATGCAGTGATAATACAACAAAAGTATGTGTAAAATAAAAATAAAAATAAAATAAAACACAAAAAGAAATGAGTTAGTACCAGATAAAAATAATAAATACATAAATAAAAGGTAAATTTAAATAAAGCAAACAAACAGAATAACCTTATATATATCATGTCTAAACACTTAGGTTATCCTCATGGCTCTAAAGGGTTGGGTTTTCTATATTCTCTACATGCAGTGTTGGTGGTACGAGGTACCCGAACTGTCCTTGTTGTACCCTACTAAGGGTAGCAAGGCCCCCGATCATCACCCATTATAGGCTCATTTCAACCGGGTTCAATTCAGGGGGACCCATTCGCTTATGCCCCTACGAAGGAACAATATCCTCATGAAAGCATAAGGTACTTGCTAGGCCCATACGGAGGAACGATATCTTCACGAAAGCATTAGCGTTTTCCCCCCACTTAAAAGGACGAGTTTATATGCTAAATTTTAAATACGTTAAAATAAACGTGGAATTATAACTTAATGTTAATTTAATAGTCACTTTAATCCGGAACTTCCGATATTAGTAAAGTGGTAATTATTTTAAAAGCTTGACTCGCATTTGTTTTTGAAAAACAAAAATGGTCCCCAGGGAGTCGCCATCTGTAGCGATATCCCTTCCTTACTTTCGCTAAAAAACGGGGTTTTAAGGGTGTTTGTTTTGAAAATAATGTCTTCGTGGGGGGTTTTAGAAAAGACCATGTTTTATAAAAATTGAGTCGCCACCGGCCACTGAGGTAGGCCGAACACCAAAAAACCAGAGATTTTTAAAATGTTGGATTCGGAAGTCGGTTACGGATGGGGAAGGATTAGGACCCCCACACCGCCCAAAATTGGTACTTTAATAATTACCACATTATTAATATTTAATTTTCCGGATTAAAGTGACGATTAAATTAAAATTTGGTTATAAGTGTGAGTAAATTTTAAGGGCCCCGTTATTCGAGAGTAAACTGATAGACCACCATCACTGCGCTTGATACTGGCCACGTTTACGCTCGAATAAAAGGGCACCGCATTGACAATAATATATCCGAAACGCAACTTAAAACATGGCAAATAAAAATAAATACAATGCGATAAAAATATAAATAAATACTAACATAATAAAATATTAATCTAACATAAATAAAATACTAATCTAAAACATACATACATAAATATTAATCTAACACATAAATAAAAATAAATCTAACATAAATAAAATACTAATCTAAAACATTCATAAATATTAATCTAACATATAAATAAAAACAAATCTAATATAAATAAAATACTAATTTAAAACATAAATAAATACTAATCTAAAACATAAATAAACATACAAACTAAAAAAAGAACACAAATTTAAATTAACTAATACTTCATTAAATCATAAAAAATTACAACACAAATAAAAAAGGGAAGAAAATATAACTAACTAGGAGCTCGAATGACGAACCCCGACTGAACCCTACTGAGATCTACCACGAACTCTCCAAAAATTAACTAGACCGGATCCAAAATAAGACCTCGATCGAATCGGTTAGGACCAAGGGCACTGCCCCCGGTCCTTGGCTACCCGAGAGCATATCTCTCTTATTGGGCATGCCTTTTGCCGGCTCTTTTCTTACTGCCCTCCCTATGCCTCTATTTATTGGCAAGTGGGGTGGTTAATGATGACGTGGAGCTATGTGCTCCAAGCATTTCTTTTCCCCCTTTTTTACATTAAATATTTCTTTTTTAAATTTTATATTAATACTAATAACACTAAAACCCGGACAAAAATGAGTGATTACAACCTCCAACTCGATGTTTCCTTGGCTTGGAGCATCCTCGACAAGCTGAATGGTTGTCAACTTCTTGGTCCCTCGCCCGTTGTCTCGGCATATGGGCACAATGCACCGTTGTCTAGGATCCAAAATGCACAGGACGTCGGTATATGGAATGATGGAAGCTTTAATACAGTCAAGAAAGTTTAGTCCCAAAATAAAATCAAAGTCATCTAACTCGATTACCTTGAAATCCTCATTGGCCTTCCAATCCCCAATCTACAACTCAATCTTCCGTACTGTCCCCACAACTGGAACTTCCTTGACGTTCACTACCTTGATCTTACCGGTTGAGTCCACAACTTTAAGACCGAGCTTCTCAGCAGCCTTCTTGGACATGAATAGATCGCTTGCTCTGGTGTCCACCAAAGCACTCCTCGATCATCCCGCCACGTTGATGTCGACAAACATTAACCCCCTTTCTGCTTCTGGCATTTCCTCGCCTTGGCAGAATTCAAGATCATCGAGCAAAGCTTCGCAGCCTCATCACTCTCGGGCTTGTCCACCTTAGACTTATTGACTCGATCCGGGCACTATCGCGCTAAATGCGACCCCTTACATCGGTAACACCTTCAATGTACTTTTCTTCCCTCGACTTCCCACCTTTGATGCTGGCGATTGCACCAACTCTACCTGGTTCTCTATCTGACTCGTCATCCTCATGGACAATGGCATCGAGGCAGCTCTTTTTCTTGGGACAGTCTTTCACTACGTGTGGACCATCACAATGGTAGCACATTTTGGATCCTCAATTCTTTCGATCATCTGGCTTCGCATACCGGTTGGGCTTGGTCGATGGCCTCTCATTACCATCACCGCTGCTATCTCTGGACTCGTCCTCGTCTCTCCTACCATTGCCCTTTCCACGAGGCTTAGAAGACTTAGACTCCATGGACTTGTAAGCACTATAGTCGGTCAGGGACTCCGCAATGGCTAGGGCTTTGGAAAGTTTATGCACATCCCTCCGCTCTAACACGGTCCTGGCCCATGGCTTCAGTCCATCCATAAACATGAAAATCGCATCCTTCTCACACAAGCCGGGGATAATGAGTTGTAGCTCACTAAACTCCTGAATGTAATCTGCAATGGATCCTTCGTGTCGAAGCCTCCTAAACTTGGTCCTGGCTTCTCTCTCTGTGTTACTCAGGTAAAGCTGCTACTTGGAACTCCTCCCAGGTTCCAACGCCCGTGCCCTCACTATTCCCATTGAGACACCTACGTCACCACCATAACAAGGCAACGTCAGTCAAGTAAACAACAACAATATTTACCTTATCGACATCATCCATGATGCCTATTTCCCAGAAGTATTGCTCCATGCACCAAATGAAGTTCTCAACATCTTTCGCTGACCGATTCCCCTTGAACTCTTTTGGCTTCGGAATATCCTTTATTGGTCTAGGTGTCTTCGTGGTTAACACACCGTTCCGTATGGCAGCTTGATAAACCATCACTTCTGCCTTCAAATCCACCATTTCCACCCTCAAGGCCTTTAGCATGGCTTCGAGAGCATCTCTCTTTCCCTCTGACTAATCACCCTAGTCATCTAGTTCCTCGAGACGTGTATCCACTACGCCGAGTCGCTCCACAAAATCTTTCACATATCCCTCAAGTCGAGTAATCCTCTCATCGAGTTCCGACAACTTGTCCCTCGAGTTTGCATGAATTCCTTTGTCAGCCTAGGTCTCCACACCCTTCTGGCTCGCAGCAGCATTTTCTCCCTTCTTTGGTCCTATCTCAACTCGATGCTTCGTGCCGCAAACTAGCTCACGTCGCTCGAACAAGACTCCGATACCAACTGTCATGTGGCTAGAGTTCCAACCAGCCCACCGTGCGACCTTAGGCGATGTGACTCAAGAAAAACGCCTAAGTAAGCCTTTTCAACCCTCTCGGAGGATCAAACTTCCCAAGCACCGACAAACGCAAAGCGTTCTACGCGGAAACGAATCAAACAAAGAACTTTGAAATAACGTTCAAGAACAAAGAAAGAACGATAAGAACACTCAGAGGATTTAGAGTAAATGCCTTTATTCCTTGGAAACTTGGACACATCGATGAGGAGGGGAAGGCCTCTATTTATAGTTGAGTTCCCCATAATTCGACGGTCTATACAAATTTACATCGACGGGCATGATCGAAGCCCACCAACCACAATGTTACAATTCTGGGAATATTCCCTTCTATCTATGGTAACAAATCCTATGTATACAAGGCAAGTTTACATAGGTCAAAGTGGATGGATAAGCCTTCTAGAATCTCCCACGGATCGGGCTAAGTCTGGTGCTCTCTTTAGGCCCAAAATCTCCATCAGAACCTCTTGGGCACCCTGGTGTGCAGCCTATGGTGCCAATGACTCGAACCTTGGCTCCCAGCCCGTGACACTATGATGAGGCAAAAGCTGTCGTCTATAAACACAAAGATACACCAGAGGAAGTTGAGGTTCAAATGACTCAGTATCGTAAGGATGGTCTTCCTGAGGACAAGAGATTTAATGGAAAGAAAGGTATTCTCATGTCTTCTCTTTTGTGTTATGAAAAAAGTAACTTGTACTATATTAAAAGTCAATGGGAATAATGATCCACAACTAGCACAATTTCTTGATTTCTTGTGTCCACAATAAGTAGTATGTTTTTCATCATTCCATGTCTAGTATATGGTTTACTTTGTTTGAATTAAGCTGCTCTTGGTGTTTGAGGACACAAATTTGTTATGCAAGACTTAGAAGGCAACATCAAGGCCATTTGTTATTATCTATTTAAATTCTTTTACCTCATTGACCTATTTATCCCTGCTCCTAACCAACGTTTGATAAAATGTCAGAAGCTAGTAATTCAAAAAAGTCCACTAGACCATTTGATTTTATTCCTATGAGTGGGGGAAAATTTGCTAAAAGAAGGGGACAAATTGCTTGGACTGGAAGAAATAACTTGAATTTACCTGTAAACTTAGTTTTGGTGCTAAAATTTTGATTTGCCATCTTTTTGTGCAGCTCTAAATGAAGCCTCTGTCATTGTGAGGAAACATACACCTTTGACTAATATGTTCATGTGCCTCTAGTTTAATGAGGTGGTTTGTAATACCCGCGGCCCAAATGCTACAATTGGGCCACAAGCCCAATACCACTCCCATAAAAAATTTTACTTTTAAAGGTCAATAAAATCAAACTCGTAAATCCAAACATGTCATAACCAAAGCATTTAAATCTACACTTACTTAAAACATTCAAAATAGTTTAAGGAGCTCCAAATACAATAATAAATCATTTGACCAATACAAGTTAAATTAAATAGAGTTACAAATACACAGGGTCATACGAATACATAGCCCACTACATCTAAGTACTTGTACTCTACCAAAAGGCCAATGCTGGATCCTTGCTTCGATGGTGCTCCATTATGAAATATGATGTCAAGATAGGATAAAGCAATGATGCTACCATAACCGCCTAAACACATGCTACATAAAAACCAACACCTCAACAACATCAACAAATAATAAACAAACCAGAAGTGGGGCCCAATGTCACCCGACACTGGGAAACCCACCCATGCTCAGAATCTCACATCGAGCAGTATACTCAGAATCTCGCATTGAGTCTTCGCTCAGAATCTCGTATCGAGCGGGGCTCGAAATCTCACATCGAGTAAGTATCATCACCCAAAATCTCACATCGGATGGCCTTTATGTGTTGCAACACTCACTCACTGGGTATCCGGATCCCATCAAACAAGGACTTATAACCAAACAAGTGCCCTTACCTAGCACAACCACAACTGATCCACCAAGGATCCCTAAAGACTCTTTTACCAAGCAATTTACTTTAATTTCAATACTCAAATAGCGATTTAATCCAAATAAGAAAGAAGAAACACTCATTCTCGATTTTACCAGTCATTTTATATTATAAGGGACCCATTACAACCTTAGCGGCAAATTATAGAACCCTCGAACTCAAAGCATAAAAACTTGGGCAGATTGCCCAACGAGTACCGATACTCCGAAGTGAGTATCAGTACTCCTACCTAGGTATCGATACTCCCTCGCGAGTATCGATACTCGGTTTAGATTTGAAAGATTTGCCCTTGCCCCGTACTGATACGCTCCCTGTCGTACCGGTACTCCATATCAGTACTAGGATCGCCCCGTATTAATCTTTACCTATACCGATATGCCTACCTTAGCGTACCGGTACACAAAGCCTTTTCATGCAATACAACAGTGGGGCGTACCGGTACTCCAAAGCATTACTGTAATTCTATTCTAATGAGGGGTATCGATACACAGAGAGGTGTACCCCTAAGATATGAAGGGGTACCGGTACGCAACCACCCCATACTGGTACACGAGCCCCAATTTCAAAACCTGGAGCTCGGGATTACACCAATCCCCCCTTAGCCTCCCTAGTTAAGTCCTAAAGTATTCCTACCAATTATAAGGAGTCATTAGGTAAGTTTCTAGCCATTTTTACCCTTAAACATCAACAATTATAGGATTTACCATTGATGACCACCCAAGCTCTAAATTATCAAAACATCATATATCAAGCAATACATACCAAAATGATGATGCACATGAACATACAGAAGTTAGAAGTGTACTAACCTCGAATTACAAGCTAAAAGGAACCCCAACCTCCACCTCAAGCTTTCTTCTTCCCTTGGGCCTTTGAATGTTCTCCAACCTCTTTAACTACAAGGAGATGTTGTGAACGAGTTACAACATTGTTAAGAGATTAAAAGAAGCTCAAAGGATGATTCAACAACAAGAAATGGAATTAAAAACACCATTCTTGTTCTTACACTAAAATCCCTTCTTCCACCATTGCAAGCAAAACTTACCTTGGATTGTAGATCCTTGGATGCCTAACAACTTTCCCTTCTACACCAATCCAGGATTTAAACTCAGAACTAGCAAAGATGGTGTTTTTCTTCTAACTCCATTGAAGAGAAGATGAATAGAATATGAGAAGCTTTTTGGAGATAAAATGACCTCATGCCTTACAAAAATCTGCAGCCCCCATTACTTCACCCCTCTCATCTTTCCTTCAATTATGTTTTTACCATGGTGCCCCTCTCAAAAACCACATAACTCAAGCCCAAAATCAAAACCAAACCCACCAAGGTTTAAGGCCCAACAACAAGACCCAAACGTGAGGCTTGTACCTCTGGTTAGCCCGACGCTCGATTTCCCAAAACTCGAGTCATTACAACTCTCCCCTTCTTAAAGAAAATTTCATCCTCAAAATTTACCTGCTGGAAATAGATGTGGGTAGAGCTCTCTCATGTCAGCCTCGACCTCCCATGTTGCCTCTTCAATTCCATGGTTCCTCCACAACATTTTCACGAGGGGTATACACTTGTTACGAAGCTCTTTGATTCCCTTATCAAGCACTTTCACTAGCTTTTCTTCATATGTCAAATTCGTGTCGACCTCTACTTCCTCGAGCGATAAAACATGCGAAGGATTCGAACAATAGCGCCTCAGCATAGATACATGGAAAACATCGTGGATACGTGTTAACTCAGAGGCAAGGTTAGCCGGTATGCTACAGGCCCAATGACAAGCGTCGTATTTGTCAAATAAAATATTCCTTAATCTCAGAATAAATAAATAAAAATGTTGTATAAAGAAGAAGGGTCAATCCGTAGGGACTAAGGAGTTTCCAATATTGGTCTGAATCGATCTTTAACCAAGAAACCTGCAAGTAAAAAAGGGGGTTTAGTGAAATGAGTTGAATAAATCTAAGCAAACGAAAATGATAAATAAAGGAAAAGAAATAGTTGAAAGTAATTATGATAATATATAGCCTCCAGCTTTGCGTTGCCTTAACTCGTTTCGATCACTGAAATAGATTTTACTTCGAGTTCTTGTCGGTTACAGTCTACAAGGCCCAACCCTTGTAACTTGCTATTCTCTATGGTGAACTAATTTTCCAAGGTCAATCCTTAGAATTTAGCACTTTTTCGGATTAACGACGGCAATCGACTCTAATGCCAATGTTGTATTCTGTGCCGAAAAAGCCCGTGCTCAGATAATTTTGTCTTAACGAGAATTGTATCCGATCTTGATTTCCCTTAGTAGACCACTGCTAAGTTTGTTCTTAGGGAGTTGAATTTGCTAAAAGCCTACTCTTGTCCCCAACGGTATATCAAAACATCGATCAAACCAATGCGCGCTTTTGGAATGAAGGAGTTGAGATGTTTAAAGGAAAAGCTGATTGCTAATCCAATAATGCTGAAAATCAAGAAAGAAGTTTGAAGGTATGATGAGCTCTTGCAATTCTCACGAAATGAATAAGGTTTCGCTTAGCTATCGGCTAATGGTAAATTTAACTAAGCATGACTATGGAAGAAATCATACTTAGCATTACAATAAAGAAAAAGAACTTAAAAGAATAACATAAGATAAAGGAAATTTATAAAGCTTTAAAAACATAAACAAGCCAAGAACAAGAGATGATTGATAGCTTACCCCATAGGGGGTATTTATAGTATCTTAAAACCGTAAAAATAACCCTAAAAGATAAAAGATAAATCTCAAAATAAAATTAAAATTTTAATCCTAAACAAAAGATAATCCCAAGTTTAAATTTTAAATCTGTCTGATAAACTATCAAAACGCGGCTTGATAAGCTATCCGACGTTGCTGACTTCATCTTCTAGAATTGCTGACGTGGCATCCAGTCAGCCTTTCATGCCCACTAGCCCAGCCTTGACTCCAGATAAAACTTGCAGAATTTTGCCTCTTTTCAGTGTGTTTTCCAGAATTAAAGGTCTGCACGAAAAACACATAATAAAGCCCATATCGGTATCATATTCGAATCTTAGAGGCATAATTAAAGATGAAAAAGTGATCATTTAAACTACTCATCAAATTCCCCCTCACTTATTCAATGCTTGTCCTCAAGCATTTCTCAATTGATGCATCAAGAATTTCAAGTTGCCATCTTAATTTCACAAAATTCCCAAGACTTCCAAGTAAATCAAAATCATAGCAATTGATAAAACTCAAGAGCAATCAAGCTAAAGGCACAATTAAAAGCAAGTAATAGCAAACCATGACATTCCAATTATTCATTAATCTCAAAGAAGCAAGACTTAGTACCTCACATTGGTTCACTCATTCCGCTCAAGTGTTTCGGGTAAAAAGAATCGCTCAAGCCTAAATAATCAAAGCATTACCATAAGCTTGTAACTAAATCTAATCTCCACTACTAAGTATGAACATGATGCAATAATCAAGAGGTCTTTAAAAGGGTTGTAATGGGGCTAAGGTTCGTGTAGGATAAAGGCCAAAAATCAGGTTAAAAATTCAAGACAAAGAGAAAATTATTCCAAAGAATTATTCAAAGGGAAGCAAAAATGAAAGAAAGGAAAACAAGAAATCAAACAATCAAAGCTTATTCACTCTCTATTTCTCTGTTTTTCTTTCGAACTTCTCTTTTTCTCTTTTTTTCTGCTACTCGAATCAAACTATTTTTTCTTTTTTTTCACTGTTCGAACAGCTTATTCGACCTGTTCTGCATTGTATTTTTTTGCACTGTTCAAACCAAACTGCACTGTTCGAACCAAACTGCACTGTTTATTTTTTTCGAATCTTTCTTTTTTTGCTTCGGAATAACCTTAACTTTGTCCTGAAAAGGGGTGATAAAAAGAGGGAAAAACAACAAAATCGGTTCAGGTTAAAGGTGTGGTAAATCAAAGAAAAGGTTAAGGCTCAAAATTGGTTATCTAAGGGGTAAATAAACAAAGAGTAGGCCATTTTTGGGAAGAGAAAGGGGTTAAAACCTAATGCCTCTATCACACTAAAGCATCACATTCAATCGTGTAGTCTCGACAAGCATTATGCTACAAGTTCTAGAATGCAAAGAATTAGTCGGCACACTCAAAATTAGCAAAGAGCAAGAATGAAAATGTATGCTCATTAGGCTCAAAACTCATATGAAAGGTTAATTGCACTAAGTCATGCTATCAATTTAACCAACAAATGCATGGAATGTAAAATTTTTTAAAGAAAAATAAATTAATCATGCCAATTACTGTCATGCTTCCTAAATTCTAACAAAAACAAGATTAAAATTTAAAAGAAAAAATAAAGAAATGAGGTGAAAATAAGATATGCAACCATCAATTTCAATACATCAATTCAAGAAAAACTCAATTCCAACCAATTGAATAAGCAAAGTGAAATTTGATGCAACTTCCAACCCCCACTTAAATCATAATGTCCCAATTATGGAAAATAAAGCAAAAGAGAAGATACTCCCCATTCTAACGACTGCCGCGGAGGAGGAGGTGCCGACAAGAATTAGAATAGCTGGGAATGGGCATGAACGTCGGCGCATAACGTCACTGTCCAGTGAGGTTGACCGGTGCGTGTGGGATCCGACGTGCTTGCTCTTGGGTGCGCACCATGGTGGCTGGGTAGGTTTGCAAGGTTGAAGGAGGCTAGGTTGTTTATGTTGACCGAAGGAGATGGGTGTACGGTTGGTTTATTGGATGAAATAGAGGTGTTGGTTTTTTAGGTTATCACGTGAGTATATTAAAGGCAAAGGTTGGTCAATTGGGTGTGGGTCCAAGGGGTTTTAAATTTTGAAAGAGATGGATATGTGATGGGAATAAAAATAAAGTTAAAGAAAATAAAAGAAAGTTGTTTGGAAATAGGAGACATGGTTTATCATCCAAGCATGGGGTCCACGGGATTTTAAAATTGAAAAGGGAAGTGATAAAATAGTTGGGATAAGCAATGGAATTGACAGGTGGGTTGGGTTTGGCTAACATACACCTAAGGATTATGGTAGATTCGCTAACATGCACCTATAGTAAAATGGTCCTTCTCCCACTGAACCATGCATAGAGTATATCTTCAGATTGCATTATATTCGATCCAAAATATTTTAGGGTACCTAAAAATAAAAATAATAATAATAATAACCCTAATGCTCACTTCATCTGCCCAGCAGCGCGTGGAGTTCAACACCCGACCTATCGTCTCCCAAGCTGCGTGTGAAGTTCACTGTCTAGCTCTTCAGCCTCCTCTAACCGTCCAGATGCTTGCACAAGCATTCTGGCCATCCGATCAAGGATCGAATTCGAGCCGTTCATCCATCCTTGATCCAACGGCCACGACAGAGCGTTGCTCCCCAAGTCGGTTCTCTCTTTGGTCCCCCTCCATCTATGGTGGCCAAGTCATACAAGCAAATAAAGAAACAATGTTAGATGGTAAAGCACAAGAAAACAGAGCATCAAAAGACTAAAAATGGCAAAAACACCTAAGAGACAAACTGACATGATAGAAGATGCAAGCGTATACAAACAAATAATGGCAGATATCAGCAAAAGGAACCAATCAAAATTTTTTATTTCAATGTAAATCATCAAAGGCCGATTATAAAAACCCACAAGATTACTTTGTAAAAACCCATTCGGGAATTGACAGAAATCAGATACAAAAAAGTGGCTTTAAGGTATTTTTCTTTGCTTTCTAGTGTATGCATCTCAAGCAAACAAAAAAAAACACAAAAAATAGCAAATAAAGGTTAGGATTTCATTTTATTTTACCTTTGTGACAGTTCGTTTTCCCTCGCAACGTTGCCCCTTCTCGCTGATAATAAGCTTTCCGGCCTCCTCGAGGTTGTGTATCGTGAATCGACAGAGGAGAAAGGGTCAAAAGGTGGTTTGAAACTAGATTTGGGGTCTCGTTTTTAAGGGTTTTAAACGAAAGGATGATTTTTTGGGATACTGGTTTTAGATCTGGCTTAAAGGCGAAAGGGGGAGTCTTTTTGGCTTGTTTAAAGGTTCGCCAGCCGTCGTTGGGCAGCGGCCGACACGGCGGTGATGGGTGGTTTCTGGGTATGCTAAACCCTAGCAGAGAAAATGAGAAAAGGGGGGAGAGTCTGAGGACTCATTTTTAGCCAAAAGAAGAAATTTGTGGCTGAAATGGCCCATTTATATTATTTCAAGATTTTAAAAAAGGCTTTTTTTACGAAATAAAACCCTATGTGCCTCTGCAATTACGAGATGAGAGGTTTATGTGTTTTAAAATTGCTCTCCTGGTCCTTGCAGTGTTTTCAAATCTTGAGATTTCGTCCCTCTTCGGAATGAATTGAAACTTTTAAGACAAGGGTTTATCTCCCTCAAGTCCTTCCACATTATTGTTTAAACTTTCTGGCCATTCCACCTCTTTAAATTCCTTCCGCAGTCCCTGAAGGAATTTTCAAAATTGCAATCTCATCCCCTATCTAGATTTAATTCAAATTTAGGTGGTTCAATACCTCTTTTAGTCACTAAAATTTCACTACGTGTTTAGTTTGGTCCAAAATCCAGTGGGGAAATCCCATTTTCCCTCTTTTGTTTTTGCTTGGCTTTCGTTCTACCCCTACATTTCATGTTTAATTTTTGTCTTGCATTGCATTTCCTTCATATTTTAGTCCCTTTTGTTATGTTTAAATGTTATTTATTTCACTTGTTTGTTTAGATTTTATGTCTTTTCGTTCGATTTTGTTTGTATTTGCGTCCTTGTACATTGTATGTATTTTTGTAGATTATGTGTACTGACCATGCGAAATGTATACGTGTTTGTATGCCTTTTTTTCAGCATCTCCTGTACATAGTATAATAGCGTATATTTTACTTTATATATATACTCATATACATGCCTTTTTTATACTAATTTGTATTTGTATATGTTACTTTGTTTTTCACATATGCTATATATTAGTCTTATTTAGTTTATATATATAATATTTGTTAATATGTATTAAATATATGTATTACGTAAGATATAATAGTATATATTATTTGTGTATAGTATAGAACGTATAATATGTGTATACTGTTAAGTGGTAAAGATATGTGTGTGGATATGTGAATATTGTGATTTGATAGGTATGTATTATATAGTATAGGATATACGGTTGACATATGTATATATTATAAAACTATTTTTCATATGGTTTGTGGTAATACGATATGCTTTAAATATATGTGTAAAGTATGGTTGAATATGTACATAGCTATTGTCATCTTTCTTGTACGCATGTGTTTAGACGTATATATAAAAGCTTATATTTATAATCCCATGTCCATAAAACATAGTTTTCATTCCATATAATGTCTTAGTATTTGATGTTTGGTTTCCTTTATTTGTATTATTATTTCATGCCTTTATTTATATTTATCATGCTTTTGCTTATTAGAGTTGTCTTATAAATTTGCATTCGAATATTAAATTATGTTAATGCGATGTCTTTTTATTCGGAAGTAAATGCGGCCAGTATCAACGTAGTGATGGTGGTCTTGCGATTTACTTTCGAACAACGGGGCCCTTGAAATAGACTCGCATGTCTAATCGAGTTTTAATTTAATCGTCACTTTAATTTAGAAAGTTCGACATTAACAAAGCGGTAATTATTTTTTTTCTTTTTATGGTACCAATTTTTGGACGGTGTGGGGGTGCCAAAACCTTCCCCATTTGTAACGAATCCCGAACCCATTTTTATCGAATCTCTGGATTTTAGGGTGTCCAGCCTACCCTAGTGGCCAATGGCGACTCTAAGTTTTATTGTTTTTCAAAAGCACGAATTTTTAAAGTGTCCGACTCCAAATATTTTTCAAAGCAAAAAACTAAAGGAAACCTACTACTCCTTTTTTAGCGATCCCATACATTTGAAACTTTTTTAAAGTGCCCAATCAAGAACTGAATATTTGACTTACAAGGTCTGTATAACTCTACCCCGAGAACTTGATTCAAAGCCAAACCCGGAATGCTCAATTAGAAGGAAGGGTTAGGGAGCTAGATTAGTCCCTTCATGAATACCGGGCTAGAAATGGCTTTCTTAAGCTCCAAGCTACTCGACAAAAAGAATGAAACACTCCAAGATCAGATTGAGACATTAGAGGCCACAGTCCAAAATTACATCGAAAGAATTGTGGTTCTTGAAGAAGCCGTCGAGAGAGGAAACAATTATTGGTTAAGGCGCCTTCGCGATGCTACTTGCATGATTCAAGACCGAGATCAGTATGACACTGACCTGACAGTGCAAGTACAAGAAGTCACCCAACACGTAAGGAATCTAGCCAACGAAGCCGAAGCCCTTCTTTCTTTTGTAGCTCCAGACATGGAGGAGGCACCCAGGTTCATTCAGTTGCTCGAAGCTATTGAAGGGTTAGGAGTTAGAGTCATGGCATATCTATAGGAGTTTACCTTTCTTTGTAATGAGAACCTTTTAATCTGTGATGAAAGTTGTTCAAGGGCGATCACCAACGGAATCAATTCCTTTACTTGCATACATCCACGTATTTTAGTTGTTCCATGCATTGCATAAAGTATATATCATACAATAAATAATTAAACAATAAGATTAATTGTGGGGGGTTTCGTGACAGTAATTAAAGACTCCACACTCACACTTTCTCAATGGCAAATGGAAGACAGTTTTGCTAAAGCGAAAACAAATTTGAGAAGGGCATTCATCTCAAAAAATAGAGAGAGCAAAGGGAGGACTTCGAGCCAGTACAGCTTCAGAAATATGAACGGCCTAGTACCTAGGGTGGATAAGCTTGAGGAGCTCCAAGAACTGTTGGATGGAAATCAAAAAGAGATAATGGCATATGTGAAGAAGTTCCAAGAGGAAGCTATGGGGCAAATAAATGAACTAAGGGGCATGATGGCTACAATAACCAAAGGAAAGGGTTTGACTGAAAACCCGTTCATACAAGGGAATTTTGGAAAGATAAATGAGAGTTGGAATTACGAATCTATGGAGGAAAATATTCTATCTTATAAAGACCAAGCCATTGTCAATCAGTATGAGGTAGTCCGTACTGCGTCTGGATGCCCCATCGAGTTGGTTTTGAATAGGATTGAAAATTCTCTTTTGAAAATATGGTCTTCACCAACCAATAGAGAACTGGCCTAGGAGTAATTTAAAAAGATAGATTATGGGATTGGCAACACGAGCACCTATGTAGCCCCTAGGAAATTGACGATCTCTTCACCCCAGACCGTTTTTGAAAAGGTGCAATGTCTGAATAAAAAGGAGACTAGGGGTCCCAAAGAGGAGATACAAAAAAAGTCTTTTACCCCTCTACCGATCTCATACACAGAGTTGTACTTGCCGCTATACAAGGCCGATCTAGTTCGACCATGTTTTGTTACTCCTTTTCAACCACCTTATCCCTCGTGGTACGATGCTAACACACATTGTGAGTACCACGCCAGAGTAAGGGGACACGCGATAGATAATTGCATAGCATTAAAGAAAGTGATCTAGAACATGATAAACGCCGGAGTCCTGAAGTGTGAAGGGTTTAACGTGGAAAATAAGCCATTACCAAGCCACAGAGGTTAGGACGCAAGCGTTTTTCAAGGGGTAGATGTAAAAAAAGGGGGAAGAAGAAAATGCCTGTCATCCCTCTACCGGTTTCCTACACCAAGTTGCTTCCCATACTTATTGAAAAGAAATTGTTGACCCCTATCCCATCCAGGCCAAAGGGTCCTCCCTATCCTAGGAATTATGATATCAATACAGTGTGTGACTACCACATGGGGAGTACAGGCCATAGGACAGAAAATTGTGGAGCATTGAAGAACAAGGTCCAGGGTCTAGTTGAAGACGGTCTGTTAAAGTGGTAAGAGAAAGAATGTTAGGGGTGAGTTGTGGGAAGGTGTTGATATCCCTTTGAATTACTCATTGTGCTCGTTTCTTTTGTAGTGATGCATCAAACCAACTTTGCTACTGTTTGCCCGAAAGTAGCAAGGATTTTGTTAAGGGCGTATATTATGTTTGCTTTTGTTTCTCATTTCAATGTAAGGATGCATCTTTTAATCAAGTATATATGTGTATATTCTTTCTTACTCTCGTAGACCCCCGAATATCACGTGCACAATGTGGCATTGATTCTAATAAATGATCAATCGAATGTTGTGATCACGATAAAGTATGATTTCCTACTCAGCCCCCTCTGGTCGGTAAAGCGCGAGACGTAAGATTACTACTCCTTCGATGATGTTCGATGATAAAAAAATATCCTAAGAAAGACTAATGGAACAGTTTGAATGTGGGAATTCTTTAATAAAAAATCTGTCAAGAAATAAATCATTAATGGAGTTGGGGAGAACAAATCTAATAAGGAACTAGATTCCACATGTTCAGTACCCTAGCATCAGAGATAAATCTTTAAAATCAATGAACAATCAAATAAGTCTCGGAGCATCCTGATGGAGCTGTGGGGAGGAGAACAAATCTAATAAGGAGCCATGCTCCACCTGTTCAATACCCTAGCGTCAGATATGACTCTTTGAAGGCACTGGCACAATATTAATTGCAATTGGAAGAATACACTTGTACTAAATTCTCAGTTTGATATTTTTGCACTCAATATGTTAAAATAATTCAAAAAAATTGTAACATATTTTGGAGAAAAACAATGAGAACTAGAATGAGTAGTTTTCGAACAGATCAAGAAAATACCATAATCATGAGGATAAATCGAGCAATCTGGAAGGAATTTCACAACTTTAAATATCGCCACAACATTTAAAGGCGAGTTATTTTTCACCTGGGGATTGAATCTAAGCCGCTCTTGCATTTGATATCCGGGGCATTCTATTCTTTTTCTATTGATTTTGATTTTGTATATTAATCCAAAAAGCATCCTTTGTTGAAACGTTAATTGGAAAACTGGCATAGATGAAAAAAATAGAAAAGAAAAAAGAGAAAAAAAGAGAAAGAAAAATAAAAGAAAAAAGAGAAAAAAGAAAGAAAAAGAGAGAGAGAATGAAAGGGAAAATAAAAATGGGAGAAATGAATCGGAAGAATAAGGTTTCTTTGTATTATTTCAAAAATAAAATTCGGGGATAGAGACGTACATGATCGACCAAACATCGATGACTCGTCAATGATCCAGAAAAGAATGATAGCAAGCCTTGGTATGCTACATGGTTCAAAGACTCAAAGTGAGTGTTTGTCGCAATGCCTTGATTGATTTAAAAAATGAAGATTGAATCTTATCGAAGAAATTTTGAGAACTAGGGAGCATGTTTTTGTCCTACCGTTGCTATAGAAGAAAGATTATCCTGTTGGGTCAGAGGTAAAAAATAACAACCAAACCCGAAGGCAAGATAAGTTATTACTAAGATCCAGAAAGAAGAAAATTGTTCTTCTGCATGGCTTCTGGATAGAGTTTTAGGTCAAGGATGTACATGGTCGACCTAATACAAAACCCGTCAGTGATCCTAAAGAGAATAAAACCAGATTCAGTGCGCTGCACAGTTCAATGACTCAACTTCATTGTATCTGCAAAATGATGATTGAGTTTTATTGAATGAATGAAAGTTTGGAGATTTTGGGGGCATGTTTATAGCCCGACATTGAGATAGAATAAAGATCGTACCGATAAGTCAAGACCAAATAATAGACAAACCCAAGGGCAAAGATCTAGAAGCTGAAGAATATGTCTCTGTATAGCTTCAAGAATGAAGTTTTAGGTATACGTGGTTGACCTAGCATGAAAGAATAATTTGTCAGAAATTGTATTAAGAATAATAGCATGATTTTATATGCTAGACAATTCAAAGATTCATGGAAAATTTCCACCATAACATGTCATATGTCTCAAACTATTGAAGACTTGGGACCTTGTGGAAAATTAAGGAAGATTTAGGGATCTTGGGGGCATGATGTTCACCCCAACGTCAAGATAGAAAAAGGCTCATGGTGGAGAGTATTAGAAAGGGTAACGGTTGAGCCCAAGATTGAGCAAGGGAAATATCACAAGAAGGAAAATGATGGATTTTGTATTACCATCGTAGGGCAACAATGTCCTTTCAGATTGAGGCAAAAGTTGAAGATTCAGTAAAGATAGAAGAAATACTTTGAAAATTAGACCTTAAACACAATACGGAAAGCTAGAAATTTGGGGGGCATAGTGCTCACCCCAATGTTGAGAATGAAGAGACTCGTCATGAAGGGTCATGGAAGAGACAACATTTAATCCCAAGTAAAGTGGGGGCAACGATTCAGAGTTGAACTTCTGGAAGTGGCAGACGGTGTTCTGACCAATGCAAGCTAGCAACACCCTTTCAAGAAGGGACAAAAAATGAGGATTCTACAAAGAAAAAGGGCCCATGGGAGCTAAGGGTGACCGACCAGAAAGCAAGAGTTTTTCCCAAACAAATTTAAAACTGACTTCTACTCATGCATCATTTGTAGCTAGACGTCCTTATGTTAGGAGCATGCTAATTCATACCATCATAGAATTTTGTTTATTTTAAACAGGTATTTGAAGATTAATAAAGGATTTGATCTATAGCTTCACGAGAAGAGAAGTAGATCTCAGAAAAGAATCAAGAGTCCTTTGACTTACATAATTAAGATTTCTAATGATCTTCCAATCCCTGGTTATTCTTGAATGGTGTACACCTTTTTATGCCAGAGCGATCCAAAATTAGGGCGTAGTAAAGATTCCCTTTGGTAGCCATGTCGGCGTGAATCCAACTTTTAAAGATTTCCTTTTGCCTCGTGTGAAGAGGACTTCGATGAGAAAGATTCTACATAGGAGGGCCCATAATGTCAAAGATTTCAAAGCAAGTGAAATAGATAATCTTAGCTCGGGGATTTCAGGCGATGAACTTTCAGACTCACAATATCAGGATTTTAGAAGCAAATGAGGTAGATACCCATAGATCAAGAATTTTCAGATAGGAAAGTTAAAAAGCCTATCCATCCAGGCTCATGGGGAATGGACACCTTCATTTGGAGAAAGTTATTTGGTATGTCCGTTACCACTTCAGAAGGATATGCCATTTTGTTTTCGCCACTCCAGGAAAGCAAGTTATCTGGTTTGTCCCTTGCCACTTCAGAAGGATATGCCATTTTGTTTTTGCCACTCCGGGAAAGCAAGAAATCTGGTTTGTCCATTGCCACTTCATAAGGATATGCCATTTTGTTTTCACCATTCCGGGAAGGCAAGATTCTACTATGTCCATTGCCATTCTAGAATGACATGCCATTTTGTTTTCGTCACTCTGGAAAACCAAGTTATCTGGTCTGTCCATTACCACTTTGGAAGGATATGCCAGTTTATTTTTGCCACTCTGGAAAGTAAGTTATCTGGTCTGTCCATTGCCACTCCGGAAGGACATGCCAGTTTGTTTTCACCACTCCGGGAAAGTAAGTTATTTGGATTTGTTCACTACAGCTTCGGAGGAATGAGTCGTTTGAAGTTCTGGTTTGTCCGTTGCCACTCCGGGAGGACATGCCAGCGCTATCTAGTTTGTTTTCGCCACTCTGAGGAAGCAAGTTATTTGGATTTGTTCACTGCTGCTTCGGAGGAGCAAATCGTCTAACAAGAAAGTTGGATAAAATTAGTGCTTATGGTATTTTCTTTATTCTTGTTCTACAAGGATAAGCAAAGAGGGGCAACTGTAATCACTAATTTTATCTGGGGTATTAACCCGTTTTTTTTTATTTTTTTGAATAATGGGCTTTGGTTTTTATTTTATTTTATATTACTTAGTATAATTATTATTAAGGCAAAAAAACCAAAATATTATTATTATTATTATTTATTATTAGTATTACTATACTATGTTATGTGTCATTATATACAAAAAAAACCCAAAAATACTATTAATATTATTTACTACTATCTTCAAAATTAAAATCCCAAAAATTATTATTAGTATATTCGGTTAACGCAATTATTATATTTATTACTATTATATATTAATCTATGATTTGAAAAAGAAAAACACAAAAAAATATTATTATTACTTGTTTTAATTAGTATTATTATATTAATATTTTTTATTATTATTACTATTATTCGATTTGCGTTATTATTTTCTTATACTACTATTAGTATTATATATACTATTATTTATTATATTATATAATTATTATTATTAAACAAATATAAAAACAAAACAAACTATTAAGTAAATATAATAAAAAAGCCCAAAGTTTTTAATTAACAGTCTATTTTACAAAATTCCAAAAATATTAAATTACAAGCTGGCCCGTTTAATAAGGCCCAATTTAGTCTAACCCTAATTTGCCAAAACCCTAATGCTCCCATTTTTTGCGCAGCCGGCTCCCAACCGTTAGATCTGGGGTAGATCTAACGGCCCAATATCAAGGCATGGAAGATTCCAGAGCCTCCACGCGCGCACGTGCCCGTCCTTTCATCAGCCCAGCCGCGCGTAGAGTTCACCACCCGACCTTTCGTCTCCCAAGCTGCGTGTGAAGTTCACCGTTTGACTCTTCAGCCTCCTCTAACTGTCCAGATGATTGCATAGGCATTCTGGCCATCTGATCAAGGATCGAATCTGAGCCGTCCATCCATCCTTGATCCAACGGCCACGATAGAGCCTTGCTCCCCAAGTCAGTTCTCCCTCTGGTCCCCCTCCCTCTCTGGCGGCCAAGTAACACAAGAAAATAAAGAAACAATGTCAGATGGTAAAGCACAAGAACACAGAGCATCAGAAGACTAAAAATAGCAAAAACACCTCAGAGACAAGCCGACATGACAGAAGATGCAAGCGTATACAAACAAATAATGGAAGATATCAGCAAAAGGAACCAATCAAAATTTTTTATTTCGATGTAAATCATCAAAGGCCAATTATAAAAACCCACAAGATTACTTTGTAAAAACCCATTCGGGAATTGACAGAAATCATATACAAAAAAGAGGCTTTAAGGTATTTTCTTTGCTTTCTAGTGGATGCATCTCAAGCAAACCAGAAAAACACAAAAAATAGCAAATAAAGGTTAGGGTTTCGTTTTATTTTACCTTCGTGACAGTTCATTTTCCCTCGCAACGTTGCCCCTCCTCACTGATGATAAGCTTTTCGTCCTCCTCGAGGCCATGTATTATGAATCGGTAGAGGAGCAAGGGTTGAAAAGTGGGTTTGAAATTAGATTTGGGGTCTTAGTTTTTTAAGGGTTTTAAATGAAAGGAAGATTCTTTGGGATTCTGGTTTTAGATCTGGCTTAAAGGCGAAAGGGGGAGACTTTTTGGCTTGTTTAAAGGTTCGCCGGCCGCCGTCGAGCGGCGGCCGACATGGCAGTGACGTGTTTCTGGGTCTGCTAAACCCTAGTAGAGCAAATGAGAAAAGGGGGGAGAGTCTGAGGACTCGTTTTTAGCCAAAAGAAGAAATTTGTGGCTGAAATGGCCCATTATATTATTTCAAGATTTTAAAAAGACTTTTTTTACGAAATAAAACCCTCCGTGCCTCTGTAATTACGAGATGAGAGGTTTTCGTGTTTTAAAATTGCTCTCCGGACTGAATTGAAACTTTTAAGAAAAGGGTTTATATCCCTCAAGTCCTTCCGCATTACTGTTAAAACTTTCTGGCCATTCCTCCTCTTCAAATTTCGTCCCCAGTCCCTGAAGGAATTTTCAAAATTGCAATCTCATCCCCTATCTAGATTTAATTCGAATTTAGGTGGTTTAATACCTCTTTTAGTCACTAAAATTTCACTCCGTGTTTAGTTTGGTCCAAAATCCAGTGGGGAAATCCTATTTTCCCTCATTTCTTTTTGCTTGGCTTCCGTTCTACCCCTACATTTCATGTTTAATTTTTGTCTTGCATTGCATTTCCTTCATATTTTAATCCCTTTTGTTATGTTTAAATGTTATTTATTTCACTTGTTTGTTTAGATTTTATGTCTTTTCGTTCGATTTTGTTCGTATTTGCATCCTTGTACATTGTATGTATTTTTGTAGATTATGTGTACTGGCCATGCGAAATGTATACGTGTTTGTATGCCTTTTTCTCGGCATCTTGTGTACGTAGTATTATAGCGTATATTTTACTTTATATATATACTCATAAACGTAACTTTTTTATACTAATTTGTATTTGTATATGTTACTATGTTTTTCACATATGCTATATATTAGTCTTATTTAGTTTATATGTATAATATTTGTTAATATGTATTACGTAAGATATAATAGTATATATTATTTGTGTATAGTATAGAACGTATAATATGTGTATACTGTTAAGTGGTAAAGATATGTGTGTGGATATGTGAATATTATGATTTGATAAGTATGTATTATATAGTATAAGATATACGGTTGACATATGATATATTATAAAACTATTTTTCATATGGTGTGTGGTAATATGATAGGATTTACATATATGTGTAAAGTATGGTTGAATATGTACATAGCTACTGTCATCTTTCTTGTACGCATGTGTTTAGACGTATATATAAAGGCTTATATTTGTAATCCCATGTCCATAAAAACATAGTTTTCATGCCATATAATGTCTTAGTATTTGTTTGTTTGGTTTCCTTTATGTGTATTTTTATTTCATGCCTTTATTTATATTTATCATGCTTTTGCTTATTAGAGTTGTCTTATAAATTTGCATTCGAATATTAAACTATGTTAATGTGATGCCTTTTTGTTCGGAAGTAAATGCGGCCAGTATCAACGTAGTGATGGTGGTCTTGCGGTTTACTTCCGAATAACGGGGCCATTGAAATAGACTCGTATGTATAATCGGGTTTTAATTTAATCGGCACTTTATTTTAGAAAGTTTGATATTAACAAAGCGGTAATTTTTTTTCTTTTTACGGTACCAATTTTTGGGCGGTGTGGGGGTGCCAAAACCTTCCCCCATCCGTAACCGACTCCCGAACCCATTTTTATCGAATCTCTGGTTTTTAGGGTGTTTGGCCTACCCTAGTGGCCGATGTTGACTCCAAGTTTTATTGTTTTTCAAAAACATGAATTTTTAAAGTGTCCGACTCCAAATATTTTTCAAAGCAAAAAACTAAAGGAAACATACTACTCCTTTTTTAGCGATCCCATATATTCGAAACTTTAAAACATCGAAACTTTTTTAAAATTTTAAATTTCAGAAAAAGGTCGCTACATAAATAGGGGCAACCATTTCACTCCAAATTCATCCCAACATCCATCCATCTCTCCCATTTTTTCTCTTCTCCTATTTGTAACATTTGAGAATTCTTAGGAATTCTATTTGTTTGTATCATTTTGGTATTAGTGAAGTTATCATCATGTGATGGTGCCCGAGGAGTAGACGACATTTTCGTCGAACCTCGTAAATTCAGTGTGTTCTCTCCATTATTTAATTTGCTTGTTTATTATTGGGTTTTTCCTTTGGATTTCAATATTCAATAGCTGACTAGTTTGTCTGCTGTGCAAATTTTGGTAGCTTCGATCTTGACATTTCAGCTCAGATTTGAACCTGTGTTCGTGTGGGAAATAACCCGGTTTCTCCAACAATTGGCATTAGAGCTTCAGTGAAGGTTATTTGGTTGCTCGATTTCTGCAAAGAAGTGTGGTATTATGACAATGCATGTTTAGGAAAGTTCTGGCTATGAAAGACTTGGTATTTAAGCGATCCGTGTGATCTACCTCTCTTTCCTGGGAACTTACCTGGTGCAGTGTTTCAATGTCCAGTTTGTGCTGTTGAATATTGTTCGTTGCCATGGCAAAAGATAGGTCAATTGGTGCATCAAGCTCTTCCTCTGTGCCGATGAGGAGGATGATGTCAAATGCAAACTTTTTGGTGGAGTTGTTTGATGGATCCTGTCATTTCGGCATGTGGCAAGGTGAGGTGCTAGACTCTTTATTCCAACAAGGTCTAGACATTTCCATTGAGGAACAAAAACCCGAAGATATGGTGGAGAAAGATTGGAGAACAATCAATCATATAGAGTGTAGTACGATTCGATCTTGTCTTTCCACAGAGCAGAAGTATGGCTACAAGAATGAAACTTTTACAAGCAAACTTTGGAAAGCGTTAGAGGAAAAGTTTCTAAAGAAAAGCTCTTAGAATCATCTTCACATGAAGAAAAGATTGTTCAAATTTGATTATCAGCTAGGCACCAGTATGAATGAACACATCACTGACTTCAATAAGTTAGTGGCTGTAACCCCCTCGACCCGGCCTAGTCGCAAGACCGAACCGAGCAAGCTACATTAGGTTTACTGAGGTAAACTGGAAAGATTAACCTTTAAACACGACCATTTTTTTTCTTTTATCTTGTCTATATGCGTTAAAGCTTTCCTACATGATAATTCTGTTCATAGGTGATCACTAATCTCAATCGCACATCGTAACGATATCCAATTGACCACGAACACAAAATAGGGACCAAAACAAAATTTCAGCAACTTTAAAGGGCTTTTCTTACTTTTAAGTTATCAACCTTTAATTAAGTTCATTTCATGCTTGCATGCCAAAAATCAGCTTCAAACAATCATTTATGCCCAAATAATTGGCTAAACAAGAATCAGGGACTAAAATGGAAGAAAACAGAAATTGCCTCAATAGGACATTAATAGAATTAACGACCCCCATATCGATACGGTATGACCCGTATTGATACGGTTGTGAACTTGCCATTTCGATACGGCTCGTCTCGTACCGGTACACCATTTCGAGTATAAGATATGTTTTAGAAGTTCTTGCATACCGTACCGATACGGTTCAATTAGTGTTTTGGTATGCAGCATTGTTATATCCCGTACCGATATGGTTCCATTGGTGTTTCAGTAAGCGGGCTCCATTTCAAAAATACGATATTCCAGTAACCACATAACGTTTCGATACACCCCTTCTTGTACCGATACACCTTGGCCAATTATGCCTAGCCGTACCGATACGGTCCCTAGCGTATCGGTATGCCTGGGCCTGTAATGTCAAATTTAGCTGGTTTTTCAAACAATTCTAGATGCAATTGGCCCCTAACAACTTGTGAACATACATATCAACCCTTTATTATACACAATCTAACATTTAAACCAAATTAGGCAACCACAACAACATTATGCTACCAAAGGATTACTCTAGAGGCTTATTTCCTAAACCATTTTGCCAAACATACCAAAATGCACAATTAGACCATTCTCAACATAAGCAACATACCAACACACTCAACATAGCATACTAAACTTGTTCCAACCAGCACAATATGGCAAACCAAAAGGAAACTCTAGATGCATCCCTAGTCATCCATCTAGCCTCAACTTTAGACAAGAACAACATCAAATTGAGCAACATATAACCATCATCAAAAACCAGCATAGAAACACATTTAAATCCACAATGAAACAAATGTGCATCTCCCCAAAATCCATGGTGAACACATTGCCTTATTAACCGGAAACATAAACCGAGTGCATACTCAAAAGTAGTTTATCCCTTGGATCCTACCTTGCCTTTGCTGCCCCGAACTTTAATACTCTGTATCATTAGGAAAAGAGAGCGTAAGCACACATGCTTAGTGAGGATGCTCATAAACAATTATGCATAAAACCATTTAAAAACCACATGCTTGCTTTTCTCAAAACATGCTTACAACGTAAGCATTTTTCCATGATTCCAACCGAATCAAAACATAATAACCTTTATAACATCATAAACAATCCATGCTTGAATTCCAAAGCATTTTTACAAACCATGCTTATATTCCCAAAGCATTATAAACAAGGTTCAACACATGAACTTTCACATATATTGGCATTTATAGTGACCCGGATAGACTACCTCTATCTCATACACATATCGGATACACAGATCTCTCACACCATGCCTAGTTAAACCGCATGATATCCTAAACCTTGCCTAGTTAAACCGCAAGATTTGACACCCTCGCCTAGTTAAACCGCAAGATTTGACACCCTCGCCTAGTTAAACCGCAAGATTTGACACTTGCCTAGTTAAACCGCAAGAGTACCGAACTTGCCTAGTTAAACTGCAAGATCACCATCGATTTGGGTTGCCTAGCCCAAATGATGTCCCAACAGTCCGAGTGGCCTAGTTAAACTGCCATACCTCAAGGAACCATGACCACGATCGATTTTGTTCATATTTTATAGTGCACTTTTAATCCTATAGCATGCCAACTATATCCGATTGTTTTCTCACCTTGTCACATAGCCAATATATCATTTACAAAACCATTTACTTACTGTTTTACAATGCATTTCATAAAATACCACATATGCACATCTCATTGCCAATGCAATAACACCATTCCCATCCGGAATGAAAACCAATGCTCACTAGCATTTAATATACTTTTAAACCCCGACATATGTACTCAAAATCATGCATTACCAGTAAGTAAATCATACCGTGTTTATCACCAAACATGCAAACAACATGCTCATATCTAAACCGATATTCAAGAGCAAAATAAGGGAAACTTACTTCCGAGCTTAGGTAACTGTCTCACGCTTACCCTAAACTCCCAAAACCTTTACAAACCTTTGTAAAGCAATTAAAACCAGTTTCCACTCGCCGATATGCTTCGCCTTTCTTGCCAACGCAGAACAAGCTCCCGGCAAGCAACTAGACAATGTCAAGCTTCGTCGCCTTGATTATCCCCTGTTTTAAACACATACAACCAGAGGAAAAATGCATTAAAATGCATTCAAACCATTGCCTAACAACAATCTCCCGCAACTCCCAAGTTGCCCACTCAAAAACCATCCGAAACATATCGAAAACACCACCAAACGTTTCCAAAACTTAACCCAGCCATAAAAGAACAATTCAAGCCTTCAGTCAACATCTAAAAACATCCAAAAACCCTTTCCTAACATCCTTTTACCTCCAGCAAAGATTAAACTCGAATATCACCACAATAACTCAAAACTAGCAACCTAACTAATTAGAGATTCAAGAGTTTTGGGATTCTATTGATAAAAACAACTTATCAACATCAAAATACATCCAAAACATATATTAAATCCATCTCAATTACTGGAAATCAAATCCACTTCGAAAATCACCATGATTCATCCAAATTTCCAAAATACCTCAATCAAACATGGATAAAACATTAAAACCCCATTACAAATGATAAATCAAGGATAAAATACTTGGGAATATCAATAAAGAGCCATTTAATAGAGGAGATCACAGACCTTACCCCTGTTATGTGATTTCTCCCTCAATTGGCTTGTTAAAAGCTAAGAAAATACAAGATTTCAATGAGATTTTGCAAAACAAAGTTAAAGGAACAAATTAAAATCAATAATCTGAGTGAAATGAGTTCTTTACCTCTGGATTTTGATAAAACTCTGAGTGTTTGGAAGGAAAGAAGTTGAGAGAAAAAGTTTAGGAAAAAGTTACGTAAAATTCTTATAAAAGCTAATAACTAACTTTAGATATTTACTCCATTTTAACAACCTTTTAAAACACATGATTAAAATGATTTAATTAAAGGGAGAAACCACCAGCAAACACTTGGTAGATTAGCTGCTTGAGGATTCTAAGGATTTGACCTTTTTTATTCTAGTCAGTTAAAACAATTTTCAAAAATCGCATTTTAGTCACTAACACAAAATATCATATTTTCGATTTCCATTTTCCAAAATTGAATTCACCAAAAATTAATATATATTAAAAGATGATGTTTAACTATTTTTCCATATTTTTATCTTACCGAAAGATATACGGTCCCAAATCTAACTCGAATCTCTAACCCGATCCACCGGACCGTCAAATAAACCTCAAAACTGCTAAGCCTAAAATCGGGGTGTTACAGTGGCAGATTTGTTGGGTATGGCTGAAACTTTCAAAGATGAAGATTTGGCTTTAATGTTGTTATCATCTCTTCCAAATGAATTTGAGCACCCTGAAATAATACTACTTCGTGGAAAGGATGAAGTAACCTTGAAAGAAATAACTATTACTCTGTATAGTTACGAGCTCGGAAAGAAAAACAAGATGGAGAGCAAGTACAATACAGTGGAGGCCATGGTGGTAAGAGGTCACTCAAAAAGCCAAAAACTAAAGAGAAGAGGGAGATCAAAGTCAAAGTCCAAACTTGGGAAAGATGAATGCGCCTTTTGTCACGAGAAAGGTCATTGGAAGGAAAATTGCCCGAAGCTAAAGAAGAAAGGAAAAGCTGCTCCAGATGTATGCATTGCAGAGCATGATTCTAGTGAATCTGAAATATCATTGGTTCCTTCATCATCGACATTCCGTTTAGACGAGTGGATATTGGATTTGGGTTGTACCTATCATATGTCCCCTAATCGAAGTGGTTCCTCGATTTAGTAGAACTAAATAGAGGAGTTGTTTATATGGGCAATGACAACACCCGTAAAACTGTTAGGATAGGTTTAATCTGATTGAAGAATCAAGATGGATCAACTAGAGTTTTGGCTGATGTCCGATGTGTGCCTAATTTGAAGAAAAATCTCATCTCGTTGGGAGCTTCAAAATCTAAAGGCTCAGTCATCACTATGAGAGATGGAGTTTTGAAAGTCACATCGGGCGCACTTGTGATAATGAAGGTCATCAGGAAAAATAACTTGCATTACTACCAAGGTAGTACAATTATTGGAGCAGTAACAACAGCTTTCGGTGGAGACAAATTGGATTCTACTCAATTGTGGCATATGTTGTTGGGACACGCTGGTGAGAAATCCTTGTAAATTCTGGCAAAGCAAGGATTATTGAAAGGTGCAAAGGCTTGTAAGTTAAACTTTTGTGAGCATTGTGTTCTGGGAAAGCAGAAGAAAGTGAAATTCAGCACCGCTATCCATAATACGAAAGGTATTTTGGATTATGTTCACTCAGATGTGTGGGGTCCTTCTAAAATAGCGTCGTTGGGAGTAAAACACTATTTTGTAACTTTTGTTGACGACTATTTCCGGAAGACTTTGAATGTATACAATGAAGTCTAAAGATGAAGTGCTCAAAGTTTTCCTAAAGTGGAAACATATGATCGAGAACCAAACTGACAAGAAGATTAAACAACTTTAGAACGGACAATGAAGGGGAATATAGAACTGATCCGCTCTTTGATTTTTTAGAGGAACACGGTATTGTTCGACACTTTACTGTTAGACATACACCACAACAGAATGGGGTGGCACAGCATATGAATCGAACACTACTTGAGAAAGTTTGATGTATGTTGTCCAATGCTGGGTTGGGTAAGCCATTTCGGGTTGAGGCTGTGACATATGTTGTCCATCTCATCAATCGTCTACCGTCATCGGTAATTGGAGGAAAAACACCATTAGAGGTATAGTCTAGAATACCCGCTACAGATTATGATTCCTTACATGTATTTGGATCCAGTGTTTATTATCATGTGAAGGAGTCAAAGCTTAATCCTAGAGCAAAGAAAGGTCTCTTTATGGGAATCACCTATGAAGTGAAGGGATTTCATCTTTGGTGTTTAGACACAAAGAAGATAATTTGTAGCAGAGATGTTACCTTTGATGAATCTGTTATGTTGAAGAAGGTAATAAATGGAGATGTTCAGACAAGTAGTACTGCACAATAGATGGAACATACCCCAAAACAGGTGAAGTTTCAAAAGACGGTGATTAGTCCAGAAATTGATTTATTGATTCTCCAACTCCAATAGAGGAATCAGAAGATGAATAGGTTCAAACCTAAGAACTATTGGAGACACCAAAACCGCTTGCAGTTACAAGGCCAAGGAGAGAATTTGTAGACCTGCTCGATTTAAAACTACGGTGGCCTATTCCTTTCAGTTGTTGATGATGATATCCCTGTCACTTATCAAGAGCAATGCAAAGTTTAGAAAGTGACAAGTGGAAAAGCGCCATGGATGAAGAAATGCAGTATCTTTAAAAGAACAACACTTGGGATTTGGCGTATTTACCATAAGGTAAAAGGACAATTAGATGCAAGTGGGTATTTGCAAAGAAAGATGGATCTTCCGGCAAGAATGATATTTGCTACAAGGCGAGATTGGTAGCTAAAGGCTATGCTCAGAAAGAGGGAATCGACTACAATGAAGTATTTTCCCCTGTTGTGAAGCATTCCTCCATTAGAATATTGTTGGCCTTGGTAGCATAGTTGAATTTGGAGCTAGCTCAACTTGATGTAACGATGATTTTCTTGTAGGTGATCTGGAAAAGGAGATCTATATGTCTCAGCCAGAAGGATACAAGGATACTGGTGGTGAAAAATGGGTTTGTAAGCTGAACAAATCGCTATATGGATTGAAACAATCTCCAAGGCAGTGATACAAGTGATTTGATAGCTTTATCGGGAGGCAGAGGTACACAAGAAGTAAATATGACCATTGCGTGTATTTGCGAAAGCTACAAGATGAATCTTTTATTTATCTCCTCTTGTATGTTGATGATATGCTAATCGTTTTAAAGAGTCAACAGGAGATAGACAAATTGAAGGCTCAGTTGAATCAATAGTTCAAGATGAAAGATCTAGGTGAGGCCAAGAAGATTCTCGGCATGGAGATAAGTAAAGACAAATAGAGAGGCAAGCTTTGTTTGACTTAGAAGAAATATCTAAAAAGGTATTACAATGTTTTGGCATGAATGAAAACACAAAACATGTAAGTACCTCCACTTTCTTCTCATTTTAAACTTAGTTCTCAATTATCTCCTAAAACTGATGAAGAGCAAGAATATATGGTAAAAGCTCCATATGCTAATGTAGTATGGAGCTTGATGTATGCGATGGTGTGTACGCGGCCTGACATTTCACAAGCAGCTGGAGTTGTGAGCAGGTACATGCATGATCATGGAAAAGGACATTGGCAAGCTATGAAATGGATTCTACAGTATCTCCAGCAAACTGTAGATGTTGGTTTAATGTTTGAGCAGGATGAAACATTTGGTTAGTTTGTGGTTGGATATGCTGATTCCAACTATGCTAGTGATTTGGATAAGCGTCGATCTACTACTGGTATTTGTTTACTCTAGCAAAAGCCCCAGTGAGTTGGAGGTCTACTTTATAGTCAACGGTGACTTTGTCAACTACAGAGGCAGAGGACATGGCAGTTTCAGAAGCTGTTAAGGAGGCGATTTGGCTTAACAGATTGTTGGAAGACTTGGGAGTTGTTCAAATTCACATTAGTCTCTATTGTGACAGCCAGAGTGCTATTCACTTAGCGAAAAATCAAGTCTACCATTCAAGAACCAAGCACATCGACGTGAGGTATCACTTTGTGCTGGAGATTTTTGAAAAAGGAAAGATTATACTTCATAAGATTGTGACGGTAGAAAATATTGCAGATATGTTGACCAAAGTGGTAACATCAATCAAGTTCAATCATTGTTTGAACTTGATTAACATCTTGCAAGTTTCAGCACCTTCGGGTGTATGACGCTCGTGAGCGTATTTAGAGGCACTACAAAAGATAACGTTTGGGGGAAAGAAGAATTTGAAGAGCTTGATGAATTCAAGCCAAGGTGGAGATTTGTTGAATTTGTGGCTTGAAAGGTCAAGCATTGTGGGCACCGAATTTGACAAATAGATTTGTCAGAAACTGGTGCAGCAAATGAAGAAAAAAGAATGGTTGCACCGAATGGCAATTAATGCACCGAAATTTGATTTGCAAATTAGCAATGGGAAAATTGTTTTTTGACAATTGAATTGTTAGGTTATTTGGGAGTTGGTCCTTATAGCTCAACTATAAATAGGGGCAACCATTTCACTCCAAATTCATCCCAACATCCATCCATCTCTCCCATTTGTTTCTCTTCTCCCATTTGTAATATTTGAGAATTCTTAAGAATTCCATTTGTTTGTACCATTTTGGTATTAGTGAATTTATCATCATGTGGTGGTGCCCGAGGAGCAGACGACATTTTCGTGTATTCTCTCTATTATTTAATTTGCTTGTTTATTATTGGGTTTTTTTCATTGGGTTTCAATATTCAATAGTTGACGGGTTTGTCCGCTGTACAAATTTTGGTAGTTTCGATCTTGACATTTCAACTCAGATTTGAAGTTTCATTTGTTTTTTGTTCTTCCTCGCAAGTTACTTTTTTCTGGTGCATTAACTTTGAAACTAGTGACCATGGGCTCGATTTTGATGCAGCCTCTGGCCCTGAAATAAAGGACAACAAGGATTCTAGAACGTTGACTGTTACTGCTTCTACTTGCTTTAAGTTTCTAATCACGGCTCCGGTCTCACCATCTTTGCTAAGTTTATTCTCCATATGCTTCAAGTTCTTCAAGGCTTTGCAGATTGCCTTTCTCACTGCCTTCCTAGAGGTTAAGTATTTCCTAACCTCATTAGCAAGCCCCTCGGCTCCTCGTCTTCGGCGCAAAATCGATTGAAGTTCTTGTGTGCATTCTTTTGTTTGCGACAAGGCATACATCGAGGAGCACAAGAGATCCATCCAAAAGTTGTTCAACTAATTTCCTTTGCTGCTCTTGAGCTAGACTTTGTTGAGAGAGGGGCAATTGAAGCAACATATCAACAGAGTCATACAAATCTTGAAGACAGTTGAGTTGATGTCCTATCGATGATGACGATGTAGAGGCTGACTGAGACGCCCTCAGTCGGTTCAGATTTTCATCGATTTGTGAAGTGATGGGGTGCTGCCTTGAAGGCAAGCTGTTTGAACGAGAATGGAAAGAGGGTTCGACATTCAAAGGAGAGGTAGCCATTTGCTTTGTTTTAGAGAAGAAAGAAGGCCTTTCAATTATGTTTCAACTCACTCTAGCTATTTGATGTCTTCTCATTACCATCTGTTGAATATATATATATATCTCACAGGTTGAGGGGAGACGAGGAATCTCATCGTGTTTAAATATCAATTACAAGTAACGTGAATTGATCTGGATCCACACGAGTATTGCAAATGTTCATGTTTTCGTAACCTTTCCATAATGAAAACAACTCATTACCCTTTAACAAATACAATCAAAACTTATCTTAAATAACATGATATGTACTAATAAAATAATAATATACTAACATACAAAATAACCATTTTCTTGTTTCTGTTCTTCCCTCATATTAATAAATAATTGCTTTCAACTTGTCTGCAGGTTATCGTATTATTGTTGAATTTGTTCTGCGAAAGGGATGACAAGATCCGCATGCTTGAATTGAATAATATAATTACTTGTCTATTTGCACTTCAATTTTCTTCTTGAGAAGACAACCCCAGTTATATGCAATGCAGTGGTAGGCATCAGCTCTCTGCTCTTACATATCAGGTTAGATAGACAAAAGGAATCTCACATACTTCTTTAATAGCTCTGTTTTTCTTCTGTTTTTGACTTAATGGCGACCTCGATCTAAAACACACTGTCAGCATTGTTTATGCAATGTCTTCCCTCAACTAGCTCGCCAGCTCAGTACTGTTAAATGAAAATATCATCCAATATGGCCATGCACGAGTTAGCTGTTGACATTGTATAACAAGACAAATGCAACAAATACATACTTGCACGAGTGCAGAAACTGGCAGGAAATGGTGTTCCTTGGAACATAATATATTACATTTTTCTCTGGAAAAATATAAAAAAGAGCATATACAATATTTGAAGCTGTTATTCGCGGGTTTTGACAATAAGATACCGAGTGACAGAAGTACGTACACGTGGAAGCAACAGAAAAAAAAAAGAAACAGAAAAGAATTGCATTGAAAGGTCCTCTTCTGCTGCTGATGTGGTCCATTCCTGTCTGAGTAGGTTACACAGTCTATATACTATTACTTACAACTTATAGTTGATATAGACTGCAATATTAAGCATTCGTCATATTTTATAGGTTATATATCCCTTCTCGGCTAGTACAATTCAGTTTAATTGCTTTTTGGACAATATAATGTTATTAATTTTCATTCTTTGCTAATTGCAATCACTGATGCTGGAAATATTTCATCAAGAGATGTACGGTAAATGTTTAAAACATATGTGAGGTTACTGGATTGGTATGGAAAATATGAGACATTGAAAGAGCTTTAAGATTTTACGTCCATATGTATTTGCATTTCCAGCTATTCATGTGATTGTAGATAGTAAGCAGTAGGGATGAGAAAATTAACTCATTTCTACTTATCAGGAAGTTTACTGCATTTCATGAGTTTAGCATTGTACAATGAAACATCTATAGGGAATATAATATGTTGGTGCAATATTTGATTTGGTTTAATCTCTGAAATAATTGGCATATTTGTTCAAAGTTAATTTGAATAAATTATTATCAGCCTATTGCAGCACCTCTCTTTCGGTGCAACACAGATTGAAGTTGTAATGTGCATTCCTTTACTTGCAATAACGCATCCTTGGCCGTGGCACATACATCTAAAAGCCAGAGAGATCTAATCAACAGCTCGTCGACAAATTCCCTTTGCCAATCTTGGGGTAAGCTTTGTTGAGTGAAGGTCAGTTGAAGCAGTTTCTCAATGCAATCATGTTAATCTTGAAGTCTACCGAGTTTGTGGTTCAAAGACGATGATGTAGATGCCGACTCAGATGATGCCAATCTACTGAAATTCTCATCAACCTCTGAAGTTAGAGGGTGAGATCAAGAGGAAAAGGTATTAGATCGAGTGTGGTAATCGGTTTGGATGTTTGAAGGAACAGTAGCCATTATATCTTCTGGAAATAAAACTTGGAAGTTGTTATCTCAATTCAATCTGGAAATTTGCCTTCTTCCCTTCTATGTACCCAATATATATTCTATGAATAAAGACAACAGAGAATCTCACCCTTTCAAATTGCAGCCATAAGGCAACATGGACTTGAGACCAATCTGAACAACAGTCTCAGCATGGTTCAAGCAATGTCTCCCTCCAGATCAGCCCTACAATTCATAACAAAGTTCTTTTAATTAGTGAACTCATTTCCTGTGCATAGTGGTTTTAAAATTGCTTCCACTGAAAATGTCCAGTTTTATTATGTATAGCCTCAATTATTTGGAGACAAGGGGTCGGCATCTGAAACTAATTTATGCAGTTATTATTGTTTTATAATTATCAATATCAGTTAGCATGCACATGAACATGTATATGTGATTGATTTGAGTTTATCAATTTTTTAATAATCTCCAGAATTTATTGTCATGCAGAAGGCGGGCAAGATCTGCGAGCTCTATTTCAACATATTTTGCCAACTTATAGAAAATGGATGGAGTTTAATGATGAATGCATCCATGTGAATGCCATTAAAGTTCTGTAGAGTGATTAGTGCATGAATCTCCTCTCGTATCCTTTGCTCCCTTCTCCTCTAACACAACCGAAGAAAAATATTGTGAATGACAGAAAGCAATCAAATTATTAAAGTCTAACAGAGTGTTTCAATATTGTAGCGATGTCCCTCTCGCTAAAAAACGTGTTTTTTATTTTGTTTTACTTTATTTTGAAAATAATGTCGAGTTTTATAAAACTCGTATTTTATTTAAAAATGGAGTCGCCACCGGCCACTAAAGGTGGACCGGACACCATAAAAACTAGATATTTTAAAATGTCGGGTTCGGGAGTCGGTTACGGATGGGGAAGGATTAACACCCCACACCGCCCAAAATTGGTACTTTAATAATTACCGCTTTATTAATATTAGACTTTCCGGATAAAAGTGACGATTAAATTAAAATTTGGTTATAAATGCAAGTAGATTTTAAAGGCCCCGTTATTGGAGAGTAAACGCCCAACCACCATCACTACGCCTGATACTGGCCCTGTTTACGCTCGGATAAAAGGGCACCGCATTGACAAAATATATCCAAAATGCAATTTTAGAAAACAAATATTAACATTTATATTGACATGGCATAAACACATAAATATTTTAATATTATATAAAAGATAATAATAAACTACATGAATAAAAAACATTATCAATCATAATATAAAAAAATAAAACATGAACGATAAAAACGGGCTTACAAAACTAAAATAATTAATTCTAACATGTTTAAACACATTAAGACACCAATATAATATACATGGCATGCATGAAATGTAATGCTAAACTAACATAACAACATGTTAACATAAAAAACTAATACTTGACTTCTATCATATAACATAATTTACACCCACAACCTAACATGACATTTAAACATGATAAATAATACCACACTAACATATAACCTAAAAACAAGATGAACTTAACAAAGCTAATACTTACTTATCATGATCGAACAAGGCTAAACAAATAATGATGCACATAAAAGAAAATATGCATGAATAAATAAGACCAAGGCAACTCATATATAAAAAACAAAATATAAAAAAAACACAATTAAACACGCCATTAACTAATATATATCATAATGTACAAAATGAACAAACAAGGAAATCATGCTAACATGGATACGAACATATGAATTAAAACAAGCATAATATAATACTAATCTAACAAAAATAAAATACTACTTTAAAACATACATACATAAATATTAATTTGACACAAAAATATGATAATTAAGGTAAAATATTTAATACTTATACCTATCAAAATATCTAGATATGCTTAAAGGAGACGATAAAATACAAACATTAACAATAACTGAAAATTAAACTAAACACATTCGAACAACATATATAGACATAAAAAACATGCAAGAACGAAATTTAAATAAATAACAAGGATTACCAACTAATATTTCATTAAACCATAGAATATACAATACCATAAACACAAAAGGAAGAATATACCCCAGACCCAAATATAGTAATGAGCTCTCTCCCTTTATCTTCAAAATAATATGAAAGTCATTTTTTTTCTTCAATAGCCGAGAGCCCCCTTCTAATTGTGCTCCCTCCTCAATTTTTTATATTCTCCCCCCTTGTGATTGGGTTTTGGGGATTTAAAAGTGAAAGAAGGGTGAGGTAGGGTGATGGTGGTGGCGTGGAGTGTGGGCATGGGGAATAGGGGAATGTCATGGGTGAAGGGATGGACAGCATGGGGAGGCAGGGCATGGGGCAGCATCCCCCTTTTTTTCTATTTTAATTTTTTTTGAATTTGATATTTTTTATTTTGGTTCGAAGAGGGTAAATGGCTCGAATATAATTTGGAGCCCGGACAAAAAATGGGTATTACAGTTGCCCCTCTTTGCTCATTATTGTGTAACAGCGATAGAGCAAAGACAAAAGGAATAACCATTTTTGTCCGGTCTAGCTGAACTTCTCTCATTTTGACGCGTGTCTTCATTCTTCTGTAGTTCTTCCTTCTCTTTGATGCAGGTCTTCTTTCTTGTCTTGGTTGATCTACCTTGTCACTCTTGGGAAGCAAAATCTTCAAAATAGGGGGTTGTCTGTTTGGGGAAGCAAAATGAGTCCAACTTGCTACATTATTGATAATAAGCTAATACCTAAAGAGAGTTCGACCCAGCTGCAACACCGACGAAGAGGCAGGGTCTACAAAATTCGATCCAGTTGCAACACTGACGAGGAGGCAAGACCGATGGATAAAAGTCCTGATGTTTGATCCAGCTACAACTCTGACGAAGAGACAAGACCAGAAAACTGACAACTTTTTCCTTTTCTTCTTTGTTTTCCTTTTCTTTTTGCTTTTTCTTTTCTACTTTTTTCATTTTGCTCTATTTTTCTTCTTTTTTCATTTTTTCTTCTTTTCTTCTATTTTTAGATACAACATTGATAAGACTTGAAAGTTGGTAAATTTTGACCAAGCTACAACACCGACGAAGAGGCATGGTCTAAAGTTAGTAATGTTGATCTAGCTACGACACCGACGAAGAGGCAGGATCAAGAGTTAGTGAATTTGGTCTAGCTACAACACCGACGAAGAGGCAAGACCGAGAGTTAGTGAATTAGGTTCAGCTACAACACCGATGAAGAGACAGAACTGAAAGTTAGATTTAACTAAGCTACAACACCGACGAAGAGGCAAGGTCTGAAGATTTGATCCAGCTACGACTCTGACGAAGAGACTATATTGGAAAGTTGTTCTTTTTGTGTGATCAAGCTACGACTCTGACGAAGAGGCATGATCGGAATTTGGTTGAAAGCTCATTTTGATTTTTTCTCTTCTTTTCATCTTTTTTTTCTTTTTTTTCCATTCTTGTCCTTTTCATTCTTTTCTCTTTTTTTCTTTTTTCATCTTTTTCATTTTTTTTCTTTTTCCTTTTTTGCTTTTGAATTTTTCAATTTTTTCTTTTTCTTTTTTTCTTCTCTTTTTTTTTGTTTTTTGAATCTGTTCAATTTTTCAATTTTTTCTTGTTGTTTTTTTCTTTTTTTCTTTGATTTTTTTAGCTACAACATTAATAAAGAGAACTTGAAAATCAGTAAAGTTGGATCTAACCTCGCCATCAATGGAGGGGCAAGATCGAATAATAACATTTTGGACTCTACTCGCCATCAACGGAGAAGCAGAACATTAACTGGAACCATACTACACCACCAGCGGATAAGTAGGATAGCAACAACTGGGACCTAGTCACTCCATCATCGGAGGGACTGGATCGGATAATGACGACCAGGGATCGGCTACACCATCAGCGGAGAGAAAGATTAGAGGACGACAGCAGCTTGGCCTAGCCACTCTATCAGCTGAGGACTGGATCGGGCGATGAAAGTTGATAAATTTTCTTTTGATTTTTTGATTTTTGTTTTTTTCGATTTTTGATTTTTTTCGTCTTTTTTTTATTTTTTTCAATTTTTCTTTGAATTCTTCTCTTTTTTTTTCAAAACTTTTCAATTCTTTTTTTGATGATTTTTTTCTTTTTTCTTGGACTGTACAAACAAGTAAAAGTCGAGAAAAAATTAGGTCTGGCTGCACCGTCAGCGGAGAAACAAGACCTGAATAGAAATTCGATCTGCTTGGGGAAAGGTTCGGATCTGTTGCACCATCAACGGAGAAACGAGATCTTCAGGATGTCTATACTGCTGCACCATCAGCGGTAAAGCAAAATCTGGAAATGTTGGCCTATCAACAATGACGAAGGCAAGATCTGAAAAAGGCTACTTTTGCGGCTCTACTGGCGGAGAGGTGTGACCTGAAAATGAAAAAAAAAACATTAATCAATAAATGTTCACAAAATTTGTCACTGTTACCTTTTATTGATGTTTCAACATCCTCTTTGTGTTTGGCTTTCTCTAAGACTAAGGTTGGACATCGTGTTGTTGCCCCTATGGTTGAGGCTCTTCGATCCCTTTCGTAGACCTGTTATGTACAAGCGAAAATGCATGAATGCTTCTAATTTTATGCCTAAATGCATGTGTCTATCCTAAATGTATGACGACTTAAATGTACGCATCTAATCTAAATGTATAATGTATGCAAGAATGATTCAATGCAAGATGAATGCAACTACATGCATGAATGTGACATGATTTTTTTCGATCCTCAAAAGGATGCTCCTGACTCCTCACTGGTCCCATCAGGATCTTGGTTTTTTCATGCGGCGGTGCCCTGACTTCTTCTTGGGTTCGATCAGTCATCTGGGTACATGCCCTAGCATTTTATTCGTTCTTATGCCATCGTGTGAATATGCTCTTGAATTTGACACTTTGAGTGTGGATTCTATTGCCCCCTAAGTTAGGTTCATAAATTGTGTTGGTTCATGGTAGCTCATTATTTTTTGGATTGGGTGCAGTTTTACAGACTCTGGTCAATGTAGACATTTCAGGGGTGCAAGGGTTTGATTCGAAATGAAGGCTGGACCTTGGAAAAGAATGTCCCTAGACTGAGGCCTTGTTAGAGGCATAATGTTTGTAAAAGATGTGGGGGTGCTTTTGGACATGCCCTAAGACCAAAATTTTGTAAGAGGTTCTGTAAGGTGCTAGGTTGACCAACTTTATTGTATCTAATGGGGTAACCCATGGACTAATTTTGAAATTTCAAAATGTATGCATGTAAATGCAAAATGCGTGTCCTAGATGTGAAAGTACTGATTCAAAAATGGTTCCCAAGGCTCAACTTCCGAACTCACGAGATTCATTTGCAACTTTGAATATTGCCTTGATATCTAGAGTGCTAGATTTTTTCCCAATGATAATTTTTCAAATTGAGAACCAGTCGTGAATCAGCATTTCATGCTGGTAAAATGCAAAAAAAATTAAAGCATTATGATATGCCATGCAGTGAATGCCAAAAAGAGCAGATATGATGTGATCACAAAAATGGGTCAATTTGAAATTAGGGTAAAAATGAAAGATTTCTGATCGGGTAAACCACTTGAACCAACACCCCAATGTAATGCAAATGCAATGATGTATGTAAAAAAGAAAGCAAAGCAAAAAAGAAAACGAGTCAGTACCAAATAAAATAAATAAACAAATAAAAGGGCAAAACAAACAAAACAACCCTATTTACATCCCGTCTAAAACACCTAGGTTATCCGCATGGCTCTAAAAGGGTGGGTTTCTACAGCTTACTATATGCAGTTTTGGTGCTAAGAGGTACCCGAATTGTCCTTGTTGTCCTCTACTAAGAGTAGCAAGGCCCCCGGTCATCACCCATTATAGGCTCCTTTCAACCGAGTTCAATTCAGGGGGACCCATTCGCTTATGTCTGCACGAAGGAACGATATCCTTACGAAAGCATAAGGTACCCGAGCCCCGAAGGTACTTGCTAGGCCTACACGGAGGAACGATATCCTCACGAAAGCATTAGCGTTTTCTCCCCACTTAAAAGGACGGGTTTATATCCCAAATTTTAAATGCGCTAAAATAAACGCACAATTATAACCGAATGTTACTTTAATAGTCACTTTAATCCAAAATTTCCAATATTAGTAAAGCGATAATTATTTAAAAAGCTCAATTCTCTTTTATTTTTGAAAACCAAAAAATGTCCCCATCGGAGTCGCCATCTGTAGCGATGTCCCTCTCGTTAAAAAACGTGTTTTTTTATTTTGTTTTACTTTATTTTGAAAATAATGTATTCCGCGTGGAGTTTTATAAAACTCGTGTTTTATTTAAAAATGGAGTCGCCATCGGCCACTCAAGGTGGACCGGACACCGTAAAAACCAGAGATTTTAAAATGTCGGGTTCGGGAGTCGGTTACGGATGGGGAAAGATTAGCACCCCCACACCACCCAAAATTGGTACTTTAATAATTACCGCTTTATTAATATTAGAATTTTCGGATAAAAGTGATGATTAAATTAAAATTTGGTTATAAATGCGAGTAGATTTTAAAGGCTCCGTTATCCGAGAGTAAACGCCCAACCACCATCACTACGCCTGATACTGACCCCGTTTATGCTCGGATAAAAGGGCACCGCATTGACAAAATATATCCGAAATGCAATCTTAAAAAACAAATATTAACATTTATATTGACATGGCATAAACACATAAATATTTTAATATTATATAAAAGATAATAATAAACTACATGAATAAAAAACATGATCAATCATAATATAAAAAAAACAAAACATGAACGAGAAAAACGAGCTTCCAAAACTAAAATAATTAATTCTAACATGTTTAAACACATTAAGACACTAATATAATATACATGGCATGCATGAAATGTAATGCTAAACTAACATAACAACATGTTAACATAAGAAACTAATACTTGACTTCTATCATATAACATAATTTACACTCACAACCTAACATGACATTTAAACATGATAAATAATACCATACTAACATATAACCTAAAAACAATATGAACTTAATAAAGCTAATACTTACTTATCATGATCGAACAAGGCTAAACAAATAATGATGCACATAAAAGAAAATATGCATAAATAAATAAGACCAAGGCAACTCATATATAGAAAACAAAATATAAAAAAAACACAATTAAACATGCCATTAACTAATATATATCATAATGTACAAAAATGAACAAACAAGGAAATCATGCTAACATGGATACGAACATATGAATTAAAACAAGCATAATATAATACTAATCTAGCAAAAATAAAATACTACTTTAAAACATACATTCATAAATATTAATCTGACACAAAAATATGATAATTAAGGTAAAATATTTAATACTTATACCTATCGAAATATCTAGATATACTTAATGGAGACGATAAAATACAAACATTAACAATAACTGAAAACTAAACTAAACACATTCGAACAACATATATAGACATAAAAAAACATGTAAGAACGGAATTTAAATAAATAACAAGGATTACCAACTAATATTTCATTAAACCATAGAATATACAATACCATAAACGCAAAAGGAAGAATACACCCCAAACCCAAATATAGTAATGAGCTCTCTCCCTTTATCTTCAAAATAATATGAAAATCCTTTTTTTTTTCAATAGCCGAGAGCCCCCTTCTAATTGTGCTCCCTCCTCAATTTTTTTATTCTCCCCCCTTGTGATCAGGTTTTGGGAATTTAAAAGTGAAAGAAGGGTGAGGTAGGGTGATGGTGGTGGCGTGGAGTGTGGACATGAGGAATGGCATGGGTGAAGGGATGGGCAGCATGGGGAGGCAGGGTGGCAGGGCATGGGGCGGCATCCCCTTTTTTGCTATTTTAATTTTTTTTTGAATTTAATATTTTTTTATTTTGGTTCGAAGAGGGTAAATAGCTCGAATATAATTTGAGGCCCGGACAAAAATGAGTATTACAAATATCTTCAACGGGACAACAGAAATCCGAACAGCTCGGATATCCGTAGAAAACATCTCATAAATCTTGAATCTTTCCTTAGAAGATGTAATAATGGAGGCTCTATAATTCAACTCGTAAGTTAAGATGGGTAGCATTTTGTAAAACTAACTGTAAATCTGTAGTGTTAGTAATAATGAAAATATACAAGTAAAAAAAAAAATTGGCTTAAGATGTATCGCTAACCATTCTTGAACGCTAAGAAGAGAGAATCTGTTGAAAGAGGACTATATTTTTTCTTTTCTTTTTTTAATAATTGTATACTATACATGTAAATTATACTTTATGTACAATTGGATTTCAACAGTTGAGGATGTTGAGAACAGTGACTCTAGCTTTCATCAACCTCCTGAAGAAGCTTTCAAGACCTTCATCAAGATCTTGGATGCACATCTCTGAGTTTTCCAGCTCTTTTTGCACATTTTCAACATGGTTCATGTTTCCGGATTTAATCAAGGAACGCAATGTTGCTTCAGCATTTGCAATTTCATTTGTTTTTTCTCCTTCCTCGCAGGTTACTTTTTTCTGGTGCATTAATTTTGAAACTAGTGACCATGGGCTCGATTTTGATTCAGCCTCGGGCCCTGAAATAAAGGACAACAAGGATTCTAGAACTCTGATGGTTACTGCTTCTACTTGCTTTAAGGTGCTAATCATGGCTCCGGTCTCACCATCTTTGCTAAGTTTATTCCCCATATGCTTCAAGTTCTTCAAGGCCTTGCAGATTGCCTTTCTCACTGCCTTCCTAGAGGTTAAGTATTTCTTAACCTCATTAGGAAGCCCCTCGGCTCCTCGTCTTCCGCGCAAAATCTATTGAAGTTCTTGCGTGCATTCCTTTGTTTGTGACAAGGCATCTTTAGCGATCCCGCATGCATCGAGGAGCACGAGAGATCCATCCAAAAGTTGTTCGACCAATTTCCTTGGTTGCTCTTGAGCTAGACTTTGTTGAGTGAGGGGCAATTGAAGCAACATATCAACAGAGTCATATAAATCTTGAAGACAGTTCAGTTGATGATGATGATGATGATGATGTAGAGGCTGACCGTGACGCCCTCAGTCGGTTCAGATTTTCATCGATTTGAGAAGTGATGGGGTGTTGCCTTGAAGGCAAGCTGTTTGAGCGAGCATGGAAAGAATGCTGGACATTCAAAGGAGAGGTAGCCATTTTCTGTGTTTTAAAGAAGAAGGACTTTCAATTGTGTTTCAACTATTTGATGCCTTCCCATTGTCATCTGCTGAATATATACTAGAGGTTGAGGGGAGACAAGAGGAATCTCATTCTCTTTCAAAATCAAATTACAACTAACGTGGACTTGCTTTAGATCTACGCGATTATTGCGAAAATGTTCATGTTTTGTTTGCTCTCCAAAATCAGAACAACTCATTACCCTCATCTTAAATAGTGGGTTTAAACTTGTCTGCAGATTATCGCATTATTGTTGAATTTGTTCTGCAAAAGGGAGGCAAGATCTGCTTGCTTGACTTCTATAATATAATCTTTAGCAGGAAAGCTGTACTTGTCTGCATTTTTATTTATTGATCGGAAGAAGATGGCACATTTCTTGAAAATTCAATTGTCTCTAACTGAAATACAGCTAAAACAATTTTCTATAATGCAACTCGTGTATGATCTGGATCAACCACGTTGAAGGACAATTGATTTTGGCCATGCACAAGTTAGCTGCTGACATTTTATAATCAAAACGAGCCAAAGGCAACAAATAACTATTTGCACGAGTGCAGGAACATATACTATGCGTTTCGATCTGATGCTGGCACGAAATGTTCATTACATCCAACTGTATTTAGATACAGTGTGTATGGCAAAACTGGACAAGTTTCTGGCAAGCACAGGGTCAATGAAACAACATGAAAGAAATGGTTTCCATTTTCCAATGTTAAAACCCCATATGGATGCTAGTTGCTTGCACCCAATGATCCGAAGACCGCCCAGTTTCAGTTTATATATTAATTTATTGCTTAAACTTCATGTATTTATTGAAAAGAAGGTAACATGCAAATGATCATCTAGTGTTTTTCTTTAATACAACACCATTTAATCAAATGCACATTTACAATTTATGTGCAAAGATCACTTACTGTTGGCCCAAAAACCATGAAATCCGAGAGGGAAATTCAAGTGCTTGGGGACTTCAAGTCTTGCTACAAGCGCTTCAGCTTCTCCTATCCTCTTAGGGTCCAAAATGACAAGATAACATCTCTGTATTGAAACTGCATACTGTAAAAGAGCAACAAAAGATTATTATGTAAAGAAAAAAAAACTGTCAGAATGGAGCAAGATAGAGGGAGAAGAGTTTATCGGGTCGGTTTCTGACCTCGACCACAAGAATGTATACGTCTTCTTCTTCAGTTCCTTTCGGGAGAAAAATAGGCTCACTGATGAATCTACGAGCCCCTGCAGACCATGTACTGGCTGTTCTGGTTGACAAATTTAGCTTCACTACCATATCGAACGGAAAATGAGGCAATGCTTGCCTTGAACCTGATGAAGTTGATGCATATGTGTATGCATTCCTTTTCCCTGAAAACTCCGGGTTGATAACGGGGAAATCTGAAGGCTTGTTCCATTCATTCGAGTTCTCCATCAAACATTCTTGGCAGTTGCCATTGGAGTCCAAGTTTATTGACACCTGAACAAGGTGGGGTACTAACAGTTCATCTCCTTGGCTTACGTTCATAATTGAGGGATCTAGTTGACCACTTTGCCAATCATATCCTGTCAGAATACCAGTATATAACATGTTTCAATATTATGTATGAATTGAAAGTATTGTCCATAACCTCTGGGGAAAAAAACCCACTTACCAAATAATTTTTGGAAATTGAACCATTGATAAGAACAAGCACAAGCTTGGATTTGGATCTCTAAATTACCATCCAAATCCTTGACCTCAAAGGCATTGCCAACATGCAGCAGCCACTTCCGAGATGGAGCTTCCACCGGAACTCTCCAATCTCGCTGTCCGGCAGATTTATTGGCTTGAGAGCGAGGAAGCAAGTAAATGGGAGATGTGGACTTGCTTGGGTTCACCAACAATGCAGAGATCAACGGTGATAACCCAGATACTGCTGTCATTGATCCTGCACTTAAATATATAACACATTAACATGTAGTTCTTTCCTGTTTGCAAAGTTCTAAATCTGGTTTGCAGTTGATCATTACCAATAACATCAAGCTTGATGCGGTTTCCAAACAGAATGTAATGAGTATCAGTAAAGGCCCAGTCATGGATCATCAAATGATCAGGGATGTTAAATTCTTGTTTCTGCAACAACTTGAAATCCGAGTCGAACTCTACGAAACATGGAATAAACAAATTAATAAAACTTTCACAACGTTAATTCGTTTTATGTCATTAGTATACACGACAGGCGGACAGACCATAAAATGTGAAGTTGCTGCGAGGCAGCAGCATGTCCTCTGCATTGCATGATATTGCAAGAAGTCTGTTCCTTTGAGCATCAAGTTTATAATGAGACAACAATCTATTGGGAGGCATCTCGAACACACCTGTGGAGCATATTATTACAAGAAGAAAACAACATTAAACTTGGAATATTTTTATTAAGGTGAATAAAGTAATATGCTAATGGATATGAAAAATGTCATATTCAATGCTGACATTGATTATCTTAAGGGGCGATATATTCCAATATTGGACATACTTAGAACTTACCGTGGAGCACTAGCTTCAACAGCTGAGCAGCTACATCCAATAAATCACCGGTACCCTTCTTCTCGGCGGACGACATAATTTCGTTACTACCGTTTATCACATTAAAACTGCCGATGGTGTCCAATGTCTCTGATTCAATCTCATAAGGGTCTCCACCTTCCCATAAGCACAATAACCTTCCACCCCACCTCAACACACTGGTGTTAGCTACATTTTTCATCACCTTAACGTTACCAAGTTTTTTGCCCCCTTTCAAGACAGAAAATGGACCCCGATGTGTAAACTGCCATGTGTCGGTGGCAGCATCATGCTCCTCTACCTGTGCTTCGGTCTTCACGTACTTAGCCATGAATTTAACTTCTTTAGCAACACCATCGATGCTAAACGCTCGAAGATAACCATGACCGTCTAGAGGGTGCACTGTCGAGCCGTGAGTATCGCTGAATAACCCTGGACCGGTTAGATAATATGTACCAGACGGGAAGCTTTCAAGACCTTCATCAAGATCTTGGATGCACATCTCTGAGATTTCCGGCTCATTTTGCGCATGCTCAACATTCTTCATGCTTCCAGATTTAATGAAGGAACGCAATGTAGCTTCAACATTTGCAATTTCATTTGTTTTTTCTTCTTCTTCCTCTCAGGTTATTTTTTTCTGGTGCATTATGTAGAAAAGCAATTTTCCAGCTTTAGGAAAAACTAATTAACGCATAAAAATAAAGCATAATTTAAGTTTCTGCAGAAAAGAAGAAGAAAACAGAATTGATTTTCTGTTATTGAATATTTTCGAAAAATTACATCCCTTTACAGTGAATTTATAGACTCAAGTATTGAACTTTAGTTACAATTAGGAGTCCTAAGTACACAATACATCTAACTCTATCTTTTAGGAAGTAAACTTTAATTTAAACTACTATTTCCATAAGGACTCTAACTCTATCTTTAAACTTTAATTTAAACTACTATTTACATAAGGACTCTAACTCTATCGGATAATCTAACACTCCCCCTCAAGTTGGAGAATATACATTGTATAATCCCAACTTGAATAGAAACTTGTCGAAATAAGCTTTTGGTAGTGCTTTTGTAAGTACATCTGCCAAGAAAAGAAGCTGTCCCACTAGTAATCTTTTCTGAGATAAAATGCCTGCCAATCTCCACATGTTTAGTCCTATCATGGTGGACTGGATTTCGAGCAATTTGTATGGTGGACTGATTATCACAAAAAATCTCAAACTTCTCCTCTTGGTTCACATTTAGCTCCTTCAATAGCTTTAACAACCAAATTCCTTCACACATTCCCAATGCTAAAGCCCTATATTCTGCTTCAGCACTGCTTCTAGATACAACTGTTTGTTTCTTACTCCTCCAGGTCACTAGATTTCCCCAAACAAAGGAGCAGTAACCACTAGTTGATCTCCTTTCTGTCAGTTCGCTTGCCCAACTTGAATCTGAATAAATCTCATTTCTTGAGTCTTTTTAAATAGCAATCCATGCCCTGGTGTCCCTTTCAAGTATCTCAAAATTCTAATTGCAGCTTCCATGTGATCTTCCCTTGGATCAGTCATGTGTTGACTGATAATATTAACTGGAAAAGCAATGTCTGGTCTGGTTAATGACAAATAAATCAACTTTCCCACTAACCTCTGAAATTTACCCTTATCAGCTTTAGGGCTTGTGTCATCTCTATTGAATTTTAAGCCTACTTCCATGGGAGTATCAACTGGTTTGCATCCCAACATTCCTACTTCATTAAGTAGATCAAGAACATATTTTCTCTGGTTTATCACCAGACCTTTGCTCGACCTAGCAACCTCCATGCCTAGAAAGTATCTGAGCTTTCCTAGGTCTTTTGTTTCAAACTGTGTATTTAACAACCCTTTCAAGTGACTTATCTCTTCATCATCATCACCTGTCAGAATAATGTCATCCACATATACTATTAAAATAACCCTTTTATTGCTAGAGGTTACCTTAATGAAGAGAGTGTGATCTGCCAAGGATTGTTTGTATCCATTTTCTAGAATCACCTTGGTGAATCTGTCAAACCAGGCTCTAGGTGACTGTTTCAAACCATAGATGGATTTATTAAGTCTGCAAACTTTCTGATCTCCTTTTATTGACTTCAAGCCCGAAGGCACTCTCATGTACACTATTTTCCATTAAGAAAGTCATTCTTAATGACAAGTTGATGAAGCTTCCAGTCCTTGTTTACAACCAAGCTTAAGAGAACTCTAACTGTATTTAGCTTAGCTACAGGAGCAAAGGTCTCATTATAATCAATTCCATAGGTTTGAGTAAAACCCTTGGCCACCAACCTTGCTTTATACCTCTGTATACTGCCATCAGAGTTGTATTTTATGGAGAACACCCATTTGCATCCGACTAGTTTCTTGCCTTGCGGAAGATCTGTAATGGTCCAAGTATCATTCTTTTCAAGTGCTTCAATCTCCTCTTTAACAGCCCTTCTCCACTTAGAATCTTTTAGAGCCTCCTCAATAGTGTTAGGTATCTATTCTTTATCTAAGCAAGCTGTAAAAGCCTTAAATGATGGCATTAGATTACCATAAGCAACATACCTCTGAATGGGGTGTTTTGTACATTGTCTTACCCCTTTCCTTTTAGCAATAGGCAAATAATCAAATTCAAGTAAATGAGAGGGAATCTCGGCTAGAACATTACCTCCATCATTTTCATTGGCAACTGAATTCAAGTCCAATTCTCGGCAAGTGTCAGATTGCAAAATAGTCTCTAGAATAGTTTTCTGTTTTCTGGTATAAACTTTCAGTTTCTTAGGAGGCTGAGGGGTTTGTGAAAAAAGGTTTGGGTGAATTATTAGGAGTAGTAACAATAGGTGAAGGATGGGAAGCTGTAGGTGTAATAATAGGTGAAGAAGTAGAATGGTTTAAAGGAGTATGAGGTTCAAATAACAAAGGATTATTAGTAGGTACTAACTCTGAAGGTAAAGAAGGATAAACCTGATTGGTAGGAGGCTGAAAAACATCACAATTCTTCCCCTGATTTGCAGCCGCAGGGAAATAAGGTTCCTGTTCAAAAAAGGTGAGATCCGGGGAGGTAAAAAAATTTTGAGAAGGAGGATGATAACATTTGTATCCCTTCTTAAGTGAAGAATACCCGACCAAGACACACTTCAAGGATCTGGGGTCAAGTTTTGACCTAGAGGGAACATAATCTTTCACAAACACAGTGCAACCAAAAACTTTGAAAGGGAGAATAGAGGACAGAGGTTTAAAAATAGGGCAACTCTCCAAAAAAACATCTTTAAATTCTCGTAACAACTCATCAAATCCTGTCTGGTCTTTGGCGAGAAAGATGTACCGATCCTAACCACTCTTTTGATTTCATCTGTTCCCAGATTCAAAATTTCTATCTCTTATTTGTGAGGTAAGATCTGTTTGTCTTCCTTTTCTACCAACCTCAGTAATTCGTTAGGGATTTCACATTCTGCCTTATCTTCACATTAATTGACTTCCATTAGACACATGGACAGCTTGAAATCTATTTCAGGATTAGGTTCAGAATCATTCATGCATTTAAAAACTGAAGACCTGCAAAGAAAAGAATAAATATTTGGAATGGAGTGCGAAAAAAACAAGAAACATGTTTGCTATTTGAGAATCATAATGAAAGTATATTTATTGAAGTAAATTTGCATAATAGCCCTTTACAAAAGATCCCTTGTACTCGCGGGCAAAAGTACAAGGTGGTTATTGGCATTACTCTATCCATTTTTGTCATAAAAGTAGGGGAAGATCCTCTACCGTCCAATTATTGAGTGCTTCACCAGGAAAGCATGGAAAAATTCCATCCGTAAAACTGTCAGTCCGGTGGTGCATATTAATAAACCTAAGTGTACATACTTGCAACGGATGAATTTACAAAGGATTCGGACCACGGAAGGACAACCAATTGCAAAACATACATTTTAGGGACTAAAATAAAAATCTGATAAATTTAAGGACCAAAACTTAAATTAAGATTACCAATCCTCAATTAGTCCAATTTCATGCTTACATAACAAATTTCAGGATATTACGATCATCTAAACTCATACAATTGCATTCACAAAACTTAGGGACCAAAATGAAAGAAACATAAACCTTTAAAGATTCCAAAATAACAGATTTCACGGTAGCCATACCGGTACGCCTAGAGGTGTTTCGGTACGCCTTAACATTTTCCAAGAGCTCAGATTCCAATAACCAAATATTGTTTCGATACGATACGCATAAACCATGTACCATATTGAAATACCTATCGAAACACCCTTGAGTACCAAAACGTGGCCAAAATAGCCTAAGCCCGTATCAAAATAGTTGCCCGTGAACTAGTACGCTAAGCCTAGAATGGCTTACCCCGTGCCAAAATAGGGGACACCGTCATCTGGTACGCCTTGACCTATAATGTCTTAAATTGTTGTCTAATCACACTTTGATGATATCCAAAACACTCCAACATGCTTCAAACACTTATACAACCTTACTAAGATACATTACCAGCCAAAGCATCACAGATTCAACAACCATTCATGGCATTTATACTACTCAAGACATTCTATAGGCATGCATCCTAATATCATTCCACCAAGCAACCAAAACTCACATTTGGTACATTTAAGGCATACTCAACATGCTTGCACACTTATAGCATCATACCAAACTTGTTTGAATCATAAAACCATAACAACCAATCAAATCCAACTAGATGCATACTTTAGCACTTAGCTTGCAACAACATAGACAAGATTTATTCAAGCCAATCAACATCAAACAAACCATAAAGTCCAGCACTACACATGCTTAAAACTCATGGGAACAGAATTACAAATCCCCAAAATATGGCGAACACATTGCCTTATTAACCGGAAACATAAACTGAGTTGATACTCAAAGTAGTCTTTGTCTTAGGATCACTTTACCCGTGCCTTTGCAGCCCCAAAACTTCAATGCTCTGCATCATTAGAAAAATAAAGAGCATAAGTGCACATGCTTAGTGAGGATGCTCGTAATACAACGATGCAATTAAAACCATTTGAAAACCAAACACTTGTTTTCGAAAGCATGCTTACTACCAAAACATTTTCCTTGTTTCCAACCGAAACAATGCATAACAACCTTTATGCAACATCATATACATATTCCATGCTTAGATCCCAAAGCATTAAATCATTTACCATGCTTAAATACCAAAGCATTATAATAGGTTCAACACATGAACTTTCACATATATTGGCATTTATAGTGACCCAGATACACTACCTCTATCCTACACATTGGATACACAGATCTCTCATACCATGCCTAGTTAAACCTCATGATATCCCAAACCTTGCCTAGTTAAACTGCAAGATTTGACACTCTCTCCTAGTTAAACCGCAAGATTTTCACCCTTGCCTAGTTAAACCGCAAGAGTACCGACCTTGCCTAGTTAAACCGCAAGATCACCATCAATTTGGGTTGCCTAGTTAAACCACATGCCCCAAATGATGTCCCAATAGTCCGAGTGGCCTTGTTAAACCGCCATACCTTAAGGACCCATGGCCATGATCAATTTTTGTTCATATTTATAGTGCACTTTTATCCTATGGCATGCCAACTATATCTAATTGTTTTCTCACCTTGTCACATAGCCTATAGTCCGAGTGGCCTTGTTAAACTGCCATACCTTAAGGACCCATGGCCATGATCGATTTTTGATTATATTTATAGTGTACTTTTATAGTGTACTTACTGTTTTACAATGCATTGAACAAAAACACCACATATGCAAATCACATTGCAAAAGCAATAACACCATTCCCGACCGGAATGAAAACCAATACTCACTAGGATTTATTATACTTTCAAACCCCTGCATATGTACTTAAAACCATGCATTTTCGGCAAGTAAATCAAACCATGTTTAACACCAAAACATGAAATAAACATGCTCATATCCAAACCGATATTCAAGAGCAAAAATAAGGGAAACTTACTTCCGAGCTTAGGTAAGTATTTCACGCTTACCCTAAACTCCCAACAACCTTTATTAAACCGTTTAAACCAGTTTCCACTCACCGATACGCCTCGCTTTGCTTGCCAACGCGAATTGAGCTCTCGGCAAGCCACAATCAACGTCAAGTTTCGTCGCTTTGATTATCCCATGTTTTAACCACATAAAACCAGAAGGCAAATGCATCATTATGCATTCAAACCATTGCCTACAAGCAATTACCTGCAACTCTCAAGTTTCCCACTCCGAAAAAATGAAATATCATCAAACACACAAAACTTAACCCAACCTTATTATAACGATTCAATCCATCAAACCTCATCAATTAACACCTAAAAACCCTTTCCCAACATCTTTTTACTTCCAGCAAAGATTAAACACAACTATCACCCCAAAAACCTTTAATTAACCACCTTAAACATTAGAGATTCAAATTGTTTCGGGATTGCAATATTAAAACCAAGTTATTAACTCAATTAAACATCAAAATCACAGCAAAACAGAACAAGTATGAAGATCCATAAGTCTCATCAATCAAAACACAATTAAACCAATTTCCTTTAATTAAACTATCAAAACACATTAGAAAACAATTGTAAAGAGTCAACAACTTGGGAATTTTAGTAAATAACCTTTCATTAGAGGAGGAGAACGAACCTTACCTCTAATGGATGCTTTCTCCCTTAATTGGTTGATTTCACAAGAAAACAAAATTAAAACAATAAGGTTTTGGAAAACTAACAACAAGAAATCATTTGAGAATAAAGGATTTAAGAAAAGAAAGATTTACCTGAAGATTTAGAAGAAGAAATTAATGTTTGGCTGGAGAGATTTTGGAGAGAAAATAGTTGAGAAAGTTTGTTACGTGATTTTTTATTTAAAACCTTTTAATCACAAATTAATTCTCCCCAACCTATTTATATTTTCCAAATCACTTTGAAAATATCCAATTAAAGGATAAAGTCTGATATTAGACTTTTTGTCAATTAGTTCCTTAAAGATTCAAAGTTTTGACTCTTTACAAAACAACCACTAAAAATAGTTTTCAAAGTTTGCATTTTGGTCACTAGTTCAAAATGTCCAATTTCCAAAACTTGTTTTTCAAAATTGATTACACTATAATCATTAATATATTAAATAATGATTTTAGCATATTTTTCTATAATTTTATCACCATAAAAAATATTTAATCCAATTAAATCCTGAAACCGACTCGAATCTCTAATACCGGTCCATCGGACCTTCGAACCAACCTTTAAAACATCTAAGCCCAAAAATGGAGTGTTACAACTCTCCCCACTTAAGAAAGTTCATCATCAAAATTTACCTAGAGGAAACAAATGCGGAAATTGTTCCAACATATCCGCCATGTTCTCCCAAGTGGCTTCCACGACACCATGATGTCGGCACAAGATCTTAACAAGCTCAATCATCTTGCCACGAAGAACTTTGTTGTTTGAATCAAGAATGTCCACCGGTTCCTCATCATAGGATAAATCCGGCCTCAACTCAATCGATCATAACTGGCATGACATGCAGGGATATGGATACATGCAACATAGATACATAGAACACATCATGTATTTTCTCCAACTCGGGAGGCAACCTCAACTGATAAGCCACAAGAACAACATGCTCAAAAACCTTGCATGGTCCAATAAACCTTAGACTAAACTTACCCTTACGTCTGAACCTCATCACCTTTTTCCACGGTGACACCTTCAAGAATACACGATCACCCTACCACTTATTCAATCTCCCTACGCTTCAAATCCGCGTAAGATTTTTGCCGATCCGCAGCCGCTTTCAAGCGATCACATACAAGATTTACCTTTTCATTTGTGTCTTTCAACACATCCGGTGAGGAAACATGCTTTTCCCTACCTCAGCCCAACACAAGGGCGTACGACACTTCGGCCATACAATGCCTCATACGGTGCCATGTTTATACTCGCTTGGTAACTGTTGTCGTACATAAACTCAACCAAAGGTAAATGCTTCTCCGGGTTCCTTGGAACTTAATAACGCAACATCTCAACATATCCTCCAAAACCTGGATAACCCGCTCAGACTGACCATCTGACTGAGGATGATACGTGGTGCTGAAATTCAACCTTGTACCCAACGCCATTTGCAAACTCACCCAACCCTTGTTGTAAACCTCAGATCCTTATCCGAAACAATAGACTTCGGTACCCCATACAAACGCACGATCTCAGGCATATACAAATCGCCAACCTGTCTAGTGTATACATCGTATGCACGGCAAAAAAATGTGCACACTTCGTAAACTGATCCACAATCACCCAAATGGAATCCTTTTTAGCCGATGTCAAAGGTAGTCTTGTCAAAAAATCTATGGTGATTCTCTCCCATTTCCATTTAAAATTCTCTCGTTGATGTTTAACTCGGATGGAAACGATGTTACCTTGCACTTAGAAATGAATTCAGTCACATCCTTTTTCAAACCAACCAGTAGTATGCTTCTTTCAACCCTTGATACATTTTCACACTACCAAGACGCATAGCGAAAGGGCTAAAATGTGACTCCATCAAAATAGTGTGCCTCAACTTCAGATCTTCCGGCACCACTATTCGACCCTTGAAACACAAAACTCCATCATCATCAAAATGAAAATCCATGAGATTAACCTCCGATATATCCTTAACATGCTCAACCAAGGAATCATCAAACGGTTGATTAGCTTCAGTCATCTATGACATCGTACGCTTAACTTGCAATTCAGCCAACAACCTAGCTTCTCGCGTCACACTCAACCTTGCGAACATAGATCTAAGCTCAACCACAACTTTACAACTCAATGCATCCGCAACCACGTTGGCTTTACCAGGATGATACTCAATCGTCAAGTCGTAATCCTTAAGCAATTCCTACCATCTGCATTGCCTAAGATTTAAATCCTTTTGAGACATCAAATACTTCAAACTCTTGTAGTCCGTGAACACCACACACTTCTCTCTGTAAAGGTAATGTATCCAAATTTTCAAGGCAAACACTACAACCGCAAGCTCCAAATCATGAGTTGGATAGTTGCGCTCATGAACCTTTAGTTGCCTCGATGCATAAGCCATGACCCTACCATCTTGCATCAGCACACATCCCAACCCCACGCAGGATGCATCACTATAAACCACAAACTATGCTGTTGTTTCTCCGTCCACACATAAGGAACATTCTTTTGCAACAACTTTGTCAACGGTGCCACGATACTATAAAACCCATCAACAAAGTGGCGGTAATAACCAGCTAGCCCAAGAAAAATGTGAACCTCTGAAACAGATTTAGGTTGCTTCCAATTGAGAATAGCCTTAATTTTCTTTGGATCAACACAAATACCCTCCGCGGAAACCACATGATCAAGGAACATCACTTTCTTAAGCCAAAACTCACACTTGCTCAACTTGGCGTACAACTGATTATCCTTCAACACTTGCAACACAATTCGTAAATACCGATCATGTTCTTCCTCGGTACGAGAGTACACTAGAATATCATCTATAAACACCACCACGAACTAATCAAGATATTCATGGAACACTATATTCATCATATCCATGAACGCAGCTGGGGCATTTGTCAAACCAAAAAGCATGACCAAGAACTCAAAATGCCCATACCTCGCACGAAACACAATTTTATGCACATCCTCATCCTTAACCTTCAACTGGTAATATCCAAATCACAAATCAATCTTAAAAAACACCGCTACCCCGTGAAACTGATCAAACAAATTAGCAATCCTTAGCAAAAGATACTTGTTCTTCACTGTTAGCTTATTCAATTGCCGGTAATCAATGCACATACGCATCGTACCATCCTTCTTTTTCACAAAGAGAACTAGAGCACCCCAAGGAAAAATACTCGGTCGGATGAACCCATGATCTAACAACTCCTGAAGCTGTGACTTCAAATCCTTCAATTCTTTCGGTGCCATCCTATAAGGAGCAATGGACATCGGTGTCGTACCCGCGTACGTCTCAATACCAAATTCTACCTCCCTATCCAACGGTAAACCAGGTTACTCTTCAAGAAAAACCTCTAGAAAATCAAAAGCAACCCGAATGTCCCGCACTCGAATACCTTTAACCTCAAAGTTCATCACGATAGCCAAATAAGCTTGGCAACCTCCTTGCATCATCCTTTTTACCCGGGTAGCCGAAACAACATTGGACAAGAACTTCACATTCTAGCCAACCACCAAAACTTCATATTCATCAGCTAACCTTAAAGAAATCCTTTTGGATTCACAATTCACAACCGCCTTATGCTCACTGAACCAATCTATACCCAAAATGACATCAAAACCATAGAATAGTAACTCCATTAGATCAACGGCAAACTCATGACCTTGCATAACCAAAGGAAACCACCTATACAACTTTCTAGTAGTAACCGTCTCACCAAAATAACTAGTTACTAACATGTCAACATCAAGGATCTCAACAGGAATATTCAACAAAGATGCATGTTCATTCAAGATGTATGAATGAGTAGACCCTGAATCAATCAAAGATAACAATGACAAGGATTGCAAAGTAAAGGTACCTGCAATCATATCTGTGTCATTGCAACCCTCGTGATGAGCATAGATCCGATTAATAATTTGGCCCACCATTCTTCATTGGTCAAATTTAGTACCTTGCAAATCTTAAGCATGAACTACAACTCTCGACCATCCTCGCGCCTAATGGGAATCTTTTACGATTTTTTCCCAAACTTTTCCAAAACGACCTCCCCAAAGTTTGTAAAATTTACATTTTGGTCCCTAGCCCCTAGCAGGTGCAACAACATGTACCAATGTATCTCTCACAACACGAGGAAAATCACGCTTCAAGTGATCAGACGACCCACAAATCTAACAAACTCCAGCATTACCCCAACACTTACCCATGTGGCGCCTACCACATCGTTCACACTCTGCTATGATATGAACTCCATGGTTACCCTGCCCAACACCACCACCATGCCTGTGATTCAGCTTATGCCTCTTGTCCCTGAACCTCCTATTCTGCCTCCTAAAATAGCTAGAATCAGCCACTCTCTTGCCCAAGCTCACACCCATGAAACTGGTGATAATAAACCCAATGACTTTTTCAATATCCTTAGCACGGATGACCACACTTCAAGCTTATCAAAATCTATGTAATCCACATTTTAAATAGAGAGAAAGGAGATAAGTCTTAATGTCCTTCACAAGACCATAACGGAATCTATCACATCTTTGCTAATCATTAGTAACTAAATCCGGGGCATACTGACTTAGGTGAACAAACTTCACTTCATATTCGACAACAAACATGCCTCCCTAAGATAGCAACATAAACTCACGATTTTTCATATCCAAATACTAAGTGCCAAGATACTTCCTCTTGAAAGCTCTCCAAAAGAACTCCCAAGTCACATCCTCCTCGGGAACGCCAACAATTATGGTCACCCACCAATGATATGTGTCACCCTACAACAGTGACACAGTGCAACCCAACTTGCGCTCCTCATTACAACCCATTTGGTTCAAAATATGGATTGTCTTCTCCAGCCAACCCTCGGCTACCTCAAGACTTAAACCCTGAAATTCCTCTCCTCCCAAACTTCAAAGACGTTCCAAGGGTAAACCTTGATTAGCCACCACAACAGGTGCCGGTGCTTGCGCTTGTACTCCAGCCATCGCTGCTTGAAACGCTCCCGTCATCGCTTGGATTAACGGAGTCAAATCACCCAATACTGGCACTAGAGGAGCTTGGGATACACCTTCCACCCCAACACCAACAGGAGAAACCAATGAAGGAGGAGGAGATAAAACATTAGAGGGATTCCCTTCCTCAACATTATTATGCTCAACTCCCGCATTGTTCGCCATCGAACGCATCTCACGTCGAACCATGCTAAAAAAAGCAATAAAACACATTAAAGTCAGGACAACGTTAGGCAAAGGATCCAAGACAACCTTATAAAACATTTTAAAACTCGGTAATAGGCAATGTGTTCCCAATTCATACCCCAACATGATATTAAGCAATCACCAAACACATACACAATCACCGTGCAATTCAAAAAATCATCAGTTAATCAAACAAAAACATCCCAACTTTTTGAAACCTGGCTCTGATACCAACAAATCTAACCCCATCGACCAGGCCTAGACGTCCGACCGAACTAAGAAAACTACATTAGGTTTGCTGAAGCAAGCCGGAGAAAGATTACCAAAACCAGTCCATTTTTTTCTTTTTATCTTGTTTAGATGCATATTAATAAACCTAAGTGTACATACTTGCAGCGGATGAATTTATAAAGGATTCGGACCATGGAAGGACAACCAATTGCATAACATATATTTTAGGGACTAAAATGCAAATCTGATAAATTTAAGGACCAAAACTTAAATTAAGATTACCAATCATCAATTAGTCCAATTTCATGCTTACATGACAAATTTTAGGTCATTACAATCATCTAAACTCATACAATTGCATTCACAAAACTCAGGGACCAAAGTGAAAAAATAGAAACCTTTAAAGATTCCAAAATAACATATTTAACGATAGCAGTACCGGTACGCCTAGAGGTGTTTTGGTACGCCTTAACATTTTCCAAAAGCTCAGATTCCAGTAACCAAATATCGTTCCCGATACACTTACGCGTATCGAAACACCCTTCATGAATACCCTGTACCGTATCGAAACACCCTCTCTAGTACCGAAACGCGGGCCAAAATAGCCTAAGCCTACCGAAATAGTTTCCCACGTACCGATACACTAAGCCTAAAATGGGGACATACGGAATAGGGGGACCGTCGATGCGCTGGACCTATAATGTCCTAAATTGTTGTCTAATCACACTTTGATGATATCCAAAACACTCCAACATGCTTCAAACACTTATACAACATTACTAAGATACATTACCAACCAAAGCATCACAAATTCAACAACCATTCATGGCATTTATACTACTCAAGACATTCTATAGGCATGCATCCTAATATCATTCCACCAAGCAACCAAAACTCACATTTGGTACATATAAGGCATACTCAACATGCTTGCACACTTATAGCATCATACCAAACTTGTTTGAATCATCAAACCATAGCAACCAATCAAATCCAACAAGATGCACACTTTAGCACTTAGCTTGCAACAACATAGACAAGATTTACTCAAGCCCAATCAACATCAAACAAACCATAAAATCCAGCACTACACATGCTTAAAACTCATAGGAAAATAGAATTACAAATCCCCAAAATATGGCGAACACATTGCCTTATTAACCGAAAACTTAAACTGAGTTCATACTCAAAGTTGTCTTTATCTTAGGATCACTTTAGCCTTGCCTTTGCAGCCCCAAAACTTCAATGCTCTGCATCATTAGGAAAAAGAGAGCGTAAGAACACATGTTTAGTGAGAATGCTAATAATATAATGATGCAATTAAAACCATTTGAAAACCAAACACTTTTTTTTGAAAGCGTGCTTACTACCAAAGCAATTTTCCTTGTTTCCAACCGAAAAAATGCATAACAACCTTTATGCAACATCATATACATATTCCATGCTTAGATCCCAAAGCATTAAATCATTTACCATGCTTAAATCCCAAAGCATTATAATAGGTTCAAAACATGAACTTTCACATATATTGGCATTTATAGTGAACCAGATAAACTACTATATCATCATACTACATCGGCTCTCTCATATCGGAGTTCATGATATCCCAAACCATGCCTAGTTAAACCGCATGATATCCCAAACCATGCCTAGTTAAACCGCAAGAGTACCGACCTTGCCTAGTTAAACTACAAGATCACCATCAATTTGGGTTACCTAGTTAAACCGCATGCCCCAAATGATGTCCCAACAATCCGAGTAGCCTTGTTAAACCGCCATACCTCAAGGACCATGGCCACGATCAATTTTTGTTCATATTTATAGCGCACTTTTATCCTATTGCATGCCAACTATATCTGAACGTTTCCTTGTCACATAGCCAATATATCATATACAAAACCATTTACTTACTATTTTACAATGCATTAAACAAAAACACCACATATGCAAATCACATTGCCAACGCAATAACACCATTCCCGACCGGAATGAAAACCAATGCTCACTAGTATTTATTATACTTTTAAGCCCCTGCATATGTACTTAAAACCATGCATTTCCAGCAAGTAAATCAAACCATGTTTAACACCAAAACATGAAATCAACATGCTCATATCCAAACCGATATTCAAGAGCAAAAATAAGGAAACTTACTTTTGAGCTTAGGTAAGTATTTCACGCTTACCCTAAACTCCCAAAAACCTTTATTAAACCGTTTAAAGGCATTTAAACTAGTTTCCACTCACCGATACATCTCGCTTTGCGCGCCAACGCAAATCGAGCTCCTGGCAAGCCACAATCAACGTCAAGCTTCGTCGCTTTGATTTTCCCTTGTTTTAACCACATAAAACCAGAGGGCAAATGCATCATTATGCATTCAAACTATTGCCTAAAAGCAATTGCCCGCAACTCTCAAGTTGCCCACTCAAAACATGTCCGAAACATACCGAAATCATCATCAAAAACTTCTGAAATTTAACCCAGCCTTATTATAACGATTCAATCCATCAAACCTCATCAATTAACACCTAAAAACACTTTCCCAACATCCTTCTACTTCCAGCAAAGATTAAACACAACTATCACCCCAAAACCCCTTAATTAACCACCTTAAACATTAGAGATTCAACTTGTTTCGGGATTACAATATTAAAACCAAGTTATTAACCCAATTAAACATCAAAATCATGATCTAATATGATCAAAATCCCAGCAAAATAGAATAAGTACAAAGATCCATAAATCTCATCAATCAAAACACAATTAAACCAATTTCCTTTACTTAAACTACCAAAACACATTAGAAAACAATTGTAAAGAGTCAAAAACTTGGGAATTTCAGTAAAGAACCTTTCATTAAAGGAGGAGAACAAACCTTATCTCTAATGGATGCTTTCTCCCTTAATTGGTTGATTTACATGAGAAAACAAAATTAAAACAATAAGGTTTTGGAAAACTAACAACAAGAAATCATTTGAGAATAAAAGATTTAAGAAAAGAAAGATTTACCTGAATATTTGGAAGAAAAAAATAATGTTTGGCTGGAGAGATTTTAGAGAGAAAATAGTTGAGAAAGTTTGTTACGTGATTTTTGTTTTAAAACCTTTTAATCATAGATTAATTCTCCCAAACCTATTTATATTTTCCAAATCACTTTAAAAATAGCCAATTAAAGGATAAAGTCTGATATTAGCCTTTTTGGGCAATTAGCTCCTTAAAGATTCAAAGTTTTTACTCTTTACAAAACAACCACTAAAAACAGTTTTTAAAGTTTGCATTTTGGTCACTAGTCCAAAATGTTCGTTTTCCAACTTTTTTCCAAATTTTATTTCACCATAATCATTAGTATTTTAAATAATGATTTATCATATTTTCCATAATTTTATCACCATAAAAAATATTTTATCCAATTAAATCTTGAAACTGAATCAAATTTTTAATACCGGTCCACCGGACTTTTGAACCAACCTTTAAAACATCTAAGCCTAAAAGCGGGGTGTTACAAAAGTCATGGACTCGAAAGAAGTTTCTGCCCCCAAAAATCAAGCCTCCTCCTATCTTATCTTTTCTTCAAGTCCTTCTATATTTGCTAAATGTTGGGTTTGAACCCGAGCCCAAAGCAATCTTTCTTCATGATGATAGGTTTCAGAAGCAGACAGCCTTGGAGATTCTTCTTGAATCCTTTCCCAGTCTTTTCCCTTCTTCCAAGGGTCTCGCAGATAGTCATCTTTGTGCAGTTAGATAACCTCGGATGAGGTATTGGCTTCCATTTAACAATAAAAGTCGCATTTATGAACTTAAGGGCTCTAAACAAACATTCAAGAGCATTCTCATCAGCTTCAATGTATGGGGCATCCGTGGTCACAAAGGCAATGATATCTTCTTCGAATCTAATATTGACCAACTTTCCTTCTATTACAAACTTTTGTTTATGATGTAGAAATGATGGTACTACGTCAGCATAATGAATCCAGGGCCTTACCAACAAGCAATTGTATGTTGGTTTTATATCTATAATCATAAAGTCAACATTATAAATTACAGGCCCAATCAACAGCGACACCTTAATTTTTCCAAGCACATCTTGAGTTGTACCATCAAAAGCCCTTACAGTATTCATACATGAATCATCATCTGACAACCTTCACAGAGTAATCATTGGCAGGATAGTCAATGCTGAGCCATTTCCTATCAAAACTCCTAGAAGAACATGCCCCTTGCAGTGAGTCGTGATGTTCAAAGCCTTGATAGATCCCATCTCTCTCTTTGGGATCTCGTCATCGGTGAAAGTAATATAGTTTTTAGAAGTTATGTGATTCACAATTCTTTCCAATTTGTGCACTGATATATCATTTAGGACAAATATTTGATTGAGCACCTTGATCAAAGTATTTAGGTACCCTTTTGAACTCAACAGTAGTTCGAGGATAGAAATCCTGGCTTGTTGTCTCTTTAATTACTCAACTATATTATATTCACTATGCTTCAAAAACTTCAAGAACTCATTGGCTTATTCTTTTATGACGGGCTCATTTATTTTAGGGGCAGGTTCTTCCCCAAAGATCTTTTCTAGTGCAACAACAAACTTCTCTTTTGCCTTTTCAACCTCTTTAGATGTTTCAGGTGAGTAACATCTACAACTCTTGGTGAAGTGTCCAACTTTATTCATTGACTCAACGTCAGGTTTCTCATCCACCTTTCCATTTGATATTGTTTTTATTTCATCTAGCAGCTTTTTCTCCTCACGTGGCTTTGTTTCCTCGGGCACAGTCACACTGGCAGCATAGTTCCACAGAACCTTGCGAGTTTCCTTGAAAGAGAACGGTGCTGGAGGAGAAATCAAAACCTTGGGTGTCACTATCAATTTTCCATCATTGGATGAACTTCCAACATTTGACCTAGCAGAAATGATCAATGGCTTATTCACCCCATATCTAGCTTCAGAGTTTTCAAAGGTGCACACCTCTACCTCTTTTCTTTCTCCTATTTTTTCAAAGAACTCAATTTCTTTGTTATTCATCATTCTTTGAATCAAACATCTGAATTTAGAACAATGCTAAATTTTGTGATCATCCTCCTAATGATACTCGTAATATATGCCTCACTCCACTTCTTTCTCAACCTTTATGCCCATTTGTATCATTCCAGCATTGTATAATTGCTCAAATACCCACTTTAAGGGAGATCTAATCTCGAATACGCCAGCCTTTACCTATTTAGCCTCATCATCTTCCTCTATAGCATTCATTCCTCCGCCTCTGTGGTTCGACAATGGATTAACTGCTATATTGGGTTCATCAAATTTTAACACCTAGTTTTGATCAGATTCTGGACAACTCTCAATTGTATACGTTGTACAACTCTCAATTCTATACCTCAGAATCCTATCCATGGAGGGTATAGAGGTTGAAGAGGAGTAAGATAATAGGGCCTCAACAATTATGCTTCAAACAACTGTGGGTATAATTCAGCATATGACACCAGTATGGGTGTAAAGTTCATCCTCTCATTTCTTGAGCCTCGAGAATCGTACCTGTTTGAATTCTGTAAACATCCTTATGCAGCACCAGGCGGTGTGATTGTAACATTCTTCGGAGCCTCATAAGCACTTGTATTATTTAACTCACTAACATTTCTCTTGTAATTTTTATGAGAGCCCTCTCCGCTTTCAATCCTTCCACTCTTGATTACTGCCTCTATCAGTTCGCCAGTCATCACTATGTTGGAAAAATTCTGTGTAGCGTTGCTGACCAATCTTTCAAAGAGTGGACCCCTTAGAGTTTGTGCTAACATGTGGGCAACTTCATTTTCCATCAATGGTGGTTGCGCCTATGCCGCCATATCTCTCAACCTCTGAGCATACTAGCGAAGATTTTCATTAGATCTCTGCTTCATCCATTGCAGCATGACTCGACTAGGGACCATTTTAGTTACGTGCTTATATTGCTCCATGAAAGCTTTAGAAAAGTCCTCTCATGACCGGATATTTACTCTATTTAACTGGGTGTACCAATGTGCTGTTGAGCCTTACAAACTATCCTGGGAACAATGAATCAGCAATTTCTCATCCTTCAGATAAGCAACCATCTTACGGCAGTACATAGTGAGTTGTGTTGTTGGACAGGTCACCTATCATACTTCTCAAAGTTTTGTACCTTAAATTTGGGTGGAAGGACCAGGTAAACAACCAAGCTCATATCAGCAGCACTAGACCCTTGCTCATTCATTTTTCGCATCTCTAAAAATTGATCTTCCAGAGCCTTGCATCGCTCTTCATATTTCCTCTCAATTTCAGCATGGATCCTCTGATTTCATTGACAGTATTTAGGTCCAAGACTTTATTGCCACTTCCAAAGTCCACTCCAATGTTGATTGGATGACTGGCAGTAGCTCCAACTAAGTTGATCTGGACCTTCTTCACAGGAGGTGGTCCCTTAGGCTGTTCCCTCACATGAGAAGCAATACTCACTTTGTCATTTACATCGTTCGAAGTACCTTCTTGTACCTTGACCTTTCTATATTCCTTTGGTCCTAGAAAAGTACTCAACTAGATAATAATCTCCCTCTGTGCTTGAGCAAAGTGGTCTTTCATAGACTATTCAATCCCGTTAAATCTATTTTGCACCTCCATGTGATCATTTTCCAAACTAGTGATTCTATCTTCCACAACCATGGTCTTGAAGCGTAAACATGTTCCGTATGAATACAAAATGATTATGTTTGAAAAGTCAAAACTGCCATAGAACTTTTCTTTCTTAAAATCATTTAATATATTTTGCAAAATAAAATGCAATATGTAGATGCATGAAAGCATGGATGCATGAATGTAAGAATGCAAAGGGGTATAAAGTTCAAAAGCTAGTCTTTAGAGAAACATTCATTAACTAGAAGAGTCGAATACAAGAAATAGGTAATTTCAATTACAAAAAGCTGCTAGATTAACTATCTCATGTAGTAATCGGGTAACAACATCTCTAAGCTGGGCATCAATGTTAGGGCGTTGCAACAAGCTTGTGGCTTCTTCGGACAATATCTGTACATACTGAACAATTCCCCTTGCATGGCTCTTGAAGTTAACCAACTCATTGTTCTGCCTTTGGATGGTGTGATTAGGTACTTCAAGCCTACTTTTCAATGCCTTGTTCTCTTGGTGCAGTGCTCCCTTATAGTTTGCAAGCTGATCTTTTAGACCTTGTACTATATTCTCCAGTTCCACTACCTTCTTCTTTAGCTTTTCATTTTCTTGCTCCATGTTATATTTTCTTTCATTGTAATATCCTCTAATCATCTATTCCATCTACGATATCTGAGATGACAATTCAGAGTTTTGAGCTTTTTCTTCCTCTTGCTTCTTTTTGGCTCAGCTGTTTGATTCTTTCAGGTACCGAATCTTTTTCTCTAATGCGCTCATAGTATCTTCATACAAAATTTTGTAGTCATTCTTTTTCTTCCCCTTTGTGGTGTCTCTTGCAGTCTGCGCGAGTCTCCTTTATATCTTTCAGCTCTTAACTAATTTTTGCTTTCTGTTCTTAGAGAATCTTTTATTTACCTTTCTGTACGTCCACATCTAGCCTTGTCATAGTGAGTTCATGCTTCAGATCACTAATTCTCTTCTCGTACCCTTTCAGATCAACTCATGATCATGCTTTAACTTTTCCAAAGCTGACAGAGCACTTCTTACACGTTCACCAGTTGATCGGTCATTACCTGAATCTTTCCGAGGAATGTTGTCATTGACTCTTTAAGCTTTCCATTCTTCATAGTTTGGCATCACTTTTGACTCTTCACAAATCTCTACTCTTTTTGGTGCCTTCCATGCATTTGCAATATCATTTACCACTGATTTATAGTCATCTATCTTATGTGCGTATTCAAACTTTGCCGTACCTGCTATAGCGGGAATGAATTGTCTCTATCCAAACTGGCTGGACACTAGAAATGAGCAGTAAGCTGTCCCTCCCCAAACTCCTGGCAATGCGACCCAGTCAAAGTTTCCACATCGGTAAAGATAGTTGTTCAGTTTCAACCAAGGGGCTTTCCGTGCAACGTCTGAATCTTTCATATTCAAAAAGCATTACTTCCACTGCTCCTCCGACATTTTTCTCAATCGGGCACTCAATAAGGTGTTCTTCCAATAATGAGTATGTATAAAAAACCTATGAGCCTTATAAGGGTGGCCTATTTGTGTCCTCAGAACCAGACCTCTAGCCACCGAGCACAACCCCAGAATCTTCCTTGTCTTGCCTTCTTACAAACAGTCAACGATCTATAAGTTTCTATCAGAATAGCTGGTACTAGGTTAACCTGCTTTTCTAAACGCTCAAATAACCCTAAAGTTGACGGGTCTATATAGTCAATTTTCCTTGGAAATAACACCAACCCATAAATGCATAAAGCGAACAGACTTCTCTTCCTATCTGGCTCATCACTTGTTAGAATCAAGTCTCGAATGATTTTCCAGTCTATGCGTTCATTATATTTGATCAACTCTTCATTCCCTTTCTTTTTTATCTTTCCCTCAAACCATGCTTCATTCTTTCTAGTAATTGCCTTTTAACTTTCTTTTGAAGCTCGAATTATTGTTGAGCCTCATATAGACCATATCTTTTTGAACTCATGAGCAGTGTAACAGGGTTTCATACTCCTCTAGTGTAGGTGTCATGTCTATGTCTCCAAATGTGAATCAGTTGTATGCCGAATTCCAATACTGTGTCATATCCCTAATCATCTCCCGGTCTACAAGAACATCTAACAACATCACTATATCTAAAAATTCATACTAAAAATCCTTCTTCATGGTAGCATCCCACTGTTCCCAAATCGCTTTGAGCTCCGGTAAACACTTATTTTGTCCAAAGTTAATCCTAGTGACATTCTTCATTAGTGACACATGGCCCCCTCGAATACTATCCCCTTTTGTATATTGTGCTTCTTCCGACCATGTCCACACTGACGTATTACCTTCTCCTCTCCTATCAGACCCTTCGGCCATTACGAACACTTCCTAATTAACTAACTCCCGAATCAATACCCCTATAAATGCATCATGATGACATATAGGAAAACAACAATAAAACAAGTAAAAAAAACAAAACTGTGTTAGTATTTGTGAAGTAATATTGAAGGCAAGAATTTAAATTAAATTAATACAGTAAAGCAGGTTACATTGAGTAGAGAGAATAATCAGAGAAGCATATTTAAAATAGTAACACCCTATCTTACGCCCCTCTCTGGCTCTAATAGGGTAGGCTTCTAGATTATAGCATGCGATTTTTGTTCTAGACTCTGAGTACCCGAACTGTTGTTACTGCTTACTGCGACATCAAGACATCGATTCGGGAGTATATGTCCCCTTATAGCAGAGGTGTAACCTTACGGTGTATAAGGTTGGTATACAGGAAGAAAGACAAAATTTTGATCACGGAGATGAATACCACACATAGGATCATGTCTCGCTCCTACCTAAAAGAGAAGCCCGGGTAAACGGCATATGCATGAATTACAGTTTATATCACACAGATAAAAAGTAAATTTCCATTCTTTCCACAAACTCATCCAATAATTATTAAAGAAATTAGATTCGAATTACCATTCTTAAAATTCCAAAATGCCACGCAAAATTAATTAGGCATGGCTCTCGAATTGATTCCTCAGCATAGTCGCCAAGTTGTCCATACCATTTTTAAACTGGGTAAAAATAGATTGACGATTAATCTTTGAAAATTAGGTTTTTGCCTTTTAATTCATTTGATCTTGAAAAATTAGTTTTTTTCATGTTAAATTGGGTTTTGCAATTAATTAATCATAAATATTGGATTTTCCCTTTTTATTTAATCTTGAAAACATTTTGGAGTCCATCGATCACTTTGGTAGTGTAGCGATGTCCCCTTTCGCTAAAAAACGAGTTTTCGAAGTGTTTATTGTCTTTCGGGTATTAAAATATTTATTCCATGAGGTTTTAAAAATACCGTATTTTATTTTAAAAAGGGAGTCGCCACCGGCCACTTAGGTAGGCCGGGCACCATAAACCCAGAGATTTGAAAACTGTTGGGTTTGGGAGTCGGTTACGGATGGGGAAGGATTAGCACCCCCACACCGCCCAAAATTGGTACTTTAATAATTACCGCTTTATTAATATTAAACTTTCCGGATTAAAGTGACGATTAATTTAAAATTTGATTATAAGTACGAGTAAATTTTAAAGGTCCCGTTATCCGAGAGTAAACTCCCAACCACCATCACTACGCCTGATACTGGCCTTATTTACGCTCGGATAAAAGACACCGCGTTGATAATTTATATTTCATTATGCAACCTTAGAAGGCAAAATAAATACAAAGCGATAAAATACTAATCTAATATAAATAAAATACTAATCCGAAACATACATATATAAATATTAATCTAAAAAAAAAAGAATCTAACATAAATAATACATTGATCTAAAACACAAATAAATATTAATCTAACACATAAATAAAACAAATCTAACATAGATAATACATTGATCTAAAACACAAATAAATATTAATCTAACACATAAATAAAAACAAATCTAACATAAATAAAATATTAATCTAAAACATAATAAATACTAATCTAAAGCATAAATAAACATACAAAGTAAAAAAGTACACAATTTTAAATTAACTAATGCTTCATTAAATCATAAAATTACAATACAAATAAAAAGAGAAGAAAATATACCTAACTAGGAGCTCGAATAACGAACCCCGACTGAACCCCACCGGGATCTACCACGACCTCTCCAAAATTATTAACTAGATCGGACCTAAAATAGGACCCCGATCGAATGTTGGATCGAACCAACTGGGGCCGAGGGCACTGCCCCCAACCCCTGTCCAGCCTTGCGGCTGGCCTAGCTCTCAATTGGGGAGCCGATTCACAATTGCCCATTTATGGCAAATTGGGCGTGATTCATGGCTGCCCCCATGCCTTGTATTTATAGGTAAGGGGTGGGTGAAATGGGGTGATGTGGAGCACCCTGCTCCACGCAATTTCTTTTTTTTAATAATATATATATTACATTTTTATATTTTATTATTATTTTTCATTAATTTTATATTAATAATACTACCATTAAAATAATACTAATAACACTAAAACCAGGTCAAAATGAGTGATTACAATTGCCCCTCTTTGCTTGTTCTTGTGAAACGAGGACAAATCAAAGATCAAAAGCACTCATTTTTGACATACTTTCTTGTCTTTAGCTTCAGAATCACGTGTTCTTCTAGAACTCTCCGCTCTTCCTTAGCTGAATCTTCAAGCTTGTAAGTTCTTCCTATATAGAACTTCTTCACCTTCTGATCTTGGAACTATAGGTCCTCCCTATATAGAACCTTTCATTCTGAAGTCTTGAGTAACGAGTCCCTCCTATATAGAACTTTTCACTCTAAGACGGTAAAGCTTGGAGTCCTTCCTATATAGAACTCTTCACCTTCAACGCTGGTTTCTCCTGTATAAAACCTTTTGCGCCACTGATGGATTCTTCCGACTGGGAGTTCCTCATGTATAGAACTGCTAGTCTTCAAACCTTGGAGCCGCCAGTCCTTCCTATATAGAACTTTTAGCTTCTGAAATCTCGGAGGTACAGGTTCTTCCTATATAGAACCTTTCACTATAAGACAGTAAAGCTCAGAGCCCTTCCTATATAGGACTCTTCGCCTTCAACACAACGAGTTTTCCCTATATAAAACCTTATGTGTCATGGGTGAATTCCTTCGGCTGGGAGTTCTTCCTATATAAAACTTTCAGCTCCTGAAGCCTCGGAGCGGCGGATTCTTCCTACATAGAACCTCTCGCTACGAGAGCTTGAAAATATACGCCCTTCCTATATAGAACCTTTATCTTCGAAATTTTTTTTCTCTTTTTCCTTCTTTTTCTACTCTATTTTTTTTCTCTTTTTCTTCCTTTTCTCTTCTCTTCTTTTTTCTATCTCGTTTTTTTAACAAGGCTGTTGATATCTTTGGACTTACGCTACTTAAGGCTGCCGCGTCATGCCCAAAGGACTTACTAATGGCCCGAAGGACTTATCACCATGATCGAAAGAGTTACTGGTGGCTCGAAGGACTTAACACCGTGCCCGAAGGACTTACCGATGACCTGAAGGATTTAACATATGGGCCTCACGCTGCTATGGCTGCTGATTTTTTCTGGACTCCGCTGCTAAGGCTGCCGAAATCTTTCTTCAAATTTTGGGATTCACGCCGAAAATGGCTACCGATCTTCTAGGACTCACGCTACTATAGCTGCCGAAATCTTTCTTCAATTTGGGGATTCATGCTGAAAATGGCTACCGATCTTCTAGGACTCACGCTACTATAGCTGCCGAAATCTTTCTTCAATTTGGGGATTCAAGCTGAAAATGGTTACCGATCTTCCAGGACTCAAGTTATTGAGGCTGCCAGAATCTTTCTTCAATTTGGGGATTCATGCCGAAAATGGCTACCAATCTTTCTTCAAATTTGGGACTCACGCCGAAAATGGCTGCCAAACTTTCTTTAAATTTGGGGACTCACGCCGAAAATGGCTGCAAAACCTTCTTCATATTTGGGGACTCATTCCGAAAATGGTTGCCAAACCTTCTTCAAATTTAGGGACTCACGCCGAAAATGGCTGCCAAACTTTCTTTAAATTTGGGGACTCACGCCGAAAATGGCTGCCAAACTTTCTTCAATAAATTCTTTGACAATTCTTCAAATATCTGTCTAAAAACAAGCAAAAATTGACATGCCTCTATCTATATGATGCATGCAATGTCGTGCTTTCTTTTTCTTCTTCTCTTTTCCTTATTTTTCTTTTATTTTTTTCTCTATTTTTTCTTCTCTCTCTCTCTTTCTTTCTCTCTTTTTCTTTTTCTTTTTTTTCTCTTTTTTCTTTCAGCCCTTTTTGTTCTAAAGTCTTACACCCTGAAAGGTCGCTCCTTAGATTTCTCCATCTCTTTACTTCTTCACTGTATGCTCTTAAATCCTCATTTGATCAGTCACTTCGAATCTAGATTAACATGCTTTCAAACCTTTTGTGCGGAAGGCTTTCTTGTCTTCGGGGTTATCACCCGTCTTTATAAATGATCTTCTGGTTCTTATATTATTCTTATAAGAACCCTTGTCATCTTCTTCGCTTGGCGTTGCCCCATACAACCATGGGCTCCACTGCTTTGAATTTTTTGGCCTATCATACAGAGCCTTGATCTATTTCTAGTCACTAGGGTGAGCCAAAATGCTTCCATCCCCTGAGCTCATCCTTGATCTTCTCGTAGCATTTCGACCGGAACTAACTCTCGGTCCCTATACTTTAAATCTCATCATCATTCATTTTTAAAGTAATGCAAAAGGCAATTTACTTGTGTATATTTCAAAAAAATAATGATTGTTTGAAAAGATAACAGTCATTTTGAAAATCACAACTCGGAGGGGATACCAAACATTTTGAAAACATTGTTTGGGACAAATGGTAAACATCATCTCCTTTTTAAGGACCAAACATTTTTTTTTAAAATTAATGTTTGGAGAATGGTAAACAAAATGCGAAGTGTATTGCCAAACATTTTTTAAAAATTAATGTTTGGGGGAATGGTAAACATCAAAACTTTTGGAGAAAATGTCAAACCTTTTAAAACATGTTTGCCCCCGAAATATCAAACACCATAGCGCATCTGCTTCAAGTTGCCAGAGATCAACTCTAATGAAGCGCATATTTAGAAGATCTTGACCATTGTGGAGATATATGCCAATGTATAGTTTCTTTTGGTCTAATAGGCTTTTGAGAGAAACATCCATACCTAGTTTCTACCCCGTTTAAGGTGGCTCACTTAATCTCACCATGCCCCATCCTTCCCTCATTTGGGTGTCGATCAAACACTTCGAAGTTTGACGTTCCTTGAAGCAAAGTTAACCCTTATAGGCGGAATGAAATCTGAAGACATTATCATTCAACTTGGATATCTATGGATGACCAGAATGGTCTTTGGGGGCTTGTAATGTAGGCCTTTGGTTTATGGTTAAGTGAAATAGTATTTATGTACTTGTGTAACTTGGATATGCCCATTATTCCTTCCCTTTTTGGATCACTCTAGATTGTCCGTTTTTAGGTTTTCACCCTAGAGTTCATTTCCTTTCTTTTTACTGTAGGCTGCCTTGCATTCTGGCTATATACTGATGTTCATTTTCTGTTCAAGAATGTTTGATCCTTCAAAACTACTCTAAACTGAGATTTCTTGAATGAAGGACTATGAATACATTTCTGGGAATTCTTGTGACTGGCACGCCTAGATGAAATATTATTCTTTCTTTCTTCTTTTCTCTTTTTTTCTTTTCTTCTTTTTCACTTTTTCTCTTGGATCGCTCTAGACTGCCCATTTTTAGGTTTTCACCCTAGAGGTCACTTCCTTCTTCTGTACCTTCAGATCAGTGTATTTTGGTTGGATATTGATGCCAGCAGGCTCAGGCATACTACTCTTTTTCTTTATTTTCAGGATCACTCTAGACTGCCTATTTTTGGGTTTTCACCCTAGAGGTCATTTCCTTTTTCGAAATTGGCAATCTTCGGGCCGACTTGTCTTAACTTGGCTTCAATTCGAGCTTCTATACTAATTTTCAAAACTGATATTTACTTGAAATGTGGATTCTTTGTGTCTCTTGCTCATAGTTGAAGTCTCGTTCTTGTATTGTTTGATCTGTGTGCGAAGCATATACAATATTCTTTCTTTCTTTTTCTTTTTTCCTTTTTATTTTCTTCTTTTTTTCTTTTTTCTCTCTCTCTTTCTTTATTTTATTTTATTTTATTTCTTTTCTTCTCTTTTTTGTTTTGTTTCTTTTTCTTTTTTGGTTTTAGACTGCCCATTTTGGGTTTTTAGCCTTGAATCTCTCTCTTCTTATTCGAGTCTATAAATGTATCCTCGAATCAACACGTATCTATACTGGTATTGATGATATCTTCTGCTCGAAGTTACTTGCCTCTCTGCAACTCTTCTGATATTTACTCGATCTGGATTGCTTAGGCCTTCTGATTACCATTTCTCTTCTTTTCTTTGGTTTTTCTTTTGGACATATCCTTGTTTTCAACCACTTTCTTCTGATGATTTTCTGATCTTCGTATCCAATCTGTCTAGACTCATCTATGTCTTCTGGTAAAGTAAAAGAATATCATTCGTTGTCAAATTCACAGATGTCCTGAGAATGCCTTCAGGGGGTAGAGGTTTAGGGTCAACTTTCGTTTCAAGGATCTTAAACGACAAGTGCCTGAGAAGATAAATTCTTAAAATGGGAACTGCCCATTGTCTAAACACTCGCTTTGTTCCTCTGTTGGCCTAAGTAAACTAGCAGATACCCACATTTACAGTATCCCCACAACATTCAATCTCTTCTAAATATATGCAACTTAAAGTTGATCTTTGGATCTGAAGCAAATGTACTGTTGCATTCAAAATTCGAGGACCTGGTATAGAAATGATATATACATATGTCCATTCAAAAATGCGTGTATATGCATATGGGAGAACAAAAACTACCCCATAAAAATAAAATGTTTAAAGAATCAAAAAATGTAAAAATGCTTTCTAAATGGAAATGTGATTTGTTATTCTGACAAACAATGAGTTTTTTTTGTTGAGAATTTCTTTGTGAAATGATAAGAAAACCGTAGGGACCTTTGAACTATCTCCAGGGTACTGTAGCGATGTCTTTTCTCTCTATGAACTGATTGATTTTCGAAGGTGTTTATGATTTTTTTGGATATAAAATATTTATTCCGTGGGGTTTTTAAAGAACCGCATTTAAAAAAAATGGAGTCGCCACCGGCCACTTAGGTAGGCCGGACACCATAAAACCAGAGATTCAAAAAGACAGGGTTCGGGAGTCGGTTACGGATGGGAAAGGATTAGCACCCCCACACCGCCCAAAATTGGTACTTTAATAATTACCACTTTATTAATATTGGATTTTCCGGATTAGAGTGGCGATTATTTTAAAATTCGGTCATAATTGTGAATAAATTTTAAGGGTCCTGTTACCCGAGAATAAACGCCCAACCACTATCACTACGCTTGATACTGGCCCCGTTTACGCTCGGATAAAAGGACACCGCATTAACAGTTTATATCTCGATATGCAATCTTAGTGGCAAAAATATAAAAAATGGCAAAATATTTAAATGCAATAAATATTGACATACCAGAATACTAATCTAACATAAATGATATACTAGATTAAAACATGTATATATACATATTATTCTAAATGATAAATAAAAAACAACTTTAACAAGTTAAAACAACAATGCAGAAATAATTATGTTGTATGTAGACGAACAAATATTTAAAAAGACATACATGCTATTAATAAAACATATTTCAACATATATGAACAATATATTATACAATAAAGAAGACACACTAACACGTAACCTAAAAGCCAAAAAAACATACAATGCGTACAAAAATACAAGAACATGTTGTTTTACGAGTCAGATAGAACATAACATGCTTTAATACGAATAACCGGATAAAAAACATGACTATCATACTTAACACATATATACATATAAACGTAAAATATGAGGCATATACAAGTGACATAAAATAAAACAATAGAATATCAACATATACGATTATAATACGAACATGAATATTTACAAAGAAAACATGACTAAAATGAAAGAAAAATAAAAGTTAGTGGCAGAAATTAAAGAACAATAATATGTAATTTAGGGACGAAATTGCGAAACAAACAAAACCTAAAAGGACCAGAATTGTAATTAGACCAAGGGGCAGACCCAAAATGAAAAATTCAAAAACGCGGGATGGTTAAGGGCGTAATTTTACCATTCAGAAACTGATTCGGTGTAATTTAGGGACTAGATTGTAAACTTTTGAAATATCAGGGGGACTGGGATTGTAATTATACCATGCGGTGAGACAAAAACGATAATATTGAAAACGCGGGATGGTTGAGTGTGTAATTTACCCATTTAGCAAAATAATAATAACTATAAAAGCCCCCCTTTTAGGCCGAAATTAGATTTTGGTCATTCGTCTCATTTTTTGATTTTTGCAAGAATCATGTTCTTCATTTTCTCTCGTTTGTTCTTCTGAAACCCAGAATCCGGCGGCCGGCCGCCGTGTTCTCCGCCGCCGGCCGCCGCTAACCGGCGCCGGCGTGACTCCAAAACACACCAAAACAACCCCCTTTCGTCCTCAATACGAATCCTAGGTTGGATTCAGAGGATATACCTTTATTCGCCCTAGATCTAGGAAATACGAACCAAAAAATATTTTTTTTAGACCAAAACAAAACTACAAAGGGTCTTCCCCTCCCTTTAGTTCACCATATCAGGCTTGGAGAAGCCGAAAGGCTTATCACTGAGGAAGGGAAGACCCCCAAAAGACGCCGGTAAGACTACTCTTCCTTTTTTTTTTTTTTTTTTTTGTATATGCATGTAAAGAAAATAAGTAAGAAAAAGAGACAAGTATTTACCACTGGACTGTCTTTCGATTTACTTGACTGGTTACAATTTTTGGTTTTTACAAGATCTCTGTTCTCTCCTTTTTTTTGCTACTACTCTCCCTTCCCGTTACAAAAGTTCCCGTTTCATATATATTATTGTCTTCCTGTTTTGTTGCAAGTTGCATCTTGCTTTTTCAGATCTGAACTGAACTGACAATTTTGCTTGTTATCTTGGGCATGTTCTGAACATGGGGACTGAATATCGGCGCGGTGGCGGTATGGATATTCTGCCAGCGGCCAGACGTGTTCTCGGCCGTTAGATCAGATCTGATCTAACGGTCGAGATGGCTTGAAGAACGATCAGCCTGGATGAAGCCTCGATTTGATGAGACGGCTTCAGATTTCGCCACGTGGAGCTCCGCAGTTGAGGAGTCAGAACGCGTGGATCTTACGCGCGCGTGGGATGTTAAAGCGACCGCGCGTGGACCACACGCGTGCGTGGCACTCGAACGGTCCATACGTGTGGAACACGCGCCTGACAGATATTTTTGACCTCTTAGTTGTATCGTGGCCGTTGGATCAGATCTTGATCCAATGGCCCACAGTTACCTGCACATTGTAATTAGATAAGATTTAGATTTGGGCCAACTGGGCCTTGTAATTGGACTTGGACTGTAAATTTTATTTGGGTTTAATATATTTAATTCTTTCATTTTGTCAGCCCAATAATAATAATATAATTATAACAGCAATACATATACATACGAAAATATATACTTATATTATACAATCATTAATTAATATAATATTCTAGTATACGTACGTATAATCATACATATAATTAACATAACATCTATATATTAATCAAATACGCTCATACTCTAGATACATACGCGACATACATACACCCCTAATACGTATACATAGCTTATACATGTACACACCACCTTATATTAATAACATTCATATAATAAATATACATGCAATATTAATATATTTACAAGTGAAAATGAGTGGTTACAGTTGCCCCTCTTTGCTTGTTCTCATGGAATGGGAAACAAAGCAAAGATTCATAAGCACTCATTTTATCAGACTTCCCTGTTTGTAGCTTTGGAAAAACAAATTCTTTTGGACATCTCCGCTTTTCCTTGGCTGAATCTTCAGGCTCGTAAGTTCTTCCTATATAGAGCTTCGTCACCTTCCGATCTTGGAGCTACAGGCTCTTCCTATATAGAACCCTTCGCTCTGACATCCCGAATTATGAGTCATTCCTTTCACTTTGAGACAATAAAGCTTGGAGTCCTTCCTATATAGAACTCTTCGCCTTCAACGCTGGTTTCTCGTATATAAAACCTTTTGAGCCACTGATGGATTCTTCCGACTGGGAGTTCCTCCTATATAGAACTGCTAGTCTTCAAATCCTGGAGCCGTCAGTCCTTCCTATATAGAAATTTTGGCGTCTGAAATCTCAGAGCTACAGGTTCTTCCTATATAGAACCTTTCACTCTAAGACAATGAAGCTCGGAGCCTTTCCTATATAAGACTCTTTGCTATCGACACAACAGGTTTCCTATATAACCCTGTGTCATAGGTGAATTTCTTTGACTGAGAGTTCTTCCTATATAGAACTGCGAGTCTTCACCTTGGAGCCGTCGGTCCTTCCTATATAGAACTTTTCGGCGTCTTGAAATCTCAGAGCTACATGTTCTTCCTATATAGAACCTTTTACTCTAAGACAATAAAGCTCGGAGCCCTTCCTATATAGAACTCTTCGCTTTTGACACAACAGGATTTCCTATATAATCTTGCGTGTCATGGGTGAATTGCTTTGACTGGGAGTCCTTCCTATATAGAACTGCGAGTCTTCACCCTGGAGCTGTCAGTCCTTCCTATATAGAACTTTCAGCTTCTGAAACCTCGGAGAGAAGGATTCTTCCTATATAGAACCTCTCTCTGGAGCTTGAAAACATGTGCTTTTTGTATGTAAAAACATTGTCTTCTCATTCGGGATTAACACCGCGATGGCTCTCGATGTCTCTTTGGATCTGCAGATACCTGTTTGAGATGAAAACAAAATGCTATGACAAATGAATTGACATGCTCCTAATCCTAGTGATGTCTGACTATTCATGATGCATGAGTGTCAATATCTTGGTGTGCTTGTTTTGATTCTGATTTGATCTTGATGTTCGCTTTCTTCTTTTTTACAGGCATCGATACTCCGCCTCACTGTCAGGTTCAACCATCTCAACCTTTCTTTTTCTCCAATTACGATTTGGAATTCTAAAGTGCCCTTTCGGGTTTTCACTTTAAAGAGAGTTTTTTTTGAGGGGGTGCCCTCCTGGTTTTCACCCAAGAGATCTCTTTTGTTATCTCGTGTGCCTTCCTTGAATAGATAGGACATGTGCCATTGGTCATCCTACCTAGTTGTTTAAAGCTTCTCACCTTCCCTAGCCATTATGTAGGGAACTGGAGGACGGAGTTAACATCGTTTTCTTTGATCACCTGCATTTTCAAGGTTAAATCATAGTAATGCTCCGAAATCTCTTGTTTCATTATAAGCCCATGTTATCTTATTTGACTGAAATTGATAAGAAGGCCAGGAATGGATGCTCAAAAACACGGTTTTATTATGATTAAGGGCTTGGGATATCTTAAAAAGAAAGGTATGACACACATGAGTTAAGTATGAAAATACAAGATCCCTCATTATCTTCGATATGAATGATACATGACCCTGTCAACCGGTGTAGAATTTTTTTGCCTGAAGCCTTCTCTTCATAATGTTCATGAAGATACCCTTCTCTTCGGATATTCATCTTTTCAACTTACCCGAGCCGCCCTTTGCGGGTTTTCAACTCGAGTCCTTCCTTTGCTTCAAGACGCCCGGTTTCGGGTTTTCGTCCTGAGCTCTCCATTTTTTTTAGAGATAGTATTTCTTGACGGCATTAGAATTTACGGGATTTTTCAGCTCATCCCCATCCATTTCTGTTAGGATCAGGGCTCCTCCTGAGAAGGCTTTTTTTACGACGTACGGTCCTTCCCAGTTGGGCATCCATTTTCCTTGAGAATCTTTCTGGATAGGGAGGATTTTCTTGAGTACCAGATCCCCTTCTTTGAATTCTCTTGGGCGTACCTTTTTGTTGTAAGCCTGCACCATCTGCTTTTGGTACATCTGACCATGACAAATGGCCTTTAGTCTTTTTTCGTCAATGAGATTTAGCTGGTCGAGTCTGGCCTGCACCCATTCAGCTTCTTCCAGTTTTACTTCGTTTAAGACCCGGAGGGACGAAATCTCTACCTCAATTGGGAGTACTGCTTCGGTACCATACACCAAGGAGTAGGGTGTTGCCCCTGTTGATGTGCGAATGGACGTCCTATAGGCGAAAAGGGCAAAAGGCAACTTCTCATGCCAATCCCTGTAGGTATCCGTAGTCTTCGCTATGATCTTCTTTATATTCTTGTTTGCTGCTTCCACTGCTCCATTCATTTTAGGACGATAGACTGTGGAATTATGGTGTGTTATCTTGAATTGAGTGCACACGTCCTTTATTATTTTGTTGTTCAGATTGGAAGTGTTGTCGGTGATGATCCTTTCTGGCAATCCGTATCGACAAATAATTTCCTTCTTTAAGAACTTACAAACTGTAGTCCTGGTGATATTGGCGTAGGACGCTGCCTCTACCCATTTAGTGAAGTAGTCTATGGCGACCAAAATGAAACGGTGCCCATTGGAAGCTTTCGGATGGATCTGCCCGATGATGTCCATGCCCCATGCTGCGAAAGGCCACGGAGAATTCATGGTGTGTAAAGGCGATGGGGGTGCATGAATCTTGTCGGCGTAGATTTGGCATTTGTGGCATTTTCTGGCGTAATTGATGCAATCTGCTTCCATGGTCAGCCAGAAATAACCATATCTCATAATTTTTCGGGCTATAGACAGCCCATTGGCGTGCGTTCCACAGATCCCGTCATGTACTTCGGCTATGATTTCCTTCGCCTCCCGGGCATCCACACATCTCAACAATGTTTGATCATGACTTCTCCTATATAGGATTTCCCCATCTAGGACATATTTTGTTGCCATTTTTCTGAGCGCTTTTCTGTCATTGTCGTTTGCCCCTTCTGGATACTTTCGAAGCTTGACATATTGCAAGATGTCATAGTACCATGGATTTCCGTCAATCTCTTCCTGTACATTACAACAACGAGCAGGCCTTTCAAACGTCTGTATTTCAATGGGCTTCATTTCTGCCCCGGTGTTTATTTTAAACATGGATGCCAAGGTTGCCAATGCATCTGCCATCTGATTTTCTTCTCGGGGCAGGTAATTGAAGCTGACCTTTTCGAACTCTTTGGTGAGCTCTTGGATCCATTCGTGATATTTAACCAACTTCGGGTCCCTGGTTTCCCATTCCCCTCGCAATTGGTAAATGACTAAGGACGAATCTCCGAATACTCGAAGTTCCTTAACCTTTCTCTCGATGGCTGAGTTCAGTCCTATGATGCAAGCTTCGTATTCAGCTATATTGTTTGTGCAGAAGAATTCCAATCTGCTGGTGAAAGGATAATAGACGTCCTCAGGTGAAATTAGCACTGCCCCTATCCCATGTCCGAGGGCGTTGGAGGCTCCATCGAAGTAAAGTTTCCATGACTTATCATCTGAAATCTCTTCTTCGGTTGTAATGCACATCAAGTCTTCGTCTGGGAAACTAAAGTTCAATGTCTCATAGTCATCCGAAGCACGACTAGCTAGGAAATCCGCTACGGTGCTCCCCTTTACGGCTTTCTAATTAACATATACGATGTCGAATTCGGATAAGAGCATCTGCCATCGGGCCATCCTTCCCGTTAGTGCTGGCGCTTCCATTAGGAACTTTAGTGGGTCTAGCTTGGATATCAACCAGGTAGTATGGTACAACATGTACTGCCTGAGCCGCTTGGTAGCCCAAACTAGAGCACAACACAGTTTCTGCACTGGCGGGTACCGCGTTTCGCAATCATTGAATTTCCTGCTTAGGTAATAGATGGCATGCTCCTTTTTTCTTGACTCATCGTGTTGCCCCAGTACACATCCCATTGAATTCTCGAAGACTGTTAAGTAGAGAATTAGCGGTCGACCAGGTACTGGTGCGACTAAAATTGGAGCATTTGTCAGGTACTTTTTGATCTTTTCTAGGGCTTTTTGACATTCTTCATCCCACACGCCAGGATTATTCTTTCTAAGAAGTCTGAAGACCGGGTCGCATTGGTTGGTTAATTGGGAGATGAAACGAGAGATATAATTCAGCCTCCCCAGGAAACCACGGACTTCCTTCTGCGTGCGAGGTGGTGAAAGGTCCTGGATGGCTTTCACTTTATCCGGATCAATCTCAATCCCTCTTCTGCTTACTACGAACCCTAAGAGTTTTCCAGAAGTAACGGCGAAGGTACATTTAGCAGGATTGAGCCTCAGTTGGTACTTCCGTAGTCCTTGGAATAGTTTTCTCAAGTTTTGTAGGTGCTCTTCCTCTGTTCGAGACTTGGCAATCATATCGTCCACGTATACTTCAATTTCTTTGTGCATCATGTCATGGAAAAGAGTCACCATTGCTCTTTGGTATGTTGCCCCTGCGTTCTTTAGTCCAAACGGCATTACTTGATAACAAAAAGTACCCCACATGGTTATGAATGTGGTTTTCTCCATGTCGTTAGGATCCATCTTTATTTGGTTGTACCCTAAGAAGCCGTCCATGAAGGAAAACCATGAATGTCCTGCGGTGTTGTCAACCAGTGTGTCAATATGTGGTAAAGGGAAGTTGTCTTTAGGGCTGGCTCGGTTCAGATCCCTATAATCTACACACATACGAACTTTCCCGTCTTTCTTTGGTACTGGTACAATGTTTGCAACCCATTCGGGGTATTTGGCTACTTCCAAGAATCCAGCATCAAATTGCTTTTTCACTTCTTCTCGGATCTTTAACAACATATCTGGTCTCATTCTCCGAAGTTTTTGCTGTACTGGTTTGCACTCCGATTTTGTTGGCAATTTGTGCACCACTATGTCGGTATTCAACCCTGGCATATCTTGATAAGTCCAGGCGAAGACATCCTTGAATTCCTGAAGTATGGCTATCAGTTCTTGCTTGGTTTTTGAGGAAATCGTCGTTCCTATTTTTATTTCTTTTCTCGCTTCTTCAGTCCCCAAGTTGACAATTTCTGTTTCTTCTTGGTGGGGCATGATCTACTTTTCTTCGTTGTCCACCATTCTCTTCAACTCTTCCGGGATCTCAATTTCTATCTCATCATATCCTTCCTCAATTCCCTCTGAGACCTCAGGGCATTCAAAATTTACTCCAGGATTGGATCGGTATCATTCATATCATCAATCATGAGCGACCTGCATTAAATGAGAATGAATTGTATTGGGAAAGAGACGGCTTTATATGAAGGGAATGAATATGAAGAATGCATGAATGGAATAAATGAGACTTTAGTCATTTTTTAAGAAAGTGGGGATATTTTCATTTCAATCAAAAAGTTAACATAGGTGCCCCATACAAGAGATCCCCATTGTTTATGGGCAAAAACAAAAGGTTGATTCGGAGCATTACTCTGATCTATCCCTAAAAACTACAGGTAGATCAATGCAGCTCCAGTTATCGAGTGTTTCCCAGGGATGGCAAGGGCGGATGTTGGTCAACATTTTGCTGCCTCGGTCTTTTTCAGCTATCATGTTGATGTACATCCCTTCAAATGATTCTCGGAGTACTTCCTCCTGGTTAAGTCCATCATTTTTCTCCATTGCCTCTCTGATATCTTGACCTGGCTGGTAGAACCCTCCGGAGACAAAAGTGGCTTTCAAACTAGGAAAGGACATCGGTCTCCATGGAATGTCTTCTCCTTTAGATCTGGCTTTTCTTTGTTCTTCCTTCCTCTTATATTCCTCTTTCTTCTGTTGGACACTTGGTTGGTAACCCATCCCGAAACGATCCTTCTTGGTTGTCATATTCTTGGGTCTCAGGTTTCCTTGTAATTTCTTCCCCAGCCCTTTTCCTATTTTGGCTCCTCGGCCCAGGGTTTCTGCGACGGTCATCTTGGTACAATTAGATAACCTGGGGTAAGGGATCCGGCTTCCCTCTGAAACGAATGTGGCATTTACTAGTTCTAATGCTCGGAAAGAGCATTCTGCAGCATCTTCATCATTTTGAATGTAGGGGGTGTCTGATGTCACGGAAGCAACAAATTCATGCTTTGCCTCTACTGTGACCAATTTGCCTTCAACTACAAACTTTAATTTCTGATGCAATGATGATGGGACAACTCCTGCGGAGTGGATCCACGGTCTTCCCAACAAACAGCTGTAAGATGGTTTTATGTCCATCACCACAAAATCGATCACATATTCAGTTGGTCCGATCAATAGGGGCACCTCAATTTTCCCCATTGTTCCTTTTTGCGTACCATCAAAAGCTCTTACCGAGTTGTGGCAGGGCTTTAGGTGCGAACCATCTATTGACAATTTTTGCAGGGTTACCATAGGCAAGACATTCAATGCTGACCCGTTGTCGATCAGTACTCCTGGTAATACATACCCTTTGCAGTGGGTAGTGATGTTAAGGGCTTTGGTAGACCCTATTCCTCCCTCTGGGATCTCATCATCACTGAATGTGATATGATTATAGGCGGTAATATGCCCCACTATCATGTCCAGGTTTGTTACAGAAATGTCCTGGGGCACAAAAGTTTGATATAGCATTTTCAATAGCGTCTCCCGATGCTTCTCTGAACTCAAGAGTAATTCCAGCACTGTGATCCTGGCCGGTTGTTTTCGTAGTTGTTCCACTACGCTGTACTCACTATGTCTCAAGAACTTTAGAAATTCTTTGGCCTGGGCCTCAGTTACCGGCTCATTTATATTTGGGGAAGGTTCTTCTCCAAATATCTGCGTAGGGCTAACTGCTGTACTCTTCCCCTTATCTTTTTCAGCCACTTTCAAAGCCTCGGAGGAATAACATCGGCCGCTCCTTGTGAAATGGCCTGCCTCACCAACGTTCACATCGTTCTGGCTTTGTTGGTCTTCTAGCGTAGGCTCTTTTACCTGTTTGTATTCTGATTTTTCTGGCATGGTCACATTCACAGCATAATTCCAGGGAATTTGTCGCATATCTTTGAATGGGAATGGAGATGGTGCTGAAATGTTGATCTTGGGACTTATTTTGCTGGTTTATCCTTGGGAAACACCTGCATTCCCTGTCCTGGGAGAGATGATAAAAGGTCTATCCTTCCCGTATCTAGTTTTGGGGCTATCTGTCATGTGTACGTCTGATCCCTTCTTTCCCATGGGCTCCTCAAAGAATTTAATTTGTTTTTCATTCATCAACACCAATTTCTTGAACTCGTCACATTCTTGGATATCATGCCCTTCAGTCTGATGGAATTCGCAATACTTTCCACATTCCTTCTGCCTTATTATCATGCCTTTGTTGATCACACGAGCCATGCATAACTATTGAAATACCCACCGTAAAGGAGACTTGATTTCTGACACGTCATCCTTTATCCTCCTGGTAAAGCATTCTTCTATGACATTTACCCCTCTGCTCCCATGATTGGGCAGCGGGTTGTTGGCTACGCTCGGCTCTTCAAACTTTAATATCCCGGAATCGATTAAGTTCTGTACAAGCTTTTTGAAGGCAAGACAGTTCTCAGTGGGATGTTCAGGGGTACCGTCGTGATAGTCGCAATGCGCGCTTGGATTATAGCAAGGCGGGAAAGGCGGATTGACAGGAATAACGATGTATGGTCGGACCAGGTCTGCTTCATACAACTGGGAATACAGTTCTGAGTACGAAACAGGTAGGGGAGTGAAAGTTCTCCTCTCTTTCTCTTTTCTGGTAACTCTTTCATCTCTTTGATTTTGTTTTTGTGTTTTTCCCACAGATGCTTGTGGCTGTGAGACTGTGAAGTTCTTCGGTGCGGTATAGGTGCTGGTGGTGTTTACTTCATTTCTCTTGTTATACTTTTGAGACCCTTCTCCACCATCAATTCTGCCGCTCTTAATTGCTAGTTCGAGAGACTCTCCAGTCTTGATCAAGTCGGCAAAACACTGTGTTGTGTTATTAATGAGGAGATCAAAGAGTGCCCCTTTCAGAGTATTGACAAATAATGGCGTGATTTCATGCTCCGGGATAGGTGGCTGGATTTGGGCGGCCACTTCTCTCCACCTTTGGGCATATTGTCGCAGGCTTTCATTGGACTTCTGCCCCATATTTTCTAACATAATTCTGCTAGGGATCATGTCTGTTACATGTTTGTATTGCTCAGTAAATGCTTTAGACAGATCTTTCCATGTTTTAACATTCGCTTTGCTTAACTGAGTATACCAACGTAACGCCGCTCCAGTTAGACTATCCTGGAAACAATGGATCAGTAGCTTTTCATCTTTATGGTAAGCCGCCATTTTTCTACAATACATCGTTATGTGTGCAGAAGGACATGTGGTTCCATCATATTTATCGAACTCTGGCGTTTTGAATTTTGGCGGCAGGACAAGATCAGACACCAGACTTAGGTCGCTAGCGTCATTTCCTGATTCTTCATTTGATTGTAACGCTTTAAATTTTTCCTCCATGAGGTGAAATCTTTCTTCCCACTTTTTTTCTACCTCATTCCTGATTCTTTCGACCATGTTCAGGTCCGGCACTTCTTCTTCATAAAGTGCTTCAGTATCGAGGGGTTGAGTCTCAGGTGCCCCTACTTGAAAGCTGGAAGACATTCCTGCAGGGTCAATATACACCTTCCTAGCCTGGTTTGGTGCAGTTGGTTGAACCTTGTAGTGAGCCGGGGTACCTTCTGGCTCTGGAACATTTTCTCCTTCTACTCTTATTCCAAGACTTTTTGCCAGCAATGCGGTTATGTCAGATACTATAGATGTTTGTGACTGCGCAATCTGATCACTAAGGCTTCTCTGGGCCTCTTCAAGCCTTGTCTCGAGCTCTCTTTTCCCTCTTTCTAGACTAATTATCCTTTCTTCCATGAGCTTTCTTTGTAGCCGGGTAAAATATGGGTGATGAATGATTGCGGGTTAACTACACACAACGCCACAATATTCATATTGTTAATATGGTTGCAAAAAATAAATGCATGTACAGTGATGCGAATGTTATGATGCAAATGCAAGAATGCATGCAGATAAGGTACTGATTCCGCTGGTAATCACCCTTTTAAACTACTTCCACGGGAATTAAAGGGTCTTGATTACAACAAAGTTCGTGTTACAAAGTAAAGATCCCTAGTACAAAAGATCTAATTACAACACAGAGTCCTATAGATGGACTCTAGCTCTATCTCCTAATTTTCCAATTGCCCTGAGCAGCTTGAGGAACCTAGGAGCTTCTTCCATTCCCGGGGCTATAAAAGGTCGGAGGGTCTCAGCTTCGACAGCTAAATCATTTACATGCCTGGCGACTTGCTGTATGTCCACCATTAGGTTTGCATAATACTGGTCTCTGTCCTGTACCATTCGAGCAGCGTCGCGTAATCTCTTCTGCCAATAGGTGTCTCCTCCGGCTGCAGCCTCCTCGAACACATTAATTCTTTCCTTGTAATCCTCCACAGTTGCTTCGAGGGACCCGATTCGTGCTTGTAACACACCCACTTCGCGTTCTCTTTCTTGCAGCTCAGCGAAGTTATTCCTGCGGCAGTACATTCGAAGTGAGTGTTCGACTTCCGCCATCTTCCCTTTTAATTCATCATTTTGACTTTGGCTTTGCTCCATCCTTTGAATAGTGTCATCGTACAGTTTCTGCATCTCTAACAATCTATTTCGGCTGCTTATGGACTTTCTTTTCCATATGGTGACACTTTCTCTCTCATGATGGACAGCTTGTTTTCCCTTGCTGATTTCTTGTCTGAATCTTTCTTTCTCTTGATCAATGGCCTTCTTGGCGGACCGTTTTTCTTCCTCTATAGCCAAACGGCAGCTTTCAATCTCTTTCTCGATCGCTCTTTTATTAATTTCTCGTTCTTCTTCCACCAAACGGATGTCGTTCATTCTTTCTCTTTCCACAGCTATGAACTGACTCCGGCCAGCCTTCTGTATTTTTGCTTGTAATAGAAGGGCATCTTTTTGATAAAGAGTATTCTTGTCGCTCAAATCTGCATTTAATTTCTTCAATTTCCTAATGATCCCGTCTCGCTCATCAACTTCTAAGCTTGCCTTATAGAGCTCGCTCGCATGTTGGGTCTGTTGGATGTCCATTTTCTTTTTAACTTCCTCGAGTTCACTCCTTAAGATGTCGGCTTCGGATGGTACCACCCTTGTAAGCTCTTCGAGTGACACTGCTGGTCCTTGATCAGATTCAGGAATCACATTATTAACCCTCAAACGTCTCCAAAGATCGTAATCTGGGGTAGTCATGTGCTCGGTATCTCCTTCCACCCTGATCCGATAACAATGATCCCAGACCCTCATGATGGTCTGAATTTTTCCTTTGAACTCTCCTTTGAAAAGAAATTCAGTTTGGCTTAATCTGACGGTACTGGGAATGAACTGTCGCGATCCGAACTGCCGAGACACTAAAAGCGGGGCACAAGCGATCCCTCCATGCAATCCCAACATCATCAGCCAGTTGAAGTCACCACAACTGTATAGAAAATAATTAACTTTACCGAGCCAGGGGACCCTCTATGCTATATCTTCATCTTGAATGTTCCTGAAGAAATTGGTCCACATTTTTGTTTTCAAACCCTCTTGCCATTCCTTTGCTAAGTATTCTCGTAAAGGCGAAAAACCTTGGAAGGATATCCCCGGCAGGACCCTCGTCGGCGTCTTCCACATGTGACTCTGAATCCATACTTGTAACAGCTGTGTGCATCCACGAAAACGTCCTTCTTCATGTTTTCGGCTAGCATTTAAGGAAATGAAAGTCTCGACCAAGATTGCTGGTACTGGGTTTGCTTTCCGTTTCACCCGCTCAAACAAATCCAGAATGGCTATGTCAATGTTCCCGAGTACTCTGGGAAAGATCACCAAGCCATATATTCCTAAAGCAAATAGGTCCATTTTCTTTGCCTCGTCTGGATGTGTCGATATGATGTCCTGAATACTTTCCCATGCAAAGACTGTATTATCTCCTCAGATTTGAAGGAGGCCACTAACCCAATCGTCACTCATTCCCGCAAAGGTTTTGAGTTTCGCAGTGTAATTCTGATTCCTCGGAGGCTTCGCGTAGATCCAATCTTCCTGAATATTTTTCTGGTTAAGTAAAGCAGTGTATTCTTCTACTGTAGGCATCATGTCCTGCCCATTGAAGGTGAAGCAGCAAAAAGCCGGATTCCAGAACTGGACTATATCTCGGAGTAGGGGCTGGTTAATCCGAACATATAATAGCTGTGCGATGTCGCCATAACTATTGCAGAACAAGTCTTGTAGTCTTCGGTCCCATCTTTCCCAAATGTTTTGAAGATCCCATAAGTCGTTTTGTTGGAGACTCACATAAGTGTATCCTGCTATTACACGTTCGTTCGGCAAACTGTCCCCTTGGATTTTCTGATTGACTTCTGACCAATGTCTGACTGACAAATTAAGCTCTTCTTTCCTAAGACACCCTTTTTCCATGGTGAAAGACTTTCTGATCAGGCAAACCACTTGATCCAGTACCTTATGTGATGCAAATGCAATGATGTATGAAAAAAAACAAAAGCGAAAAGAAAACGAGTCAGTACCAGATAAAATTGATAAATATACAAATAAAAGGACAAAATTAAACAGAATAAACACACAAAACAACCCTATTTATCCCGTCTAAAACACTTATGGTTATTCACATGGCTCTAACAGGGTGGGTTTCTATGTTCTCTACATGCAGTGTTGGTGCTAGGAGGTACCCGAATTGTCCTTGCTGTCCTCTACTAAGAGTAGCAAGGCCCCCGATCATCACCCATTATAGGCTCCTTTCAACCGGGTTCAATTCAGGGGGACCCATTCGCTTATGCCCGTACGAAGGAACGATATCCTTACGAAAGCATAAGGTACTCGAGCCCCGAAGGTACTTGCTAGGCCCATACGGGAGAACGATATCTCCACGAAAGCATTAGCGTTTTCCCCCCACTTAGAAAGACAGGTTTATATGCCATATTTTAAATGCGTTAAAATAAACGCGCAATTATGACCGAATGTTAATTTAATATTCACTTTAATCCGGAACTTCCAATATTAGTAAAACGGTAATTACTTAAAAAGCTTGACTCTCATTTGTTTTTTTCGAAAAAAAACAAAAATGTCCCCAGCGGAGTCGCCATCTGTAGCGATGTCTTTTCTCGCTATGAACTGATTGATTTTCTAAGGTGTTTATGATTTTTTTTGGATATAAAATATTTATTCCGTGGGGTTTTTAAAGAACCGCATTTTAAAAAAATGGAGTCGCCACCGGCCACTTAGGTAGGCCGGACACCATAAAACCAGAGATTCAAAAAGACTGGGTTCGGGAGTCGGTTACGGATGGGGAAGGATTAGCACCCCCACACCGCCCAAAATTGGTACTTTAATAATTACCACTTTATTAATATTGGATTTTCCGGATTAGAGTGACGATTATTTTAAAATTCGGTCATAATTGCGAATAAATTTTAAGGGTCCTATTACCCGAGAATAAACGCCCAACCACTATCACTACGCTTGATACTGGCCCCGTTTACGCTCGGATAAAAGGACACCGCATTAACAATTTATATCTCGATATGCAATCTTAGTGGCAAAAATATAAAAAATGGCAAAATATTTAAATGCAATAAATATTGACATACCAGAATACTAATCTAACATAAATGATATACTAGATTAAAACATGTATATATACATATTATTCTAAATGATAAATAAAAAACAACTTTAACAAGTTAAAACAACAATGCAGAAATAATTATGTTGTATGTAGACGAACAATTATTTAAAAAGACATACATGCTATTAATAAAACATATTTCAACATATATGAACAATATATTATACAATAAAGAAGACACACTAACACGTAACCTAAAAGCCAAGAAAACATACAATGCGTACAAAAATACAAGAACATGCTGTTTTACGAGTCAGATAGAACATTACATGCTTTAATACGAATAACCGGATAAAAAACATGACTATCATACTTAACACATATATACATATAAACATAAAATATTAGGCATATACAAGTGACATAAAATAAAACAATAGAATATCAACATATACGATTATAATACGAACATGAATATTTACAAAGAAAACAGGACTGAAATGAAAGAAAAATAAAAGTTAGTGGCAGAAATTAAAGAACAATAATATGTAATTTAGGGACAAAATTGCGAAACAAACAAAACCTAAAAGGACCAGAATTGTAATTAGACCAAGGGGCAGACCCAAAATGAAAAATTCAAAAACGCGGGATGGTTAAGGGCGTAATTTTACCATTCAAAAACTGATTCGGTGTAATTTAGGGACTAGATTGTAAACTTTTGAAATATCAGGGGAACTGGGATTGTAATTATACCATGCGGCGAGACAAAAACGAAAATATTGAAAACGCGGGATGGTTGAGTGTGTAATTTACCCATTTAGCAAAATAATAATAACTATAAAAGCCCCACTTTTAGGCCGAAATCAGATTTTGGTCATTCGTCTCATTTTTTGATTTTTGCAAGAATCATGTTCTTCATTTTCTCTCGTTTGTTCTTCTGAAACCCAGAATCCGGCGGCCGGCCGCCATGTTCTCTGCCACCGGCCGCCGCTAACCGGCGCTGACGTGACTCCAAAACACACCAAAACAACCCCCCTTTCGTCCTCAATACGAATCCTAGGTTGGATTCAGAGGATATACCTTTATTCGCCCTAGATCTAGGAAATACGAACCAAAAAATTTTTTTTTTTAGACCAAAACAAAACTACAAAGGGTCTTCCCCTCCCTTTAGTTCACCATATCAGGCTTGAAGAAGCCGAAAGGCTTTTCACTGAGGAAGGGAAGACCCCCAAAAGACGCCGGTAAGACTACTCTTCCTTTTTTGTTTCTGTTTTTTTTGTATATGCATGTAAAGAAAATAAGTAAGAAAAAGAGACAAGTATTTACCACTGGACTGTCTTTCGATTTACTTGACTGGTTACAATTTTTGGTTTTTACAAGATCTCTGTTCTCTCCTTTTTTTTGCTACTACTCTCCCTTCCCCGTTACAAAAGTTCCCGTTTCATATATATTATTGTCTTCGTTTTCTTGCAAGTTGCATCTTGCTTTTTCAGATCTGAACTGAACTGACAATTTTGCTTGTTATCTTGGGCATGTTCTGAACATGGGGACTGAATATCGGCGCGGTGGTGGTATGGATATTCTGCCAGCGGTCAGACGTGTTCTCGGCCGTTAGATCAGATCTGATCTAACGGTCGAGATGGCTTGAAGAATGATCGGCCTGGATGAAGCCTCGATTTGATGAGACGGCTTCAGATTTTGCCACGTGGAGCTCCGCAGTCGAGGAGTCAGAACGCGTGGATCTTACGCGCGCGTGGGATGTTAAAGCGACCGCGTGTGGACCACACGCGCGCGTGGCACTCGAACGGTCCATACGTGTGGAACACGCGCCTGGCAGATATTTTTGACCTCTTAGTTGTATCGTGGCCGTTGGATCAGATCTTGATCCAACGGCCCACAGTTACCTGCACATTGTAATTAGATAAGATTTAGATTTGGGCCAACCGGGCCTTGTAATTGGACTTGGACTTGGACTGTAAATTTTATTTGGGTTTAATATATTTAATTCTTTCATTTTGTCAGCCCAATAATAATAATAATATAATTATAACAGCAATACATATACATACGAAAATATATACTTATATTATACAATCATTAATTAATATAATATTCTAGTATACGTACGTATAATCATACATATAATTAACATAACATCTATATATTAATCAAATACGCTCATACTCTAGATACATGCGCGACATACATACACCCCTAATACGTATACATAGCTTATACATGCACACACCACCTTATATTAGTAACATTCATATAATAAATATACATGCAATATTAATATATTTACAAGTGAAAATGAGTGATTACAGGTACTAACTCATTCCGGCCCTTTCAAGGAAGTGTAGGCTTGTGCCACTTCTCTTGTTTTTCCTTGCTGGATCAACTCTCTCTTCAAGGTCCCATCATTGATCAGCTTCTTGATATCCTCCAATAAAGGTCTACATTTTCTGGTGGGATGCCCCGGTGCCCCCATATGGAATTCGCATGTGCTACTCAAGTCAAAACTATGAGCAGATAGATTAGGTGCAATCTTTATCGGCCTAGGAGAAGATAGTAACCCCCTACCAAATGAGGCCATATGTCTGAGATGGAATACTCCGGATATCTCTAAATATGTAATTGTTCGAGGAATTTTTCTTGATGATTCAGAGGAATCTGTCTATCTTCATCTCTTACGATCACGAGAACCTTAAAAGTGGTACCCATTTATCTCTTTCTTTCTTTCTGCTCCTAGGTATGTCTGGTTTGTTGAATTAAGACTCAATTTTCCTTCTTGGATCATGTATTCTACAAAGTCATCACATTTGCCTATCAATTTCCTGAGCATCTTACGGAAGATGGCTTGAGACATGGAAGTCACTTTCCTCTTCAACTACGGGAGGCTGTACCTGGGTCGCTAAACGCAGCCACCTCAAAGCACGTTCCTTGAAGCCTTCATCAGGTTTCATCCTCGTACCATAGAGATACTGATGACCTGGTGCTAGGTCTAAAGCATATTTGTATTGCCTATAAATACGTCGGTTAAGTCTCCGCATGACTACACATGGTCTCTACTCAAATAGTTGTACCATATCACGGTAGGTCCTGCTAGACTATCGTAGAGGTAGTGGATCGGGAATTTTTCATTCTCGATGTAGCCCTCTATCTTTCTACAGGACGTGGTCAGGTGAATCTTGGGGTAGCTTGTTCCGTCATCATGCCTAAATCTAGGAATCTTTAAAATCCGGAGGAATGACCAAATCAAGGTTCAAACAGAGTTTTCTTGCATCGAAGGCATCAAACTTCTTATTTTTTCCTTTTCCCTCTCGAGCCCATCTTTTAACTGCTCGAATCTTGACTTTTGAGTGTCTTCAATTCTTTTATCCATGATAAAACCCTAATTGGTCTTTGAATTACTCCTCATAAAGTTTATGCAAGGTAATGATAATGTCATGTAAAACATGCTAGGATCGTGCAAAGCAATGTAATGCAATCCTAAAATATAAACATGAATGCAATAAGGTATTGATTCCAAAAGTGATCCCCATAGAACGACGTTCATTGAGGCTAAGAGGTTTCATTATATCAGATATTAGATATTTACAGTTACTGATAAGCTTCAGTGCCTACTTTCTTAACTTCATCCAGTAGTCCGGTCAGTTTGCCTCTGTAGTCCAACACTTGGTCCATGTTCTGACAAAGCCTACCACCTTGTTGAGCCGCCTTAGCTGCTTCAGTAATATCGATATTCGAGTCTTCATCTATCCTCTGCTTAGTCTTTCGTAGCTTGGAAGTTGTCTTTTCCAACTAAAGAGTGTTGGATTGTCATTGTTCTATCGTAAACTTGTTTCTATAACTCTTGTTAATGGCTAAGTTATTCTGTAGCTCATCTCTGGAGACTGTCGTACCTATTCCCAATTCCCTCAAACTTACATGATAACAGTCTGACTTGATTCCCGGCTTACTAGTTTCTCTTCTTCCAATATTCTGAGTCGTCCTTCAACTGGACAACATCGTTCATCTATTCTTTAAAGGTGACCCAATCTGATACTTTTAAACACTCAGAAAAGCTTCTGGTGATCATTCTGTAAATTCAATTTTATCCAAGTTATCTCTCTCTTACCTGAGCGGGCTGAACTCGAAAGAATATCCCTCTCTTGGGATGCCCCTATCTCTGATCTTCAAATTTAACTCGCTTGAGTGACCCATTTCGGCATTACTCAAACTTTGTCCTGGATATCGATTCTTCCTCGACTTTGCCCCTCGGGTGATTGTTAGCTTACTATAGAATTGGGGAACTCCATCTTTGAAACCTAAAATTCTCATCGCGATAAGATCTTGAACTCGTTCTTCAGGGCCCCACAATCCTCAATACCGTGACCCAAACTTCCTAAACGGTAACTACCTCTAGCACGTGTGTCGTAAACTCTCAGATAAGACGGTCTCTTCGCTAGAGACTTCACCGAGGTAATAAGGCTTTTCTCGATAAATATTAGGAGTAGTTCGGTGTACCTCATAGGAATCGAGATGTACTTCTTTTTATTACTTACTTCTCGAGTTTCCTCTAGAACGAGCTCTACTTTTTGAAAGCCCGACTCAGACATACCTTCTGCCTGTTTATTGATGCGGATCACAAAAGGGTTCAATTTGTCGTATTTGGCTGGCTTGGAGGTAGAATTCTGACTATCCCGCTCTCTATTCTGATCCTTAATCGATTCTTCTTTCGGTTCGATGGATCGCTTACCTTCCGTCAAAGTATTCATCTAATTCATCACTTCTTCCCTCAGCTTCTTTAAACTCTTGCACTGTACTTTGCTCAATACCAGTACCGTGTCTCCTTACCTTGTCTGACCTGAAGTCTTCAGATGGTTCCTCTTGTATTGTCTCCGATCTTGTTCTGGGACAAAACCCTGGATCCGTGCCCTCTAATATCTGACCAGACGATCCTTTGCCAATTGTGAACGATTTCTGAGATTTTAGAAACCACTTCGGGAATCAATACCCTATAAATGCGAGAATGCATGCAAATACGGTGTTGATTCTCGAACAGTCTTTGAAAAACTTTCAATAGAGAAAATGTGTGTTTGCAAGAAATTAATAATGAATTACAGGCAACAGTTGAATTTATTCTGGAGACCTTGACTTCGGGAAGCAAAACCTGTGCTCCACGTCTCGACGTCGTCTTTGGGATGATGGATGACTCAGTCTTCTCCTCTTAGTCTATTCTATGGACTCGTGACGTCATGATCTTTATTTTTGTGGCTTCTGAAAAGGACATCAGACAATATATTTTCTTCTGTAGATCTGGGTACGTCTAAACAGGGATGAATTCTATCGATCCTAGGGGAGTACTTTAAAACTTTTTAGGGTTTAAATTAAAATTTTCAAGGATCATTTGGTTTAAAAATTCCCCCTTTTTATTATCAAAAAGTTTTAACTTACTTAAAACATGAAACTTTTAGTTTTTTTTTTGTTATTATTATTATTCTGAAAGTTTTATGATGGAAAAAGATTCAAAGCAAATTAATAATATTTTCAATTTTTTTTAAATGAGTTAAATTAAAATCTGAGATTTTTAGAAAATGGTCAAATGTGAAGATTTAAAATTGGGGTTCTGCGTCGCACGTGCCTTACTATCATACCGTCTTCTTTCGCGATTGGTCTTTGCTCGGCCTAACTTGATACTGTAATATTATCGTTTTTGGCAAAATAGACTTTTTCTATTTTGAAAGCCTTTTAATGAACTGTTCTTGAATCAACACCATGTCATGATATGCAACATGAATGCAAATAAAGACGTTGATTCTGCTGGTAATCACCCTTTCGAACGACTTTCATGGGAATTAAAGGGTCCAAATTACAAAAAGAGTCCACATTACAAAAGGAGTCCCTATTACAAAAGGAGTCCCTATTAAAAAAAGAGTCCCTATTACAAAAAGTCTTAATTACAAAACAAAGTTCTACACATAAGCCCTAGCTCTACCTCTTAGCTCCTCGATAGCTCTGAGCAACTTGATAAACCTTGGTGCTTCTCCTATGTCCGGGGTTACGAAAGGTCGGAGAGTCGCGGCTTCGGTAGCTAAGTCATTCACACGCCTTGCAACTCGTCGTATGTCCACCATCAGGGTCTCGTGTGTATACTTTGGCACTACACGCTTGCTCGGCAAATTGTTACTTCGGATCTGTTGATTAATCTCTGACCGATGTCGCGCGACTGAATCGATGCCATCCTTCCTAAGACACTTTTTTTCCATGATGAAAGATTTTCTAATCGGGCAAACCACTTGAATCAACGCCTCTATGTAATGTGAATGCAATGATAATGCAACAAAAGCATGTGTAAAATAAAAATAAAAATAAAACACAAAAAAATGAGTTAGTACCGGATAAAAATAATAAATACAAAAATAAAAGGACAAATTAAATAAGGTAAACAAAAAAAACCCTATTTATCCCGTCTAAAACACCTAAGGTTATCATGGCTCTAAAGGGGTGGGTTTCTATATGTTCTCTACATGAAGTGTTGGTGCTAGGAGGTACCCGAATTGTCCTTGATGTCCTCTACTAAGAGTAGCAAGGCCCCCGATCATCACCCATTATAGGCTCCTTTCAACCGGGTTCAATTCAGGAGAACCCATTCGCTTATGCCTGCACGAAGGAACGATATCCTTACGAAAGCATAAGGTACTCGAACCCCGAAGGTACTTGCTAGGCCTACACGGGAGAACAATATCTCCACGAAAGCATTAGTGTTTCCCCCACTTAAAAACAGGTTTATATGCCATATTTTAAATGCGTTAAAATAAACCGAACGTTAATTTAATAGTCACTTTAATCCAGAACTTCTAATAGTAGTAAAGTGGTAAATATTTGAAAAAGCTTGATTCTCTTTTTTGTTTTTGAAAAACAAAAAATGTCTCCAGCGGAGTCGCCATCTGTAGCGATGTCCCCTTTCTCTAAAAAATGAGTTTTCGAAGTGTTTATTGTCTTTCGGGTATTAAAATATTTATTCCGTGGGGTTTTAAAAATACTGTATTTTATTTAAAAAAAAGGGAGTCGCCACCAGCCACTTAGGTAGGCCGGGCACCATAAAACCAGAGATTTGAAAACTGTTAGGTTCGGGAGTCGATTACGGATGGGGAAGGATTAGCACCCCCACACCGCCCAAAATTGGTACTTTAATAATTACCGCTTTATTAATATTAAACTTTACGGATTAAAGTGACGATTAATTTAAAATTTGATTTTAAGTACGAGTAAATTTTAAAGGCTCCGTTATCCGAGAGTAAACGCCCAACCACCATCACTACGCCTGATACTGGCCCCGTTTACGCTCGGATAAAAGGACACCGCATTGATAATTTATATTCCATTATGCAACCTTAGAAGGCAAAATAAATACAAAGCGATAAAATACTAATCTAATATAAATAAAATACTAATCCGAAACATACATACATAAATATTAATCTAACACATAAAACGAATCTAACATAAATAATACATTGATCTAAAACACAACTAAATATTAATCTAACACATAAATAAAAACAAATCTAACATAGATAATACATTGATCTAAAACACAAATAAATATTAATCTAACACATAAATAAAAACAAATCTAACATAAATAAAATATTAATCTAAAACATAAATTTAAAACATAATAAATACTAATCTAAAGCATAAATAAACATACAAAGTAAAAAAGTACACAATTTTAAATTAACTAATACTTCATTAAATCATAAAATTACGATACAAATAAAAAGAGAAGAAAATATACCTAACTAGGAGCTCGAATAACGAACCCCGACTGAACCCCACCGGGATCTACCACGACCTCTCCAAAATTATTAACTAGATCGGACCTAAAATAGGACCCCGATCGAATGTTAGATCGAACCAACTGGGGCCGAGGGCACTGCCCCCAACCCCTGGCCAGCCTTGCGGCCGGCCTAGCTCCCAATTGGCGAGCCGATTCATAATTGCCCATTTATGGCAAATTGGGCGTGATTCATGGTTGCCCCCATGCCTTGTATTTATAGGCAAGGGGTGGGTGAAATGGGGTGACGTGGAGCACCCTGATCCACGCAATTTCTCTTTTTTTTTAATAATATATATATATTACCTTTTTATATTTTATTTTTATTATTATTTTTTATTAATTTTATATTAATAATACTACCATTAAAATAATACTAATAACACTAAAACCCGGTCAAAAATGAGTGATTACAGGTAGACCGACACCATAAAAACAACCATAGATTCGTTCTTTTAAAAAAAATAGGTTCGAGAGTCGGTTACGTGTGGGGAAGTATTAGCACCCTCACAAACGCCCGTTATCGATACATTTAATTTAATGTGTCATATTAGCATTTCGGGAATAATAATTCGAATTTAATTTGATCCTTAACTATTAACTGGGTTTGTGTTCCAAATGGAATATTCATTTTATAAGGAAATATATTTTTACCCGATTTTGAGATTAGAAGCACCCCTATACGTTCAGGACACCCCTATTCATATTCAAAAAAATATATTTCCAACATACAAAGTTTTAATGCATGATTTATTATTATCTTGTTCATTTTAAGTGATAATCTAAAAAGGCTCTATTTAAATTGTGTGCTTGTTAAATCTATGAATATTATTTAATTTAAAGGTTTATATGAGATAACACCCAATTGATTGAGCACCATCCATATTTAAACCCCAAAATTAAATAATATTTCTAATTCAATTAATTAAACTAATTGTTTAAGTTCTAAAAACTAATTAAAGCTCTAATTATTTAACTAGATTATTTATCAATTTCTATGATTTTAATGAATACTAAGTATTCTACTTAAAATCCCATGTTGGATAACACCCTATTGCAATGGGACACTACCCAAATTTGGAACTTCAAAGCTTCTCACTTAATATTTATTAATTTGCTACAATGATATTCCTAATTACATTATTTAAATCTAATAGAGAACCTAAAGCTAAAAGCTCTAAACAAGTGATTAAATCTAGGTGATTAAATTGTCTAAAAATTAAAACTACATGTCCAATTTTAAACATGCATCAATCATATAATTTAATTGTAGTTAATTAAATAAAACAATTAAATACATGACTAAATTAAAAGAATTGAAACTTTTATTTTTGATTTCCATTGAATTAGGACCAAATTGCATTACATTTCAAAGTTTCAAGGACCAAAGAAGCAAATAGCCCAAATTCTCAAAAACACACGGATCTTGGGTCAACCCGGAAAGAAACATGTGGATCTTGGGTTAACCCGGTGCCAAAACGATATAATTTTACTCGGGCTATAAAAAACCCCATTAAGCCAACTCGGCCATTTGATCATTTTCCCTCTCTCACTTCTGCCCAAATTCTCTCCACTCTAACAATTTATTTCCTAGAAAACTCACCCTTTTTCGATTGAAAACTCATGTTCTTCCCCATATTTAACCTTATTCAACCATTTTTCTTCATTTCGATCCACACAAACATCTTTTTCCCCAATTTTTCATGTTTTAAAAGATCAAACAAGCAAACTTTCTTAGGTGTTCATCATTGTTCATGATGAACAATGATGGACACCAAAGAGGCCTGCCACATTTTGCCATGCTAACTACCATTCGATCCACTTCCACCACCACTGGCCAACTCTGACTAGTTTACCAGTCACCGGGAGTAAACTCCCGACCGCCATAGGCAACATCGGCCACCGCCCTTCGTCTTTCGATCATCCCTGACCTTTCTCCAAGCACCGTGCTTTACTGTGCTAGAACCCTAAAAACCCCTAAAACCCTGATTCTTTTTCATCCGAACCTCCTAAAACTACTTGGCTCAATAGAGCCACCCGTCTCTGCCCTAAATCTACCCATAACCACCCATGTTCAACTCCACTAATGTTATCCTAATCACTCCGGCGACCAGAGATAAGTTTTGGCCGCCCTAGTTTATCTTTTAAGCCTCTGTTTCTTCATTATTATAATTTAAATCTAATGTATTGTTCCTTTTTATAGAAAGAAAAGAATCGAAGAACATTTACCATTGTAACCCCCTTGGACCGCCCTATATGTCAAACTGAATCGAGCGAGCTACATTGGGTTTGTCGAGACAAACCTGAACGATTTACTTAGAGAATGGACTATTTTTTATTTTATCTTGTCTAAATGCATAATTAAGTCCTAAGGTGATCATGCTGGCAGTGGTGAAAGTTATAATTGAATCGAACGTCGAATTGACATCCAATTGGTCGAGAACACACTCTAATGACCAATTTGTAATTTTAAAAAACTAAGAGGAGTTCCTTAAATCCAAAGTTACCAAACCTTATTTAATCAGGTTTCATGCATTTCGATTAAATTTCAACTTAAAATAATCATCCAAACTCATTTATTTGCATGATTAAGAAATATGGACTAAATTGCAAAGATTCAAACTTCAGCAAAGCATATTACCAGAAATAACAGACAACGTACCGATACACCCCTCTCTCGTATTAATAAGGGTACAATTTGCAAAGAGTATCGGTACGGTCCTCAGGCATACCGATACTAGTTGTTCGATATCAAAATAGAAAATTTTAGTAGCTAAAAGACGTACCGATACAATTGCCCGTGTACTAACACCTAGTGTTTTTTTTTTCTGAGGGGCGTACTGATACGGTTACCTGGTGTGCCGATATGCCTGTGCAATTTTGCACAATTTTGAGCTGAGATAGACCCTGCGTACCGATCCCTGAGTACCCGTACCGATACGGCCTGGTATGTAATGACCTATTGGTCGAACATATGACACTTTGCCTCAATCTAACTTACTTCAAACATCATATAACATTCTAACCAACATTTCCCCAATCAAATAGGCATGATAGAGGATTATTCAAACCATAGCAAATCCAATCAAAGATCCTATAGGCATGATCTTTACCCAAGCATGCAATCACATCCCAACCCCTTAAAGCAAGACTCAAAGCATCATACCGGACGTGGTTGTGCCCAAGGTTGTTCTACTACTGTAGAGAGTGATGCTCCACCTCCTGTGGACCCACCACAGAATCAAGATGAGGTACATGATGCCGAGGTAGAGGAACAACATGTGAATCAGAATGAAGCTCAGAATGCAGCACCTGTTCAGCAAACGCAGAGTGTTGGTCCACATGATTTTAGAGATTGTGAGATAGTGGGAATGGATTCTGTTACAGTACAGAGAGAGTTTCTTCGTTACCTCCGCCAGTCTGAGGGTGTGAGGAAACCTATATCTATCGAGTTTCTAGCCGCTGGGATGACTATGTTTGATCGCAAGACAAGTACAAACCCGATTGATGCAGAGTATTGGCTGAAGAAACTTCAGCGATTGTTCGTGGAGATGAATTATCCTGCTGATCAAAAATTGAGGGCTTTTGTATCATTGCTACCAAGTGAAGCCCAAAACTAGTGGGAGGCAGAGGAAAGAGTTGTTTCAGCCAGTCAGATCTCATGGGAGTTTTTTAGACAGTCATTTTAGGACTGATATATTGGGTTTGAGTATCTAGCAAAATGCCGGGATGACTTTATGAATTTGGAGCAAAAGGATATGAGTTTTAATGACTATGAGATAGAATTTTTAAGACTTCTCTAGTATATTCTGAGGTTCGTTACTATAGAAAAAGAGAAGTGCGAGTGGTTTCTGAGAGGGCTACATTTTTATATTAAGACTAGGGTTACTTTACATCAGGATGCAGAGTACAAAAAGATCACCAAATGGGTTAAAACTGTTGAGCGGATTGAATCTATGAAAAAACAACATGAATCTCAGGGTATTGATCAGGCTAGGAGACAGTCGACCGTATCAGTTTAGCACAGTCAGGGGAATTAGTCTAGGAAGAGGGCTAGAGATGAGTACGACCATCAGAGTTATTCCAGAGCTAGACCAGTGGCATCCACAGTTCTAACCGCCAGTGTTGGAGGTACGACCAGTTCTTGTGGGGTGCCACAATGTTCTTTTTGCAAGAAATGGCATCCAGGCGAGTGTAGGAGGCAGAGTGGGGCTTATTTCCGATGCGGTTCTTTTAAGCACCTTTTTAGAGATTGTCTGATGTCACCTTCATCTGCTTATGTTTCGAGTCAGTCTTAGGCATCTGTACAGACTCCTGTTGGGGGAAGAGGTCATGGTAGGTCTTCTGCTTTAGGTAATACTGGAGATTAGTCCAGCCTAGAGTAGGGGGTCAACGAGATCAGGGGTGAGATAGCCTGGGTTGGTTTATGCTACCAGAAGACATGAGGATCGAGATGAGCCAGATGTTATTGCTAGTACTTTTTCTATTCACGATATCTCATATTTTATATTGCTTGATAATGGTTCAACTCATTCATATGTTACAAGTTCTGTATCTGGGGGTCTTAAAATTCCTGTTGAAGATGTTGCTAATGCGATTACCGTACATAGTCCGGTAGGTAATCCTGTTGTGGTTTCTAAGGAGTATAAAAATTGTTCTCTTGAGATTCAAGGGGAAATCTTTCTGGCTAATCTGATAGAGTTACCTTTTGGCGAGTTTGACCTTATTCTTGGCATGGATTGGTTATCTGCTCACTGAGTCAATTTGGATTCTGAGAAGAAAATGACAACTCTAAAAACTTCTGATGACCAGGACGTAATTCTTTTTAGAGAATGTTGGGTTTTTTTATCTAATGTAATATCGACTCTCAAAGCTGAGAAGATGATCAAGAAGAGGTCCATTGCCTACCTTGCTTACATTTTTTATTTGAAACAGTCTAACTCTAGGATGGATAAGATCCGGGTTGTGAGAGACTTTCTTGATGTATTCCCGAGAGAATTGTCTGGTGTTCTACCAAAGTGTGATAAGATTGAGTTTGGTATTGAAGTTTATCCAGGCATAGCTCCTGTGTCTATAGCACCTTAACGGATGGCACTGAAAGAACTTAAAGAATTGAAGGTACAGTTGCAAGAAATGCTAGACAAGGGATTTATTCGACCCAATGTTTCTTCGTGGGGAGCCCTTATTCTTTTTGTTAAAAAGAAGGATGGGACACTCCGGTTGTGTATCGACTATCGAAAACTGAATAAGCTAACAATCAAGAGCAAGTATCCCATCCTCGTATTGATCACCTCTTCAATCAGTTCCGGGGAGCTACGGTGTTATCTAAGAGATACCTGAGACCTGATTATTACCAACTCAAGGTTAAGGATTTTGATGTATTCAAAATAGCTTTCCGGACACGTTACGGTCATTACGAGTTCCTTGTGATGCCCTTTGGGTTGACTAATGCTCTTGCCGCTTTCATGGATATGGTGAATAGAGTGTTTCAACCCTATCTCGATCAGTTTTTTGTAGTCTTTACAGATGATATTCTGGTTTATTCTAAATCTGAGGTTGAGCATGAGGAATATCGTCGGATTGTTTTACAAACTTCGAGGGAGAAATAGCTTTATGCAAAATTTAGTAAGTGCGAATTCTGGCTTTTAGAGGTGATGTTTTTGGGGACATCGTTTCAGCTAGGCTTATTCAGGTCGATCCGAAGAAAATTGCGGCTATCATGAGTTGGAAAAAACCCAAGAATATTCCTGAGATCTGAAGTTTCTTTGGTTTAGTAGGTTATTATCGGAGGTTTGTTAAAGGTTTCTCTATTATTGCAGCGTCGTTAACCAAACTTCTAAAAAAGAATGTTCCTTTTGTCTGGTCTAAGGCTCATAAGACTAGTTTTGAGAAGCTTAAGACTGTGTTGACTGAAGTACAAATTTTAATCCAACCTGAACTTGGAAAGGCCTACACTTATATAGCGATGCTTCTCACACTGGTCTGGGGTGTGTTCTGATGTAGGATGGTAAGGTAGTGCTTATGCTTCCAGACAATTAAAACTGCATGATTGCAACTATCCTACCCACGACCTAGAGCTCGCTGTTGTGATCTTTGCTCTTAAGATCTGGAGACACCTTTTCTACGGAGAGAAGTGTTATATCTTTACAGACCATAAAAGTCTAAAGTATCTTCTCACTCAGAATGAGCTAAACTTGAGACATCGATGTTGGTTAGAGCTTCTTAAAGACTATGACTGTGAAATTGAGTATCATCCAGGCAAGGCCAATGTTTTTTCTGACGCATTGAGTCGTAATGGCATTTTAGATTTGAGAGCCTTGTTTGCCCACATGAGTTTGTATGAGGATGGTAGGATTTTGGCAGAACTTTGGGTTATTCCTACATTGATTTCAGATATTCGAACTAAGGAGCCTAGCGATCCATTCTTGGCTAACCGCATAAGGGAGGTTGAAGAGGGAATATCTCAGGATTTTTCTATTGACCAGGATGGTGTATTGTGTTTCTGAGGTCGGTATTGCATTTTGAGGAATTCTGGTTTGAAGCAGGTTATTATTCGTAAAGCCTGTGATAGTCCTTATTCTATGCATCTCGGTGGGGATAAGATGTATAAGAATGTTCGTGAGAGATACTGGTGGAAAGGCCTTAAGAGGGATGTCATCGGATTTGTATCAAAATGTTTAAATTGTCAAAAAGTAAAAGCAGAGCATCAGCGTCCGTTCGGGTTAATTCAGCACATTGAGATTCCTCAGTGGAAATAGTAGCCTGTGGCGATAGATTTTGTCAGTGGTCTTCCTTTGCCCCCATCAAAGAAAGACTCTATCTGGGTTATTGTTGATCAGTTGACTAAGCATCACACTTCATTCTTGTTCGAGTTAACTATTCTTTGAGTAAGTTAGCTCAACTCTACATCTCGAAGATTGTTAGACTTCATGGGGGTACCTTTGTCTATCATTTCTGATCGAGACCCAAGGTTTACAGCGAAGTTCTGGAGGTCTCTTCACACTGCTCTAGGTACTCGGTTAAATTTTAGTACTTCTTATCATCTGCAGACCCATGGCCAGTCTGAGCGAGTAATCTAGATTCTTGAGGATATCCTGAGAGGTTGTGTTGTGGATTATAGAGGCAGTTAGGAGGATGAACAGACTGTCATGTTGATTCGGGATCAGCTTAAGGCTGCTTTTTACAGATAGAAGTCTTATGCCAATTTGAGATGTCAGGACATTAAGTATGAGGAAGGAGATGAGGTCTTCTTGAAAATATCTCCATAAAGGAAGGTACTTCGTTTCAGTCAGAAAAGCAAGTTGAGACCTCGTTTCATTGGCCCTTATCGTATTATTCATCAAGTTGGACCAGTTGCCTATCAGCTTGAGTTACCACTAGAACTTAAGCGAATTCATGATTTCCTCCATGTCTCAGTTTTGAGACGCTATCATGCTAATCTGTCTCATATTATACATGTGGATGGGATTGAGTTTCGTCCCGACTTGCATTTTAAGGAGGAGCCAATTGCGATTCTTTCTCAGGACAAGAAGGTTCTTAGAAAGAATACCATTAAGATGGTCAAGGTTTTGTGGCGTAATCATGGTCATGATGAGGATACATGGGAGCCCAAGGCCATTTCAAAGCTCAGTATTCGTATATCTTTGATCTAGGTAAATTTTGAGGTCAAAATTTCTTTTAAGGAGGGGAGAATTGTAACACCCCAATTTCCCCCCAAATTGAAAACCCTAACTAGAGTAAAATCCCCAATTCATAACCCTAATTCTTGGGAATCAAAAACTGAATTCATAATTGAATTTCAGTGACTTAATTGTGAAATTTGGAACTTCTGCGACTGCTGCATAATGCAGGTAAAGTTGGGGGGCCTGTGGTTGTAATTTACCCTTTTCCCCTAGGGTATTTATACCCTATTATAACACACAAAGCCCTCGCAGCTACCATTTGGAAACCCTAGCCACCCACCCTCACCCGAAATCCTCTAAAATTTTTAGACCTTTCTTCCTTGCTTGTTCGGTGAAGCTCCGAACGACCCTTAAACGCCATCTGTGGCTTGCACGACCACCGCCTTTGGCCTCCTCATACTCTCGCCTTCGAAACCCCACCTATGTTTCCTTTCGTCACCCACCGTTCAGAAGGAACAATTGAGAAACCATTTCAGTTTTCACTCGTAGCCTTGCGTCGTCTTTCTTCTCTCATTTTTTTCGGCGGTCCAAGTGTGGTAAGCCTTCTTTCGGTGTGCTTTGTTTTTGATTTTGGGTTGGGAAATTTCCTGTCTCGTTACGACGGGTGGCGGTTGTTAGTCTTGGTGAGTTGTTGTCAGTGTTCCACTGTTATCTTAGCTGAATTTGGTCGTCCTCACCGTCCTTGCTAGGGCAATTATCACAACCGCCGTCATCATCTAACATCTCGGCTGCCAGCAACCAAGGGTCTGTAAACCCTATGACCTAAAGCAGCCCTAGGTTCATGTGGTTGAGCCATCAATTGGCCCAAGGTGAATGACCTAACCGTGTGCCTATTGTGAGTGGTGTATGTGATTAGTGGGCTATCGGTAAACAATGAAAATGGTGGGTTGCGAGCCCATGTCGTGTATGGCCGAATGGGCTTTAGTGAATTGAACTGGTAACCCGTGACCGAACTTTTAACTCATTGACCTGATCGAACAGTTGACCCGTTAACCTGACCGACCCGTTGACTCGTGACTAGACCCTTGCTGACATCAGCATTGACTTTTTTGCTGACATTAGCATTGACATTTTGGCTGGCGTCAATGTTGACCTTTTGATGACGTCATTGTTGACTTTTTTAGCCAAAGTCAACTGTACGTTTTTCGACGTTTTCGATTCCAAATTGGATGTCCATTTCCCAATTTCAAACCCAAAAAACCGTTTTTCTTTTTTCAACTTATTGTATTTGGTATTTGAAAATTATGAATATTAGAATCTGATTCAAATATTTTTGTGTTCAGGTGACGTTGACTCAGAGACTGAAACCTTTCCTCCATCTCCACCTATTTGACCTCCTTTTGCACAACCTGTGAGTTCTGCACGTGAGTATGGTTTCGTTTAATGGTTATGTTAGTATGGCATAGTAGTAAGTATTTATGTCTTATTTTCCTCGTAGGTGTTGATTCTTACCGACCCAATCCTAGGGCTGAGCGTGGGAGATGTCACTCTCGACGTTGTGTTGCTAGCTACCTAAGGTGTGTCTCTTCTAGTGCTACATCATTCTTGTGCTTTATGTTGTGTGTATGTTGTATATGTGACTGATTGAATGAACTATGAATTATGATATGTTTTGTATGATGACATGTCACGCATCAAATATCAGAATCAGATTAAATTAATATCAGACATATATCATACGCAACTTGAATAATAGATCGAATATACATTCGGATTCAAAAAATAAAATCAGAACATGTCATATCATTTGGGTTGGAAAATTGTACGGGGAAGTTCAGTGGGTTCACCTTTCGGGCTAAATTTTGCTTCGGATCAGTGGCTCCACCCTCGGGTCAAGATTTCACTTCGGATGGTGACGATGTAGTTAGAGTAGTTCTGGGGAACCTTACTCTTTGGGCGGTGTATGGAGATGGGTACATGACATTACATTCTTTGTCTCTTATCACATGCATTTGTATATTGAAATGTCAGTCGAGTTGTGTCTGTTGTTCAGATTTCTGTTATGTGTTTTTCTTCTGCACTTTAGAGACACACTGAGCCTCATAGCTTACTCCCCCTAGTTCTTCTTTCAAATACTCAGGCTTAGGCGTACGGTACTTGGAGGATCTCATATCTTCAGACTTGATCTTATTTTACAATATGGTTATTCAGACATTTGAATTTATATATATTATTGTTATTTCGGATAAATTTTGTATTTGGGATATTATTATTATTATTATTATGAGACTTATTGGTTTGACATGCATTATTTGAATTTCTTTCAGATTTTATAATAACTTTTGGAATTCTGCTAAACGACTACGTTTTTTTAAATTGATGTAAGTTTGTAGTTCGTATCTCTTCTGATTAAAATGTAATTTGATTATTAAACCTAGTGACATTTCTTGAGGGACAAGCTTTTCTAACTTGACTTCCCAGATTCAACATAAGAAATTAGGTTGAATTAGGAGGTTACACAAGAATTCATAGAATACCTGATTCATCATATCCATGAAAGCTGCGGGCGCATTAGTCAACCCAAACGGCATCACTAAGAACTCATAATGCCCATAATGCGTGCAAAATGCTGTCTTCGACACGTCGTTATCTTTCACCTTCAACTGATAATACCCATATCTCATATCAATCTTAAAAAACACCGTAGCACCCCAAAACTGATCGAACAAATCATCAATACTCGGCAAGAGATACTTATTCTTAATCACCAACTTGTTTAGTTTCCGATAATCAATGTACATTCTCATCGTGCCATCCTTTTTCACAAACAACACTGGTGCTCCGTATGGTGACACACTTGGTATGATGAAACCATAATCCAATAGCTTCTATAGTTGCGTCTTCAACTCATTCGGTGCCATGTGATACGATGCAATCGACACTACAGCCGTAGCTGTATACGTCTTGATACAGAACTATACCTCCCTATCCGATGGTAATACAGACAAATTTTCTAGAAATACCCCTGGAAAATCACAAACAGTGTGGATATCCAGGACACATACCTCATTCCTATTTGGTTCATAACATAGGCCAGATATACTTGACCCTCATGCTCTAACAACTTCCGCGCTTCTAGAGCCAATACCACATTAGACAAGAATTTAGCATTCTCTCCCACAACCACCACTTCATAATCTTCAGTAAGTTTTAACGAAACTCGCTTGGTTTTGAAGTCGACCATAGCCCTATGCTCAGACAACTAATTCATCACGAAGATTACATCAAAACCATGAAACGAAAATTCTATCAAATTAGCCACAAACACGTGAACTTGAACCATCAAAGGACATCTCCTAAACAACCTCATAGCGACTATTGACTCTCTAAAAGAACTAGTTACATACCCACATCTAACACTTCTATATGTATAACAAGCAAACGTGCATGTTTGCACAAGATGTTTGAATGTGTAGAACCAGAATATATCGAAGAAAGTAATGATATGGAATACAAAGTAAAAGTACTTGTAAACACATCTGTGTCATTCTTTCCTACGCGATGCGCGTAGATCCTCGCTGGTCACCACCCTCAGGTTGAATCGCCGCAGTCCTCTGACCTTCCTCTTTACACTGAAAATTACCTCGACAGCGCCTACGACCTCTTTATGGTACAACAGCAGGCACATAAGCTTGTCCATCCCTAGCCAAATATGAACAATCACGCCTTATGTGATCTCGCGAACCATAATTCCAGCATGTACCAAGAGTCCCCAACACTCCCCTGAATATCGCCTACCACACCGCCCATACTCAGGGCTCGAACATAGGTCTTATGACTGTGCTGTCCATGCCCAACACCACCCCCACCACATATCTGATTAGGGAGATACCTCCTATCCTGATGCTTCTTATACTGATCTCTACAAGCGTCCAACTCGGTAATCCTTTTCCCAGCACTAAAACTCCCTAAACGAGAGGATAATCCTAGATTCTGCTCTATATCATTAGCACGAGAAACCAAAACATCAAACTCAGTGTAATCTATAGCCTGTGTATACATCTTCACTTCCTTAACCAGCCCATATAAAAAATGATCACATCACCGATGATCATCAGGAACCAGTTCAGGTGTATACTAGCTCAACCGAACAAATTGAACCTCATATTTCGACACGGTCATGCTACCTTGGACCAACGCCATGAACTCTCATTTTGTTTCATCTTCGTATCAGAAACCCAAATACTTCTTTCGAAATGAACATAAAAGAACTCCCACGTCACATCTGCAAGTGTCATACCTGCGATAGAAGTCGTCCACCAGCTATAAGCATCTTCCTAAAGAAAAGATACTATACATCCTGAATTACGAACAGTCGTACACTCCATCTGTCCAAGAATCCTCTAGGTACTTACGAATCACCCCTCAACTCCCTCTGGAGCTAAACCCCTAAACTCGGTACGTCCCAAACAACACAAACGCTCTAACAGAAGTCCCATATTAACAGCTACCGTAGGTGCTGGTGCAGGTGCTTGCACTCTAGCCATAGCTGCCTAAAACGCTCCAGTCATCGCCTGGATCAACGGTGTCATATCCCTAAAAATTGGTCCTCGGTGCCTAAGGCACACCACCCTCAAATCCAGCACCAACATGAGGAATCAGTGGTGGAGGAGGTAACTCATCGTTATGCCCATCCACAACACTACCCATATGAGCTCTCGTCTCTCGTCTCAGTACCATTCTTAAAAATACGAGTCTAAAGCATGATAATGCAACAAAACAAAACAAAACAGTTAGGCCAGCTTGAAGCAAGAATCCAAGATGCTCATGTTTCAAAACAAAAATCATTTTACATTCATAGTAATAAGGCGTGTCCCCAAGCTTTTACCAAAATATAGCACATTTCAATCATAAACACTCAAAATCATACACCATGCATGCTATTCAATATATTCGTACAACAACAATACCTCAAACAACCATAACTTACCTCCCAACAATCATAACCTGGCTCTGATACCACCAAATGTACCCCATTGGCCCGACCTAGACGCTAGACCAAACCGAGCGAGCTATATTGGGTTTGCCGAGAGAAACCTAAACGGTTTACTTAGAGAACAGACCATTGTTTCTTTTATCTTTTCTAAATGCATAATTAAGTCCTAAGGTGATCATGTTGGCAGCAGTGAAATTTATAATTAAATCAGACGTCGAATTGATATCCAATTGGTCAAGAACGCACTATAGGGACCAAGTTGTAATTTTAGAAAACTAAGAGGACTTACTCAAATCCAAAGTTACCAAACCTTATTTAATCAGGTTTCATGCATTCTGGTTAAATTTCAACTTAAAATAATCATCCAAACTCATTTATTTGCATGATCAAGAAATAGGGACTAAACTGCAAAGACTCAAACTTTAGCAAAGCAAATTACCAGAAATAACATATAACGTACCGATACACCCCTCTCCCATATAGATACAGGTACAGTTTGCAAAGGGTATCGGTATGGTTCTCAACCGTACCGATACTAGTTGTTCGATATCAAAACAGAGAATTCTAGTAGCTAAAGGGCGTACCGATACGGTTCCCCGTGTACCGACACCTAGTGTATTTTTTCGAGGGGTGTACCAATATGGTTACCAGGGGTATCAATACGCATGTGCAATTTTGCACAATTTTGAGCTGAGATACACCCCGCGTATCGATCTCTGAGCACCCATACATTGGCTCAATCTAACATACTTCAAACATCATATAACTTTCTAACCAACATTTCCACAATCAAATAGGCATGATAGAGGATCATTCAAACCATAGAAAATCCAATCAAAGATCATATAAGTGTGATCTCTATCCAAGCATGCAAATCACATCCCAACCCCTCAAAGCAAGACTCAAAGCATTATACAAGTCTAAAATACCGAAAGAAACTTGTCGAAAACAGGGAGCAACTAAAACAAACCTCCCATTTACAACTTGGTCACATTGCCTCTTATTGCTACAAAGTATTTATAAAACCGTACTTGAAATAGCTCAATCCTTTGATTGCTTCTTGCTTACTCACTATTCGAAATGCTTACTTTTTTTCATTAATGAGAAATGAGAGCATAAGCGTATAAAGCTTAGTGAGGTAATCTCAAAGACACCCATTGATGCATTTAAAACCATTTACTTTCAAACATCTATTAAATTTCATACCAAATCATCTCATGCTACTATTGTCTTTCAAAAACATGCACATTTAAACAATTGGAACACATGTATCATGGATTTCTAGCATAAACCTCAATTTAAGCATTTTCATGCTAAAACCTCAAAATAACAAAGCTTAAAGAGCACCACATGTATAAACCATATTATACAAAACGCAATCCATTTATCATGATACATTAAATCATATATTGGCATTCAAGTGACCCAAAACCAATTCATTCAATTTATAAAAACACATTGGATACAAGGATTTCCCAAGTGGTTCCTTCGACCACTTCACATACATCCTCGAACCGGAGCATGGTACTACTACCCCTCAATGATTATGATGTATAAATCCACCAGCGGGAGAATTGGCACACTCTTGACCCCTCAACCGCTACGGTTCTCATGGTGGAGCATAACGCACTCTTGACCCCTCGACACTCATGAGGCGACTTATTATAGTGCACTTTAAATCCTATGACATGCCAACTATATCCAATAACATTAGTCATTGCCACTTGCCAGTATATTTCATTAAACCATATTACCTCATTGTTTTACATATGCGTCAAACCAAATAATCTTCAATGCAATAAACCATGCATTTCTCATTCTAAAAATCATTTTCATAAATCATTTGCCCAACTCATATAGCATAAACATATGATCATTTACATCATATTTCATTTCAAAACTTGCATATAACAGTAGTTAATCCAAATTGTAATATCCCAATTTTTAGCTAGTGACCAAAATGAGAATTTTGAAAGTTTTGTGGTTAAAGTGTAAACTTTAGAAAAGTTTGGGGACCAAAGTGTAATATTCAAAAGTTATGTATTTTGATCCCTTAAATGAATAGTTTACCCACAAAAGTGATATTTCCGTGTTATCCAAATTTTTCGTACGGAGTTTGTATTAATGGCTATAAAGCAATAAAGTTTAGAAAAATATTCGGATAATCGGATCGAATCGAATATCCAAGATATTTTGAAGGATGATAAGCCAAGGTTGATTATGTCATTTTACATGTCTAAGATATTTTTTTTGTGTTGGAAGAATATGAACCCTTGGATTTAAGTTGATTTTCCATGCTAAATATGAGTCGTTGGATGAAAAATGGCAAGATCGTAATTTTGAAAAATCACAAGGGAAAAGTTGGTAAACTGTTAACTCAAGATTAAACCTAGATCATTGGATGAAGGATGATGAAATTAGGAACATTATGGAAATATAGAACTTTCAGAATAGATCCGATAGCTCGGTAAAGGTAAAATCGTAGTAGAAGTATTTTGTGAATATCGGGAAATTGGATTGAATTGAATTTTAGAGGCTATTCCATAAGCCATGGAAAATACTAAAATGATATTTATGGAATAGTGGCCTGTAACTGCCTTGACCCGGCCTAGTTGCAAGACCGAACTAAGTGAGCCACATTAGGTTTACCGAAGTAAACCGTAAAGAAAACTCGAACCGTGACCCATTTTTTTCCTTTTTATCTTATCTAGATGTAATTATTAACCTTACATGTTCATGCACACATCAAGTGTAACCCCAACTCAATCGGGCATCAATTTTACATCCAATGGATCATATTTGCAATCTAGGGACTGAATTGCAAATACAGGAAATTGCAGGATTAAAGCTCACATTTAATTTACCAACCTTTAATTAGTCAGGTTCCAAACATCCATCTCAAATTTCAGCTCAATCCGATCGTTCAATCATATACAACTGCATTGACAAGATTTAGGGACTAAATTGCAAAGAAAATAAAACTGCTAAGCTGGCATTAACAGAAATCAGCCTCGAGTACCGGTACTAGTGTTGCCGTACCGGTACGCATGGAAATGCACCGTGCCGGTACACCACAGCCCGTACCGATACGCAATAATGAACTTACCTAACTTTTGAATTTGCAACCGTCCGTACCGGTACGCTTACGTGGGTATTGGTACATGGGTTTGGGTTGAAAAAGTGAAATTCCAGAGGCTAGAACGTGTACCGATACTCTATTGCCCGTATCGGTACGCTAGGCCAAAATTGCCTAGGTGCACCGGTACTCCCTTACGTGTACCGATCCCTCAGGCCAGAAAATGTCTAGCCGTACCGATACAGTCCCCCGCGTATCGATACGTCTGGACTTGTAATGTCACAAATTGCTGGTTTTTCATCCCAAAAGCATTCTCAAACCATTCCAACATGCGTATAACATAACCCCAACATACCAAGCATACCACAAGCATTCAGCCTCCACCAATTCAACATCATAACATGGCATCATGAGTCAAAAGAAGATCTATAGGCATGCTCCCTTTTTTGCATCCAACCAACATATCAAAAGATAAACCAACACCGAAATTAAACTTTAAAGGCCATTTACAACCCAAGAGCAACTAAAGAAACATGCTCAAATAGGGAGTTCCACAAAACATCTCCCAAAACACATCAAGTACCCCATTGCCCTTATTCATTATAGTCTAGTCCAAACATACTTTGCTAACCAAGTCTTGCTAGGATCCCCTTGCTTCTTGTTGCCTTCCAAGACCTCAATTATCTGCATTGATGGATAATGAGAGTGTAAGCACACTAGGCTTAGTGAGGAGTGCTCAAAAACAATCACCATCAATTCATTTAAAACCATTTACTTACATCATCCTTAAAACATCATGCCCCTTTTAAAATATGCACTTTACCTCATTTAAACCAGCATAATAAACCATATGCTACATGTATCATTAATCAACAGGAAGTCACATTGCTAGCCCTCTACTTAAGCATTCCCATGCATTACTACCAAATGCAAAGCTCAAGGAGAAACATGTATAATCACATTATACATCATAATACATTTCAATGATACATTAACAATTATATTGGCTTACAAGTGATCATTAAACAAGTCCAATAACAAAAGAGTTCATCGGATACACGGATTCAACAAGTGTTAACCCAACACTTCAAGCCATCTCAACCGGAATAGTGATACAATCACAATCGCGGTACAATAACAACCGGTACAATTTTAACCCACAGGGACACTAACCCCAAATCATCGGTTAGACACTTAACCCACTAACGGGAGTTTTCAGTACTATATAACCCATCAACCGTTAGGGTACTTGGATGGAGTATTCGGTACACCGTATAAACCCCTCAACATCCAAGGCGACTTATTTACAGTGCACTCAATCCTATGGCTGGTCAATTATATCCGATAACAATTTTCAAAACCACATCACTTGCCAATATAATTAACCATTTAATATTTACCTCACTGTTTTTAACAAGCATTAAACCAATCCATTTTCCAAAGCAACAACCATGCTTAAACCACAAGTATAAACCATATACATACAAGGATCACTTACCATGTGCATCCTTCAGCATTTCATGCTCAAAACAGTGTATCAAATACTTTAAAATATGCTTAAACAGTAGGTAACATGTAATCATAACAAGTGCATAAAATCATTTCAACTTAGCACGACCGAGAGAGTAAAACCACTTTATACTTACTTTCGAGTCTAGGTAAGCGTTTCAAGGTCTACCTTAACTCCCAAAACTCTATTCCAAAACATCAAAATGCTTTAAACCTTGTTTTCACTCACCGATACGCAAAACCTCGATTCGCCGATGCGAAATCACTTATCAGCATTATTAAACATCCAAAATATAGATCAAAGCATCTTTAATTACTGGAAAACAGATCCAATCCGCGAATCAACTCTTTCCCCCCAAATAACTCAATTAAACATTAGAAAATCATCAAAATCAGAATAGAAACACAAAAACAAGGATCAAATGCTTGGGAATTTCAGTAAAGAACCCTACAATAGAGGATATCTCGGACCTTGCCCCTATTGTGAATTTTCTCCCTCAATTGATTTATGGAGAGATAAGAAAACACAAGATTATTGTAAGATTTTGTGTAAACAATCTTTATAAGACAGTTTGAAACAATAAAATCAAGTTAAAAATCACCTCACCTATGGAAATTTGGTGAAAACCTGAGTGTTTGGCTGAGGAGAGAATGGAGAGAAAAATGATTTGATTTTGGTTTTGGAAAAAGATAACTAACTTTAAACAAAAATCCTCTTTAATTTCTAATTAAAACACATGTTAAAATAAGCCAATCAAGGGAGAAATCATCAGAAACCAATTGGTAAAATATCTCCTTAAAGATTCTAACTATTTGACCCTTTACATTTTAGTCACTAGGAAATCACAATTTTCAAAACTTTCATTTTGGTCACTAACCAAAATGTCCATCCTCCAAAACTCATTTTTCAAAATCGATTTCACCATTATTAAATAAATAATTAATAATGATTTTAGAGCTTTTTTCTAACACCAAAAATATACGATCCCGAAATCGACTTGAATCACTACTCTAGTCCACCGGACCATATAATAAACCACCAAACTGCTAAGCCCTAAAATCGGGGTGTTACAACTCTCCCCCTCTTAAGAAAATTTTGTCCTCCAAATTTACCTAGAGGAAACAGGTGCAGAAACTGTTTCACCATATCCGACTTGCGTTCTCACGTGGCCTCCTCAACACTGCGGTGCTTCCACAACACCTTAACGAGTTCAACCGTCTTGCCACGCAACACATTTCTGCTGGTATCAAAAACCACTACTGGTTCCTCATCATAAGATAAATTCAGTCTCAACTCAATCTCCTCCACCGGCATAACATGCGATGGATCCGACCTATACCTCCGCAATACCGAAACGTGGAACACATCATGAATCTTCCCCAACTCTAGAGGTAACCTCAAACGATATGCAATAGGACCCACACGCTCCACCACCTCGTATGGTCTAATGAACCTCGAGCTAAGCTTCATTTTCCTCCCAAACTGCAACACCTTTTTCCAAGATGACACCTTCAAGTACACCCGATCACCAACAACGTACTCTATATCCCTACGCTTCAAATCCACATAGGACTTCTAGTGATCCGCAGCCGTTTTTAAGCTCTCACAAATCAACTTCACTTTTTCGGTCATACCTTTAAGAACATTAGGCATAGATACAAACTTTTCCCCTATTCTGCCCAACACACAGGTGTACGGCATTTCCTACCGTACAACGCCTCATAAGGTGCCATCTGTATGCTAGCATAATACTGTTGTTGTAAGAGAATTCCACTAACGAAAACTGTTTCTCCCACGTTCCCTGGTACTCAATAATACAACATCTCAACATATCATAAAGAACCTGGATTACACGCTCTGACTGACCATTCGATTGAGGATGATATGAAGTACTGAAATTCAACCGTGTTCCCAAAGTACGATGCAAACTCACCCAAAACCTTGCGGTGAAATGCAGATCCTTATCTAAAACTATAGATTTGGGCACCTCGTGCAAATGCACTATCTTAGAGATGTATAATTCAACCAACTTATCCAAGGTATACGTAGTATGTACTAGCACAAAATGTGCGGACTTCGTAAACTGATCCACAATCACCCAAATGGAATCCTTTTTAGTCGGCGTCAAAGGCAACCCAGACACAAAATCCATGGTGATTCTTTCTCACTTTCATTTCGGTATCCTCAATGGTTGCAACAATCTGGAAGGCAGCTGATGTTCAGCCTTTACCCGCTGACAAACCATACACCAAGCAATGAAATCAGCCACATCTTTCTTCAATCCAACCTAATAGTACCTCTCCTTCAAGCCCCAATACATTTTAGTACTATCGGGATGCATAGAAAAAGGACTAGCATGAGCCTCAGTCAAAATAGTACGCCTCAACTCCTCGTCTTCAGGAACTACTATTAGACCTTTAAAGCACAACACCACATCATCACTGAAATGAAAATCTATAGGATTCCCATCCCGGATATCTTCTACATGGGGCACCAAACTCTCATCATACGGTTGCTTCTCCTTAATCATCTGCGACAAGGATGGCTTCACCTGCAACTCAGCCAATAAACCCTTCTCATTCGTCACACTCAACCAAGCAAACATGGCTCTCAACTCCACAACTGCTTTTCTGCTCAAAGTATCTACCACAATATTGGCTTTCCCCGGATGATACTCAATGGTTAGATCATAATCCTTAAGCAACTCCAGCCATTTGCGTTGCCTAAGATTCAAGTCCTTCTGTGACATTAGATATTTCAAACTCTTATGATCCGTATAAACCACACATTTCTCACCATAAAAGGTAATGCCTCTAGATCTTCAAGGCAAACACAACCGCGGCAAGCTCAAGATCGTGAGTAGGGTAGTTACGTTCATGCACCTTCAACTGCCTAGATACATATGCCACTACCTTACCCTCCTGCATCAACACGTATCCAAGCCCAACATACGACGCATCTTTATAAACAATGAACTCTTTTCCCGATTCTGGTTGAACCAAGGCTAGAGCTCGCGTCAAAGCTTCCTTCAACCTTTCGAAAGCTCATTGTTTATCCTCTGTCCACTCAAACTGGACATTCTTCTATAACAACTTAGTTAACGGAGCTGCCAAACTGGAGAACCCTTCCAGAAACCATCGGTAGTATCCCGCCAAACCAAGGAAACTCCTAACCCCCGTCACTGACTTGGGCTCCTTCCAACTCATTACAACCTCAACCTTATGCGGATCGACACAAATTCCTTCTGCCGACACAACATACCCGAGAAACACAACTTCCCTAAGCCAGAACTCACATTTGCTTAACTTAGCATAAAGCTGATTAGCCAACAGCCTCTGAAGCACAATTCTCAAATGTCTATCATGGTCCTTCTCGGTACAGGAGTACAAAAGAATATCATCGATAAACACACCATAAACTAATCCAAAAACCCATGAAACCCATGGTTCATCATGTCCATAAAAGTAGCTGGTGCATTGGTCAAACCAAAAGGCATCACAAGAAACTCGTAATGCCCGTACCTCGTATGGAAAGCTATTTTGGGCACATCCACCTCCTTCACCTTTAACTAGTAGTACCCCAACCTCAAATCTATCTTGGAAAACACTGAGGCTCCCCTAAACTGATCAAACAGGTCATCTATCTGCGGTAAGGGATACTTATTCTTTATTGTCAACTTATTCAGCTATCGATAATCTATACATATCTGCAACGTATCATCTTTCTTCTTAACAAATAGCACCAGTGCTCCCTACGGTGAGATGTTGGGTCTAATGAACCCAAGATCAAGCAACTCCTGCAACTGTGTTTTCAACTCCTTTAATTCCTTCAGGGCCATGCGATACGGAGCAATCGATACATGCACTGTACCCGCAAAGACCTCGATGCCAAACTCTACCTCACGGTCAGGTGGCAACCTTCAACTCTTTTGATCCAGGATTCATAACATAAGCCAAGTAAGCCTGGCATACTAAATCCAACATTCGACTTGCTTCCAAAGCTGAAACAACATTAGACAAAAACTGGCATTTTCGCCAACAACCACCACCTCATAATCATCCGACAACCTCAAGGATATTCACTTGATCTTAAAATCCACCACAGTCCGATGTTCAGTTAACCAATCCATACCCAAAATACATCAAAACCATGGAATGGTAACTCCACCAAGTCCACGACGAACACATATCCCTGAACCATTAGCATACACCAACAATTCAACCTCCTAACCACGACTGAATCCCCAAGGGAACTAGTCACTCTAACACCCACATTAAGAATTTCAACGGATATATCATGCATGCTCACTCAAAATGTATGAATAAGTAGAGCCGGAATCAACCAACGAATACAATGACAAAGACTGAAGGGTAAAAGTACCTACAATCACATCGGTGCCATTGTGACCTTCACGATGCGCATACACCCTAGCATGTCCACCTCCCTCAGACTGAATAGCAACAATATGATCCATAGTCCTCTGCCCACCATCTCAACATTGAAACGGTCTGCGGCCACGACCATGACCCCGCTATGGAGCAACAACAAGTGCAGCACCCTGCCCACCTCGAGCCAACAACGGACAATCATGCCTCTGATGGTCGCCTGACCCAAAAATTCAACAAGCATTGGCTGCAACAGGCGTAGGTACCTGACCCTCCCTGGCCAGAGGTGGACAGTCTCGCCTCAAATGATCTCGGGATCCACAAACCCAAGAGCTCTAGCCTATGCACTCTGCCCCTAGACTCTACGTCCTACAACACCTCTGCCATGCCTCGGCCCTAGGCGAAACCTCTTGTCACGGTGTCTCTTGGCCTGTCCACCGTTATAACCTGAATCAATAGCTTTCTTACTCGAGCTAGAACCTCACGAAACCAACACATCAAAATCAGTGTAATTAGTGTAATCAGCAGCAAGCATGTATGTCTTTACATCCTGCACAAGCCCATAGCAGAAATGATCACATCGCGTACACTCGTTAGAAACCAACTCATGTGCATACTGACTCAATCTCATGAACTGCACCACGTACTCTGCAATAGACATACTCCCTTGCACCAGAGCCATAAACTCGCGTTTCTTCTCGTCTTAATATCGGACTCCCTAAAACTCCAAGGTCACATCGTCGGTCACCATACCGAATATCATGGTAGTCCACCATGTATAAGCATCACCCTATAGCAGGGAAATAGCACAACCCAGCTTACGAGCATCGGTGCACCCATCTAGCCCAGTATTCTCTCAATACTGGCCAACCAACCTTTAGAAGCCTCATGCGACAAACCTCGAAACTCAACCCCTCCCAAACTATGAAGACGCTCAAGCGGCAAACCTTGCCCATCAACCAGTGGTGCTGGCACATAAACACCCGCAACTGGTACCTGAAAAGCACCGGTCATGGCCTGTATCAACGATGCCATATCACCCATCCCTAGACCAGCCGGCGCAGGTGGTACTTGCTCCACTCCTTTTGGTGGAATAGGTGGGGGCGATGGCAACCCTCTAGGAGGAACAAATTCTCCCTCAACATCCTGCCTAGTGGCAGCAACAACCGTACCCGAGTGTAACTCTCTTCTCGGTCCCATCGTGCTAAAATATATCTAAGGCATGACAATCATTTCAAAACAAAATAGTCAGGCCAGCTTCAAGCAAGGATCCAAGACTTTTGTTTCAAAAATTAATTTCTAAGACTATAATAATAAGGCAATGGGCACCCTAGATTTCCCCCCAACATGACATAAAATAGTCAGCATACATATATCAACCACCGTGCATAGCAACCGACGTACATATAACAATCACCGTACAAATCAAAGAACATGGCATAACTCATGAAAACAACACAACAACCTCCCAGACAAACCAAACTTGGCTTTGATACCACCAAATGTAACCCCCTTGACCCGGCCTAGTTGCAAGACCGAACTAAGTGAGCTATATTAGGTTTACTAAAGTAAATCGTAAAGAAAACTCGAATCATGACCCATTTTTTCCTTTTTATCTTATCTAGATGTAATTATTAACCCTACATGTTCATGCAGACATCAGGTGTAACCTCAACTCAATCGGGCATCAATTTGACATCCAATTGATCATATTTGCAATTTAGGGACCGGATTGCAAATACATGAAATTGCAGGATTAAAGCTCACATTTAATTTACCAACCTTTAATTAGTCAGGTTCCAAACATCCATCTCAAATTTAAGCTCAATCCGATCGTTCAATCATATACAATTGCATTCACAAGATTCAGGGACTAAATTGTAAAGAAAACAAAACTGCTAAGCTAACATTAACAAAAATCAACCTCGAGTACCGGTAATGGTGTTGTCGTATCGGTCCACATGGAAACGCACTGTACCGGTACACCATGGCCTGTACCGATACGCAATAACGAACTTACCTAACTTTTGAATTTGTAATCTTTCGTACTGGTACGCTTACGTGGGTATCAGTACACGGGTTTGGGCTGAAAAAGTAAAATTCTAGAGGCTAGAACGTGTACTGATCTCTATTGATCGTATCGGTATGCTAGGCCAAAATTTCCTAGGCGCACCGGTACTCCCTTACGTGTACCGATCCCTCAGGCCAGAAAATGTCTAGTCGTACCGATACGGTCCCCCGCGTATCAGTATGCCTAGACCTGTAATGTTACAAATTGCTGGTTTTTCATCCCAAAAGCATTCTCAAACCATTCCAACATGCGTATAACATAACCCCAACATACCAAGCATACCACAAGCATTCAGGCTCCACAAATTCAACATCATAACATGGCATCATGAGTCAAAAAAAGATCTATAGGCATGCTCCCTATTTTGCATCCAACCAACATATCAAAAGATAAACCAGCACTGAAATTAAACTTTAAAGGCCATTTACAACCCAAGAGCAACTAAAGAAACATGCTCAAATAGGGAGTTCCACAAAACATCTCCCAAAACACATCAAGTACCCCATTGCCCTTATTCATTATAGTCTAGTCCAAACATACTTTGCTAACCAAGTCTTGCTAGGATCCCCTTGCTTCTTGCTGCCTTCGAAGACCTCAATTATCTGCATTGATGGATAATGAGAGCGTAAGCACACTAGGCTTAGTGAGGAGTGCTCAAAAACAATCACCATCAATTCATTTAAAACCATTTACTTACATCATCCTTAAAACATCATGCCCTTTTAAAACATGCATTTTACCTCATTTAAACCAGCATAATAAACCATATGCTACATGTATCATTAATCAACAGCAAGTCACATTGCTAACCCTCTTCTTAAGTCTTCCCATGCATTACTACCAAATGCAAAGCTCAAGGAGAAACATGTATAAATCACATTATACATCATAATACATTTCAATGATACATTAACAATTATATTGGCTTACAAGTAATCATTAAACAAGTCCAATAACAAAAGAGTTCATCGGGTACACGGATTCAACAAGTGTTAACCCAACACTTCAAGCCATCTCAACCGGAATAGCAATACAATAACAATCACGGTACAATAACAACCGGGTACAATTTTAACCCACGGGGACACCAACCCCAAATCATCGGTTAGACGCTTAAACCACTAACGAGAGTTTTCGGTACCATATAACCCCTCAACTATTAGGGTACTTCGATGGAGTATTCTATACACCGTATAAACCCCTCAACATCCAAGATGACTTATTTACAGTGCACTCAATCCTATGGCTGGCCAACTATATCCGATAATAATTTTCAAAACCACATCACTTGCCAATATAATTAACCATTTAAAATTTACCTCACTGTTTTTAACAAGCATTAAACAAATCCATTTTCCAAAGCAACAACCATGCTTAAACCACAAGTATAAACCATATACTTACAAGGATCACTTACCATGTGCATCCTTCAGCATTTCATACTCAAAACAGTGTATCAAATACTTTAAAATATGCTTAAACAGTAGGTAACATGTAATCATAACAAGTGCATAAAATCATTTCGACTTAGCACGACCGAGAGAGTAAAACCACTTTATACTTACTTCCGAGTCTAGGTAAGCGTTTCAGGCTCTACCTTAACTCCCAAAACTCTGTTCCAAAACATCAAAACATTTTAAACCACGTTTTCACTCACCGATACGTAAAACCTCGATTCGTCGATGCAAAATCAAGTATCCGAAGCCTCCAACACAACCTCGTTAGCTTCCGGAACAACCTCCCCTATTTTTACCACAAAACAACAGAGGATTAATGCATCACAATGCATTCAAAACACTGCAACAACAAAACCTCTCGGATTTCCACAATCCTCTCAAGATTACCCATCCACAACAACCGAAAACATAACCAAAATACTTTGATTCACAACCCAGCCAACGACTATCAATATTACATCATTTTCAACATCAAAACACATCAAAAAATAGATCCAAAACAACTTATCACCTCCAACAACCTTACAACCACAGAAACACCACAAAACTTCAAAACTAGCAACCTAAACAAATAGAGATTCTTAAGTTTCGGGATTCCATTGATAAAAATTACTTATCAACATTATTAAACATCCAAAATATAGACCAAAGCATCCTTAATTACTAGAAAACAGATCCAATCCGCGAATCAGCTTTTTTTCCCCCAAATAACTCAATTAAACAATAGAAAATCATCAAAATCAAATTAGAAACACAAAAACAAGGATCAGATGCTTGGAATTTCAATAAAGAACCCTACAATAGAGGAGATCTCGGACCTTACCCCTATTGTGAAGTTTCTCCCTCAATTGATTTGTGAAAAGCTAAGAAAACACAAGATTATTATAAGATTTTGTGTAAACAATCTTTATTTGACAATTTGAAACAATAAAATCAAGTTAAAAATCATCTCACCTCTGAAAATTTGGTGAAAACCTGAGTGTTTGGCTGAGGAGAGAATGGAGAGAAAGGTGGAGAGAAAAATGATTTGATTTTGGTTTTGGAAAAAGATAACTAACTTTCAACAAAAATCCTCTTTAGTTACTAATTAAAATGCATGTTAAAATAAGTCAAATCAAGGGAGAAATCATCAGAAACCAATTGGTAAAATATCTCCTTAAAGATTCTAAGTATTTGAACCTTTTCATTTTAGTCACTAGGAAATCACAGTTTTCAAAACATTCATTTTGGTCACTAACCAAAATGTCCATCCTCCAAAACACATTTTTCAAAATCGATTTCACCATTATTAAATAAATAATTAATAATGATTTTAGAGCATTTTTCCAACACCAAAAATATACGATCCCAAAATCGACTTGAATCTCTACTCTAATCCACCAGACCATCTAATAAACCACCAAACCGCTAAGCCCTAAAACCAAGGCGTTACATGGCCGGTCGAGAAGGAACTAATTTAGTTAGATTATAGTGGAATAACAATTTTGAAACAAACTAGCAAATAAAGACTAGCTGGAGGGCAAATTAGTCATTTGGGAGGGATGGCAATTTTGAAATATTTGAAGTTACAAAGGCCATTTTTGGAAGAAGAAAATTAAAGATTAAATCTTGGCCCTTGATTGATGATAAAATCAATCTCAACTGTTGGATAAAAGGGCACTTTTGTAATTTCCCTATTTAAATGAATTTAAAATTCATTTATATAATACAAGTGGCATAATTGGAGAGATTTAACATTAAAGGCCAAAAGATGAAGCCTTCTTCATCTTTCACATTTTCAAATATATGGGAAAAGGGAGAAAATTTTTCAAGCTTGATTCAAGCCCCGAAACTCGATTTTTAGGTAATCTTTTGAACTGCAATGTTTTTCTACTCTTCAAGTTCTATCTTTTGATGTAATTAATTCATGGAGTAAATGCTTGATTGATGAAAATTTTACATGAGAAGGAAATTAGGGTTTATGAACAAAAATGAGGCTTTTGAAATTTTATGATTCCATGGTTGAATTTAAGTTGCAATCAAGCTTATATGATGTTAAAATCATGTTGTTGAGTTGGGATTTAAACCCTACATATTTTGGTTTGTATGGAGAAGATTAGGGTTTATGGATTTAAGTCTAACTTAGGGTTTGTGATGTTGGATTAATGATCTAGTAAGCTTGATTTGTTGTTTGGAAGCAAAACCCTAAGTTAAATATATAGGGACCAATTCAGCAAGCTTCAAAGTTAAGGGAACGAATCTGAATTTTATGAAATTTGAGTGTATTTATGTAATTAATGATGTTGGAGATGTGAAATTGAGGTTATAATGCTAAACTGATGTTGAATCGAATTAGTGACCATTTTGACAATTTGTCAAAATCAAGTGACCAAATAGGAATTGAATTTTTGGATGGGGAGTAAATCTGATTTTTAGTTAAAATAATAGAATTAAGGTAGTAATGTTGATTTGAGGACTGAATTGTAAAGTTAAGAAGTTTGAATCTTTACCTTTGCATTTTAGTGACTATTTTGGGCAAAGATGATGAATTGGTGGTTTGAAGCAAGTGATGAGACTAAATTGATAAGTAGAAAAATAAGAAGTTAGTATAAATTAGAAGTTTATTATGGAAAGCTATGAAGAAGATTGAATTTTGGCAGTGACTTCAAAAATTCACCATAAATTCTACAAAAATGGTTAGATGATGAATTTTATACCGTTGCAAAGATTTGTTCGTCTAGTTTCGTTTCCATCAAACAGAAACTTATTTCGAGTTCTGAGTTAAAAGATATGAATTTTTAATCGAATGAAGATCAGAAAATTTACAGAGAAGTTTCTATCAAAACAACAATGTGACGGGAGTTTGAAAAATTTTCATAATTTTTTTAGTTTTTATTAATTTATGTGGCTTATACCATTAGAACCGTTATCGAATCTAGTTTCTCCAGTATAAAGGAAATTAAGATCCGTTGTGTATTCTTCCCTGTACAAGTAAATCTTGGAAGGTAGCGCAAGCTGTCAGAAAATGAAATTTGAAACATTTGTATTTAAATGTTAGTTAGCAACCTCAGATGAGTTAATAGAAGTTCAAATTGGTCACTAAGGACCATAATGAGTTTCTGAACAAAACAAGGAAGAAAGAAAAAATATTTGAAAATTTTATATTCGAATGATTATATTAGACATCATGTTTAAGGTATTGTTAGATTTGAATCAAACAAATATTTTATCTTATTCATGTGATTAATGAAGTCAAGTCCGAATCAAAGAAGGTTTGAGGTCTATAAAGGAAATGATCGAGTAGAATTTAGTGAGGCATGCTAGTAAATGGCCCAGGTGAGTGCAATGCGTACATAACATGATACATGGATGTTTTATACATCATTGGTAAGACTTGCGATAAGTCTACCTGGTTTATATATTGGCATGATATTTATGTCATTGATCATATATTTGACATATTTCAAATATGTCAAAGGTTGAACACAAATGTTATTTCGGGAGTTATTTCGGGTATGAATTGCCTAATGTTCAATTATATTGATATATGTGGCCATGGATGGAATAAATATGAAAATTATGCCCGAATAAGTCATTGAGGGACAGGGTATAGTTGGCATGTCATAGAGTCCAGCAGCACGATGTATATTCAGGTATCTGGGATAGCACTATAGTGTATATAAAGAACACTTAGTGCATGGTTAGCATGGCCTTATAAACGTTCAGAAATCGGGAGGTTAGCACAGACTTATATGTGTGCGGATGGTGGGCAAGACCTTATGTGCATTAGCACTTCGGTGTATATTTGACTCGCGTACACAGGGTCCTCAAGGTTTAATTTGGGCTATAAATTAATGAATAATAAAGGGAAAACACAGGTTAGGGAGTATATGAACTCTCAGAGTAAACGACAAGTATATCGGTAAGAAATTTATATCTGGTTTATATTATGTTGATATACGATTAATATGAAGGTATATTTATCTAGTGATCATGATGCATTTATGCATATAAGACATATTATTATAAACAGACAAGTATGAAAATCTTATGACATTGGCATATAGTAAATAATTACTAATGCAATATGAAAGTTGATGCATTGGCATATATCATGCTATATAAATATAGCCATGAAGTTGAATAAAGTTTAAATTATTGTTATTAATTTCCTTTATTGCCTCACTAAGTTCGTACTTAGCATGTGTTTGATTTTACACACGTAAGTAAATCAAGATGAGAGTGAGAAAATCATTGCATCATTATTGGAAAGCTCAACAGGTAAACACAATAATGACATCCTAATTGAGGTTTATTATTATAGTGGCATGTATACTTGCTAAACATATTTGAGATATGATTGGACTTTAAAGTCCGTTATGGTTTCAAGATAATTGGTGTTTTTGGAAAGATTCAAGGTTAAGAATAACCTTTGGTGATGAGTTGCATGCTAAGATAATTGATTTATGATTGGAACTCGAATAAATAATTTATGTCGGTTTTAAATAAAGTTAAGTGTGCTTGGGATAGACAAATTTGAGGATGGGTGACCATCGAGAAGTTTTCTAAAATTTTTAAATTACCCTAATTTTTTATTAAAGAAGTCATAACATTTCTGAATCGTACCCGGTGTACGGATACGGGAAATGGGTGTTACATTTATTGGTATCAGAGCTATAGATTTAGCCGGTTCTAGAGTTAAACGAAGTATGGTAAAGGTCAAAAGTGTATACATGCCACTAGGATGTCAGAATTACTGATGATTTTACTTGTTTGAATGGATGCAATTGCTTACTTCATTATGAAAATAATGTTAAATTTTAATGTGTGAGGGTAAAAGAATCGTGTCAGGTTAAGAATAACCTTTGGTGATGAGTTGAATGCTAAGATAATTGATTTATGATTGGAACTCGAATAAATAATTTATGTCGGTTTTAAATAAAGTTAAGTGTGCTTGGGATAGACAAATTTGAGGATGGGTGACCATCGAGAAGTTTTCTAAAATTTTTAAATTACCCTAATTTTTTATTAAAGAAGTCGTAACATTTCCGAATCGTACCCGGTGTACGGATACGGGAAATGGGTGTTACATTTATTGGTATCAGAGCTATAGATTTAGCCGGTTCTAGAGTTAAGCGAAGTATGGTAAAGGTCAAAAGTGTATACATGCCACTAGGATGTCAGAATTACTGATGATTTTACTTGTTTGAATGGATGCAATTGCTTACTTCATTATGAAAATAATGTTAAATTTTAATGTGTGAGGGTAAAAGAATCGTGTCAGGTGTTTAGACGAGTGGATTAATAAGAGATTCATAAGCATGATAAGGTTAATGATAATATTCTACCCTTATCTTAGCATGGTGCAGAGGCACCAGAGAAACATGATGTCTATGTTCTGGATTAAGAGCTTTTCTTCTAGACATTAGATGTGATCATGAATCAGCCTGCTTAGGCACTGATTGCAAAAGAATTAATAGTTCTGACGCACTAGATTTTCAGAGAGACATTGATGGAGATCCTATGATTGTTAATCTATGGTTTAAGGATATAAAGGCTAGGTTGAAGGAACTCTGCATTGATGATCAGAGGAGACTAAAAATAAAGTAGTATCCCATCTGAAAGGATTAGACCCATATTTGATAAAGTAATGTTACGGCTCAAAAGTCTGTTAGCTAGAAGTTCTTTCTTTGAGGGTCCCGTAACATAGTTTATCTTAGAGATACAATGGAGTTCTTGCATCTTAATTTAGGCAATTGTATTATTACAGATATGAATGCAAGTTTAATGAACTGAGTTGTTTTGCTTTTAAAACTGCTTCTTACAGACAAAAAAAAGAGAGCATGTTATGAGAGCTCATAGAGGGCTGGAGGTCAGGTAAAAGAAGTACTGAATGGCCTACGTATTTCAAAATTTCATGAAGTAATAAATTATGCTGAATGAAATAGAAAGGGTTTAGAATGAGAAAATATCTAAACAGAGGTCATAGCTAGTAAAGAGGAATAAGGAATCATTATGTATTTCACCACTTCTAAAAAGTGGTGAGGATTCCCGGCAAAGATATCAAGCTGAATTTATTATATAGTTCTGCTAAGTGATCGGGACAAGAAAAATTAAGAACTCTCTAACATTTATAATTAATGTTGGAGATTCAAGGAAACCACAAAAACCAATCATGTGAGTGTTGTGATAACTCGCATGCGTGAACATGCGGATTTTTTATTGGAATTTGTTACCAATGTGAAAATTATTTAACTTATGTTATGAATAGCGAGCATCAAGGGTAAGCTGGGAGAGTATTCCTATTGTTTGTAAGTTTTAAATGGGTTGCTCAAGAGGAGTTGTCTGGCTTGATGTTTGATCGAGAGGCTAAGTTTAGGATTGGATTTAATCCAATATTGAACCTATACTGATTATACTCTACATAATTACTCTTACTAGATTGAGAAAGCTAAAGACCTAGTTGCAAGGGTCATTAGATTGAGGTTTTATATGACTCAGTATATCATGCTAGGAAGCTCTAGTGAGGTTAGCCAACGAAGCAGTAATATTCCTTTAAGATTGAATTACAATTATATTACTACCAGTAGTATTAGTGCACTATAAATCTAGTAAGGATTCTACCTTATTCAATACGTCCCATAACAGGTTGGGATGTGTATTGATGTAATAAGGCTAATATTGAAGTTGATGTACTTAGCCAAAAGTCATTCTTTGGCTTATAAGCATTAAATGCCTAACTATGTTTGGAGGAAAAAATGTATCGATTACACAGTCTCAGCTCGAGTCTACTTTGACAAATCGGATCAAAGATTTACAGATGAAAGACAAGACATGTCTTTAAAGAATTTAGTAAGATAAAAAGGGAAAATTAAAGATTTCGGTGTTAAGTCTAAGGGATGTTCATATTGTCAAGGGATAATTTATATCCCCGATGATAATGAGTTAGAAAGAGAACAAAAAGATGATTGAATCTGATTTGATTCAGATCAGGATATGGAGAATAAAGTAAGAATGGTTTGAAGCAGTTTTAGAATTTCTTTAGAATGATGGATATTATATGCTAATCTTGAAAGAAAAGATATTTAATATGAAGTTAAGGATAAAGTATTCCGTAAAAGTTTCACCTTCGAAGAAGGTGTTATGGTTTGGACAAAAAAGGGAAGTTGAGTTCGAGATTTATTGGGCCTTATAAGATCGTGAAAAGAATTGATCTGGTGGTTTATTAGTTAGCCTTACCTCCGGAATTGGACAAGATTCACAATGTATTCCATGTATTGATGCTCAAGAAGTATCGATCAGATTCTTTACATACCGTTACCTCGGAGGGATGAATTGGTGGTTTGAAGCAAGTGATGGGACTAAATTGATTAGTAGAAAAATAAGAAGTTAGTATAAATTATAAGTTTATTATGAAAGCTATGAAGAAGATTGAATTTTGGCAATAACTTCAAAAATTCACCATATATTTTACAAAAATGGTTAGATGATGAATTTTATACCGTTGTAAAGATTTGTTCGTCTAGTTTCGTTTCCAACAAACGGAAACTGATTTCGAGTTCGAGTTAAAAGATATGAATTTTTAATCGAACGAAGGTCAAAAAAATTACAGAGCAGTTTCTGTCAAAACAACACTGTGACGAGAGTTTAAAAAGTTTTCATAATTTTTGTAGATTTTATTAATTTATTTGGCCTATACCGTTATCGAATCTAGTTTTTCTAGTATAAAGGAAATTAAGATCTGGTGTGTATTCTGCCATGTACAAGTAAATCTTGGAAGGTAGCGCAAGCTGTCAAAAAATGGAATTTGAAACACTTTGTATTTAAATGTTAGTTAGCAAGCTCGGAAGAGTTAATAGAAGTTCAAATTGGTTACTAAGGACCATAATGAGTTTCTGAACAATACAAGGAAGAAAGGAAAAATATTTGGAAATTTTATATTCGAATGATTATGTTAGACAACATGTTTAAGGTATTGTTAGATTTGAATCTAACAAATATTTTATCTTATTCATGTGATTAATGAAGTCAAGTCTGAATCAAAGATGGTTCAAGGTTCTATAAAGGAAATGATCCAGTAGAATTTAGTGAGGCATGCTAGTAAATGGCCCAGGTGAGGGCAATGCATACATAACATGATACATGAATGTTTTATACATCATTGGTAAGACTTGCGATAAGTCTAACTGGTTTATATATTGGCATGATATTTATGTCATTGATCATATATTTGATATATTTCAAATATGTCAAAGGTTGAACACAAATGCATGGATCAATAGTTATATATAATGATATACTATGAATGTTATTTCGGGTATGAACTGCCTAATGTTCAATTATATTGATATATGTGGCCATGGATCGAATAAATACGGAAATTATACCCAAATAAGTCATTGAGGGACAATGTATAGTTGGCATGCCATAGAGTCCAGTAACACGCTGCATATTCGGGTATCCGGGATAGCACTATAGTGTATATAAATGAAACTTAGTGCATGGTTAGCACGGCCTTATAAACGTGTAAAAATCAGGAGGTTAGCATAGCCTTATAAGTGTGCGGATGGTGGGCACGACCTTATGTGCATGAGCACTTCGGTGCATATTTGACTCGCGTACCCAGGGTCATCAAGGTTTAATTTGGGATATAAATTAATGAATAATAAAAGGAAAACACAGGTTAGGGAGTATATGAACTCTCGGAGTAAACGGCAAGTATATCGGTAAGAAATTTATATCCGGTTTATATTATGTTGATATATGATTAATATGAAGGTATATTTATCTAGTGATCATGATGCATTTATGCATATAAGGCATATTATTATAAACGGAGAAGTATGAAAATCTTATGACATTGGCATATAGTAAATAATTACTAATGCGATATGAAAGTTGATGCATTGAAATATATCATGCTATATAAATATAGCCATGAAGTTGAATACGGTTTAAATTATTGTTATTAATTTCCTTTATTGCCTTACTAAGTTCGTACTTAGCGTGTATTTGATTTTACACACGTAGTTAAATCAAGATGAGAGTGAGAAAAGCATTACATCAATATTGGAAAGCTCAACATGTAATCACAGTAATGACATCCTAATTGAGGTTTGAATATTATAGTGGCATGTATAGTTGCTAAACCTATTTGAGTTGTGATTGGCCTTTAAAGTTAGTTATGGTTTCAAGATAATTGGCATTTTTGGAAAGATTCAAGGTTAAGAATAACCTTTGGTGATGAGTTGCATGCTAAGATAATTGATTTATGATTAGAACTCGAATAAATAATTTATGTCGGTTTTAAATAAAGTTAATTGTGCTTGGGCTAGAGAAATTTGAGGATTGGTGACCATCGAGAAGTTTTTCTAAAATTTTAAATTACCCTAATTTTTTATTAAAGAAGTCGTAACATTTTTTACTCTTACCTGGTGTACGGATACAAGAAAGGGTTGTTGCACAAATCATAATCATGAGCATAAGATTGTATTTTGCAAAGCCAAAAACAAGAGCAAGAATATCCAATACTTATTTTCAAGCTTAGACAAGGGTTTCAAACTTAATCTAAAATCCCAAAAATCACCTTCAAGCCTTTAATAAGTTGTAAACCACGTTTCCACTCACCAACAACACAACGCTCCACTTGCCGATGCGAAATCAAGCTTCTAAAGCCTCTGGGGCCTCTTCAAAAGATGAATGATTCATCTCCCCTATTTTACCCACACAAAAATAGAGGATTAATGCATTTCCATGCATCTCTAATCCCAGCAACACATCTTATCAACTTCGGCTCACTAAAATCCATCAAACGCTTCCTTAACACAATCGAAATCATCACCAAACTCAGCCTAAACAAAGTTGAGCCATAACCTAACGATTTTAACATATTAACATCATAAATCAACATCCAAAAACAACAATATATCAACCTTATATCTCCACCAACCTTTCAACACCAAGATCACCTCAAAATCTAACTATTTACAACCTAGAAAATTAGCAATTCACTTAGTTTCAGGATTCCTTTTATTAATCTATTCTCATAACATTAATACATATCTTACATGTGATCTAAATCAATTAGAATCAACACAAATCAGATCCATTATCAAGATTCATCAAATTTCTTATCAAAACTCAGTTAAAACCTTTTAACCATGATTTAATCATTAACACATAACAAAAATCAATTGTGAAGGATCAAGAACTTGAGAATTTCAGTAAAAAAAACATTTAATTAGAGGAGAGAAACAAAATTCACCAATAATTGATGACTTCCCCCTTAACTGGCAAGATTTGAGTGAAATCTCCTAGAAAGTAAATATGATTTGGTGTAGAAATCAAAGGAATCAATTAAGGAATAAAAAAGGAATGATTCATGAGCAATTTAGAGAAAAATTGATAGTTTGGCTGCTGAGAAAGTTGAGAGTAAAAGTAGTTACGTAAGAAAATGAATTTGACTATTAAAAATCTTTTTAATCAAATCTATTTTATTTTTATATAATAACCATTTTAAAATAGCCTAAATTGAGGGAAAAGTCTGGTTAAAAACTTTGGTAAATTAGCTCCTTAAAGATTCTAGATTTTGACCCTTTTACAATTTAGTCACCAAAATAGCTTTGAAACTTTACATTTTAGTCACCAAACCAAAATATCCTAAAATCCAATTTTATTTCTTCAAATTGAGTTCCCTAAAACCCTTAATATATTAATTAAACATTTTATAATATTTTAATCTGGTTCCCCTAAATCTCTAGTCTACCTAGCTAACATATAGGCCCAAATTCAGGGTGTTACAACCTTCGTAGTGGTCAGAGTTGCAGTGGTCGTCTTCTCTAACGTTTTTTTCTCTTTTCAGGCGGCTTTCTATTTTCCCAGGTATAATTCTATCTCTTCCTTTACTCCTAGTTAATAATTTTCTAATAATTGCCCATTAATTGTTTAATAGTTTCTCTCTCCCTATTTATAGAAGATATCGGATGGTGATGTTAGCATGATTTCACTACAAGACAGCTGTTGACACTTTGTTTGGAGAAAACCATAATTTGTGTCCCTCTGACTGGACCAATTCGGGAGAGCCATGTGGGCTGAAATAAGTGGGAAAAATCAAAATTGTGCTTGTTGGGTTGGATCATTTCAGAAATTGGGCAAGAACAATTGTATTGAAATGAGTTTTGGGCTTTAAAATGTATTTTGGGCTTCTTAGTGTAATTTGGATATGTATTGGACATTATATAAGAGAAAATGGACTATTTATTTAATATGAACTATTTATATTATCCTATTTTATTTATTTATTTATAAGAGAAATATATTATATGTGGTAACCCGAGTAGAATTCGGGTATTATAAATGGTGAAGGGGTTGTGTACCTATGCCCCTCTGAAAATGGTGGGTGACTTGCTTCGTTTGGGAGATGGTTGAGTTAGTTAAACCTTGAATGTTTTCCTTTTTTTCTCTCTTAAAATTTATTTTGATGTTGCTAACCTCCTTTCTTCTTCTTTGTTTTTAGCCTATGTAATGGTGAGAATGCAACAATCAACCAAGGGTGAGCAGTTGTCCAACGTAGACACTAGGAGGGTCTGACAAGGTGCAAGACGCCAATGGGAGCTGATCACGTACTAAGGGAGTCGTCTGTTGCATTTGGATGTAGATGCCCTGACAGTTATAAAGGGGACTAATGGGACAACAAAGTGCACGCGAGAGGACTATGGGCGCTCTAGTGATAATCTGGACCATCATATCAAGAATTGATCTAATGGTGGGAGTTGCGATGTGCAAAGAGACAACATTTAATTAGGATTCTGACACGTAATTAGGGAATAAGGTTTTAGATTTGGGCGTTAAAGAGGTCAGATATGTAAAATGGGTTATATATGTATATATTTCTAATATGAGATGCTTGTTTTATTTAATTAAGTTAATATATTTTTGTTTTTGACTTTATAACATAATAATAAACGAAATAAAATAAATTGGGTCAAAGACCCAGTTAAAATTTGTGATTACAGTTAAACAATGTATATATTGTTACTTACAACATATGGTTGATAGACAACAATACTAAGCATTCTGTTATGAATAAAAAAACGAAGAACAAGAATAAGAATAAAGAGATGAGAGAAAGAGAGAGACTTGTATTATTCACAAAGTAGTGTTATCTACAATGCTTTCTCTAATATCTATATTTATAGGCACAAGAGAAAACCTTAATATCAATGGGCATTAAACCCTAATAATAAATTACATTAAAGTTACATTTAATGCACATATATCCACCATAAATAAATATTCATAACACTCCCTCTTGGATATCCATAAAGATAACATGCCTCGTTAAAACATTATTAAGATAAAAACCTAATGGGAAAAACATTCTTAGTGAAGGAAAAAAGAGTGCACACATCTTTGATACGCATAATATGTTGCCTCATTAAAAACATTACCAGGAAAACCCATTGGGACAAAACCTCAGTTAAGGGGAAAAGAGTGCAACGCGTATTTACTCCCCCTCATGAAAACATCACATAATATCTTTGAATCTTCATAATTCAATCTTGAATAATATTTTACTAAAGATCGTGATGGATGAAATATTGGAGTAATATGTTTCATTTTGTCATCTTTGACGTATCTATCTTTCGATTGAGATATAAATTTTGCATTATCTCCACACGAGATAGCTTGCATCTTATCGTGTGAAAGTAGATCACATACCTTCTGCATATGTTAGGTACATGGTCTTAGCCAAACGCATTTTTGGCTTGCCTCGTGCATAACAATTATTTGTACAAGATTTGAGTAGAGATTGACTAATGTTTGAAGATTTAAATGTATGATCTTTGTAGCATTTAGATGGTATTTCTTGACCAACTAATGTATGATGCTTCCAGACCAATGATTTATTTATCTTTCTTTCGAATATAACTTTATTCACACCCAATAATCTTCAATCACAAGGAAATTCAATAGATATGCTTTATCCATATTGAATCTTCTTTAAGATTCTTTCAATTTATGTCCATTCATAGACAATAGACATACTTAAATGCTCGATCTTCAGGTCGAGACAAAACTTGATCTCAAGACTCTTTTTTTCTCAAGTACTTTCGTTAAATAATCAAATGCTTTGAAAGCTATTCATGAGTTTCCAATTTGAAGCTTTTCAAGAGTTCTAATGATATAATTATCATAATGAATCTTGATCCAAACTCCTTTATAAAATGCGTAAGGAAATATGATTATTATTATTGTATTTCCCATTAAGGCGATTATACCAAATGCGCCAAAATTCAAATATTCAAGAGTACATATCTAAATAAATTTCCTCAGAAACTTTCAAATGCTTCTAGCATTTTAAATCCTTCAAGGATAGATTTATACATGGATCCAAAAAATAATTAGACGCATATAAAATATTTCATAATTGCCAAAGTGATTGAATCCACCATGAAGTAATTAAAATTCTTCATAAATCATAATTCATGTCGTACTTATATCTCACGACTATTTATTTGTATCTCACTTGCATTACACCTTTAGGTGTTTGGACTACTGTACAAAAACTTCACTTTTGAAAATTTCAATATCTATAGATACATTTCTTTTCTTCTATAGAAGTATTCTATGTAAAATTGTTGTCGACTTTTTCTATTTCGGTTCCATTCTTTTCTCGTAGTAACATAACTTATCGAGATCTCTTTTCAATCTTTATTTTAGGTACCTGAAACTCTTCTAGAGTTTTATTAATAGTTATGTCTTAGGTCTCTTCAGGAGAACTTGCCTCTAATATATGACCATCTCATACTATTTTCCATTTACGATAATTTTGATCATTGGAACCAGTTTCAACTATCAAGCTTCAGGCAAGATTACATCCATTTGTTCTAAGACGTAATTCAAATTTAGAGCATTTTAGCTGGTACATGAGACTTGATTACTCTTATTAGGTCAGTAAATATGTCTGGCAGTTGACATGTAATAACATGAATTATCTTATGAACTTTTGGCCATATACAAGGATCTAGATAATGATAATTCATTTTCATTTATCCAGCTGATTATTATCTTCCCCTGATGTTGAGAAAAAGCATGTCATAAATGATTCTCCAATTAATTTTTAAGAATTTAAACATAAAAGGAGACTCATACTCAATATATATTCTTAACCCTTTTTATTTACCTATTTTGTGTGTTGTGATGGAGCAATTCAACTATATACCGTATATTCAAAAATTCTAAAATGGGAAATGTATGGCTTCTGACCAAAAACCAATCATAACGAGGAGTTTATTATAACTCGTTGGCTTGATGCTTGTAAGTGCTGCTATATGTGAAATACCATATAGATAATAAATGGTTTGTTCTCATAGTTTAGCTATTAAAGAGGAGGCATCCAATCAAAATTTTGCTAAACTGTTTTGTTCATAATCAGTAGGCTTTGTAACAATTATTTTAACTGATATAGCCTAAAATATAAACCCTCTATCTTTTACAAGACGAATAGTCTTAATTGCATTATATGAATCTTTTTCTAATCAATCTCACAAACTTCTGGTTGTAAGTTGATAATACATATGTAGAGGCATCTACTAAAATCATATAAAAATTTTCCACATTTGTGGATACATTGTAACACCCCCTTCCCAGCCTGGCCGAGAAATGGTTGGAGTATGTTACTGGAGTTCAATACAGTGATCGACTTAATGTCTTAATCCTTAATCAATATTTTAGTGAGTTAAAAGCAATACGATATTCATTTTGGTGTTTCAAAACATTACTAAATCGATACAGTGGAGTGGCGATTCACTACAACACTAGAATCATCAATTTAGGGCCAATTTTAAACTTTTACAAGTTTTAGGGATTAATCTATAATTTCAGTAACTTAGAGGTCCTCTCCCAAAATTAAACTTATCGAAATGTAATTTAATCAATAAACAGTGTATATATAAATTTCATGCCAATCAGAGGTCATTTACCCCCTTCAATTAATCCCTATAATATTCAGTAACCATTCTATAATTTCTCAGAATTACTCCAATGGTTTTTAATAGAATTACATGTATCGGTATCAGTACTCGAGAGGCCGTACCGGTATGCCATGCATGATTCAAACATTATCAATTTTAGAAACCAATATGCGTACCCATACACTTATACCAGTATCGATACGCCTATATCATTATATTATTATTTCTTTCAAACTCAATATTGGTATCGGTACAGACTAAGACATACCGATATGTGTGCCCTAATTTTCAAATAGGATTAAATAGGGTATCGGTACCTACATGACCGTATCGATACCCAACTACAGTAATTTTCCAGTGCTGAAAATCTATACCGATACGCTCAAGGTAGTATTAGTACGCCTTGTTGACTAGAGCTGACCTGGTCCAAAAATACATACTTGTACCGTTACAACGTCACTCGTATGGTACGGCAGGGTTTGTAATGACAATTCGGTCTGGTTTTTATCAATTTTGACCTATCATAAAGTGTCCAAATCCTACGAAATTTTACAGAAAAGTTTAATCAACCATATTCTACTATCATGCCAAATTTCATAGCTATGTGAATCCATTTACTAGGATTTTACCTTTTTAGGCCAAATATGCAATTTTTACCACTTTTACCCAATCTCAAAGGTGTCATCTTAGGCCCTTAAGCTTACACAACCACACACAACTTCTATATATACAACAAAATGGCCAAAAGTGACTTAACAAACTATCATGCCACCATACCAAGAGTTTGTAGGGACAATAAACATTACTCTAGGTACCGTTATAACTTGCCAAAAGCCTTTAACTCCCCGATCTCTTGCAAAAATATCCCTTAACCTGAAATTCATGAGATGAAATGCATCAGGCGTACTTTGCCTAGTGAGGTAGTCATAAACAATGACAAAAATGATGGTATGAAATTCAAATCATGCTATGACAATATCAATGATATGGCAATATCAATGCTATGGTAATATCATTGCTATGGCAATATCAATGCTATAATTATATCAATGCTATGAGAATATCAATGCTATGGAAATATCAATGCTACAACAATATCAATGCTACAACAATATCAATGCTATGACAATATCAATGTTGTAACCATATCCAATAACATATTTGACATATATCAATAGTGTTCCCTTGGATTGAAACAAGATAGTGGATACACGAATTCTTACGCCTCGCCAAATCAATGAATGGTCTAGTCCCTCTGCCTCACCAAATGACCAATAACACAAACTCCCTCCGCCTCACCACAATAAAGGTCGTAGCCTAAAGACCATAGTCCACCCGTACCAATGAGCTCATGAATTCTATGGCATGCCAATTGTATCCAATGTCTTTTCGAATCCAAGGTTCCATAACAATAACAACATCAATGGCAATAACAATGAGAATAACCATATCAATGACAATAACCATATCGATGTCGATAACAGTAGCAATATTAATGTCAATGTCAATATTTCAATAGCAATAACAATATCAATGTCAATGTTCAATGAAAATGGCAATGTCTATGGCAATGTTTTGATGACAATGGCAATATCAATGTCCAATGTCTATGACAATGACAATATCGCTATAAATGGCTATGGCAATGAAAATATCAATGTACGATGATCGGTGTTTCTATATTCCAATGCTTCAATGTTGTCAAAAACAATATTTCTATGAACAATATTCAATGCAATAACTTACCGATGCTTACCAACATAGTCTCCAAAGAGATTCGATGCAATATCCTTAGACACTGTGTTAGCTATGCAATATTCAATGCCAATGAAATTGCGAAAGGTACCTAGCCTATTCTCGAGATTTTGACTACACTCACCTAGCTTTTCGAGGCTCCCACGGCTCTTGGATTACAACTCTTTTGTTCCTATCCTTCGGTGGAATAAAAGAGTGGTTTGAGGGCTTAAGCTTACCACAACAAGGGCTTCACAATAGAATCAATGGATGGAAGAATTCTCAAGCTTTTGAAATTTTATCAATGGAGGTGCTAGCTCACAAAGGTGGGAAGGTGCCAGATTGGAAATTATGGATGATAAAGATGGATAAAAAGTAGGGGTTTCAGTGGATGCTATAAATATGGAAGTAAACCTTAAGTGTTAAAAACACTTTGCTCACTTAAGGAATGACCGGTGGAGGTTTTCCATGGTGTAGGGTAAGCTTATTTTAATAGTTTTCATCATTTCCCTACTTTTCCTAGTTTTAAGGCCATACTCTTTCCAACAGATTATGCAACTTCACGTGGGATTAAGCCAAGCTAGTAGGTGACTCAAATTCAAAAATGGGAAAATTATGAGGTTACTCCCTCAATTTTCTAAACTTTACACTTTTTCCCCTAAACTTTCATTTTCACAATTTAGTCACCATATAGCTTTCAATTAATTCAAAAAGGTCTTTAATCTATCAATTGACTCAATTAGAGTACGATGTCAATGTAATTAACCACATGGTCAAATTTAATGCAATATTTGGACCTTTCTGTGTAGGGTTATCGATCGCCAAAACCCAATTCTAACAAGACTAGTTTTCAGGGTATTATAATTCCCCCTTAAGAAAAATTTGTCCTCAAATTTTACCTGAACCAAAGAGATGAGGGTACTGCTTCTTCATTGTCTCCTCCAGTTCCCAGGTTGCTTCCCCAACGGTACGGCTCCTCTAGAGCACCTTGACTAATGGAATAGATTTGTTGCTAAGTCTTTTGACTTCCCTTGCAATAATCTAAACTGGTTCCTCCTATAGGTCAAATCAGGTTGAATCTCTATAGATTCTGGCTCGATAATATGCAAAAGGTCGGAGTGATATTTACAAAGCATCGATACATGGAACACATCATGAATCTTGTTCAATTCTGAGTGCAATGACAATCGATAAGCTATAGGGCCAACTTTTTTGGTAACCTTAAAGAGTCCAATAAATCGGGGACTTAGCTTCCCCTTTTTACCAAACCCCAGAATCTCCTTTCATAGTGAAACTTTGAGAAAGGCTTTCTCACCAACCTCATACTGTATATCCCTTTGCTTGAGATCAGCATAGGCCTTCTATCGGTCAAAGATGGCCTTCAAATGGTTATAGATGATGGTAACCCATTCTTCAGTTTCTCAGAGTAAATTAGGAACCAATATCTTGCCCTAACTGAGTTTAGACCAACAAAATGGAGTTCTTCAACGTCCAACGTCTCATACGGTGTCATTTTGATGGAAGCTTGATAATTATTGTTCTAGGCAAACTCAATGAGAGGTAGGGATTTCTCCCAAGATCGTCTGAAATCAATGATGTGCGCACGTATCACGTCTTCCAAAATCTGAATTACACTTTCTGACTAGCCGTTAGACTAAGGGTGAAAAGTAGTAGTAAGGTTAACTCTGGTGCCCATAGCTCCCTACAATGATCTCTAAATTCGAGAAGCAAATAGTAGTTTTTGATCGGAGATAATAGATTTCGGTACTATGTGGAGTCGGATAACTTCCTCGATATACAAGTCAGCTAATTTAGAAAGACTGTAGTCCATTCTAACTGGTAGAACTTGTGCTGACTTGGTGAAGCGGTCCCCAATGACCTAGATAACATCATGTTTAGTGGGAGTTAGAGGTAAACCAATGACAAAATCTATAGTGATTCTCTCCCACTTCCACTATGGTAGATCAATAGGTTACAGTAAACTAGTAGGAACACGGTGTTTAGCCTTAATCATGCTAGCACGTAAGACACTTAGACACAAAATCAATTATGGCTTGTTTCATGTCTGACCACTAGTAAAGTTCCCGGAGATCCTTGTACATCTTTACAGAACCCGAGTAAATAGAAAAGGAACTCAAATGAGTTTCCTTGAGAATATCGATGCAGAGGGATTCATCATTAGGTACACAGACCCGATCATGGAAACATAACAATCCTTTAGAATTAACTCTAAAGTCTCGATCATCATTATCTGGCAATTTAGGAATGATGGAATGAAGTTTAGGGTCTTGACTTTACCATGCTTTGATTCTTGATACAATTGTAGACTGAACCTAGAGTTCAACAACGAGGCAATGGTGCTTCTGAAGTTAGAAGTGAGCACTAATAGCTCGAGGAGAAGGTAAAGGTTTGCGGCTGAGTGCATCAACAACAACGTTGACCTTTCCCATATGGTAATTAATAACAAGGTTATAGTCTTTGAAGAGTTCTATCCATCCCCGTTACCGAAGATTCAACCCCTTCTATGTCAATAAGTACTTGAGGTTTTTATGATCGGTAAAGAGATAGCATTTCTCCCCGCAGAGATAATGCCTCCAGATTTTCAATGCGAAGACAACTATAGCCAGTTCCAAGTCATGAGTGGGGTAATTCATTTTATGCGGCTTTAGTTGTCTCGAAGCATAAGCAATGACTCTGCCTTCTTGCATTAGTACACATCCTAACTCGAGATGCGATGTATCACTATAAACTGTATAGTCCTTTCCAGATTTGGGTTGAGTTAGAACTGGTGCATGAGTCAAGACTTGTTTCAATTGATCAAAGCTTCTTTATTGTTCCTCGGTCTAAACAAACAGAGTTTCTTTCCTTAATAGCTTAGCCAAAGGGGTTGCTATCATAGAAAATCCCTTGACAAATCTTCTATAATAACCAGCAAGATCAAGGAAACTTCTTACTTCACCAATGTTCTTCGGTGGGTGCCAAACAAGGATGGCCTGGATTTTCTTTGGGTCTACTTAGATGATCGAAGCCGATACAATGTGCCCAAAGAAGGCAACTTCGGTGAGCCAAAACTCACACTTAGAGAATTTAGCAAACAATTACTTTTCTTGAAGAGTCTGAAGAATAATGCGGAGGTGATCTCGGTGTTCAACAACGTTCTTAGAATAGATCAGGGTGTCATCAATGACCAAAAACTTGTCTAAATAAGGTCTAAAACCTAGTTCATTAAATCCATAAGGGCTTCTAGTGCATTGGTTAGCCCAAAGGGCATTACCAAGAATTCATAGTACTCGTATCTTGTACGAAAAGCAGTTTTGGGCATGTCACATTCTTTGACTCTCATTAGATAATATTCAAACCTTAAATCATTCTTGGAAAATACAGAGGCATCCTTAAGCTTATCAAATAGGTCGTCAATTCTTGGCAATAGATACTTGTTCTTGATGGTCACTTTGTTCAACTATTGGTAATTGATGCATAGCCTCATGGAACCATCCTTCTTCTTTACGAAAAAGACTGGAGCTCTCCAAGGTAAAGAACTCGATCGAGAAGTTCATTAGGAAAAGCATTAGGGAATTTACACACAGTGTTAATGTCTTGGAATCGAGGCTCATTCTTGGCTTCTAGTGTTAAAGCATACAATGAAGGATTTCTCGAGTTCATAAGGGTGATGCTCTCCTTGCCAAGGCCTTGGAGATACAACTTTCTTCTTACAACAGTCCACCCAAGCTTGATGTTCACTAAGCCAACCCAATCATAGTACAACATCGATCTCGTGAATCAGAAGTGCTAATAGATTGACCGAAAAAGGAATCCCTTGAATCATTAAGGGACAATTCTTGCACACAAGACTTATGGTGACACAATCACCTAATGGATTGGTTACGGTGATCAAAACAATATTACTAGAGGAGTGATTATCCTAATTCATCAATGCATAATCAAGATAGGAGTATAATTCAATGGTACTTGCGATATTTTTTGAATTACCCTTCTCTGCAAATAGGTACAGATGGGTATTACAATTCTCGACCCGAACCCTCAGTACTATAAGCCGTTCTAAAAGTGGTCTAAGATATAGCTGATAACCTTGCAATGTTGTAAAAGGGAGAAGACTATGAATACACATTTTGTTTAGAACTATATTGCTCCATTTTCGATACAATAGTGGAAGACGAGATTTATCTTAGAGTATTTGTCTAGTTGTGAGGGTCCTTTAACCCCCAAAACTCCTCTATGTAACTTTCGCAGCATGGTCTAATATGATGACTCAATAATCCAATATTGATGCTTGATATAGCCTTATGATGATTCGATGGTAGCAATATCAATACAATGATTTAAAAAATGATACCTAACAAGTTTAGGGTTATTATTTACCCTGCCGGTGAGTGTGCAAGTCCATCACTGGACAGGCTAGGCAATAAGGGTTTAAGGTGTTGAAATTATAGCCACAGAGGGCTGTACAACCTACTCAAGCTTCGTTGAAGTAAAGATTGTTCGTATATTTTAGTTGTGTCTTCAGTAATTCTTTAAGCTCAACAATCTACCTTGATAATTCAAGGCTTAATGATTTTTATCAAGAGTCTTATAGATTTGGAGGGTGTCCCCCTTGATTCCTCATTACAAATCAGGGAGCCAGTAGAAATTCAATACGCATGTGAGCTTTGTTTGACTACATACTATCATACTATAAAAAGAAAAAAAGATTACGTTAGTCGACAAGTCACAATATACACAATATAAAATAACTCCTAGGTTGCATATGCAATGCAATGGCAATACAATAGACTTCGGTTTAGTCCTGGAATCAACTAAACTCTAGCTCCGATACCGAAAATGTAACACCCCCTTCCTGTCCTAGTCGAGAACCGATCAGAGTATGTTACTGGAGTTCAATACGGTGATCGACTCAATGTCTTAATCCTTAAGCAATAATTTAGTGATTTAAAAGCAATACGATATTCATTTCAGTGTCTCAAAACATTACTAAATTGATATAGCGGAGCGGCGATTCGCTATAAGACTATAATCATCAATTCAGGACCAATTTTAAACTTTTATAAGTTTTAGGGACTAATCTATAATTTTAGTAACTTAGAGGTCCTCTCCTAAAATTAAACTTACCGATATGTAATTTAATCAATAAACAGTGTATATATAAATTTCATGCCAATCGGAGGTCATTTACCCCCTTCAATTAATCCTTATAATATTCAAAGACCAATCTATAATTTCTCAGAATTACTCTAATGGTTTTTAATAGAATTACATGTATCGGTACCGGTAATTGAGAGGCCGTACTGGTACGCCATGCATGATTCAAACATTATCAACTTCAGTAACTAATATGCGTACCGATACACTTGTACCAGTATCTATATGCCTATATCATTATATTATTTCTTTTGAACTCAATATTGGTATCGGTACAGGATGAGCCGTACGATACGCATGCCCTAATTTTCAAATTGGATTAAATAGGGTATTGAAACCTACATGACCATATCGATTCCCAACTACAGTAATTTTCCAGTGCTGAAAATCTGTACCGATATGCCCAAGGCAGTATCGATAAGCCTTTTTGACAAGTGTTGACTTGGTCCAAAAATGCATACTCGTACCGATACGACATCACTCGTATCGATACAGCAAGGTCTGTAATGATAGATTTGGTATGGTTTTTATCCATTTTGAGCTATCATATAATTTCCAAATCCTACAAAATTTTATAGCAAATTTAATTAACCATATTCGACTATCATGCCAAATTTCAGAGCTATGTGAATCCATTTACTAGGATTTTACCTTTTGTCCAATTTTGTAGGACGATAAACAAAATGGCCAAAAGTGACTTAACAAAATTTCATGCCGCCATACTACGAGTTTGTAAGGACGATAAACATTACTCTAGGTACCGTTGTGACTTGACAAAAACCTTTAACTCCTCGATCTCTTCCAAAAATCTTCCTTAACTTGAAATGCATGAGATGAAATGCATTAGGCATACTTTGCTTAGTGAGGTAGTCATAAATAGTGACAATAATGATGGTATGAAATTCAAATCATGCTATGACAATGTCAATGCTATGAAAATATCAATGATGTGGCAAAACCAATGCTATGGCAATATCAATGCTATGACAATATCAAAGCTATGGCAATACCAATGCTATGGCAATATCAATGCTATGACAATATCAATGATGTAACCACATTCAATAACATATTTGACATATATCAATAGTGTTCCCCTGGATCGAAACAAGATAGTGGATACACAAATTCTTACGCCTCACCAAATCAATGAATGGTCTAGTCCCTCGGCCTCGCCAAATGACCAATAGCACAAACATACCTCCACCTCACCACAAAAAAGGTCGTAGCCTAAGGACCGTAGTCCACCCATACCTATGAGCTCATGAATTCTATGGCATGTTAATTGTATCCAATGTCCTTTTGAATCCAAGGTTTCATAACAATAACAATATCGATGGCAATAATAATGACAATAACCATATTGATGGCAATAATGGTGACAATGTCAATGTCGATAACAATAGCAATATCAATGTCAATATTTCAATAGCAATAACAATATCAATGTCAATGTTCAATGACAATAGCAATGTCTATGGCTATGTTTCGATGATAATGGCAGTAACAATATCCAATGTCTATGACAATGGAAAAATCGATATAAATTACTATAGCAATGACAACATCAATGTTCGATGATCGGTGTTTCTGTATTCCAATGCTTGAATGTTGTCAATGACAATAGCAATGTTTCTATGAACAAAACTTCAATGCAATAACTTACCGATGCTTACCGACATAGTTTCTAAAGAGATTCGATGCAATATCCTTAGACGCAATGTTAGCTATACAATATTCAATGTCAATGAAATTGGGAAAGGCACCTAGCCTATTCTCGAGACTTCGACTACACTCACCTAGCTTTTCGAAGCTCCTACGCTCTCAGATTACAACTCCTTTATTCCTATCCTTTGGTGGAGATGGTAGTTCTTCCTTCTCTAATTGTTGAGCTAGATGGAACATAAGGAAATAGTTACAATCAATAAACGATATTAATTTCAATATCGAAGCTTGAAATAGCTATTAGCTATTAAATTTCCATGGATTGAAGCTTAGAAATCATGGGTGTAGCTTTGGGGTTCACAAGCTTCAGCTTAAAAATTAACCATCAATCATCCATGGAATTGAAAAGTGGTTTGAGGGCTTAAGCTTACCACAACAAGGGCTTCACAATAGAATCATTGGATGGAAGAAATCTCAAGCTTTTGAAATTTCATCAATGAAGGTGCTAGCTTACAAAGGTGAGGAAGTGCTAGCTTGGAAATTGTGAAAGATGAAGATGGATAAAAGATAGGGGTTTCGATGGATGCTATAAAGATGGAAGTAAACCTTAAGTGTTAAAAACACTTTACTCACTTAAGGAATGATCGGTGGAGGTTTACCTTGGTGAAGGGTAAGCTTATTTTAATAGTTTTCATACTTTTCCTTGTTTTAAGGCCATAATAAGTACCCAACATCAATTTGTCATCTTTTCCAAAAAATTATGCAACTTCACGTAGGAGTAAACAAAGCTAGTAGGTGACTCAAAATCAAAAATGGGAAAATTATGAGGTTAGTCCCTCAATTTTCCAAACTTTACACTTTTACCCCCAAAACTTTTAGTTTTCACAATTTAGTCACCATATAGCTTTCAATAAATTCAATAAGGTCTTTAATCGATAAATTGACTCAATTAAAGTCCAATGTCAATGTAATTGACCACACGGTCAAAGTCAATGCAATATTTGGACATTTTTGGTGTAGGGTTTCCGATCGTCGGAACCCAATTTTGACTAGACTGATTTTTGGGGTGTTACATATATGGGCCCATATTTCATTGAGATATGTAAGACATGCAGTCTCAACTTTAGTACAAGAACTTCAAGTTCTTTTGGTAAGTGGGATCTTAATCATTTCATTTGATAACAAGCAACAGAAGAACTTCGTTTTCTTTTAGTAAGCAGAATTTAATCAATTCCTTTGAGAACAAATACCACAAGAACTTTAGGTTCTTTTAATAAATGTGCATATAAATCTCAATAATTTCTCATCATTATTGATCAGGATGGTATAACAGATCACGCCAACTATATATGTGTATATATATCTCTGAATTTGTAAACTTCTAGTTTACCATAACATGTGATTCAATCTCACTTGTACATGCGTGGTACAAATTTTGAAATAGAAGTTTCTTTGAAACTTGATAATACATTATCCACCAAAAATTGTTCCTTTGAATCGGAATATATTTAGCTCTTTCGAAGCTTTCAATGAAAATTATTTTTTTTGTAGCAATATATAGTTCTTCTAGAGCTTTCAACTGACTTTTGACTACCATAACTTATATTCACATTGGCTTATTTCATATGCCAATTGATAACATATGTTATCCATAATTCTCGAAGGATTACTCGGAGAACTCTTATTGTTCTCTTAAAATTTCCACTTCTGATGGTGACGATATTATTACCATTAACGGTAATAACTATAATATTCACAATTATGCACTTTTCATAATGTGCTTTCTCTCAAGAACTTATTGCTCTTCTGGAGCATCAATATTTTTAGTACTTTGAGATATAGTACTCACATTTTCCCTTGCATTTAAATGGGGAAATATTTCTTATGCTTCTGCTAAGCATAAATCATCACCATAGATTGTATTTGATAAGTAATCATGTTAAACAAAATAAATAAATGTCACAATATATATAAATATAAATACAAAACATAAATAATTAATGCGTAAAGTAAATAAACATAAAGCAAAATAAATTAAAAGATTAATAATTCTCTTCAAGGTTATGAGAATAATTAGAAGATGATTTATTCACTTTAGGGTTATAAGAAAATCAACAACGTCCAAATGTGTTGGACCAATATCATCTTCATCATTTTCGCAAACAAAAATTGCTTATATTTTCTTTCCTTTATTATTCAATGATTGTTGATGTTTCAACGTACGACAAGTACGAGCCCAATGGTCTATATCATCACATTGGTAATAAAAGGATTTCACTTTCTTAGAATGATCTTTATCGCTCTTAGCATCCTATAACCCTACTCCTTGTGGGTATAAACATTCTTAAAATGATTATCATGTCTATGTCGATGGCATCGACCGCATCTATAATTAATAATGTGGCCTTTATTCTTCCATTATATAATATCACATTCACTTTAGGGAATGGAGTGGAGCCAGTGAGCTTTCTAAAACCTTTTTCACGATATTGTGTTTGCAGGACAACATTGTTTGCGTGAAAAGTGAAGTATGTTTTTCTAACATATCCTCATAAGTGATACTCCGACCACAAAATTTTAATTTAATTTGAAACATTCATATAACAGAATTTTATCCACTAACCATTTAGTGAATTATCATGTTTGCATTCACTTCAGGGAATGAAACCTATCTAATAATCACATGGAATAAACATCATGCTTGCATTCACTTTAGGGAATGCCTCACATAAAATTTTTGGATCAAGACGAATTTTTATAACTTGAACTTGGGAGAAGTCTATAGTCGAGTTTTTCGATGCATAAGAATTATTGCTTTTGAGAAAATATAGACTTTATAACAGTTATATTGTTAAATTAATCTTGCTTCCATTCACTTGAGAAACAAAACAAATCTAATCGAATAAACATAATTAGAGAAATATATCTCTTTAGATTTTATCTTCATTTAATCCATGACTTTTCTAATCAATTTAAACATATTATCTCTTTAGATAATATGTCGAGAAAATATACCAAGCAATTACCGTACCAAATAGGTAATAGGTGAATTTACCAAATCGCCATGTCTTCTACTGTACTGTGAAGAACAATTTCTCATTTTTCTTAAAAAAAAGCATGTATGCTTGTTCCCATGGCAACTCGTTTACCATGTTTTCCTTTGCTAATTTCATAGCTTTGCAACCTTTGCCCATTTTTTTCTCTCTCGGTACGATGCTTACAAAAATATTAACATGTAACAAAGATTCAAAATATTAGAACAAAAGAATAATCAAACAATAGATTAAAATACACTAGCCTTAATAAGAGCGATTAGCCAACCACTATATTGATATATAAATAGGCAGAACATACCAAACTTTCTAAGCTAATTTGAATATACGATAATTGTAGCCATCAATACCAAATTGATATTCTTTTCAAGAATCGCCAACAAGAACCACGATAGTTGAGCCACTCTCTGGCTAAAATAGATACTTATCTTAGGTATTGATGCCACTCTAGCTACACTAACACTGAGCAACCAATGATTTTTCAAAAATTAAAAATCAAGTTAAAGATCAAGAGAGAAAGATAATCGATAATTAAAATATAATTGAGGGAGAAGAACTTATCTTTGATTCATGCTAGAATCAAATTCTTTTCAGTAACTCCTTTAGGATTCGAATGACAAACACCTCAGTTGGTTAGTCGTGTTGATAACATGTTGTGAATAAAATAAAGTAAAACAAGAATAAAGAGATAAGAGAAAGAGGGAGACTTGTATTATTCTCAAAGTAGTGTTGTCTACAATGCTTTCTCTAATATTTATATTTATAGGCACAAGAGAAAACTCTAATATCAGTGGGTATTAAACCCTACTAATTGCAGTCATTCAATTTTTTTTTTACAAATTGTCCCTTTTCGGCTAGTACAATTCAACTTCTTCTTTCTGGACAATATAAGGTTATTAATTTTCATTCTTTACCAATTGCAGTCATTGATGCTGGAAACATATCAAGACATGCACGGTAAATGAGATATTGAAAGAGGGAGCTTTAATATTTCACTTCCATAAATATTTGCATTACCAGTTATTCATGTGATCAAGAGGAAAAGCTATAAAAACGAGTGTGGTGACCTGTTTGGATGTTGGAAGGAACAGTAGCCGTGATCTCTTCTGGAAAGAAAACTTGGATGTTGTTATCTTAATTCAATCTGTAAATTTGCCTTCTTCCCTTCTATGTACCCAATGTAACAACGGGCCCTCGAGCTTGACGGGTTTTTATAAAAATTATTTCGAACGGAGTTGCCGCCAATCTTTTAATTTAGGTGCTATTAGATCACCTAAAAATTTGGTTATTTTAATAAAACTTGTTTTTGTCATTTTTATAAAACCAATGAGTTTTGGTCTGCAAATTCAGAAAAATAGGTTCGCAAGTCAGTTACGTGTGGGGAAGGATGAGCACCCCGCAATGCCCAAAAATCGGTACCTAGTTGATTACGTGGTGTCTTAATGATGGAAATTATGAATTCGAATGTAGTTTAAAAATATGATCCCCAAATACATGAAAATTATTTTGTTCAAAATATATTTAAAAGAATGCTCCTTTATATAGGACAAGCAAGAAATTTACGCCTCTTGAAACTCGAGACATAATTTTCACGAAATTCCTGAATAAAGGAATACTATTTCAAATATTATAATTTGGTTAAAAGACAATTTTGTTTGGTTTTATTGAAAAAAAATAGCCATGCCTCTTTAAGCTCGAGACACAATTTTATCGGAAATCCAAACAAAAGGTGTTTACTTTATTTTAATAGGAAATTCTGATTGTACAAAAGTCGAGTATAAATACTCATATACATTTATATTAAAATGTTTTAAATAAAAAAATTATCATTTGTATACATATATATTTATGCGTATATAACAAATATATATGTATTATAATTGCACATGGACTTTCTTTGAAAACTTTACATAAATATATGATTTAAAAGTATACCTTATATATATATATTCTTTACATATAAATTAGGAAACTTTACATTAATACATATAAATGATTAATACTTAACATATATATAAGAAACTTTATATGAATAAATAAGAAAATAAATCATTTTACTTATATATACATGTAATAATACATATTAATATAATATTAACAAAAAATACGAAGATACCAGACTATATTATGGCTATAAATACTAAATGAGTCGGTGACTAAAATGAAATTAATAAAAAATAGAAGCCATAAATATAAAGAAATAAAATGCGAAAATGATGAAATTAAACGTAAATTATATGCGGAAGGACTGAAAAAATGATTTTTCTATTTTTTAAAACGCACAGATCCTTCCTAGGTCGGGTCACACACGCGGATTACAGAGCCCTTATACGGCGTCATTTTGAGCTCCCTTAAATATCCAACTTTTGACCAAAAAAAATATTTTTCAACTGAGTTTTAAAAAAAAATCCAAAAAGCTCTCAAATGTTCTCTTTGCCTATCCCTTGCGACCATCAGACGCCGACAATCTCTCCATCGTAAGTCGTCGCAGACCGCCGTTCATCTACGACGGGAAACTGCCGCCTCCTACGACCAGAGGGCATGAAAATGACATGAGGAGGCTCGGCTAAGACTCCTAAAGGTAGTTCTCCCCTCTATTTTATCTCAAGCTTCTCTATTTTCCTAGATCTAGGAAAAATCGAAAGGTTTTTCATTTTTACCTTTTTCTTTTCTTTTTTTTATTTTTTGTTTTGCTCTCTGGAAGATCTCTATGTTTCCCAACTTAAAAATTTCCTTTTTTATATATCTTTCAAGCCTCGAATCCTTTTTTAAAAAAGGTCCCCCTTGGTTATTGCAGGTTGGTTAGATTTATAGGGAAGAGTGGGTGTTTGTCGAATGGCGACGTTGAGGGGTGATAATGCATGTGGGCGGTGCAGCAGGGATAAGGATGGTGTCAGATAGGTGATGGATGGAAATGGATAAGGGTTATGGGTGGTTTAGGTTTTTTTTATTTAGGTTTTTGTTGGGTTCATTTTAGAGGTTTGTTCAGAGTTTGGTTGGTTTGCAGATGGTGGCGGTGTTGATGATGGCGGCTGACGGTGGCGGCTGTGGTCTTGGATGAGCGACGATGGCTAGGGTTAGGACATTAGGGTTAACTGAATAGTTTAGAGCGTGGGCTTGGGTCTTGTTAATGGGCTTGGTTTGGGTTAATTTGTAAATGGGTATGTAATTATTGGGCCCCAAACAAAAATGGCCTTCTACAGTTGCTCATTTTGCTTATTATTGTATAATGGCAATGGAGAAAAGACTAAAGATGACCATTTCTGTCCGTTCTGATTGATTTTTTTTCTTTTTGACACAACCCTTATTTCTTCAATTGGTCTTTTTGTCTTGTTTTCCTCAGGGATGTAGAACTTATTGATCGGTCCACTACTCCGCTTCTTTAAGAGATAGACTCCTATTGACCAATCTATTTTGCCATTCTTTCAGGAATATAAGACCTTCCAATGTTGTTGAAGACTATCTGACACAGCCTTTCTCTTTGGAATTCAGTTGATCCACTCCTCCATGTCAATTATTCTACTTCTCCTTCCTTCTAGGAAGATATAATCGTCAAGAGTAAATGAACGTTATGTCAGACAGAGTTTCAACTTGTTTTATTTAAAACTACAAAATTAAAAAGGTTTAATCTAAATTAAGATTTAATTTATCCACTCCGCTAATCTTGGAGACTAGAATCTATAAATTAGGGTGATTTGCTCCACCATTGATGGGGAGGCAAAATCTAGAAAAAAGTTGATCCGCTACACCACTGATGGAGAGACAAAATTTGAAGAAAATGATTGATCTGCTACAACACTGTCAAAGAGGCAGGATCTTGAATAAAGGTTTTGATCCGCTACAATGCTGAAAAAAGAGGCGGAATCCTGAAAAGTTGGGTTATCCGCTACACCATGTTACGAGTAAGATATGATTTAAGAAAGTTGGTTGATCCACTACACCATGTTACAGGTGAGATAGGACCTAAGAAAGTTGGTTGATCCACTTCACCAAGTTATGTGTGGGATAGGACCTAAGAAAGTCGATTGATCCGCTGCACCATGCTACGGGTGAGATAGAACCTAAGAAAGTTGGTTGATCTGCTACACCATGTTACGGGTGAGATAGAACCTAAGAAAGTTGATTGATCTGCTACACCATGTTACGAGTGAGATAGGACCTGAGAAAGTTGGTTGATCCGCTACACCATGTTACAGGTAGGGGTGATAATGAGCCTGATCGACTCACAAGCTAATCGGGCTCGGCTTAGTCAAAGCTCAGCTCGGTCAAAGCTCGACTCGAGTGAGCTCAACTCAAGCTTGTGCTCGGCTTTAGACCTTAACAAGACGAGATGAGCCAACCTAAGCTCAGCTCAAAAAGTTCATGAACAGGCTCAAAATAATTATATATATACTCCTTATACACTTGTATGTCTCAGTGTTGTTAACTTGTTATCATGGTTAGATTACTTTAAATCCTATTCTCCTTGTGGACTTGTATAATTTAGAAAATGTATTATGGTTACTTGTGGACTTCAAAAATAAATATTATCTTTTCCCAAATATTTTCACATGTTATTTTTCAAAAATTCAAAAATATTTAAAAGTAATTTGAGTAAAGCAACAAGCCGAGCTCGAGTCGATCCGAGCTCTAACTATCTAATTCGAGCTCGAGATCAAGCCTAAAATTTCAAGCTCGATGAGCTTTGAGCCTGAGTAGAGCCCAATAATATTATTTTTAAGCCGAGCCGATCCCGCTCGTTATCACCCCTAGTTACGGATGAGATAGGACCTGTAAAAATTGGTTGATCCGCTACACCATGTTACGGGTGAGATAGGATCTAAGAAAGTTGGTTAATCTGCTACACCATGTTACGGGTGAGATAGGATCTGAGAAAGTTGGTTGATCCGCTACACCATGTTACGGGTGAGATAGAACCTGCAAAAGTTGTTATTTTTTCTAACAATTGCCTTTTTTGTCAATTGCCCGAAGGTCTTAACATCACTCTCGAGGGTGATGGCCCGAAGGCCTTGGTATCACTCTAGAAGGTGATGGCCTGAAGGACTTAACATCATTCCTGAAGATGATGGCCCAAAGGACTTGAAAAGATGCCCTCTTATTGTAAGGTTTTGGCATTAGAAAAACCTCATCACTCCCGAAGGTGATGGCCCGGAGGACTTAAAATTTTGAAAATCATTATTTCATTTTTTTCTTTGAAAATTGTTCTGTCACACTATCTTTAGGCGTGGATATTTGGAAACACTTCATCACTTCCGAAGGTGATGGTCTGAAAGTCTTGAGTTCATCCTTTTTTCAGACTTTGCTTTCTTGGGCAACTCATTCTCTCAATTAGAGAAATGATACCCTGAATCTTCTTTGGACACTTGTTTCAATCAATTTAAATGCATATATTTCTATAATTATGCATGCATTTCTCTTGAATGCACAATGCTTCCATGGATGCAAAAATGCAGTCTCATCGATCATCAACTTTGGTTATTAAACGAAGACTTCTGAATTCTTCCTTGGTTAATTTCTTGTTCTGGTATCAACCTCGTCTCTTGTCAATTCTGACTTGTGAACTCTTTGATTGTTTAAAATAGATATAATTGCATCAAGCTATCTTGTCCCACTCAAACTTTGGTTGACCAATTTTCTTGTCTTGAACTTTCATATAAGGTTTCCCTCGTGAAGTTTAACAACAAGGTGGGCACCTTCCCCAAGTCCTTGCATGAAAACTTTTGTCTTTTCATGTATGGTGATGCCCCTTTTACTTATGTGTTTAACTACCATCTTCTTTGATTTCAACAATAATGGATCATTCTCATTGGTTCTATTTTGTTGATTGAAAATTTGTTTGGATTGATGGCCACTCTTATTAAGGAGCATTGCTGACAATTTCTTTTGGTGCAAACTGTCTTTATCATTTCTGCACTCAGTTACTTGTCGAAAATGTTTCCATCATCTCTAGCTGAAAGGCAAATTTGAACATTTATTGCATAAGTAATCTCTCAATGCTTTAACATGCCTTTTTTAGTCACAAGATCATATGTTAGGGTGAGCATCTGCTTCTGAATTCCTGCATTTAAATCTCTTTACAAACTAATGCAAAAAATCTTTTGTTTATTTAAATGTCAGTATGCTAGTTTTCCTTTCAATACATGATATTTGTATGAATTATCAATATGAATGATTATTTATTCTTTAAAAAATAAGATTTTTTACAAAATGACAAATATTTGCAAATAAAACCAAAATTATGTGCCTCAGATATCAAGGGCATAAGCGTCTTTGAACCAACTTGCCGATGGTCATCCCAAGTGTAGCTTGTGTGTAGAGTACCTCGAATGGTGTGTCGGTGTCTGAAGATGTGGAGTTCCTTCCAGATTACTAGGCTTACATGAGGACTATTTCTTATGTGCCTAATTTTGGTGGGACTCTTTGGCTTACGAACTCCCCCATTATATTTTCCATATTTTCTAATCTCGGTCAATCATTAGAAGTTTTGACATCTTTGAATAAAGGATAACTTCGTAAGGCAGAATGTAATCGGAAGACAAATTCCCCCAACTTAGATAACTATGTATGGACTCCGAAGGTATGTGAAGTAGACCATGGCTCACGATTATGAAAGCATTAATATTGTTGCAGTGCTTGATCTGAACATGAGTAAATGCATTATTTTTTTCATCTTTTGGATCACTCTAGACTACCCGTTTTTGGGCTTTCACCATAGATTTCATTTACACTCTTCCATTTTTTTGAAAATTTGTAGCTCAAGCAAACTTGTACTATGGCCGAACATCGGTGCATGCTCTGGTTTGCAAATGAGCAATCTTCCAAATCTCTTTTAGGTAGGGATTGTTTTGGCTAAAGATTTTGCATTTGTTTATCCCTTGAAGGCTTCATTTTTTGATTTGGCACTTTCACTTTTCTATTTCTTATTTTTTATTGTTTTCCTTGATTTTTCTTTTCTTTCCTTCTCTTTTTTTACCTAAGGCGCCTTTTTTGGGTTTTCGCCTTGGTTTCCCTTTTTATTCCCTTTCTCTTTTTTTCAATGTTTTTTATTCTCGATTCTAAATTCAAGACTTCCAATTTGATTCGGCATGCTATTCGAGCACAAATTACCTTTTGCACCCAGTGTGCCTCTTCTCATTTCATGCCCCTTGATGGACATAGTCTTTCTGATAAGATCAGAATTTTTTATCTTTCACTTGAACAAGCCTTTCATATCTCTTGCCTTAGTGTGGCAGTGATCTTTTGTTGGGAAATGACAAGTATCATCTCATACACAAATATCATCGAAGAAGGGTAGTCTTCAGTTGGATAAATGTTTGGAGTTAACATAATATTCAAAAATCTTAGACAACAATGCTTGAGAGGAAACACCCAATCAAAATTTGTGTTTGGGACCTTTCCATCACTCTTTATTACGCTTAGTCATCCTTCCGTTAACCCACATATATTGGAAGGTAGGTCACATCCCCTTCATCTTCACAATTTTAAATTTCCTCTAAACACAAGACTGCTCGGATCAATTGTCGGATCAAAATAGATGTCATTATATAGGAACCGGAAAAAATACATACATATATGTATGGGAGAACCAAAACTAACTTATAATGAAATGGATGGAATGATGTAAAAAATTATTATAAAGTTGTTAAAAAATATTTGACAAATGAATTTAGAAGAAAACATCATCATTGAAACGAAACAAGCAGACACGTACCTTTACAAAAGATCCCATTGCCCTCGGTCTTAAGCAAAAGGTTGGTTCTATGCATTACTTAGAAAGAAATTTAAACTACATGAATGTCTTAGCAAATTGAGCACCCATGATAAGAAAGTTCAACAAAAAGAAACTCAGCCACTCCCAAGAGTCATTCATCCTATTTTTTATCCCCTTAACACCAATGATAGCTCGTCCCATCTTGAGCCTATCTTCCATTGTTCAATTGACTCTCTTGTTAATATTCCATTATTAACAAGCTTTTTTATCTCCTCCAACAGAGACCTATTTTTTGGTTGAATTCTCATGTGCCCCCAGGTGAAAGTCACAAGTACTGCTCGGATCATAAGTGTGGCCAGTCGGATTTGACGTGTAACACCCCCTACCCCGGGTTAGTAGTAAACCGGTTCGGGAGCATTACCAAGTACATTACAAACAAGAAAAAGGCAAGAATAGGTTAACTCATCCTTATTAGATGAGTTACTTAACGAGAAAGCAACCAAGCAATCATTACTTATCGTGTAAGCAATCTCAATTACAAGACATTATAGGTTACAAAAAATTCAATTAACATCATTAATCTTCCATCATTCGAAACCTAAGAGCAAACATGCTTCCATTTTCATTTCATTGTTCCTTATCTTGATACATATAACATTTCATACATAACTTACTAAACATGATCAATTGTACATACCTTGATTCCAAGCAAGCCATATGCGAAGCCTTACCATTCGACATTTACCATTCAAACTTATAAGAATACATACACAACATGGTATGATCACACAAGACTAACTTATTTCACAAGCTATTCGAATGGTACAAGGCTAGATCAATTTCTTTGAACATTCAATATATACATATCAATATGCGCAGCAACATACTTTCATTACATATGATTAGAGTTCATTACTTGATTTACATTAACAACCAAGATCATAACATGATAAGACCATTCAAAACATATATATACAATTTCAAGTATCCAAAATTCATGCACAAGTTCAATATATACAATCTAAGTGCCACCAACTAGGGGAGTACAAAACAAGTATGAACTATACTTTAGCTATGCTTGTACCTTGCTTCGAGGTCAAGAAATCAGGCTTCAGGATCAAGCAACGATCGAATCCTTTATCCTATGGTTGGGAAGAATGAAAACAAGAGTGATAAGTACAAGAATGTACTTAGTGACGTAGTAACTAGTTTTAACCAATTAATAAGACATGTATCAATTAGCTAAGTTTGAACCTAGTCATGGTTGGAAGCATTCGAACTCGAGCTTTGCTAAATCTTTATTTCAAGTCAAGTAACATACTCAAGCAATATACACATTTCAATTCAAGTCAAATACATATTCAAGAAATATACATACATCTCAAGTCAAGTATAACCACTTTTCTTTTCAAGCTTATCATTCAAGACAAGTTTACAAATAGTACTCATGAATTCAAATAAGATCAAGATCTAAATCACGTAATAAACATATAGCAAGAAGTTCAAGTATACAAGTTAAGTAGCAAATAGTTCAAGTTTACATATTTGTCATTTCAAGAATACAAGTCAAGTAATCCAAGTAGTAAGATTACATATCAAGTAATAAGTTATTCATGTTTGCAAGACAAGAAATCAAGCAATTAATATTTATTGGCTTATTTATATTCTTTTAATACAATCATTGGTTTATAGTTTTTCTAGGTAAGCGAGTCTACAACCAACTGTCGCCACAAGATGTACCTTAGTACTCAAGATGTACCGTAGTCCTGGTCAAGCCTCCTACTGTCGCCAAAGACCACACACGTACCCACCATATGTCGCTAATTAGAGGCCTTAGCCTTGGACCGTAGTCCACCCTGACACAATGAGCTCTAGACTCTAAGGCATGCCCTTCTACCTATTCAACTAGAAACCAAGGTTGTTTGATTACATTTTATTTATTCAAGAATTAACAAGCTTTTCAAGTTCAAGATCATGTATCATTCAAGAATCAATTAAAGCAAAGTATAGCAACATTACGCTTTAGCCCTTAGGCCAATTGAGCCTTAGCTCTACAATCCAATTACTTATCTTTCAAGCAAGTATTTACGTTACCTTCTTAGGTATCAAGTAAGCATTCGAGTGAATTGCATTCATGATCAAGGATCAAACATCATATATCATTATCATACATACATGCCAATACTCGAATAGGCACAATCAAGAACAAGAAAATTAGGCATTCTAATTATACAACACTTCAAGGATGTAGTCAAGTTTCATGTATTATCTTATTTCATACTTCCCTCATGATTAACGTTCAATTTAAATTAAACTCATTATCATGGCATATCAATAACAAGAAGATAGTCATGCATATTTGGTTAGGCCTAAGTCCTAACCCTATTGTAAACTACACTCACAATACTCCAAGCTTAGCTAGTCTTGGATCCAAACTCCTCTGTATTTAACACTAGCTTGGTCATTCCTTTCTTCCTCCACAAGATTTACTCCTTGCTCTAACAATTCATACAAGTAAATACATGTCAAACAAGATACATTGAGCATAATAATTACCCATCTCATGCATTAAAATGTGTTTACACAATCACCTAACATGGCAACAATATTCATATGTAAACATTAATGCACATTACTAAAATTGTTTACATTCCAATTTAGGCAAAACAGGACCGTAACCAAACTGTTTACAAAGCAGTTTACAAAACTGTCCAAGATACCTAGACTGCTGCTGCCAGGCAGCTTGTGCACTATTTACTTAAACATGCATAACTTTTATTTTGTACGTTGGAATTTCAATTGGTTTACACCGTTGGAAAGATAACTTAATTTTATTTCTGACCATATAGGCCTTGAATTTTAGTTCTTTGCCAATTAATACAGTTTTTAACTTAAAGAAGGGTAATTTACAACACTGGACAGTTTACACTATCCCTAGTATTTCTTCTCTACAATTCATTCTACAATCCAGAATTCAGTTCTGTTTTCTCCTAATGAATTTAGACATGTTAAGGCACTGTCCATAAATTTCCAGCCTTAAATTCCCTTTATACAATTTATGGTGATTTTTCAAAAGTTACTGCCCATAATAGAGTATTCTGGGCAGATTTCATCAACCTAGATTTTTTGCTTCATTACTCACTTAGGTGATACTTCTAGCATGTTAATTCAACTTATATACATACTCATACAAGTCTAGGTCAGTTCAATTTACCTATCAATGTGATCAAAACATAGCATTTTATACAACCAAGCATGTTTACACAATCTTCAACTAGCAAAACAGTCCCTAATCGAAGCTAGTTTCAACCATGATCCCTATTCTCAATTTCCAGCAACTTCCCAACAATTCCCAGCATTGATTATCTTTCTAATATATCAAATTTAATAATACTAATGCAATTGATATCAATTTCATATTTCCATCAACAATGTAACCACAAAATCATTCAAAAGCACTACACCTCAAACAACAAGAGTTCTTATACATATAGTTCTCATATTCAACTTTAAATCAATGCAATGAATGAGATTTCTTACTCTTCTTCTTAGAAAACTTGAACAAAGATTCAAAATTTGACCAATTAAACCCAAATCTTCATGTTTCCATGGTTACCAGCTCACACTTCTCTCTCTAATATGAATCGGCCCCATGAAGAAGATGATATCCAAATGTTTGATTTTTCTTTCTTACATGGCCGGTTGTTTCCTTCCTTCTAAACAAATGTGTATTCCATGAATTTCCACATGTTAAGGTCCTTTAATTCTTATAATTTTAGTATCCAACTCTAGACTTTTATCAAGGATTTGGTTAAGCCATTCTAAAATGGTCTCCTATTATTTCATTAGTTCACTTTTGGTCCTTAATTCCCTCAATTAACTCCAAATTCTTTCAATTTGATTAACACGTAATTCAATTAGTCAATAACTTAAATAGTGGTAACCTTCCTAGGCCCGGTTTAGGGTGTTACAATTCTTCCCCCTTAAAATAAATTTGCCCTCGAATTTATCTGAATCGAATAGGTGAGTATATTGCTTCCTCATGATTTTTTTCAGATTCCCAAGTTGCCTCTTCTATCTTGTGGTTTCTTCACAAGACCTTGACATGAGGAATGTTTTTGTTCCTGAGCTTTCTAACTCACGATCAAGAATATGGACTGGTTCTTCTTCGTAAGACAAGTCAAGATTCAACTCTACTTCTTCAGGCTCAAGAACATGGGATGGGTCAGACCTATATCTTCGGAGCATAGACACCTGAAATACATTATGAATCTTGTCAAATTCACTGGGAAGAGCCAATCGATAGGCCACTGGCCCTATCCTTTCAATGATTTCAAACGGACCAATGAATCGGGGACTGATTTTCCCTTTTCTTCCAAACTGAAAGACTTTCTTCCAAGGGGACACTTTCAAAAAGACCTTGTCTCCAACATTGTATTGGATGTCTTACCTTTTCAAGTCTGCATAGGCTTTGCTTCAACCGATCAAGTATGATTTGAACTTGTTCCTCAATTTCTCTAAGTAATTGAGGTCCCAAAACCTTATTTTCTCCCAATTCAAACCAACATAAGGGAGTCCTACATTTCCTTCTGTATAGAGCTTTGAAGGGAGCCATCTGGATAGATGTCTGGTAGCTATTATTGTAAGCAAACTCTACTAGGGGTAGAGACTTTTCCCAACTCTTTTCGAAGTCTATAACACAAGCACGTAGCATGTCTTCAAGTACTTGGATGATTCTTTCAGATTGTCCATCTGATTGAGGATGAAAGGCTGTACTAAGGTGCACTTTAGCTCCTAGAGCCTTCTATAAGGAATTCCAGAATCGAGAAGCAAATTTGGGGTCTCGATCAGAGATTATAGCTGTAGGTACACCGTGTAATCAAATCACTTCACAGATATATAACTCGGCTAAGGTTTCCAATATCATTTTCATTCGAACATGGATGAAATGAGTAGACTTTGTGAATCTATCAACAATCACCCACACAACATCGTTCTTTCTTAAAGTGGAAGGAAGACCAGTAACGAAGTCCAATGTAATCCGATCTTATTTCCACTGAGGGAATTCGATTGGTTGGAGCAATCCAGTAGGGACTTAATGCTCGGCTTTGACCCTCTGACAAGTTAAGCACTTTAAAACAAAGTTTGTGATAGCTGATTTCATGCCTGGCCACCAGTATAGTGGCTTTAGGTCCTTATATATCTTAACTGATCCAGGGTGAATCAAGAAAGAGCTTTGGTGAGCTTCTTGTAACATCTCGTGTTTTAGTTCCTAGTTGTTAGGAACACATACTCTATCTTTGAAATAGAGGAGTCCATTTGACTTGAGGGAGAAGTCAGAATTAGACTCAGAGTCTAGCTTGCACATGATCTTCTAAAGATCTGGATCAATTTGTTGGAGTTCTTTGATTCTCGAGATTAGACTAGATTGAACTTGAAGTTCAGACAAGAATTTTTGTCCTTTGGATAAATGAAAACGAGCATTGATAGCCAAGGAAGCTATAAATGAATGGAAAAGATCATTAAGGGAGATTTTTGAATAGTTACTTGTAAGTCAAGAAAGGTCTAATTCGAATGGTTACTTGTAAGTCAAGAAAAGAACATTTCGAATGAATTATTCTAGGATTTAGATTTAAGGGTTTACCCGAGCATGGTCTGTGACTAACGGCATCAGCAACCACGTTTGCTTTCCTCGGATGGTAGTCGATTACTAAATTGTAGTCTTTAAGTAACTCTAGCCATCTCATTTGCCTCAAATTCAACTCTTTCTGACTTAGGAGGTATTTGAGGCTCTTGTGGTTTGTGACCAAGTTGCATTTCTCCCCGTACAAGTAATGTCTCCAAACTTTGAGTGCAAACACGATAGCTGCCAATTTTAGATCGTGAGTAGGGTAGTTTGACTCGTGTGGTTTTAATTGCCTTGAAGAGTAAGCTACCACATTTCCATCTTGTATTAGGACACATCCTAGTCCCAAATGACATACATCACTGTAAACAGTGTACTCCTTGCCTGATACTGGTTGGATGAGAATCGGGGCATAAGTTAGGGCTTGTTTAAGCTGATTAAAGCTTCGTTGTTGGTTCTTCGACCAAACAAAGGGTGTATCTTTGTGAGTTAGCTTAGTCAAACTTGCGGCAATGGATGAGAATCCCTTGACAAAATGTCGATAATACCCGGCTAAACCAAGAAAACTTCTGACCTCACCAACATTCCTCGGAGGTCTCCAATCCAAGATGGATTAAATTTTCCTTGGATCTACTTTGATCCCTTCTGCCGAGATAACATGTCCAAGAAATGACACTTCGATAGCCAAAATTCGCATTTAGAGAACTTTGCAAACAATTGATGTTCTCTGAGAGTTTGCAATACAATTAGAAGGTGTTCATAATGTTCTTCCTTATTCTGAGAATACACAAAAATGTCATCAATAAAAACGACCAGGAACTTGTCAAGATAGGGATTGAATACATGGTTCATGAGATCCATGAAAGCGGTCGGAACATTCGTTAACCCGAATGGCATTACAAGGAATTCAAAGTGGCCATATCGAGTACGAAAGGTTGTTTTGGGTACATCTTCTTCTTTTACCCTCAGTTGGTAGTATCCCAATTGTAGATCAATCTTTGAGAATACTACAATATCCTTGAGTTGATCGAAAAGATATTTAATCCTTGGGAGAGGATATCGATTCTTGATAGTAAGCTTGTTCAATTATCTATAGTCAATACAGAGTCTCATTGTCTCATTTTTCTTCTTCACGAACAAGATTGGAGCACCCAAGGAGACGAGCTAGGCCTAATGAAACCCTTGTCTTGTAGCTCTTGGAGTTGCTTCCTGAGTTCTTTCAACTCAACATGTGCAATTTGATAAGGTGTGATGGACACCGAAGCTATTCCATGTTTGACATCGATCCCAAACTCTACTTCTCTGGTTGGAGGGAGACCAGGGAGTTCCTCGAGAAAAACATCGAGATATTCAGATACAATAGGCACACTAGGTAAGCCGAATTCAAATTCTTCTTGTAAGACCATAGTAGCAAAGATTGAGGTCGGTTTCTTGTCAATTAGAAGAATTGATTCCTTTTCTAAACCCCAAATGTAAAGTCTCCTATTTAGGCAATCTACCCAGGCTTCATGCTTGCTTAACCAATCTAGTCCCAATACTAGATCGAACTCACAAGTTGGTAGTTCATATAGATTAACAAGAAAGGGTACATTTTGAATGAATAGGGGATAGTTTCTACAGATAAAACTTATGTTTGTAATTCCCCTATAGGGTTCGAAACTACAAGGCTTTGTTTTACAATTTCATGCTTTAAGTTCAACTTTTCAATCAAGGTTGAGCATACAAAAGAATGAGTGGATCCTGAGTCTATTAAAGCATAAACAAGAGTCGATTTTAACTCAACAGTACCTGCTATAACGTCAGGTGATTCTTCATCTTCTTTTCCCCGGATATGATAGATTCGAGCAAGAGCCTGAGATTCTTGGTAAGTATGGACATTTGAATGTTGTCCTTTTCCCTTCCCCTGATTTCTAGACTGAGCTTGTCTGGGACCCTTGTTTCAAATGGAAGGAGCTGAGCTAGCATTTGCAGGAGTTCGAGTCGGAACCTTGTTAGGATTCTGAGGACAATCTCTGATATAGTGATCGGAAGCTCCACATAAGTTACATAGATTCTGTTGAGTTCTACACTGACCAGTATGGTGTTTCTGACAAAACTTGCAAGTAGGATATTGAACAGCTTTACCAGAATTTCCCGTACTATCAACAGAGATGATCGGGGCTGAAGGCTTGGTTAAAGATTAAGGTCTCGGTATGTAGTTTCTTTTCTGAGCAGGAGTGTAATTCGAAGAGTGATCCTTAGAATATTTGGACTTCTTTGACTGCCAGTGGGGCTTGTCATCATTCCTGGATTGTTTGTCTTTCCAAGAATTTCCACTTTTGTGTTTCTCAGAGGCTTTCATCTTTGCCTCAGTTGCAATGGCCCGGTTCACCTGATTTTGGAAGTCAGTGATACCCAAGGCAGTGAATATTGGACTTAACTCATCATTCAATCCATCAATAAACATCCTACACTTGTCAGTATCAGTCTTCCTATATTCCAACCCATATTTGCAATATTTGCAAAAGTCACTCACGTATTGTTCGATAGGTCAACCACCTTGCTTGAGGTATAAGAAGCGCTTCCAACGCTTGGCTAGGTATTGTTCACTAATGTATTTCTTGTTGAATTCCTCGAGGAAGAATTTCCAAGTTACAGCTTCAACAGAAGCAGTCAGGGAAGTGGTTTCCCACCAGCTCAGAGCTTCGTCTACCAACAGGGATTTAGCACATTCGAGTTTGTGTTCATCAGAATAGGGCAGTTGTCTGGCCAGTACTCAAGTAGTGGCCTCTAACCAACACTCAGCTATTTCGGGATTGGCTTCATTAGTGTCGGTGAAGGTATAAGCCCGGTGTTGAACCAGTTTGTCAATCGGGGCTCTAGTTGGAGCAGTAGCATGAGGAGGAATAGGATGGTCTCATTTCAAAGTAGTTACAAGATGATCGAACATCTCCTTCATGCTCATGAGACATTCCTGCTGCACAAGATTTATAACATGAGCTTCCAATTGAGCAGCAGTGTTGCGCGTAATAGTGCTACGCAAATGTGCAAGTATACACGTCGCAAGTTATAGTATAAAAGATATCGTCTCCACAGGGATTGGTGCCACTTCAAGAATCTAGTCTCTTGCACTGTAAAAAGTAAAAACACAAGTAAAGGATTATAGAAGTTTTAACTAATAACTAATCTAGAAAGCAATTAAGTAAATGAAAAGATGAATTCAATTGAGAGAGATAGGCTAGGTTATCGTGAGTTGAGGTGTGATAGCCGATTGGATTGTCTTGGTAAAAGAATGCACGGGCAACTCAGTTGCCGTGGCAACTTGCACGACGGGGTTGCCGTAGCAACTAATTGATGGTTGCTTGGGCGACTAGTTGGGCAACTACTTGGGCGACTGGGCAGCAACTTCAAGGTTCGGCGGAGCGTTCTTCAATGGTTTCTTCTTATCCCTAAGTCGAAACTCTAGCTATTTGTGCATGCCTTGATAATACATCCCTGCGTGAATCAAGGGTGAACAACAACCAATCTTGCGCTCCTCTTAGCCGTTGAAATCCTTAACTTATTCCTAAGCCGGATTAATCTTCACCATCATTGGATTGAATAAAGATCATATTCATTCGTTTCTTGAATCTAACTCTCCCGATATTAGATAAATGGATGAAATCACGAGATCCTCTCCCAATTCACTCGCAAACAATAATAAGAATCAAGAATGAATAAACCTTGAAATAGAAAAGTGCAAACTCTTATTACCTAAACAAAAACCAATAGTTTCTCACAACCACAAAACACAATAACCATAGCCAAGTAAATTTAGTTCATGGCTAGGTTCCAAAGGAACACAAGATAATCAATCCCTAGCATGAACCCAATCGAACAAGGAAGAAAAGATGAAGCTTGCCGAAAATTCCCCTTGCTTCCTCTCTTGGAGTTGTCGAAATTAACTCTTGCTCTCCCTCTTGATCTTGTCGAAATCTCCTTGGTATTTATAGGGCTAGGCCAAAGTCCTTCTTTGAGGAGGAGTTTGAGTTGGAATTAAATTATCTTTAAAGAATATAATTCTTTATTATAATTTTATTCCTATTAGAACTTCTCCTATCCTCTTGGAATTTAATTCTTCTTTAATCTCTGCATGGCAATCAAATTCCTTTGGGCTTGGGCCTTGCTCCATGTCATCTTGGGCTTGTAAAATCATGAATTTCGACATCCCTATTGTATTTTGTCTTTGTCGACAAAATGCCATGGCAACGGCTCAGCGTCTCCTTCATGCATTGCCACGGCAACTAGCTCAGCATTGCTTTGGCAAGTGATCCTGCACATACACACACAAAGCACACCAAAGCAACATCTTTTCCATAAAAACTACCAAGTTATGTAATCAAGCTCAACGATGGAAGGAAACATGGATTAATACATGAATGGCTAACTATGCAACTAATATGAGCCTAAGTCTAACAATAATATGAGTAAAAAGGGTAAGAAAAATAGTACTTTTGAACACTTATCACACCCCAAACTCGAACTATTGCTTGTCCTCAAGCAATGCAAACTCATAATTACACCGCCAAGACTTCAAATTTTCACAAACCGAGCTTTGAAATTGATTTCAATTCTTCGAAACGGGCACAAAGTATGATTGGCTTTTTATTTTTTCGGAAAAGCGAGGAGTTACTCGGAATCAAACTATAATGCTTGTGAGTGTGTGCGGAGTTGTGTGCAAGTTGATTTTTCGGATTCTATGCAAACAATAGGTTTTCAAATTACTTCTTTGGGTTCTTTTTAACATGTTTTAACTAGAGCCAATCTCGGGCACCTCTAGTGTTTTATTTTTAGTTTTCTTAAGTTAATTTAATCGACTAGAGCCGGTTTCGGGCACCTCTAGTTAAAAAAAATTTAACGCCTCCTAGAGCCAGTTTCGGGCACCTCTAGTGATCAATTTTTTTTAGCATATGCTAGAGCCAATTTCGGGCACCTCTAGCATTCATCTAATCCCCAAATTAGTTAATTATCCACCTAAGTTTACTAGGACTCCTTAAATCAATCAAACCACAACAGTGTTTCATCAAATTTAGCATCATAGTAAAATTCTAAGTTTTTCCATGGTTATCCTAGAATAAAAATTCTATCAATTAAGTGCATTGGTAAAGTCATCATTGAATATTCATCAAATCTAAGCAATTCTTGTTCCAATTAAAGGCATGGCAAGCAATTTATGTATCCTAAATGTAATGCTTAAGATTAATGTAACTAAACATGGTAATTACTAATAACAATCCCCCCCAAACTCGAGTGAGGCATTGTCCTCAATGCATGCATAAAAATAATGAAAAATAACAATAAAAATAAAAATGCATACGAGGACTTACTCCGAGAGTTCGTCATCGTAGATGATTAGTTTCCTTCTAGTTGGCGTCTTGATTTTCTTGCTTGAATGTAATGGTTGTTTTCTTGTTGCCGGGATGTCTTGACTTTGGTTGCCGTGGCATCTTCAGTGGTTGGTTGCCGTGGCATCAGCTTGTGCATGCATGAAGTAAGTTGTCGCGGCATCTTCTTCATTGGTTGCCGGGGCAATGATCTTGGTGATAAATTTCCTTAGCATAGTAGTTGTGAGTCTTGTTGTGAAAAAGAAAATAAAGAAAACTGAAAACTAAAGATAATGAAGAAAAAATAAAATATCTCCTAAAAATAAAAATAAAAATAAAAAGAAAAAGAAAAAGGAAATCTGAGAGGAGAGCATGCTCATGCATCTCCTAAGTTGACCACTTCCTTGTTACGTTCCACATGGGCACCATTGTTGTGCTTCAATCTTTGTCCATTAACTTTGAATTCATGGTTGTCGAGATGGACTTGATTATCACAGCACCATGGGAGAATGGTTTGACGACTTCAAATGGTCCCGACCATCTTGATTTCAGCTTTCCCGGGAAAAGTTTTAGCCGAGAATTGAATAGGAGAACTAGTTGCCTGGCGTGAATTGCCGTGGCAATAGTTTCTTGTCGTGCCATCGCTTTGTTTTCTCCTTGTAGATTCGTGCATTGTTATAGGCGAGTGCACGAAATTCTTCTATCTCATTGAGATCCATCAAGTGCTTTTGTCCGCACTTTCCCAATCCATATTCACGGTCTTGATTGCCCAAGACGCCTTGTGCTCGATTTCCACCGGTAGATGACATGTTTTACCATAGACAAGCCGGAAGGGGACATACCTAATGGTGTTTTGAATGCGGTGCGATATGCCCAAAGTGCGTCATCTAGTCTTAATGACCAATCCTTCCTTGAGGGATTTACAACTTTCTCGAGTATTCCCTTCAACTCCCGGTTGGAAATTTCTTGCCCGTTGGTTTGTGGGTGATATGCCGTGGCGATCTTGTGTGATATGCCGAGCGTTGCAACATCTTGGCAATTAGTCCATTGTCAAAATGCTTGCCCCCGTCGCTGATAATTGCTCTCGGCATCCCAAACCATGTAAATATGTTTTTCTGCAGGAATCGTTGCACGGTCTTGGAATCGTTGTTGGGAACTGCAGCTGCCTCTACCCATTTAGACACATAGTCGACGGTGAGTAAGATGTAGAGGTTGCCGAATGAAGATGGGAAAGGTCCCATAAAATCGATCCCCCATACATCGAACAGTTCCACCTCGATGATGTTCGAGTGGCATCTCATGTCGTCTAGAGATATTGCCCGCCCCTCCGCAACGATCACATTGCTTGTAAAAGTCTTGGGCATCTTTGTACAATGTTGGCCAATACAAACCGGATTGCAAGACTTTGGCCGCGGTACGAGTTCCTCTAAAATGTCCTCCATAGGGTGAAGAATGGCATTGCCGGAGTACATTCTGTTGCTCTTCTTCAGGGACACATCGGCGTATAACCCTTATCCGCACATTGTTTAAACAAAAGAGGCTCGTCCCAAAAGTAATGCTTAGCATCATGGCGGAACCGCTTCTTCCCTTGGTGAGTAATGCCATACGGAAAAATACCACAAACAAGGAAGTTAACTAAATCTGCGTATTGGGTATTGCCGAGGCATGTCTTTGCCGTAGTGTCTCGCGCTCCCAAAATTGCCGAGGCGTCGCGTCAAAGATCGCTACGGCGTCGAGAGTTGCCGAGGCGTGTGCATCCATGGTTGTCGAGGCGTCATGGGCTGCCGAGGCGTTGAGGGTTGCCGAGGTAATTAGAATTTGTTCATCCGGGAATGCATCGCATATCTCTAGATCCGCGTCTTTCTCCCTATTGCGTTCGGACGTGATAAGTGATCGCCACTTGATTTTCTGTTTCTTTTTCGCCCCTTAATTTCAATATCAAATTCTTGTAAAAGTAATATCCAACGAATCAAACGAGGTTTAGCATCCTTTTTAGCAAATAAGTATTTGATTGCCGAATGGTCCGTATGAACAATTACCTTTGTACCAATTAAATAGGATCGGAACTTGTCAAATGCGAAAACTACAGCTAGTAACTCTTTCTCCGTTGTTGTGTAATTCACTTGAGCATCGTTAAGAGTTTTACTAGCGTAGTATATCACATGGAAAGTCTTATCTGTGCGTTGGCCTAGGACTGCTCCTACCGCGAAATCACTTGCATCACACATGAGCTCAAAAGGTAGCGTCAAACTGGGTGGAACGACAATGGGTGCCGAGGCAAGCTTTTTCTTTAGGGTTTCAAATGCTTGAGTGCAAGAATCATCAAAATCAAGACTTTATCCTGTTCAAGCAGATTACACAAAGGTTTAGTGATTTTAGAAAAATTATGAATGAACCTCCTGTAAAAACCTGCATGTCCGAGAAAACTTCGAAATCCTTTAACCGAATTTGGTGGGGGTAATCTCTCGATCACGTCCACCTTGGCTTTGTCTACTTCAATTCCCTTGGATGAAATCTTATGGCCGAGCACTATTCCTTCATCTACCATAAAGTGGCATTTCTCCCAATTGAGGACTAAACCGTTTCTTCGCATCTTGCCAACACCCTCTCTAAATTGCCGAGACAGCCGCCGAAGTCATTACCAAAAACTGAAAAATCATCCATGAAGATCTCAAGGAAGTCTTCGACCATGTCGAAAAAGAGCGCCATCATGCATCTTTGGAAGGTTGCCGGGCGTTACACAATCCGAACGGCATCCTTCGGATGGCATAAGTACCGTAGGGGCATGTGAAGGTTGTCTTTTCTTGATCTTCGGTGCTATGGCAATCTGATTGTAACCTAAATAACCATCAAGAAAACAAGTAAAAGGGTTTACCCGCAAGACGGTCAAGCATTTGATCAATAAAGGGTAATGGGAAGTGATCTTTCCTAGTGGCTTTGTTTAGCTTTCGATAGTCCATACAAACCCTCCAACCGGTCACAGTCTGGTTGGGATAAGTTCATTATTTTCATTGCTTACCACTGTTATACCTCCCTTTTTCGCACACACATTGTACCGGACTTACCCACGTACTATCGGAGATAGGGTATATAATGCCGGCGTCAAGCCACATGATGATTTCTTTCATTACAACCCCTTTCATGGCATGATTCAGTCTCCTCTGGGCCTCAATTGAAGGTTTGTGATCATCTTCCAACAAGATCTTGTGCATGCACACCGCCGGGCTAATTCCCTTCAAGTCGGCAATTGTCCACCCTATTGCCTTTTTGTGTAGCTTCAACATGTTGATCAGCTTCTTTTCCTGCTCAGGTTGTAACTTAGAGGAAATAATTACAGGTAATGTATTATCGATCCCTAAATATACATATTTTAGTTGCTCTGGCAATTGTTTCAACTCAAGAATTGGTGAATTTTCTATAGAGGGTTTTTCGATCTTACCTTCCTTACCTGAGTAGTCCAGTGGTTCAAAGTATGTACCTGGTCGATTGACTAGCCAATTTGCCTATTCTGGTTGTTCCTCATCGACCGGTTCTTCATACTCCTCATGTTCCTCGTGTTCGGTAATGTAGTTGCTGAGGCAACTAAATCCTTCATCGAAGTTAAACTCTGCCGTGGCATGAAGTAGTTGGCATTCTTCTGGATCATCTGCATGCCTTAATGTTTGGAACACATTTAGTTTTACCTGCTGGTCATTCACCCTCATTGTGAGTTCTCCCTTTTCAACATCAATCAAAGTTCTCCCTGTCGCTAGGAATGGTCTCCCGAGAATGATAGGTGCATGCTCATCGCTTCACAATCCAAAATAATAAAGTCAGCGGAAAAATGAATTTATCAACTTTTACCAAGTATGTCCTCGATTTTTCCCCTCGGATGCACATAGGATCTGTCGGCTAGCTGCAAGATAAATGTTGTAGGTCTTGCCTTCCGATTCCTAGTTTCGGAAAACCGATTTAGGCATCAAGTTTATGCTAGCCCCTAGGTCGCATAGTGCTTTCCCGACATAGTGATTTCCAATAGAACAGGGTATTGTGAAACTTCCGGGATCCTTCAACTTGGGCGGCATGCGATTGTGCAACATTGCCATGCATCCTTCTGTTGCGGCAATTGTTTCAAACTCTCCTAGCCTTGTTCTTTTGGACACAATGTCTTTAAGGAACTTGGCATAGTTTGGCATTTGTTCAATTGCTTCCACCAATGGCAAGTTGATGTGGACTTGCTTTAGGATATCAAGAAACTTCTTGAATTGGTATTCTTGCTTTTGTCGCTTCAACCTTTGTGGGAATGGTGGTGGAAGTCGGATATCTTCTCATTGGTTTGAAACCTGATGGACGGTATTGCCGGGACATCTGGAGTTGCCGAGGCATTATCAACTGGGGTTGCCGAGGCATGCTTATCGCAAGTTGCCGAGGCGATTCCTGGTTCAGCATCTGAGGCTTTGCCGCTAGGTTCATCTTGATCTTTTTGTGGAGTTTTGTTTAACGAGCGGGTTTGAATCTCTCTAAGTTGTTGGCCACTTCTGGTGGTGATTGCCTTACATTGCTCATGGCCAGTTCCTCTTGCGACTTCAGTATCGCTAGGTAAACCTCCTTGTGGTCTAGTGTTGATTTTGAGCAAACCGTCCGACTTGATTTTCCAATGATTTGATTGCCGCCTCTTGGTTTTGCAATCTCATCTCGGTCCCTGTTAAAAAGCATCAGTTCTTTTTATGAAATTACTATTCTCAGCCATATAAGATTCAGTTTTCATCATAAAAGCATTTAGAGAATTTTCTAAAGAACTAGATGTCGCTCGGTTGTTCTTTGCGGCATATGTTGCCGTGGCATATTCTGCTGGAATCCCGATGCTTGTGCATTCTGATTGTTCTGGTTTAGAGCATTGTTGGGATTACTCCATGAAAAATTTGGGTGCTTCTTCCAAGCTGGATTGTATGTATTGGACATCATGTTGTTGCCCCGATTGTAATTCCCCACATAGAAGCTGGATTCCGGATTCTGCATACATTCAGAAGAATTATGGTTATCACCACATAACTCACAAAAAGAATCCATTACCTTGACTTCATGTGTGTTGTTTGGCTTTTGCATGTTCTGGACCATCTTGGTTAAAGCGGCCAATTGTGCCGAAATTGAATCTGATGATCCTAGTTCATGTATTGTGGCTTGGCGTCTAACTCCTCCTCTTCTAGTAGATGGGAATTGATAGTCATTCTTGGCCAGCCTGTTTAAAATTTGCATTGCTTCCTCCGGCGACTTATCTAAGAGTATGCCGTTTGCCGAGGCGTCTAGCATCATCTTTGTTGGTGTATTCACGGCGTTGTAAAACATTGTTACTTGAGTCCACACCGGAAATCCGTGTAAAGGGCATTTGTGTAGAAGTTCTCTATATCGCTCCCAAGCCTCGTACATGGATTCATCATCCGCCCGCGAAAAGAAGTAATGTCGTTACGAAGCTTATCAGTCAAATTTGTAGGATTAAATCTAGCAAGGAAATCACGACAAAGATCAGTCCAAGATGCTATTGATCCGGCAGAATGCTATTCAGCCATGCTTTCGCGCCTATCCCTCGGTGAATAGGGAATAATCTTAATCGTAGGACATCGGGGTGACTCCGTGTATCTTGAACGAGTTCCAAATCTCGAGGAAAGATTTCAGATGTTGCCGTGCATCTTGATTCTTGAGCCGCCAAATTGACCAATTGTGTTGATCATATTAAACATTACCGGTTTCAACTCAAAGTGGTCGGCTTCAATTTCAGGTGCGACAACTCCGGGTTAAGTCCTTCAAGATCTTCTTCAAGATAGTCTCGAATAGTTCATTTCGTGCAAGAATCACTCCTCCTTCCGCTCGAACATCTTGATTCATATTGCCGTCTTGATTTGCCATTGCTTCTCTTATCCTTCGTCTAAGTCTTTGTAAGGTTCGTTCGATTTCTGGATCAAAGGGATATTTCGTGAAGTCGGTCTCGCACTGGTCATATACCAATGCAAAACCAAAGTTTGTTAGCCCTTTGGATTTTAAACAAGAAAAATAAAAAGAAAGTGCAAGAAAGTAAAAACAAAGTCGCTATTGCCAATCCCCGACAACGACGCCAAAAACTTGTTGCGCGTAATAAGTGCTACGCAAATGTGCAAGTATACACGTCGCAAGTTATAGTATAAAAGATATCGTCTCCACAGGGATTGGTGCCACTTCAAGAATCTAGTCTCTTGCACTGTAAAAAGTAAAAACACAAGTAAAGGATTATAGAAGTTTTAACTAATAACTAATCTAGAAAGCAATTAAGTAAATGAAAAGATGAATTCAATTGAGAGAGATAGGCTAGGTTATCGTGAGTTGAGGTGTGATAACCGATTGGATTGTCTTGGTAAAAGAGTGCACGGGCAGCTCAGTTGTCGTGGCAACTTGCACGACGGGGTTGCCGTAGCAACTAATTGATGGTTGCTTGGGCGACTAGTTGGGCAACTACTTGGGCGACTGGGCAGCAACTTCAAGGTTCGGCGGAGCGTTCTTCAATGGTTTCTTCTTATCCCTAAGTCGAAACTCTAGCTATTTGTGCATGCCTTGATAATACATCCCTGCGTGAATCAAGGGTGAACAACAACCAATCTTGCGCTCCTCTTAGCCGTTGAAATCCTTAACTTATTCCTAAGCCGGATTAATCTTCACCATCATTGGATTGAATAAAGATCATATTCATTCGTTTCTTGAATCTAACTCTCCCGATATTAGATAAATGGATGAAATCACGAGATCCTCTCCCAATTCACTCAAACAATAATAAGAATCAAGAATGAATAAACCTTGAAATAGAAAAGTGCAAACTCTTATTACCTAAACAAAAACCAATAGTTTCTCACAACCACAAAACACAATCACCATAGCCAAGTAAATTTAGTTCATGGCTAGGTTCCAAAGGAACACAAGATAATCAATCCCTAGCATGAACCCAATCGAACAAGGAAGAAAAGATGAAGCTTGCCGAAAATTCCCCTTGCTTCCTCTCTTGGAGTTGTCGAAATTAACTCTTGCTCTCCCTCTTGATCTTGTCGAAATCTCCTTGGTATTTATAGGGCTAGGCCAAAGTCCTTCTTTGAGGAGGAGTTTGAGTTGGAATTAAATTATCTTTAAAGAATATAATTCTTTATTATAATTTTATTCCTATTAGAACTTCTCCTATCCTCTTGGTATTTAATTCTTCTTTAATCTCTGCATGGCAATCAAATTCCTTTGGGCTTGGGCCTTGCTCCATGTCATCTTGGGCTTGTAAAATCATGAATTTCGACATCCCTATTGTATTTTGTCTTTGTCGACAAATGCCATGGCAACTGGCTCGGCGTCTCCTTCATGCATTGCCCTGGCAACTAGCTCAACATTGCTTTGGCAAATGATCCTGCACATACACACACAAAGCACACCAAAGCAGCATCTTTTCCATAAAAACTACCAAGTTATGTAATCAAGCTCAACGATGGAAGGAAACATGGATTAATGCATGAATGGCTAACTATGCAACTAATATGAGCCTAAGTCTAACAATAATATGAGTAAAAAGGGTAAGAAAAATAGTACTTTTGAACACTTATCAAGCAGCTTGGGCTCTAGGTTCAGCATGTTGCTGTGGAGGATTCTGCTCCATCCTCACACTATCTCCTTCATTCGAGGAGCCTACAGGACTTTCATCGTCCCGAGTGAGCCTTTTTTCAAACATTCCACATTTAAATAGAACAATTAGGAATTCGGTTTAGTTAAGCAAAGACATGAGCTATACAATACAAGTCTCCTAGGTAGCATAAGTATCCTATATTTTGCAAGAGAGCCCAGTTTAGTCCTAGAACTGACTAAAAAGCTCTGATACTAATAAATGTAACACCCCCTACCTTGGGTTAGTAGTAAACCGGTTCGGGAGCGTTACCAAGTACATTACAAACAAGAACGAGGCAAGAATAGGTTAACTCATCCTTATTAGATGAGTTACTTAACTAGCAAGTAACCAAGCAATCATTACTTATCATGTAAGCAATCTCAATTACAAGACATTATAGATTACAGAAAAAATTTCAATTAACATCATTAATCTTCCATCATTCGAAACCTAAGAGCAAACATGCTTCCATTTTCATTTCATTGTTCCTTATCTTGATACATATAACATTTCATACATAACTTACTAAACATGATGAATTGCACATACCTTGATTCCAAGCAAGCCATATGCCAAGCCTTACCATTCGACATTTACCATTCAAACTTATAAGAATACATATACAACATGGTATGATCACACAAGACTAACTTATTTCACAAGCTATTCGAATGGTACAAGGCTAGATCAATTTCTTTGAACATTCAATATATACATATCAATATGCGCAGCAACATATTTTCATTACATAGGATTAAAGTTCATTACTTGATTTACATTAACAACCAAGATCATAACATGATAAGCCCATTCAAAACATATACATATACAAGCTCAAGTATCCAAAATGCATGCACAAGTTCAATATATAAAATCTAAGTGCCACCAACTAGGGGAGTACAAAACAAGTATGAACCATACTTTAGCTATGCTTGTGCCTTGCTTCGAGCTCAAGAAATTAGGCTTCAGGATCAACCACGATCGAATCCTTTATCTTGTGGTTGGGAAGAATGAAAACAAGAGTGATAAGTACAATAATGTACTTAGTGAGGTAGTAACTAGTTCTAACCAATTAATAAGACATGTATCAATTAACTAAGTTTGAACCTAGTCAAGCTTGGAAACATTCGAATTCAACCTTTGCTAAATCTTCATTTCAAGTCAAGTAACATACTCATGCAATATGCAAATTTCAATTCAAGTCAAAAACATATTCAAGCAATATACATACATCTCAAGTCAAGTATAACCACTTTTCTTTTCAATCTTATCATTCAAGACAAGTTTACAAATAGTACTCATGAATTCAAGTAAGATCAAGATCTTATTCACATAATAATCATATAGCAAGAAGTTCAAGTAAACAAGTCAAGTAGCAAATAGTTCAAGTTTACATATTTGTCATTTTAAGAATACAAGTCAAGTAATCCAAGTAGCAAATTTACATGTCAAGTAATAAGCTATTCATGTTTGCAAGACAAGAAATCAAGCAATTAATATTTATTAACTCATTTATATTCTTTTTAATACAATCCTTGGTTTATAGTTTGTCTAGGTAATCAAGTCTCCAACCAACTGTCGCCACAAGATGTACCGTAGTACTCAAGATGTATTGTAGTCCTGGTCAATCCTCCTACTATCGCCAAAGACCACATACGTACCCTCCGTCTGTCGCCAATTAGAGGCCTTAGCCCTGCACCGTAGTCCACCCTGACACAATGAGCTCTAGACTCTAAGGTATGCCCTTCTACCTATTCAACTAGCAACCAAGGTTGTTTGATTACACTTTATTTATTCAAGAATTATCAAGCTTTTCAAGTTCAAGATCATGTATCATTCAAGAATCAATTCAAGCAAAGTATAGCAACATTATGCTTTAGCCCTTAGGCCAATTGAGCCTTAGCTCTACAATCCAATTACTTATATTTCAAGCAAGTATTTACGTTACCATCTTAGGTATCAAGTAAGCATTCGAGTGAATTACATTCATGATTCAAGGAACAAACATCATATATCATTATCATACATACATGCCATTACTCAAATAGGCACAATCAAGAATAAGAAAATTAAGCATTCCAATTATACAACACTTCAAGGATGTATTCAAGTTTCATGTATTATCTTATTTCATACTTCCCTCATGATTCATGTTCAAGTTAAATTAAACTCATTATCATGGCATATCAATAGCAAGAAGATAGTCATGCATATTTGGTTAGGACCTACGTCCTACCCCTATTGTAAACTACACTCACAATACTCCAAGCTTAGCTAGTCTTGGATCCAAACTCCTTTGTGTATGCCACTAGCTTGGCCATTCCTTTCTTCCTCCATAAGATTTACTCCTTGCTCTAATAACCCATACAAGTAATTACATGTCAAAAAAGGTACTTTGAGCATAATAATTACCCATCTCAAGCATTCAAATGTGTTTACACAATCACCTAACAAATAAATACATCCTTTTTGTGATTATGGTGGATTAATTATGTAACATCCCCTTCCCGTATCCGTACACCGGGTACGGGTCAAAAATATTACGACTTCTTTAATAAAAAATCAGGGTAATTTAAAATTTTTTAGGAAATCTTCTCAATGGTCACCCATCCTAAAATTTCTCTAGCCCAAGCACGCTTAACTTTATTTAAAATTGAAATAAATTATTTATTCAAGTTCCAATCATAAATCAATTATCTTAGCATACAACTCATCACCTGAGTTTACTCTTAACTTTGTATCTTTCCAGAAACGCCAATTATCATGAAACCCTACCGAACTCTAAAGGCCAATCACAACTCAAATAGGTTTAGCAAGTATACATGCCACTATAATAATCAAACCTCAATTAGGATGTCATTACTGCGATTACCTGTTGAGCTTTCCAATATTAATGCAATTCTCTTCTCACTCTTATCTTCATTACTGCGATTACCTGTTGAGCGTTCATCGATGATGTGGGCTTTTCCATCCCTCCTTTCTAGCATAGCAGTGTCGCGGGCTATGATCTCTTCCTGAGATCTTTCAGTCTATGACTCGATACTGTTCAAGTGTTCTCTATGTCCCTTTGTGACTTTTCGACTGTAGCCAATCTATCTTCCATGACTCTTGATTGAGAGCGAGTGTTGTATGAGTGCGGAATAGTGGCAGCTAGAACTGACTGCCACGACATTTTCCACAATTAATTTAACTTGCTCATGAATGAATGCAATGCACATGAATCAACGACAAATAAATGATCGAAAACAAAGAATTGAAAAATGCACAAATGAATGCATATGAATGTTGATCGACGAACATTCTCGTTAAACAGCTTCTCATAATGAAGATTGAGTCCCATTACTATCGAGAAACAGGGCTACCATATAGTGTTAATCTAGATTAGGACTTTTTCAACTTCTTGACCGGTCTTGGGCCTCGAGACTCTTTCTCGATGTTATGGACTCTTTCTTCCATTATAAGAGCTTTCAATTTTGAACTGTTCTCGAATCAACATTTCGAATGAGAATGTCATGAATATGCACAAAAATAATCAAGCAAGAAAAAAAGATTAGTGACATATCAATAAAAGAAATGGAATAAAAACAAACCAAAACGGCCTAGCAACATGAATTCTAGGTTTCTATGGTTATTCGCATGGCTCTAATCGGGGTAGGCTTTTTACATTCTCACACATGCGGTTTGGTTCTAAAAAGGATACTCGAACCTATCTTATTACCTACTAAGGTAACACAAACCCCAAATTCTGGCCCATTACAAGCTTGCGAATTGGATTCGGTTCGAGGGAAAGCAGGACCAAGTGACGTGGAAGGCTACTCACGTGTCAAAAAGCGTGAATTCCGAAAGTGAATTACTGACCCGTCGAGGGCCACTCACGTGGGTATGTGGCGTTTCACTCCTACTCAAGGGACAGAGCTCAGGTATAGAGCTTGATGTTCATGATGCAACATATGTCGGGTATAGAGTTTGTCGTTTCACTCCCACTCACTGAATTAATTAAAATCAACTCAACTTTAAAAATTTCCATAATTAAAAGCAACAAATATTTTCTTGGCTTAACTTTCTTTTTGTTTTATAAAAACAAAATTGTCCCAGCGGAGTCGCCAACTGTAGCGAACTTTTTTGGAAATCGCCTTTTGAAAAATTTAAAATTAAAATTAAAAAGTGTTTAAAAGTTTTAAAATGTTATAAAATGTGTTTTTGAAGAATTACTTGAAAATGTGGGGTTTAAAAGAATGTGTTTTGTCGGAAAATCTCAGTGTTCCTTTAAGGTAAAATGATGAGTTGGGATATTTTGAAAATTAAATGATGGTTGGAGTCGTCACCAGCCACTAAGGTATGCCGGACACCATAAAACGAGAGATTCGTTTGAAAAAGGGTTCGAGAGTTGGTTACGTGTGGGGAAGGATTAGCACACCCATCACGCCCGGAAATCGGTACCAAAATATTTGTTGTTTTTAATTGATGGAAATTATCAAAATCTAAGTTAAATTTAATTAAGTGATCTTAACTGAATATGTGCTTTAATTACACGGGCTTTATCAAATTGATTGGTTTGAATTAATTGAACATTTAATTAATAAAAGCGACTGTACATCGGACTGCAGATTAAACAAACAACGAATAAGCCCGACTATCGTATTAATTTACGGTTCGAATCGAGTATATCACCTTTATGCATGATGCAAGCAGTTAAGAATGATGTTATGGCTTGCCAAAATTATCTCAAATTGCATTTACCTTTAGATGATAAGAATTAATTCGAATGTTTAGTCAACATCCAATGAGCCAAGACTGTTATGACATAAATATCGGAACTAATAAATACCTACTTTTTATGATTAAGGTGGATTAATTAACAACGTGAAATTAAAAGGATTAAAGGTTGAATGGATGACAATTAAGATGCATGACAAAGAAGTGCACAAAATGAAACCCTAGGTCCTCTAAAGTCCTAACCTAGAAAGCCCATATTATGAAAGGTTAAATTAATGATCTAATTATTGACTAGGTTAGCCTAATATTAACCCTAAATTAATTAAACCCTACAATCTAGAAAAACCCTAATATTTATTGGTTATCTTGAACCAAAATAATTAAATTGATTAATTTTAAACTAGTATCCCAATAAGCCAAGGATTCTATTCAAAATTAATCAAATTAATAATTATGATTGTATTAAATTTTTAGCTAAATCAAGCATTAATTTTATCCTAAGAGTAATTAAGAGGTGTTCAATTAATTTAACATTCATCCCAATAAGCCAAAGATAATTTTAAATTAATTAAAGTAATTCAAACTTAAATCTAACTAGGGTTACAACTAACCTAATCCTAAATTCAATTTAATTAAATTTGAAATTTATGCCCCAATAAGCCGAGCGTATAATTCAAATTAATTAAATTAAATTACCCTAAGCTAATAAAAAACAAAACGGCAAAACAAGCGTGCGAATCGAATATAAAAGCAATTTAAACAATAAATAGGGATTAAGGTAAAAGACATAAATAAACAAGCTGAAAATAAATAAATATGCAATGTGAAGGGAAATAAAAAAGAAAATAAAAATAGGGGGCAAAAAGGTAATTTCACAACTGGAAATGGGCCAAATTGAAGGAAATCAAAAGATTAGGGGACCAATTGGGGTATTAATCCATTTAAAATCAAATGAAATAAAATAAGGACAGAATTAAAAATGATTAAAATACGAGGGACTAATGAGGTAATTTAGAAATGCGGAGTGGCTTTTGGTGCAGTTTTCAAAACGCGGAGTGACCATATGATAATAAACCCATTTAAAAACTGGAATCTGGTCCAAAATAGAGACCACATTGAAAGACTCTGAAACTTTGTAGGGACTAGGGGTGTGAATTTGAAATGCGGAATAGCTTCCGAGCGCAAATACAAAAGGTGGATGGGTCAAAAGGGTTATTAACCCATTTAAATTTTTTTTAAATCTATAAAAGAGGCTTTTTGGCCAAAAGTTCAATCTTTTTTGCCATTTTTGGATTTTAAGTCAAAAACTCCAGACCTCAGCCCCCTCTTTTACTTTGAAATCGGGAAGAATGTCGCCGTGCGTTCATCCTCCAAATCCAGAAACCTCCCAAATCTCCAGATTTCGACGATGTTCTACCGTGCCGGCCCCTGCTAGCCGATGTCAGAAACCTAAAAGATACCATTTTCGAACCATTTCTTTTTTTCAAAACCAAAGCCAAAACCGAATTCGACAAACACCAAGCCAAAAACCTTTCAATTTCCTCAGATATAAAAAAACTCTTGAAAACCCTTTTTATTTAAAAAACAGCTGTACAAAAAATTGAATCGTTTCTGGCTCACCTCCGGCCCGAAGGCCTTGGCTTGTTACCATATAAGGAATTTTTGAACGACGGCGAGCCCGAAACCGAGAAGGTAAAAAAGACCTTGGCTCCCTTTTTCTATGTATATTCTTTTTGCTTATAAAATATACATGCAAATAATATACCTCGAAAGAATTTTGTGTTTGTATTACTCTGAGAAATTTCTCCGTAGGGGTTACATGAGATTGTTGGGTTCAGCTTTATAGCCGGTGAATATTACATGCCGCTTGAAAATGAAAGAAAAATCACTAAAAATTGATTGGCTGCCTTTGTTTTAATTTGGTTGGATGCGTATGTTGATCTGACATTGTTGGCTCTGAAATTTTTGTGTTGCATGTCTGATACTGTAGTTTTGGTTTGCATATGGCGTTTCTGACATTTTTGTGTTGTTTTGAGGTGGTCACTGGAGAGGGAAGGACAATAGTATTTTTTGCCGAATGAAAAGACAGGCGGTGGCTGTCATGGCAGAAATGGTCGGTTGAGGCAGCCTACCATCTTCACGAGGAGCTAGGCTGGCGCGCGTAGAGATCTGGAGAGTCAAAGCGTGCAGCACACGCGTGCGTGAAGAAACCAAGGAGCCGCGCGTGGGCGCGTACGGGTTCTGGGGAGTTCTCTTGCTTTTAATTGGACCGTCAGATCTGATATAGATCTGATGGATGTGATGCGGCTACGTAGAGAGATCATTAGGGTTAGATTTTAGGGTTTTCTGATGTAACTGGGCTTAGGGTTTTGGTTATTTAGGGCCCTATTGGGCCAAATTGTAATTAACAATTTTTGGGTTTTGTAAATGGACTCTATAAATAAAATATCACTTGTGCTTTTTATTTAATAGTGTTTAATAATATTTTTTTGTTTTTCAATTTTTATTTAATAATAATATAATATAAGATAAGATAATATAATAATAACAATATTAGTCACAATAATAATATGATAATAATAATATAGTATAATAATAACAATAATAATATAAATATAATAGCGATATAATAATGTAATAGTAGTATAATAATAGTAAATATGACTTATAATAATTAAAGCCCAAGTTATAAAAATAAAGCCCAAATAAAATTAGTGATTACAACGATTTCGTTTTGAGCGCCCTTAAATATTCAATTTTTAACCTAAAAAATCATTTTTCAACTGAGTTTTAAAAAACTCCAAAAAGCTCTCAAATGCTCTCCCTGCCTAGCCCTTACGACCACCAGACGCCGATCATCTCTCCGTCGCAAGCTGTCGCTGACCGTCATTCATCGACGACAGAGAACCGCCGCCTCTACCGAATTGAGGGAATGAAAACGATGCGATGAGGCTCGACTAAGACTTTTAAAGGTAGTTCTCCCCTCGATTTCATCTCAAATTTCCCCTATTTTTCTAGATCTAGGAAAAACCAAAATATTTTTCATTTTTTACCCTTTTTTTCTTTTTTTGAATTTTTGTTTTGCTCACTTGAAGATCACTATGTTTCCAGTATAAAATATTTCCCTTTTTTATCTATCTTTCGAGTCTCAATCCTCTAAAAAAGGTCCCCTTTGCTTTACTGTAGGTTGGTTGAATTTATAGGGAAGAGTGGGTGTTTGTCGCATGGCCACGTTGAGGGGTGATAATGCATGTGGGTGATGCAACAGGGATAAGGATGATGTTAGATAGGCGGTAGGTGGTAGGGGATAAGTTGGCAGTTTAGGGGTTCTTTTCAATTTAGGGTTTCATTGGGTTCATTTTAGGGCTTGATTGGTTTGCAGATGGCGGCATCATTGATGGTGGCGGCTAGAGTTAGGACATTAGGGTTAACTAAATAGTTTAGGTTGTGGGCTTGGGTCTGGTTAATTTGTAAATGGGTATGTAATTATTGGGTCCCGAACGAAAATGGGCTTCTACACCCAATATATATTTTACTCCCTCCGTCCCACTCAATATGTTCCTTTTGTGTTTTAAAATTGTCCCACTTAAATTGTTTCATTGAAAAAATCAACAACTTTTACAAGGCATATTTCCCTTTATACTCTTTCTTTAGTTTCCCAACAAAACAAAATTCAACTTTTCAAGTTATTTATTTTAATCACATTTCTTACACACTTTTTCTTCTTAAAATTGCGTGAAAAGTCAACAAGGGACATATTAAGTTGGACGGGGGAGTATGAACAAAGAGACACCCAATATATATTCTATTCCCTTCATCCCACTCAATATGTCCCTTTTGTGTTTTAAAATTGTCCTACTTAAATTGTCTCATTAAAAAAATCAACTTTTATAAGGCATATTTCCCTTTATACTCTTTCTTTAGAATCTCACTCTTTCTGACTGCAGCCATAAGGTAACATAGACTTGAGACCAACGTGAACAACAATCTCAGCATGGTTCAAGCCATGTCTCCTTCCAAATCAACACTACAACTCATGACAATATTTTTAATTAGTGAACTCATAATGTGTATTGATTCTTGAGAGAATATTACACTATGTAATGGACAATGCACGAGTGGTTTTAAAATTGCTTCCACAGGGAATGGCTAGTTTAATTATGTTTAGCCTCTATTATTTGGCGACAAGGGGTCTGCATCTGAACTAATTTATGTAGTTATTATTGTCTTTTAATTACCATGCACATGAACATGAACATGTGTATGCGATTGATTTGAGCTTACCAATTTTTTTAATAATGTCCAAAATTTCTTGTCATGCAGAAGGCAGGCAAGATCTGCGAGCTATATTTCTATATATCTTGCCAACTTATAGAAAATTGATGGAGTTTAATGATCAATGCATCCACGTGAATGCCATTCAAGTTCTGTAGAGTGATTAGTGCATGAATCCCCTCTTGTATCCTTTGCTCCCTTCTCCCCTAACACAACCGAAGAAATATTGTGAACGACAGATCTGAATCTATCATGTGATACTCAAAGTAATCAAATTATTAAAGCTTAACAGAGTGTTTCAATATCTTCAACGGGGCAGCCCGAATCCGGACAGCTCAGATATCCGTAGAAAAAATCTCATAAATCTTGAATCCTTGTTTAGAAAATGTAATAATGGAGGCTCTATAATTGAACTCGTAAGTTAAGATGGGTAGCATTTTATAAAACTAACTGTAAATCTGTAGTGTTAGTAATAATGTGAATATACAAGTAAAAAAATTGGCTTAAGATGCATCGATAACCATTCTTAAACGCTAAGGGGAAAGAATCTGTTGAAAGAGGACTATTTTTTTTCTTTGTTAAGAATTGTATACATGTAAATTATACTTTATGTACAATTGGATTTCAACGGTTGAGGATGTTGAGAACAGTCCCTCTAGCTTTGATCAACCTCCTGAAGAAGCTTTCAAGACCTTCATCAAGATCTTGGATGCAGATCTCTGAGTTTTCCAGCTCTTTTTGCACATTCTCAACATGCTTCATGCTTCCAGATTTAATGAATGAACGCAATGTTGCTTCAGCATTTGCAATTTCATTTGTTTTTTGTTCTTCTTCCTCGCAGGTTACTTTTTTCTGGTGCATTAACTTTGAAACTAATGACCATGGGCTCGATTTTAGTTCGGCCTCGGACCCTGAAATAAAGGACAGCAAGGATTCTAGAACGCTGATAGTTACTGCTTCTACTTGCTTTAAGGTGCTAATCACGGCTCCGGTCTCATCATGTTTGCTAAGTTTATTCTCCAAATGCTTCAAGTTCTTCAAGGCCTTGCAGACTGCCTTTCTCACTGCCTTCCTAGAGGCTAAGTATTTCCAAACCTCATTAGCAATCCCCTCTACTCCCCGTCTTCTGCGCAAAACCGATTGAAGTTCTTGTGTGCATTCCTTTAATTGCAACAAGGCATCTTTCGCAGTTCCACATACATCCAGGATAATCAGAGATATATCCAAAAGTTGTTCAACCAATTTCTTTTGCTGCTCTTGAGCTAGAGTTTGTTGAGAGTGGGGCAATTGAAGCAACATATCAACCGAGCCATACAAATCTTGAAGACGGTTTAGTTGATGTCCTATAGATGACGATGCAGAGGCCAACTGAGACGCCCTCAATCGGTTCAGATTTTCATCAATTTGAGAAGTGATGGGGTGTTCCCTTGAAGGCAAGCTGTTTGAGCGAGCATGGAAAGAAGGCTGGACATTCAAAGGAGAGGTAGCCATTTTCTGTGTTTTAAAGAAGAAAGAAGGGCTTCCAATTGTGTTTCAACTCACTCTTGCTATTTGCTGCCTCCCCGTTGTCATCTGCTGAATATATATACCAAAGGTTGAGGGGAGACAAGAGGAATCTCATCCTCTTTAAAAATCAAATTACAAGTAACGTGGACTTGATTTAAATCCACATGATTATCCCGAAAAAGTTCATATTTGGTCTCCTATCCACAATCAAAACAACTCACACCCTTATCTGAAGTAACACGATACAGATACAATACTAATATACTAAAACACATGATGGTGCTAAGACAGTATACAGACAATGGCCATTTTCTCGTTTCTGTTTTTCCCTTGTATTAATAAACAGTTGCTTTCAACTTGTCTGCAGGTTATGGCGTTATTGTTGAATTTGCTGTGCAATAGGAAGGCAAGATCCGCATGCTTGACTTTGGACATATTTTCTTCTTGAGATCACAGCCTGATGGTTGAATATTTCTCAGATAGGCTTTAATCTTTCTTTTAGACTCCATTGGCAATTAACTCATTGTTAAAACAAATTCTCCCCCAAAACCATCTATCCAGCTAAAAAGTTCTAAAAATAATAAAGTTAATAACAACGAGTGCAGGAACATATACTACTGGCTTGTCTGATAATGGCAGGAAATGGATGTTGTCCAATTGAAAGACTTGCAGGTTTCTGTATGAAGAAGAAAGGTTAAAAGATCCCACAATAAAACCCCCCTCCATCCAGAATTTGCCCAAAGTTAAAAGCCCCAAAAAACTGCATCCTTTCAATTTGAAAAAGCAAATTAGTGGAGGGAATCTTTTTATTGAAATCGGGTTATAAAGCTCGAGGCATGGATGTAATCCTTGGGAAGACTCTTTTTGATTCGAAATAAAAATAAAAATTCAGAGCATCATCATCATCATGAATTCAAATAAAAACAACAAAACAAAAAAATACAAAAAGGATATTCAAAATGGTAAAAAAAAATGTATAAAACTTTGATTAGAAACATCCACTCACCAGGAGGATTTAGTAAAAATCAATGGAAATGCGGAGTCAAAAAAATACAACCCGTGCCTCACGCAAGCAAAGCCAGAGCTCTACCATTTGAGCTCTCATTTTTTTTTTAAAATGGTCTTTATAATAAACTTTTTGAGACAAAATCATTATATTTAACCTACCACCAAACACTTCGAAAAGGAAAAAAAAATGGACAGGGTTGGTCTACAACGAAAATTGTTGGAAAATAACGAATAATTAGTGGTTTTGAGATATTAATTATTCGTAAATTTGATTTTTTGAATAAAAATATTATAGTTTATATTATACTCCATAAGAACGGTCTTTATTTTAATTTTATTCAGTTTTCAATGGGTAAATTACCCTGTTAGTCCCTCCACCCCAAAAATATTCTCAAAATGGGTTTGCCGCATGGTGAAACTATTTCTGCAGTCCCTGCAATTTTTGAATGTTTTGCAATTTGGTCCGGAATTTAGTTTTAATCAATTTTAAATGGGATATTTCCACTTTTTTCCTCCAAATTTTCTTCGGTTTTAAATTTCATCCCGATCTAGTTGTATAATTGCAAATTTAGTCCCCGGTCTTTGTAAGTTATTTAATTTCTATCATGTATATTATTTTGAATTTAATTTTTCACTTTTTTTCTTTGATTTTTAGTTTAGTTTATGTTTTTTTGTATATGATATATTTAATATGTATACTATTATTTATAATATGGATATTATTTTTTTCATTTATATATATTGTATATTATGTATATATATGTATCTAATATGTTATATGTATATATTGTATATAATATAATATTCTATTTTTATTTTCTTGTATTTATATTATTTTAATTTGTACATTATTTAATACTTAAATGCCACATACAATATTCTGCCTTATTATTCTGGTATTTCTATTGGGAGTGTCATCCTGGCCTCCGGGTGGCATCTCCTTTGAATGTTGTGGGTATCAAGGCAAATTTTGGGGTTGACATATTTGTACATTTAATTTTTTAATAATTCCTTGCTCATTTATCTTCGCATTTTTATTTGTTCATACATATGATTGATGCACGTAGTTTTAAGCCTTATTGTTCCGATGTTTCTATTGGAGTGTCATCCGGTCTTCGGGTGTCATCTCTTTTAAACGTTATGGATATCAAGGCAGACTTTAATTTGTTGAGAATTAAATTTTAAATTAAATCAAATTTTTATTTTCCTTAATAAAAATAATGTGAACCCTTTAGGTACCAATTTTGGGTGTGGTGGGGTGCTAATCCTTCCCCACTTGTAACCAACTCTCGAACCCATCTCTAGTTGACTTTTTGGTGTCCGGTCTACCTTATCCAAGTGACTGATGGTGACCCCAAATTTTTTCCATTTTTTACGATTTTAAATACACGAGCCTTCCATCCAAAAATGAGTTTCATGAGGAACCCCGAATCCGCAGGTCGCTACAGCTTGGCGACTCTGCTGGGGAATAATTTTTGTTTTCGAAGACAAAAATGAAAATTTAGGCCTTAGTTGGGTTCGCATTGTAATTATTAAGGAAAATGTAGATTCTATTTAATTTAATTTTTAATTTCTGAATTTTGTTTGATATAAACTGGCATCATATATTAGTTTAGGTCCCTTAGGTGGAAGAGTTTACTTCGCTTCGTGGGGTTTTCACCTCCGTTGGTGTTGTAATGTGCTCCTAGAGTTTGGTCCTTATATTTTGTGGGGTTTTCACCCCGTATGGTATAAGGGTCGTATTCCCCCGAATCGATGTCCTCGTGACAATTCGGGTACTCTTTACTTTAGATCCAACCCGTATATAGTAAGCCGTTGGAGCCAACCTTTCAAGCCATACAAAACTCTACCCATTTAGCGGTCCTTTTTTAGGCTTTGAGTGCTTTTATTTTCTATTTATGTATAATTTTTTACCTATTTTAAATTTTACTTTATTTACTATTAATTTATTCATTCATTTTAGTCTAGACTGACCTATTCCTTTTCTCTTTTTGATCACATCATATTAAACTCATTCATTTTGCATCAACTGCATGACATATCATAATATTTTAATTTTTACGTTACTAATTCACGATTGGTTTCCAATTCGATAAGGATTCACTATCGGGAGAAAATCTAGTACCCTAAATATCAACGCAATATTCAAAGTTTCGAATAAATCCCGTGAGTTCGGAAGTTGAGCCATGGAAATCATTTTTGAATTAGTACCTCCGCATCTAGGACATAGACCTTGCATTTACATGCATACATTCAAAATTTTGAAATAGGTCTCAGGGATGCCTCGTGCCAGTAATACCAGATAAAGTGAAAGTCGTCCGATCTAGCACTTTACTGAACCTATGCAAAAGCCCGTCTAGGCATTTTTTGAGAATGACCTTCGAGTTTATATGTATACCATGCCTCTGCAAGGCCCTACGTCTAGGGGGCATTTCCAGAAAAATAGGTTTGGGAGTCAGTTACGTGCAAGGAAGGATGAGCATCCCACAATGCCCAAAAATCGGTACCTAGTTGATTACGTTGTGTCTTAATGATGGAAATTACGAATTCGAATGTAATTTAAAAATATGATCCCCAAATATATGAAAATTATTTTGTTCAAAATATATTTAAAAGAATACTCCTTTATATAGGACAAACAAGAAATTTACGCCTCTTTAAGCTTGAGACATAATTTTCATGAGATTCCTAAATAAAGGAATACTATTTCAAATATTATAATTTGGTTAAAAGACAATTTTATTTGGTTTTATCGAAAAAAATAACCATGCCTTTTTAAGCTCGAGAAACATGATTTTATCGGAAATTCAAACAAAAGGTGTTTACTTTATTTTAATAGGAAATTTTGATTTTAAAAAATCAAGTATAAATACTCATATACATTTATATTAAAATGTTTTAAATAAAAAAATATCATTTATATACATATATATTTATGCCTATATAAAAATATATATGTATTATAATTTGCACATAGACTTTCTTTGAAAACTTTACATAAAACCTCTTTTAAAAGTATACCATATATATATATATATTATTCTTTACATATAAATTAGGAAACTTTACATTAATACATACAAATGGATTAATACTTAATCATATATATAAGAAACTTTATATGAATAAATAACAAAACAAATCATTTTACTTATATATACATGTACTAAATATAATACATATTAATATGATATTAACAAAAATAGGAAGATACCATACTATATTATGGTTATATATACTAAATGAGTCGGTGACTAAAATAAAATAAAAAAGATAAAAAAAAATAAAATGTCATGAAATTAAAACAAATTATAATAAAATGAAAAACTAGTTTTTCTATTAAAAGGTTTTTCATTTTTTACCTTTTTCTTTTCCTTTTTTGATTTTTTGTTTTGCTCTCTCGAAGATCTCTATGTTTTCAGTCTTAAAAACTTCCTTTTTATCTATCTTTCGAGCCTCAAATCCTTTTAAAAAAGGCCCTTTTTTCTTATTGCAGGTTGGTCGAATTTATAGGGGAGAGTGGGTGTTTTTCGAAAGGCCATATTGAAGGGTGATAATGAATGTTGTGCAGCAGGGATAAGGATGGTGTCAGATGGGCGGTGGATGGCAGGGGATAAGGGTTATGGGTGGTTTAGGGGGTTTTATTTAGGGTTTTGTTGGGTTTATTTTAGGGGTTTGTTTAGGGTTTGGTTGGTTTGCAGATGGTGGTGGCGTTGATGATGATGGCTAACAGTGGCAGCCATGGTCTTGGATGAGCGACATCGGCTAGGGTTAGGACATTAGGGTTAACTGAATAGTTTATGCTGTAGGCTTGGTTTGTGTTAATTTGGAAATGGGTATGTAATTATTGGGCCCGGGACGAAAATAGGCTTCTACAATTGCTCATATTTGCTCATTGTTGTGTAAAGGCAATGTAGAAAAGACTAAATATGACCAGTTTTGTCAGTCATGGTTGATCTTTTTCCTTTTTGATACAACCTTTCTTTCTTCAATTGGTCTTTTTGTCTTCTTTTCCTCAGGGATGTAGAACTTATTGATTAGTCCGTTACTCCGCTTCTTTATGAGATAGTCTTCTATTGACCAATCTACTTTGCCATTATTTCGGAAAGATAAGACCTACCAAAGTTGTTGAAGACTATTTGACACAACCTTTCTCTTTGGAATTCAGCTGATCCACTCATCCAGGTCAACTATTCTACTTCTTTTTCCTTCTGGGAAGATATGATTGTCAAGAGTAAAGGAACATTATGTCAGACTGAGTTTCAACTTGTTTTGTTTAAAACTACAAAACTAAAAGGTTTAATCAAAACTAAGATTTAGTTTATTCAGTCTGCCAATCTTGGAGAACTAGAATATGTAAATTGGGGTGATCTGTTCCACCACTGACGAGGAGGCAAAATCTAGAAAAAAGTTGATCCGCTACACCACGGATGGAGAGGCAAGATCTGAAGAAAATGATTGATCTGCTACAACACTATCGAAAAGGCAGGATCTTGAAAAAAGGGTTTGATTTGCTATAATACTGACGAAGAGGAGAGATGTAACACCCCCTTCTCAGTCTGGTAGGAATTTAGTTGGGAAGCGTTACCAATGGACAATACGGTGAACGGTTTATTAATTCTGATGAATTAAACTATAAACAATGGCTTAACATCATTTGATTCGATACATAGAATAACTATGATCAGTACAAATTAAATCAAATTATAATACAAGAACTATTTGGTAACTTATATGAATTTAGGGCTAAATTGTCATTATTGAAAATTACAGACTTATCAATAATTAGGGCTGTCAATGTGAAATTCAATACATGAATATCTTACTTATAAAACTTCAAAGCTTTCAAGGTTTATTTACAACTTCAATCAAACACTATAAGGTTTAGTGACTAACTTGCAAGATTTTAAACCTTTTAACTAACTTTAACTAACTCACATGTATCGATACCGGTACTTATGAGGCCGTACCGGTACGCCCTTAAAATAAATTCTTTCAAACCTGAATTCAGTATCAATATGCAGTATGTTGTACTAGTACGAGGATTCAGTGTATTTGTATCGGTACAAGACCATTACTATATCGGCACGCAATCCCTAAATTCCCAAATTAAGACATTAACGGGTATCGATACTACACCACTCGTACCGATACCATTGTTATAGTAAAATTCCAGTGTTGATTTGGCGTATCGATACTACTATAGCAGTATCGGTACGCCTTAATACATGTTATCAAATTTACATTCCAGTACCGTATGACATCCCTCGTACCAGTACGCCTGGGCTAACTTTAACCAAAATGGCCTATCAGCACCGGTATGACTATTACCTCTCCAAAAGTATTGTTTTTAATGCCAATCTTACAATGCTTTTGCTTGTTTTTAGGTACATTTAGTTGCATTAGGATGTTAAAACCATGCATTTGCATAAGGAGTTTAGAATTCTGCCTATGCCAGTGTGAAGGGGTGTTTTTTTGGCAATTTTACAGGTTTAGCATAGGATTTGGCCCAGAAAAGCAACACATGAAGGAGCGCCAGAGAGAATGACGAGTGCTAAGGCTTGGCTTAATTTTGAATATGCTCGGCAAACAATGCCAAGACAAGTTGTTATTAAAGACTGGCACGGCATGAATAGCGTAAAAACCAGGCATTCCCTACCAACGCTCTTCATTCATTAAAACATCTTCCTTGCCAACGTCTTTACGTTATTTTTCTTTATTTTATTTTACTTCAATTATTTCCAAAACCACTTCAAACAAACAACTTTTCCTCAAGGCAATTAACAATCAAAGCAATTGAATTCCAAGTCAATCTCTGTGGGATCGATACTCAGCTTACCAGTTGTATTACTTGCAGACCGTGTATGCTTGCACACAAAAGGCTCATCTTGGCACTATTTTATATTTTTCCGACACATATCTTTTGCCTCTTTTGCCAACATTCACTTAGAGAGTCTACAAGTTTTTGGCGCCGTTGCCGGGGATTGCAACAGAACTAATTGTTTTCAAATTCTTACTTGTCTTTCTTTTAATTTTTTACCTTTTGTTTTTATCGATGTATGACCATAAGCCATCCTGTGGTGGACGAGTGGCCATATGATCCGAAAATTGAGAAAACCTTGCGGAGGTTAAAAAGAAGATTTCGAGAGATGCAAAACTAAGGAAATGTAGGGAATGGTGTGGTTAACAATAGAGGAAACCCACTTAACAATGAGATACCACCACCACATGCTGTCCCAATTATTAATGAGAGGCCTATTAGAGAACACTCGACAGTAACCATTGACAATTTGATGCCAGGACTTGTTGGCACAAAGGTAAACGCTGTTAATTTTAAACTTAAGACGGTAATGATTCAAACTCTTTTGAATGTAGGTCAGTTTGATAGAGCACTTACTGGAGATCTGAGGCAACATCTGAAGCAGTTCATGGAGATTTTCTAGTTATTTCAACAAAATAGAGTACCTGAAGATACCGTGAAACTAAAGTTATTCACCTTTTCCTTGAGAGATAGAGCTAAGGCTTGGCTTAATTCCTTGCCACCTGGCTCAGTCACTTCATGAACAGACCTATGCCATAAATTCTTAACAAGATTCCAGCCGCCAACACTCACTGCCAAGCTACGAGGTGAGATCATTACATTTAGGCAGGCCAAGGACGAGACCTTATAGGATGCTTGAGAAAGATTTAAAGATCTGCTGAGGAGGTGTCCTATGCATGGATTCCCGAATTGGACTCAAATACAAACTTTTTACAATGGGTTAAATGCAAAAAGAAGGACTATTGTTGATGCTTCAGCAGCCGGTTTGCTTGACAAGACGTATACCGAGTCTGTTACATTTTAGAGAGGATTGCAATCAATGATTTTGAATATCCTATTGCTAGACTTGGGACCGAAACTAAAACCAATAGGAAATTTCAGGTTGATGAACTAACGTCCATCCATGCCGAGATTTCCAACCTTACTAGTATGGTAAGAACGTTGCAAAAGAACAATGAGTCCCAAGAAGTCAAAGCATTAGACCCATTATGTAAATTTGTGGAGAGAATCATCTTGTGGATGAATGGCCTGCCAACACTGAATCGGTAAACTTTGTTGGCAACGTTAACCGTTATTATAATCCTAACTCCAATACTTATAATGCAGCTTGGAGACAACACCCTAGTTTAGCATGGGGAAATCAAAGAGGTAACCAGTACAATGCCCAGCGCCAGAATACCCAGAGGTAGAATAACAATGCCAAGCCAGCTTTCAACAATAATGGCATGCCAGCATTCTATCAGAATGCCACGCCATAGAAAGTTCAAAACAATTTCCAGCAAGGGCAGAGATTCAACCAAGTAGGCACTCTCACAGAGTACATGGAGAGGAATGATGCCACAGTCTAGAGTTTGGCAGTGTCAATGAGGAACTTGGAAGTTCAAATTGGGCAGATTGCCAATGCACTCAACAATCGACCCCAAGAAACATTTCCATGTGACACAGAGCATGCTCGGCACAAAGACAATGAGTAGTGCAAAGCTATAACTCTTCGGAGTGGTAAGCAGTGCGAGATGGAGAAGGCTATCAAACAGCCAGTTAATTGCCAAATCGAGAAGCCAATGCCAGCAAAAAACCCCAAGGAAGCAGATAAAGAGGAACCAAACACAGATAATGCCAGTAACAATGCCAAAACTGATGCTAAAATTAATGCCAGCAAGAATGATGCTAGCACTGCCTTGGCAAAGCACGCAACATCGACATATGTTTATCCGCCACAACCATTTCCAGCGAGACTTGAAAAGCAAAACCAGCAATTCAAGCATTTCTTGGAGGTTCTTAAGCAATTGCAAATCAACATTCCATTGGTAGAAGCCCTTGAGCAGATGCCCGACAATGTTAAATTCATGAAGGACATCCTATCCAAGAAAAGGAAGTTGAGAGACTTTGAAACTGTTGCTTTGACCGAGGGATGCAGTGCCATGATCCTAAACTGATTACCACCAAAGCTGAAAGATCCGGGGAGTTTTACCATTCTCTGTACCATTGGCAACAAGTTTATGGGAAAGGTACTGTGCGACTTAGGCGCTAGCATCAACTTGATGCCAATGTCAGTTTTCAAGAAGCTTGGCATAGAAGCCAGACCCACCATGGTGACACTCCAGCTGGCCGACCGGTCCTATGCACATCCCAAGGGTAAGATTGAGGATGTGCTAGTAAAGGTAGACAAATTTATTTTCCCAGTTGATTTCATCATTTTGGATTTTGAGGCGAATATGAATGTTCTGATTATTTTGGGTAGACCTTTTCTTGCCATAGGTAGGGCTTTGATTGGCGTTCATAAAGGAGAACTAACAATGCGTATGAATGACCGACATGTTACATTTAACGTGTTTCAAGCTTTGAAATGTGTAGATGAAACTGATGAATGTCAACCAGAGGAGATGATGGAATCCATCTATACTTTGGACACGGCACAGCTATGCCAGAATACAAAATTTGATGCCATCGACTTAGACGGCATAGCTGAATTGTTTGAGGAACTAGAAGAACCAGTCTTGGAGGCTGAGGAGGTGAGTTGTTTTGAGCCACTACAGTTGGTCAGCAGAGAGATTGAGGCTCCTAGACCATCAATTGAGGAGCCACCAGCGTTGGAACTGAAACCACTGCCAGATCACTTGAAGTATGCTTATTTAGGTGAACACTCAATGTTGCTAGTGATCATTGCCACTGATCTCATTAATGATCAGGAAGAGAGATTGTTGGCAACATTACGCAATTATAAGCAGGCATTAGGATGGGCCTTGGTAGATATCAGAGGTATTAGCCCAACCATTTACATGCACAAGGTTATCTTGGAGGAGTACCATGGTAAGACCATTGAAGGCCAAAGAAGGCTAAACCCAAGCATGAAAGAGGTAGTGGAAAAAGAGATCATAAAATGGCTCGGTGCCGGGATTATTTATCCCATCTCCGATAGCTCTTGGGTTAGCCTGGTGCAATGTGTGCCAAAGAAAGATGGCATGACCGTGGTACAAAATGGTAAAGCTAAATTGATTCCCTCCATAACTATCACAGGATGAAGAGTGTGCATGGACTATAGGAAGCTGAACAATGCCACGAGGAAGGACCACTTCCCATTGCCATTCATTGATTTGATGCTAGACAGGTTGGCACTAAAGCTTTCTATTGTTTTTTGGATTGTTATTCAGGTTATAATCAGATTGTCGTTGCCCTTGAAGATCAAGAGAAGAACACGTTCATATGCCCTTATGGGACGTTTGCGTTTAGGAGGATGCCATTCAGCCTATGCAATGCACCGACAACATTTCAACGTTGCATGATGTCCATTTTTTGTGATATGATAGAGCACAATATGTAAGTATTCATGGATGACTTCTCAGCATTTGGCAAAACATTTGAGGATTGTCTTCAAAGTTTGGAGCAAGTCTTGAAGAGATGCATAGAGACAAAACTAGTGTTGAACTGGAAAAAATGCCACTTTATGGTGAAGGAGGGCATTGTTCTCGGGCACATGGTAACTGAGAGAGGATTAGAAGTTGATCAAGAAAAATTCGAGGTAATTAAGCAATTGCCACCTCCAATGAGAGTCAAAGGTATAAGGAGTTTTTCAGGACATGCTGATTTTTACCTGTGTTTTATTAAAGATTTTTCAAAAACTACTAAACCTTTATGCTTGTTATTAGAACATAATGCCACTTTTGCTTTTGAAGATTCTTGTTTGAGAGCATTTTAGGAGCTTAAAGAAAAGTTGATCAATGCCCTTATAGTTGTTACACCGGACTGGAATGAGCCCTTTGAGCTCATGTGTGATGCTAGCGACTATGCCGTTGGAGCAGTCTTGGGACAAAGGCATGGCAAGGTTTTCCATGCCATCTAATATGCCAGCCGAACCTTGAACGAAGCACAACTGAATTACTCTACGACCGAGAAAGAATTTCTTGCGATTGTATTTGCTTTTGACAAATGTAGATCTTATTTAATTGGTAATAAAGTTGTAGTTTTTACAGATCATTCAGCATTGAAGTATCTATTTTCAAAGAAGGATGCCAAGCCTAGACTAATCCGATGGACGCTCTTACTCCAAGAATTTGATCTTGAGATCCGAGACAAAAAGGGCAGTGAAAACTTGTAGCTGACCATCTCTCACATTTAGAACTTCCTCTTGAAGATGGTAAGACCAATCTTATAAGAGATGAATTTCCTAATGAGTATTTGCTTGCAGTTAATGCCATGCTATGGTACGCCGATATTGTCAACTACTTGGTAAGTAACATTCTGCCACCAGACTTGGTATACAATGCCAAGAAGAGGTTCTTGCGAGAAGTTAGGCAATACTATTGGGATGAGCCAATTTTGTTCAAGCAGTGTGCCGACCAAGTGATCTGCCGGTGTGTACCCGAGGATAAGCAGCATAACATATTGCATTTGTGCCATGTCGCACCATATGGAGGTCACTTTGCTGGGATAAAGACTGCTGCCAAGGTGTTGTAGTCAGGATTCTTTTGGCCCATGCTATATAAGGATGCCTATAAGTATGCCAAGGCATGTGATCGATGCCAACAGACAGGAAATATCTCTGGCGGACACCAACTACCACTCCAAAACATTGTGCCTGTGAACTTATTTGATGTATGGGGGATAGACTTTATGGGTCCTTTTCCACCCTCATTTGGTAATGTATATATTCTTATGGTTGTTGACTATGTGTCTAAATGGGTAGAAGCTATTGCTCTGCCAACAAACGATGCCAAGTCCGTTGCCAAGTTTTTGCAGAAACATACTTTTACTAGATTTGGTGCCCCTAGGGTGATTATCCATGATGAGGGCACCCATTTTAAATGTAATCTAATCTTTAAAGCTTTGTGTAGGTATGGTATACAACAGAGAATTACCACGGCATATCATCCACAAACGAATGGGCAGGCCAAGATTTCAAACAAGGAGATTAAAAGCATTCTAGAGAAGATTGTTAATCCATCAAGGAAAGAATGGTCCTTGCAACTAGATGAATCCTTGTGGGCTTACAGGACTGCCTTTAAAACTCTTTTGGGTACTTCACTATTTAGACATGTTTTCGGAAAACCATGCCATCTGCTAGTGGAGCTTGAGCATAAAGCCTATTGGGCCATCAAAACACTTGGCATGGCATGGAGAGCTGCTGGAGAAAAAAGGTTGCTAGACCTAAATGAGTTGGAAGAATTCAGAACATAAGCCTATAAGAATGTCAGGATCTATAAGGAAAAGGCAAAATGCTGGCATGATAGTAGGAAAATGCCAAGATAGTTTGAGGCAGGCCAACGTGTTTTGTTAGTCAACTCATGACTGAAGTTGTTTCCAGGGAAACTCTGATCAAGATGGACGGGCCCTTGTAAAGTTGTGAGACCCTATGCCCATAGAGCTGTGGACATAAAAAATTTGAAGATGGGAGAAATCTTTAAGGTGAATGGTCAACGTTTAAAGCACTACATGGAAGGTGATCAGAATAATGCCAAGAAGGTGATCCTCTAGGCAGAGGTGACATGAAAACACCATCAGATTTGAACTTTTGTAAATATTAGGATAGATGTTTTCTTTGTTTTTAGGATTCAAGGTTTTTAGTAGTTTTTCTTTCTTTTAAATTTCAACTTTTTATTCCTTTACTGTGTTGAAAGGTTTTCTTTGAGTTATGTAGATTCATTATGCCAAGAACAGTGCCAGGGTTGCTGGCAGGAGTCGGTGCCCAATAGAGAAATCTGCCAGACATAGTGCCAGAATAGCTTGGCATGCAGCGGTGTAAAAGAAGGAAGGAGGAGAGAAACCCTAACTTGGTTGGCCCATTTAATAAAGAGAGAGTATTATTTCCTTAATATTAAACCCTTAGTCGTTTAAAAAAATATGTTAAAATTTAAATTTAACCTAATCACCTTATCACTTTAAATCCTTACCATATCCTATCTCCTATCACCTTTTCACTTCACCCTTATCACTTTACCCCTTTCAAATCAATTATTTTTTATTTTTCATCATTATCCCTAATTACTCCTCCCATTAAAACACTCAACCATTCACTTTTCATCTTCTTACCCTATCTGGTTAAAATAACCAAAACTCTCTCTCATGTTTTACTTTCCTTTTCGACAAGCAAGTACCAAAACCCAATTCGTCTCTTCTTCTTCATCTTTGTTCAACACCGGTCAAATTCTTCAACGATTTCAATGGCTTCATCTTCAACTTCTTTCAAGCGATTTTTCAACGAGGAGATTCAGAAAAAGTTTGAATCCAATTTTGCCTCGAGAAATTTTTGCCACGAGAAGCACTTCGAGTTCAAAACAGAGACAACCAATGGCTTCCCTCTGGAAGTTATGTCTACGATTAACTTGCACAAATGGACTTAGTTCTGCCAGCAAAAAGGGGAGATTTATGCCACCATCGTCCAAGAATTCTATGCGCACCTTGTGACCAAGGATTCGCCCTTCTTGATGATTAGAGTTAAATGTGTTCATTTTGATGAAGGGCATATTAACAATATGTTTGAGTTAGATGGTGCAGAGGATGAGTATTTCGAGTACGCTGTCTCAATGAATGCTTCCAAGAGAAAGAGGCTGCTGGTAGATATATGTGAGTCTGGCACGACATGGACAGTGTTATCCAAGGGGCACTGTACGGTGAAAAGGCTGGCATTGAAACCCCAATCGAGAGCATGGAATCACTTTTTTAAGGCTAATCTGATGCCCACATCCCATAACGAGACTATTTCGGAAGAGAGGATGATCCTGTTGCACTCCATTGTTATGGGGGCAAGATCAATGTTGGCAAGCTTATTATTGAGGAAACTTACAAGTGCGCAGCGAAAGGTAATGGTAGTTTGTTCTTTCTTTTGTTGATTTTTAACATTTGCATGCTCCATGGTGTGCCAAAGCTTGATACGGATAAGGGACAATCGATCAAAGGAACAACAATTACTGCTGCTATATGGAAAAATCTCATTGCTGCTAAGCCCAAGGACAATGGCAAGGGAAAAGCAAAAGTGCCCAAGCCAAGGCTTAAAGTGTCAAAGGCCGAGCCAGCAACCATGCCAGAAACCGTGCCAGACAGTTCACTGGCAATGCTGTCCCAAATTCACCAACGTTAGGAGATTATTCTCCAAAAGCTGGAAAAAGTAGAGGAGCATAATGTCAACCTGAGACATTACATCCAGTCCAGGGATTTTGTAATCATGGAGGCTCTTACAAAATTATCAACTGATTTTGTGCCAGAATTTCTAGACTTCCTTACCGGGCCCTCTACCAGCGACAATGCCATGCTAGCTAGTCCAGTTCATACCCCGTCTGATGCCATAGTCCCATTGTCTCCAGTTCAAGTTGAGTCTACCAGTTTTGATTCTTTATCTGAATCAAAGGAAACTAAAGCCAAGTCTGCAAAAGCCAAGTCTACCAAAGCCAAGTCACGAGTGTCACCTGCTTTACATACACCATATGATGCCACCGATACACTTGCCGCATCGGAGCCTGCCAAGGAAAATGAGGAAGTTGGAGCCTCCACTGCCGCTTCAAAACTAAACCTAAAAAGAAAGAAGCACATGGCCCTTGATTGTGGGCCATTTGTGACAAGAAAAACTCGTGTCGCACATTAAATAGTCTCCAAAGGGGAGTCATCTTCTTCCTAAATTCCTTTACATTTCATTTCTTTGCATTTACATGATAATGCATTTTAATTTTCTTATGTTTTTCTTGTACATATGTGTTGTTTCATGCATTTAGGACAATGCACATCTTGGGTTTGGGGGTGTGCATTTCCTCACATTTATGCCATGCCATGCATTTCACATTTAATTTCTGTTGCCATGCCATTTGCCATGCCATGTAGGTCATTTAGAGTAAATGCATACTGAACCGCTAAAAAAAGAAAATTTTGCTTTGGTTTAATTTTGAAAAATGTTAACATTTTCTAGGCAAGTTTAATTTGATCTAGATATCTGTCCAATGAGAAAATTTTGATCTTTAGTTGTCATGCGATGCCAGCAGAGTAGTATGCCAGGTTAGCTTGGCAATTGATCTCTAGTTTAGGGAACTGAAACTTCACTTTACACGTAGTATGCATCTAGTTCCTTAGCAAACTTAGACTCTTTGAAACTATGCTCAGATTAAAAAAAAAAGAAGATCAAATGATGCCAGGGTAAAAGAAAATAATAAGGCAGCAATGTTCTGCCAGGGCAATGAAAAAAATGAACTCTCCTCTATCTAGGGAAAATAAGTTACTTGGGGCTTTGTGGTTTGCTCCCTCTTAGTTATCAAGTCCAAAACCTTAGAGTATGAGTTGAAGAGAAAGCCTAATGATGTCTAGGTTAAGGTGGGGATTCGTGGTATGCTCCCTCTTATCTCTCACGTTAAATAGTGTCACGAAGCAAGTTTAAATTAATGCTAACAGAAACCCTTGGAAAAGAAAAAAATGATAAAAAAAAAGAATCTGAGTTTAGTAGTAAAATTGGCTAAAGGAGTGAAAGGATACTCAACGCATATTGCCTACACATCATGCACTCTTCATGAACTTAGACTAGAGTTATATTGTTGCACATGAATTACTACCTACTTGGCATTATTGCACTGAGATACTGAGGATGGAAATAGAGCCAAATTCAGCTTGCCAACATGTGTTGGAATTCAACCAAAATTTTGTCGAGGTAACATTTTCACAGTTTTTGTTTTTATTTTTGATTGCATTACTTGAGGATAAGAAATGAGTTAGGTTTGGGGGTGTGTTACCTCTCCAAAAGTACTGTTTTTAATGACAATCTTACAATGCTTTTGCTTGTTTTTAGGAACATTTAGTTGCATTAGGATGTTAAAACCATGCATTTGCATAAGGAGTTTAGAATTCTGTCTATGCCAGTGTTAAAGGGTGTTTTATTGGCAATTTTGCAGGTTTAGCATAGGATTTGGCCCAAAAAAGCAACACGAGAAGGAGAGCCAAAGAGAATGCCGAGTGCTGTTGGCATAGATGGACCAGACAATGCCAAGCACCGGTCGGCAGAGAAGTGAACTTGATGCCATGCCAAGAAGCTGTTGGACCCCGAAAAAATAGGACATGATCAGGCTCTGAAAAGATAGCAATTGGATCAATCTCCAAAAAAATAGCGGATAACATGGTGCCAAGACTGGTTGGCATATTCATGCCAAGCTTGGATGCCAAGGTAGCGTCGGCAGTATGACGTCAGACCTAGCCTGATCAGCTCTCATCCAAACTTGGATAAGAAGATTATCTCTTATCTCTTCAGCATTTAAAATCCAAAAGAGGAGCTCATCCTATCCCTTCCTTGAACGCCTATTTAAACACCAACCGAGGATGAACTTGAAGGGGATTCATCAACGATCGGAGTGAGGAGTTGGTGTGCAACGATTGACAACCGGCTGCACCTTGGAAGGGTGGTTCGACTAGCTTGGCCGAGAAGCCTGGATTTTGAAAGGATGCATCGAGAGACCCCTTCTAGCCTATTTTCTCTTTCAAGTTATTTTATTTTGTTTTTAAATGATGATGTACTTGGGAAACGTTTGTGGTTTTTTGGTTAAGTCCCTTACCATGAACTAATTTCATAGTTGGTGGGGGATGTTTGCGTTGAACGCTGTTTTATGTTTTAGTTTTTAATAATAAATCTGCCTTGGCAATGTTTCATCTATTCTGCATACTTTAATGTTTTCTAAATACTATGCCAAGCGAGAGCTGGCACTGTTGGCCTATTTCTCCTCAATATCTTAACATACTTGGGGTGGCAACGATCAAGTTGTTGAATACTAAGGAGAGAAGTCGTTCAAGTAGATGAACTTACTTCGGGAGTAAAATCTACCCCTTAGGAGTATAGATTGGATCTTAATCAAATTGGTTTATTTAAAAGCATGCACTATAGAGATATAGGGGTTTTTACATGATCAATTTATGGCAATGACCGTCGAGAGAGGCTTTGCTAATTTTGAATCTGCTCGGCAAACAATGCCAAGACAGGTTGTTATTAAAGGCTGACACGATATGAATAGCGTGAAAACCAGGCATTCCCTGCCAACGCTCATCATTCATTAAAACACCTTCCTTGCCAACATCTTTACTTTATTTTCTTTCTTTTATTTTATTTCAATTATTTCCAAAACTACTTCAAACAAACAACATTTCCTCAAGGCAAGTAACAATCAAAGAAATTGAATTCCAAGTCAATCTCTATGGGATCGATACTCAGCTTACCAGCTGTATTACTTGCAGACCGTGTATACTTGCATGAAAAAGACTCATCTTGGCACTATTTTATATTTTTCCAACACATATCTTTTGCCCCTTTTTCCAGCATTCACTTAGAGAGTCTAAAACGACATCACCCGTACCAGTACGCCTGGGTCTGTATGACATTTCTTGTCTGGTATTTAGTCAAATTAAGGGCCTTAATCTTGTCCAACACTTACCAAATTTTACCAGCAAGCTTAAAAACATTAAATCTATATGCATGTCAAATTCCATGCCATTCCGAATCCATTTACCATGTTTTTACTTATTAGTGCATTTTAGGCCATTTTACCAAAGAGGGCTAAACTAACATGTCTAGACCCTATGCCATCATTCTAGGAGTTCAAAGGCTAGATTAACATTACATATAGTTTGTGTGAATTGCTTCAAAACACCTCTTGATCCGATCCTTGATCCACTCAACTCTTAACCTGAAAATGCATGGAAATGAGATGCATTAGGCTTATATAGCCTAGTGAGGTAGTCAACAATATTAACATGAATGTCAATAATATCATTAACATGCTTAATAATGAAGGTGCATCTCAAATCATGTCTTATCAATAATTTTGATAATTAAATTCCTTGGATCGACATGTAAATGTGGACACGTGAATTCTCAACCAACATCTCCAACAATAAATGGTCAATATCCTCCAACATTGCCAATAAGACCAACACTAACACATCCCGACAACATCACCAAATAGAGCCTTAGCTCAAGGACTGTAATTCACTCCATACCAATGAGCTCGTGAATTCTATGGCATGCCAATTGTATGCCTATTCGTATCCAAGGATTCAATACTTGGGCCAATATCAATAACAATAACAATATCAATAAAATAACACTACCGTTAGCCATAACAATATCAATGTAGTTTTAACAATATAACTGATTAATATGGCCTTTCTCAATATTTCAATGATATCAATGATGATGCAATAATTCAATAATCAACTTAACAATGTAATAAGTTTACCAAAGCTTACCAATGATACCTTTAACAAGGTTTTCATATATCCATACCTTGATTCTAATGATGGAAATACAATAGACCAATATAATGAAAGCGAGATAGACACCTAGCCAATCTCAAGACTCTTACTACACTCACCGATACTTCTAAAGCTTTAAGGCTCCCAGATGACAATTCCTTTGTTCTTGAGCTTGGTGGAATTAGAGGTATTTGGTGATTCTTCACCTTGATTCTATTGAGCTACAAGGAAATAGGAATTACAAGGATTTCAATATGGATAATAGATTTATAGCAATCTAATAGCTATGAAAACATTAACGAATAAACTATGATATCCTTAGAGAATTTCTAGGGTTCCTTGATTCATAAACTTGGAACTAAACATGGATTTGGTCATGGAATCGATGAATCAATGGAGGGCTTTTACTTACCCGTTCGATAGCAAAACTATAGTATCAGGAAATTGAAAGAAATCAAAGCTTGGATAACCCTCCAATGGAGGTGCTTGCTTGAAATGTGTGATTAGAGGAAGAAGATGATGATAGCCAAGATGCTAGCTTGGTGAAACTTTAACCGGTAAGTTTCTTTCTTTCTTTTATTTAATTGCTTAGCTTTCCTTTAGGTGAAGAAACTTCACCCAATTTCCCACATGTGTGATGATAAATTTTGAGGAGGGGCTAATTGCAAGGTTAGTCCCTCAACTCTTTACCTTTTTATACTTTTGCCCCCAAACTTCTAATTTTCTCAATTTGTTCACTAAAATGGGTTTTAAAGTTTACAATGGGATTTTTAAACAATATCCATACTTAATTAGGATTCATTAATCCAATAATTGACCACTTGGTCAAAGTTTAATACTATAATTTGACTTTTTGGTGCAAAATTTTTGGTTATTGGAATTAATTTCCGACTAGGCCCGATTTTGGTGTGCTACAACTCTCCCCCTTAAGAAAATTTGTCCTCGAATTTTACTTGAACTAAAGAGATGTGGGTATTGTCTCCTCATGGTCTCTTTCAGTTCCCATGTAGCTTTTTCAATCTCGTGACTTCTCCAAAGTACTTTGACTAGAGGAACATTTTTGTTTCGCAGTCTCTTAACTTCCCTTTCCAAAACTTGTACAAGTTCTTCCTCGTACGTCAGATTAGGTTGGAGTTCTATAGATTCAGGCTTGATAACATTAGATGGATTAGATCTATTCTTGCAGAGCATCGATACACAAAATACATCGTGGATCTTGTTTAGCTCTTGGGGCAAAGCTAACCGGTAAGCCACAGGGCCAACTCTTTCAATCACCTCGAAAGGTCCAATGAAACGGGGACTTAACTTTCCCTTTTTACCAAAACGGAGTATCTTTTTCCATGGGGAGACTTCTAAGAAAACTTTTTCACCGACTTCATATTGTATATCCCTTGTTTTGTGATCAACATAGGCTTTCTGTCGGTCAAAGGCAGCCTTCAAACGATCGTGAATGATGGTAACCCGTTCTTCTAATTCCCGAAGTAAGTCAGGGCCCAACATCTTACCTTCACCGAGTTCAGACCAGCACAATGACGTTCTACATTTCTTTCCATACAATGCTTCATACGGTGCCATTCCGATAGATGATTGGTGGCTATTATTGTACGCAAACTCGACGAGAGGTAATGATCTCTCCCAAGTTCCTTCAAAGTCAATGGCACATGCACGAAGCATTTCTTCCAATATCTGAATTATCCTTTCTGATTGGCCATCTGACTGAGGGTGAAAAGCTATACTAAGATTGACTTGGTGTCCAGAGCTCCTTGAAATGCTTTCTAAAATCGTGAAGCAAGACACAGATCTCGATCAGAGATGATTGACTTGGGTACTTCGTGGAGTCTAACCACTTCCTTGATATACAAGTTAGCCAACGTGGGAAAACTGTAGTCCATCCTGACAAGTAAGAAATGAGCCGACTTGGTAAAATGGTCAACAATGACCCAAATAGCATCATGCTTAGCTGGATTCAATGGTAGACCGCTGACAAAGTCCATAGCTATCATTTCCCACTTCCATTGAGGGAGTTCAATGTGTTGCAATAATCTTGTGGGGACATGATGCTCAGCATTGACTCGTTGACACGTAAGACACCTCGATACAAACTCTGTAATAGATTTCTTCATGCCAGGCTTCCAGTACAGTTCTCGAAGGTCCTTATACATCTTCACTGACCTCGGGTGAACCAAATAAAGGCTACAATGAGATTTTTTGACCATGTCATCATGAAGGGATTCATTATTTGGTATACAAATTCTATCATGAAAACACAAGAGTCCTTTAGAGTTAACTTTGAAATCAGGATTAGGATTACTCTAAAGTTTGGAAATGATGGCTTGTAATTTAGGGTCTTGATCTTACAGTGACTTGATTTTCAACATAATGGTAGACTGAACTTGAAGTTCAGCTACTAAAGGTTGAAGTTTCTGTAACTTGAAATGAGCATTGATAGCTCGAGGAGCTACAATGCAATAATGATATTGTAATTCTCAATACAATTATCAATGTTTGAGATTATGTACTCAATATTGATACTTACCAGGCGAAGGTTTGCGACTGAGTGCATCAGCTACAATGTTGGCCTTGCCCGGGTGATAATTAATAACAAGGTCATAGTCCTTGAGAAGTTCCATCTATCTCCTTTGACGAAGATTAAGCTCTTTTTGTGTCAATAGGTATTTGAGGCTCTTGTGATCGGTATGTAGGTAACATTTTTCTCCATAGAGATAATGCCTCCAAATCTTTAAGGCAAAGACAACCGTAGCCAATTCAAGATCATGGGCGGGGTAGTTCATTTCATGTAGTTTAAGTTGTCTCTATGCATAAGCAACAACTTTGCCCTCTTGCATCAATAAACATCCTAACCCTTGGTGCCATGCATCACTATACACAATGTAGTCTTTACCTGACTTGGGTTGGGTCAGGACCAGTGCATGAGCAACACTTGCTTAAGCTGATCAAAACTACATTGTTGCTTCTTAGACCATTCAAAAGGGGTATCCTTCCATAGAATTTTGGTTAATGGTGCTGCTATTATAGAAAATCCTTTAACGAATCTTTTGTAATAAACAGCAAGACCGAGAAAACTGCAAACTTCACCAAAATTCTTTGATGGCCTCCACTCCATTATAGCTTGGATCTTCTTCGGATCTAAATTAATACCTTCAGTAGAAATTATATGTCCCAGAAATGAAACTTAAGTGATCCAGAACTCACACTTACTGAACTTGACATATAACTGTTTCTCTCGAAGAGTTTGGAGCACAATGCGAAGATGGTCACGATGTTCAACTTGATTCTTGGAATAGATCAATATGTCATCAATGAACACTAACACAAACTTATTGAGATAGGGCCTAAAAACTCGGATCATGAGATCCATAAAGGCAACGAGTGCATGGTTAACCCAAAGGGCATAACCAAGAATTTGTAGTGGCCATACCTTGTAAGGAAAGCTATCTTGGGCATGTCACATTCTTTAACTCTCATTTGATAGTACCCAGACCTTAGGTCAATATTGGAAAAGATGGTTACATCCTTAAGCTGGTCAAATAGGTCATCAATTCTTGGTAATAGATACTTATTCTTGATGGTAAGCTTATTTAATCGTCGGTATTCGATGCAAAGATGCATTAACCCATCCTTCTTTTTGACAAACAGGACAGGAGCTCCCCAAGATGAGGAACTTGGTCGAATAAAACCTTTATCTAACAGGTCTTGAGTCTGTACCTTAAGCTCGATGAGTTCAACCGGTGCTATTCGATAAGGTGCAATGGAAATCAAAATGGTTCCAGGTTGCACTTCAATCCCAAATTCAACTTCATGAGTGGGTGGTAAACTCGGAAGTTCAGCGGGAAATACATCAGGAAATTCTTGCACGGTATCTATATCTTGCAACTAATATTCTTCCCTACTTACAGTAGCATATAACAATGATCTCTTACCCCTAGTGTCCATAAGAGTTACACTCTCTTTGCCAAGACCTCTAAGATACAATTTTCTCTTCGAGTAATCCACCCAAGCTTGATGCTATCTAAGCCAGTCAAGCCCTAAAATAACGTCAAATTCATGAATAGGGAGAGCCATGAGATTGGCCAGAAAAGGTATCCCTGGTATCATGAGGGGACAATTTTTGCATACTAATCCAACTACAACACTATCCCCTAAAGGATTGGTTATAGTGATTTTGGAGGCTATAGGCTCAGATGTTAACCTAAATCTTTTAGCTAACACACTGCATATAAAGAATGAGTGGATCCAGGATCAATCAATGCATAAACAAGATGAGTATACAGTTCAATATTACCTACTATAATATCTGGATCTTCCTCATCCTCCTTCTCACCGCATGATAAACTTGTGCTGAAGCGTTTGACTCTTGATGGCTTGGAGTTCTTGTAGAGCCACCGGGTCTCCCGAAAGCTCCCGATGCAACTTATTTCTGCCCCTTACCCTTGAAAGACTGTGCAGGGAATATTGGAATTGTCGGTGCAGAAGACTTAGAAGTGTTCATCGGATAGCCTTTAATATAGTGACCTTGTTCACCACAGAAGAAACATGCTTCAGACTATCTACGACAATGTCCCGTAGGATGCCTTCTTTGATAGAAATTACAGATAGGGTATTGTGACTCTTTGCCTGAACCTCCGATACTCTCAATGGAGGTAGTTCTTGCAGTAGATTGGGACATAGTTTGTGGCTTGGCAAAGTTGCATGATCGAGAGAATTGTTGTGACATCCCCTTTTCGTGATTGTACACCAGACACGAGTCAAAAATGTCACAGCTTTCTAAAATAGTCTTTTAATTAAAAACTGGGGTAAATTTAAAAATTTTAAAATAACTTCTAGTGGTCACCCATCCTGAGATTTCTCTAGTCCAAGCACGCTTAACTTTGTCTAATTTAGAAATAAAATATTAACTTAATGCTCGATAGTAAAACTTTTTACGTAAATAATATAATCATATCAAATCATGTAAGATTAAGCAGTAAACACGTTTAACGTCTATAAAAGGTTTATAAAACTATTACATATCTGGTTAAAGTATTTTAACAAAATAGACAGGTTTATCTAGTACATGCCACTACTAAATACACAAAACATGGATGTCATAAATACTGAAAATAACCTATCAATTATTATTCTCGGAAGAGAAGATGATTCAAAAGCCGTCCGCTCCTAGTCTCGTTCACTCCTAGTCTCGCTCACCTACGTGTATAACAAAAATACACGCTAAGTATAACTCAGTGAGGTATAAAGTAAATATATATAATACTGTATAATGCATGATAACTTCAAAATCAAGATAATCATTTAAATCATATAATCGGTAATGCATGAATAGTTAAGAAAGAAACTATACATTGATTATTATATACTATAAAGACATGTAATTTATGCTTTAAAATCATATGGCCCAAGGAAAATATCAAGAGACGAGTAAATGAGTCGTGTACTCTTAGAGTACTAGCCACTCCCCTTAGGGATGAGGCAATGGTAACGAGCTCGTAGCAACCCTTAGGTGCATACGGTGGACACAATTAAGTGCCAGATAAATCGTGGACACAATTAAGTGCCAGATAAACTGTTATGGTATACCACAATACTGTCATACTTAATATTATACTACCAAGGGAAAAAATTTAAAACAATTCCTGGAAAGTGACAAGCGATTCCTAACAGTTTATATCATATAAAACATATTCATACTAGAGCAGTTCATACTCCATTATGTTCTATAAAATTCATGGTATACGTGCCATTTAAAATTGTATAAAATAACTTGTCATATATATATCATGCTATAAATCATTTGTAAGCATATAAATATGCCACAGTCTTTAAGTCAAATAAATAATTTATCATGCAAAAACATGTTATGCTGTATAGAAATTTTTACCTTTTAGGTTGACTTATCACAAGTCTCCCTATAGAATGTATGTTAACAAACATACCTTTGAATACATGTATGCACTCACCTTAGCCTTGTATTGAGGTCGACTTTATTACTTGATATCACTTCCGATCTATTCTTTCTCTTTTTTGCTAGTACGATCTCGGTTTGTATCGGAAACTACATTAAAAATAATATATACCATTTCAAGTATATGTTAGTACATATTCACTCTAAATATAATAATATAAAGTAAATAAAAATAACTATCCATTAAATATAAAATTGATCCGATAAGGCTTCCTATATTCAAATCACAATTTCTCATATTTTTCCTTAAATCTTCAAATTTTACCAAATACTTATTTTAGTCCCTAAGGACTCTTTCAAGCTTCCAATAGTAAATTTTAAACCTAATCCCTACATTTTTCATCCTTTACACATCAAGACCCCAAACATTACAATTTATTCACTTTGGTCCCTAATGCAATCTAATTAGGGATTTTCATTTCAATCACCTTAAATCAACACATAAAACCATTCATCCTTCAATCATGTTCTAAATTTCAAACCTTAACATAAGCTCTAATTCTTCTCTTCAAGAAAATGAACAATTCTTCATCCAAATAACATAATCAAGAATGTAAAATATCATTCTTATCATTTCCATCATCAAAATAATTTTTTTGCAATATTTCCCCCAATTTTTCTCCACATAGCCGAATGGTCCCTATACCATATACCATAGGATTTTCATCACCTTAAGCATAGAAACAACATCACAACCTTATTTCCAACATGAATAAACCTTAAAACATGAGATTTTAACATGTTCTTCATCCACCCTAATCATCAATACCAACTTAGAAGCATGGAAACTATGTAAAACTTATACCAAATGAAAGAGAATTCCATGAAGAAAAAATCTTTATTTTATATCTAAGCCTCAAATCCAATCATATAAGAAAAAGCCATGGGAATAAGGTTAAAAGCTTGGGCGATTTGAGTAGGGAAGAGGAAGAAGAAGAAAGTGAATCTTTGTTTCTTGCTTGATAAAGAAAAACAAAAAGAGAAGTGAAATGGAAGAGTTTCTGAACGGCTAAGGTAAGGTTGAGTGTTTAATGGGGGTTATTAAAGTGGCCAAATTAAAGAGGGATAATGATGGTTAATGGCGTGTTTGGGGGAAAGAAAAAGGGTGATGTGATAAGGGTTTAAGTGATAGGATAGGTTTTAAAAGAGTGGAGGGATAAGGATTTAGGTGATAAAGGGTTAAGTTTAAATTTCAACTTATCCAATTTGGGCTTCTAGGGTAAAGGTTCAAAGACTAATTTCACTTTCACATGGGTTGGCTTTTTACCAAGCTAGGGTAAATCTTTTTCTTCAAAATTTCTAATCGGCGCATGACAAACCCCTATCCTGGCATTGTATTTGGCACACATAATTCTCCCAATTTGCAATCGCCTCTTGCTAGGTCCATGTCTCGGCACTATGCCTGGCACACTAAATCTACACATTCTCAAAGAAAACCTATCAAAGCAGAAAATCAAAATAAAAAGAAAAAATTTAAAACTAATAAGAAAAAAAAAGAAATGAAATTTACTGAAAAGAAAAACATATAACCTACTATGTACAAAAATTTCAAAACCTGATGATGATCACTGAATCTCTGCAAGGAGAATAACCTCCTTGACATTCCTTGGAGTGTCTTCCAAATAATGCTTTAACCATTGATTGTTTACCTTGAAAATTTCCCCCGACTTCAAATTTTTAATGTCCACAGCACCATGGATATATGGCTTTACAACTTCAAAAGGGCCTGACCACCTTGACTTGATCTTGCCTGTAAACATTTTAAGCCTTGAGTTAAATAACAGAACACGTTGGCCTACCTCAAATTGCCTTGGCATTATCCTACTATCATGCCAGTGTTTGGTCATATCCTAGTAGAGTCTGGCATTTTCATAGGCTTGTGTTCTGAACTCTTCCAACTCATTTAGGTCTAGTAGTCTTTTTTCTCCAGCAGCTCTTCATTCCATATCAAGCATCTTGATTGTATAATATGCACGGTGCTCTATTTCTACAGGTAGGTGGCATGCTTTTCCAAAGACTAGTCTGAATGGTGAAGTACCCATGGGAGTTTTAAAAGCTGTCATGTAAGCCCACAAGGAGTCATCTAGTCTCAAGGACCAGTCCTTCCTAGATGGATTTACAGTCTTTTCAAGGATACTCTTGATCTCTTTGTCTAAAATCTCGGCTTGCCAATTTGTTTGGGGATGGTATGCCGTGGCAATCCTTTACTAAATTCTATATCTATACAAAGCTTTAGAGATTAGACTGCATTTAAAATGGGTACCCTCATCATGAATAATCACACTGGGGCACCAAATTGAGTAAAAATATGTTTGTGCAAGAACTTGACAACAACCTTGGCATCGTTCATTGGCAATGCAACAGCCTCAACCCATTTTGAAACGTAGTCAACAGCCACGAGGATGTATAAGTTACCAAATGATGGAGGAAATGGACCCATGAAGTCTATCCCCCATACATCAAATAAGTCCACATGCATGATGTTTTGGAGCAGCAATTGGTGTCTGCCAGAGATGTTTCCTGTTCGCTGGCATCGATCACATGCCTTGGCATAGTTATGGGCATCTTTGTATAGTGTGGGCCAAAAGAATCCTAAATGCAGCACCTTGGCAGCAGTCTTCATCCAAGCAAAATGACCTCCATACCGTGTAGCATGGCATAGTTGCAAAATGTTGTGCTCCTCATCCTCTGGCACACACTGTCTTATCACTTGGTTGGGACACTGTTTGAACAATATTGGCTCGTCCAGTAGTATTGCAAAACTTCTCGCAGGAATCTTTTCTTGGCATTGTATGCCAGATCTGGTGGCAGAATATCGCTTATCAGGTACTTGACTATGTTAGTGTACCATGGCACGGCATTGACTACAAGCAAATACTCATCTAGAAATTCTTCTCTTATGGCAGCGTTCTTACCATCTTGAAGGTGATGCTCTAGACGTGATAGGTGGTCAACTACTATGTTTTCAATGCCCTTCTTGTCTTAGATCTCGAGGTGAAATTCTTTTAGTAGAAGCATCCTCGGATTAGTCTGGGCTTGGCATCCTTCTTTTCCAAAAGGTACTTTAGTGCTGAATGATCTGTATATACCACAACTTTGTTACCAACTAAATAATATCTAAATTTATCAAAAGCAAATACAACTACAAGAAATTATTTCTTGGTTGTGGAATAATTCAGCTGAGCTCTATTTAGTGTCCAACTGACATAGTAGATGGTATGAAAAACTTTGCCACGTCATTGTCCCAATACTGCTCCGACGGCATAATTGTTGCCATCACGCATAAGCTCAAATAGCTCATTCCAATCTAGTGCCACGACTATATGGGCATTAATCAACTTCTCCTTAATTTCCTGAAACGCTCTTAAACAAGAATCATTAAAATGCAAAAGTGGTATTTTGTTCCAAAAGCAAGCATAAAGGTTTAGAAAAATCTTTAATGAAATGACGGTAAAAACCTACATGTCCCAAAAAACTTCTTATACCTTTTACACTTGTCGGTGGTGGTAATTGCTTATTACCTCAACTTTTGCTTTGTCAACCTCTAATCCATTCTTGGTTACCTTGTGCCCAAGAACGATGCCCTCCTTCACTATGAAGTGCACTTTCCCAGTTCAACACTAGGTTTGTCTCAATGCATCTCTTCAAGACTTACTCCAAACTCTGAAGGCATTCCTCAAATGTTTTACCAAACACCGAGAAATTATCCATGAATACTTCCAAAACTTGTTCAATCATGTCAGAAAAATGGACATCATGCAAAGTTGAAATGTTGTCGGGGCATTACACAACCCGAAGGACATTCTTCTAAAGGCAAACGTCCCATATGGACACATGAACGTGGTCTTCTCTTAATCTTCTAGAGCTATGGCAATTTGGTTATATCCTGAATAACCATCTAGAAAATAGTAAAATGACTTACCTGCCAGTCTGTCCAACATCTGATCAATGAAGGGCAATGGAAAATGGTCTTTCTTGGTGGCATTGTTCAGCTTCCTATAATACATACACACTCTCCATCCGGCAACGGTCCTGGAAGGAATTAACTCATTGTTGCTATTTTGAACTACTGTCATATCACCTTTCTTTGGCACATGTTAAGTGTCTAAAAGTACTATTTTATTCACCCTTTTTATTCATATTATTGCTAGACTTAGGCTCATATTAGTTGCATTATTAGCCATTCATGCATGTTTGCATTGTTTCCTTGGTGGTTAAGCTTGATATTATATTTTGCTTAAATTTAGGGGAAATGGGTGTTGCTAATAGTTATTTTTGTGTGTGCAGAATCAGTTGCCAAAGCAAGCCTGGAACCAGTTGCCAGGGCAATACAAGAGGAGATGCCGACGCAGTTGCCAGGGCAGTGCATGAAGGAGATACCGACCTACTTGCCAGGGTAATTTTCGATAAGGGATAAGATGATATTGCAGCCGAAATTGATGACTAGATAAACCCAAGATGACGTGGAGCAAAGTTAAATCCCAAAGGAGTTTGATTTCCATGAAGAGGTCAAAGAGAAATTAAATCCCAAGAAGATATGAGAAGATCTAGAAGGAATTTAAATATAATAAAGAATTATATTCTTTAAAAGTATTCAATTCCAACTTAACTTCCTCCTCAAGAAAGACCTTGACCTAGCCCTATAAATTGAGGACCAAGCCGTCACCTCAAGGAGGTGCAAAGAGGGGAGAGAAATTGGCAAGAAGCTTTCAACCATTCTTCATCTTTTCCTTTCTTGTTCGATTAGGTTTATGTTAGGGACTCTTTTTTTTTTGTGTTTCTTTTGAACCCAGCCATGAACTAAATCTATTTGGCTAAGGTTATTGTGTTTTGTGGTTGTGAGAAACAATTAGATTTTGTTTAGGTAATAAGAGTTTACACTTTCAATTCAAGGTTTACTCATTCTTGGTTTTTGTTCTTGTTTGCGAGTGAATTAGGAGAGGATCTCGTGATTCTATCTATTTATCTAATATCGGGAGAGTTAGATTCAAGAAACGAATGAGTATGGTCTTTATTCAATCTATTGATGGTGAAGATTAATCTGGCTTAGGAATAAGTTAAGGATTTCAACGGCTAAGAGGAGTGCAAGATTGGTTGTTGTTCACCCTTGATTCACGCAGGGATGTATTGTCAAGGCATGCACAATTAGCTAGAGTTTTGACTTAGGGATAAGAAGAAACCATTGAAGAACGCTCTGCCGAACCTTGAAGTTGCTGCCCAGCCGCCCAAACAGTTGCCCAGCCAGTTGCCCAGGCAACCGTTTGATTAGTTGCCAAGGCAACCCAGCTGCGCAAGTTGCCACGGTAACTGAGTTTCCCTTGCACTCTTTTACCAAGATGATACAATTGGATATCACACATCAACTCACGATAACATGGCCTATTCCCTCTCTTTTGATTACATCTTTTACTTTATTGCTTTCTAGTTTAGTTGTTAAAACTCCTACAAACACCTACTTGTGTTTTTACTTTTTACAGTGCAAGAGATTGAATTCTTGAAGTGGCACCAATCCCTGTGGAGACGATATTTTTTATACTATAACTTGCGACGTGTACACTTGCACAATTGCGGAGCACTTATTACGCGCAACAATTTTTTGGAGCCGTTGCCGAGGATTGGTAATAGCGATTTTGTTTTTATTTTCATGCACTTTTTATTTTTATTGTTTAAGATTCGAAGGATTAACAAACTTTGGTTTTACATTGGTATATGACCAGGGCGAGACTGATTACACAAGAATATCCCTTTGATCCAGAAATCGAATGAACCTTGCAAAGACTCAGACAAAGGTTAAGAGTAACAATGGCTAATCAAGACGGCAATATGAATCAGGATGTTCCAGCAGGAGGACGAGTGATTTTTGCACGAAACATAACTATTCGAAACTATCTAGAGGAAGATCTTGAAGGACTTACTTCAAGAGTTGTCACACCTGAAATTGAAGCTGACCACTTTGAGTTGAAACCGGTGATGTTCAATATGATCAACACAATTGGTCAATTTGGCGGCTCAGCAACTGAAGATGCACGACAACATCTTAAATCTTTCCTCGAGATTTGTAATTCATTCAAAATACAAAGAGTCACCCTGATGTTCTACGACTAAGATCTTTGTCGGGATTTTCTTTTAATCCTACAAATTTGACTGATAAGCTTCGTAATGAAATTACTTCTTTTCGGCAGACAGAAGATGAATCCATGTACGAGGCTTGCGAGCAATATAGAGAACTTCTACACAAATGCCCCCTACAAGGATCCCCAGTGTGGACACAAGTAACAATGTTTTACAACGCTGTGAATACACCAACAAGGATGATGCTAGATGGCTCGAAAAACGGTATACTCCTAGATAAGTCACCGAAGAAAGCAATGCAAATTCTAAACAGGCTCAACAAGAATGATTATCAGTTCACATCTGCTAGAAGAGGAAGAGTTAGACGCCAAGCCACAATACATGAACTGGGATCATCAAATTAAATTTCGGCACAATTGGCCACTCTAACCAAGATGGTCCAGAACATGCAGAAACAAAACAACACACATGAAGTCAAGGTAGTAGATTCCTTTTGTGAGTTATGTGGTGGTAACCATAATTCTTCCGAATGTATGCAGAATCCAGAATCCAGCTTTTATGTGGGGAATTACAATTGGAACAACAATGTGATTTCCAGCACATATAATCCAGCTTGGAAGAAGCACCCAAATTTTTCATGGAGTGATCCCAACAATGCTTTAAACCAGAACAATCAGAATGCACAAGCATCGTAATTCCAAAAGAATATGCCATGACAACAGTTGTCGCAGCAACAACCGACAACATCTAGTTCTTTAGAAAATTCTCTCAATGCTTTTATGTTGAAAACTGAATCTTATATGGCTGAAAATAGTAACTTCATAAAAAGAACTGATGCTTTTATTAACAGGACCGAGATGAGATTGCAAAACCAAGAGGTGGCAATCAAATCATTGGAAACTCAAGTCGGACAATTTGCTCAAAACCTGAATACTAGACCGCAAGGAGGTTTACCCAGTGATACTGAAGTCGCAAGAGGAACTGACCACGAGCAATGTAATGCAATCACCACTAGAAGTGGCAGACAACTTAAGGAGGCTCAAGCTCGCTCATCAAACAAAACTCCACAAAAAGAACAAGATGAACTCAGTAGTAAAGCCTCAAATGCTGAACCAGGAAATGCCACGGCAACCCCAGTTGACGATGCTGCGGCAACCAATGATAAGCATGCCCGAAATGAGCATACCGCGGTAACCAGTGATAAGGATGCCACAACAACCCCAGTTGATGATGCTTCGATAACTCTAATTGCCCTGGCAATGCCGTCAATCGAGTTCTAGACCAGTGAAAGGATTGAAGATATCCGACTTCCACCACCATTCCCACAAAGGTTGAAGCGACAAAAGCAAGAATATCAATTCAAGAAGTTTCTTGATATCCTAAAGCAAGTCCATATCAACTTTTCGTTGGTTGAGGCAATTGAACAAATGCTGAACTATGCCAAGTTTCTGATAGACATTGTGTCCAAATGAACAAGGTTAGGAGAGTTTGAAACAATTGCCGCAACAGAGGGATGCATGGCCATGTTGCATAATCGCATGCCAACCAAGTTGAAAGACCCTGGAAGTTTCACAATAGCATGTTCCATCGGAAACCACTATTTCGGGAAAGCATTATGTGACCTTGGAGCAAGCATAAACTTGATGCCTAAATCGATTTTCCAGAAACTAGGAATCGGGAAGGCAAGACCTACAATAGTTATACTACAGCTAGCCGACAGATCTTATGTACATCCAGAGAGAAAAATTGAAGACATACTGGTAAAAGTTGATAAATTTATTTTTCCTGTTGACTTTATTGTTTTGGATTGTGAAGCAGATAAGCATGCACCTATCATTCTTGGGAGACCCTTCCTAGCAACAGGGAGAACCTTGATCGATGTTGAAATGGGAGAACTCACAATGAGGGTGAATGACCAGCAAGTTAAACTAAATGTGTTCCAAACACTAAGGCATGCTGATGATCCAGAAGAATGCCAACTTCTTTATGCCATGGCAGAGTTTGACTTTGATGAGGAATTTTGGTGCCTCGGCAACTATATTGCCGGTCAAGAGGAACCTGAGGAGTATGAAGAACCGATTGATGAGGAACAACAAGAAGAGGCAAATTGGTTAGTCAATCGACCAGGTACATACTTTGAACCATTGGATTACTCAGGTAAGGAAGGTAAACTCGAAAAGCCCTCTATTGGACAACCATCGATTCTTAAGTTGAAATAGTTGTCAGGGCAACTAAAATATGCTTACTTGGGAACCGATAATACATTGCCTGTAATTATTTCCTCTAAGTTATAGCCTGAGCAGGAAAAGAAGCTGATCAACATGTTGATGCTACACAAGAAGGCAATAGGGTGGACAATTGCCGACTTGAAGGGAATTAGCCCGGCAGTGTGCATGCATAAGATTTTGTTGGAAGATGATCACAAACCTTCGATTGAGGCCCAAAGGAGACGAAATCATGCCATGAAAGGGGTTGTAATGAAAGAAATCATCAAGTGGCTTGACATCGGCATCATATACCCTATCTCTTATAGTACATGGGTAAGTCTGGTACAATGTGTACCAAAAAAGAGAGGTATAACGGTGGTAAGTAATGAAAACAATGAACTCATTCCAACCAGGACTATGACCGATTAGAGGGTTTGTATGGATTACCGACAGCTAAACAAAGCCACTAGGAAAGATCACTTCCCATTACCCTTTATTAATCAAATGCTTGACCATCTTACAGGTAAACCCTTTTTATTGTTTTCTTGATGGTTATTTAGGTTACAATCAAATTTCCATAGAACCAGAAGATCAAGAAAAGACAACCTTCACATGCCCATACGATACTTATGCTTTCTGAAAAATGTCGTTCGGATTGTGTAATGCCCCGACAACCTTCCAAAAATGCATGATGACACTCTTTTCAGACATGGTCGAAGACTTCCTTGAAATCTTCATGGATGATTTTCCAGTATTTGGTAATGACTTCGACAGTTGCCTCGACAATTTAGAGAAGGTGTTGGCAAGATGTGAAGAATTTGATTTAGTCCTTAATTGGGAGAAGTGCCATTTTATGGTAGATGAAGGAATTGTGCTCGGCCATAAGATTTCATCCAAGGGAATCGAAGTAGACAAAGCCAAGGTAGACGTGATCGAGAGAATACCCCCACCAAGTTTGATTAAAAGAATTCGAAGCTTTCTTGGACATGCAGGTTTTTACAGGAGGTTCATTCATAATTTTTCTAAGATTACTAAACCTTGTGTAATTTGCTTGAATAGGATAAAACCTTCAACTTTGATGATTCTTGCGCTCAAGCAATCAAAACCCTAAAGGAAAAGCTTACCTCGGCACCCATTGTCATTCCACCCAATTGGACATTACCTTTTGATATCATGTGTGACGCGAGTGATTTTGCGGAAGGAGCATTCCTAGGCCAACGCACAAGTAAGATCTTTCATGTGATATACTATTCTAGTAAAACTCTTAATAGCGCTCAAGTAAATTACACAACAACGGAGAAAGAGTTACTAGCCATAGTTTTTGCATTTCACAAGTTCCGATCCTGTTTGCTTGGTATAAAGGTAATTGTCCACACAGACCATTCGCCAATTAAGTATCTCTTTGCTAAAAAGGATGCCAAACCTCGTTTGATTCGTTGGATATTACTTTTACAAGAGTTTGACATTGAAATTAAGGACAGGAAAGGAACAGAGAATCAAGTTGCCAATCACTTATCACGCTTAGAACTCAATAGGGTGGAGGACGCGAATTTAGAGATATGTGATGCATTCTCAGACGAGCAATTGTTAGTTTCCTCGGCAACCCCTGATGCTTCGGTAACCCATGATGCCTCGGCAACCACCATTGCGCATGCCTCGGCAACCCTCGACCTCGGCAACTCTAGACGCACACGCCTTGGCAACCACTGATGCCTCGGCAATACCCTGGTACGCTGATTTAGTTAATTTCCATATTTGTGGTAATTTACCTTATGGCCTTACTCACCAACGAAAGAAGCGGTTCCGCCATGATGCTAAGCATTATTTCTAGGATGAGCCTCTTTTGTTTAAACAATCTACAGATCAGATTATACGCCGTTGTGTCCCTAAAAATGAGCAGCAGAATATACTCTGACAATGCCATTCTTCGCCCTATGGAGGGCATTTTGGAGGAACACGTACTGCGGCCAAAGTTTTGCAATCCGGTTTGTATTGGCCAACACTGTACAAAGATGCCCAAGAGTTTTACAAGCAACGTGATCGTTGCCAGAGGACAGGAAATATCTCTAGACGACATGAGATGCCGCTCCAAAACATCATTGAGGTGGAATTGTTCGATGTAAAGGGGATTGATTTTATGGGACCTTTCCCATCTTCATTCGGCTACCTCTATATTCTACTTGTCGTTGACTACGTGTCAAATGGGTTGAGGCAGCTGTAGTACCTGGCAACGATTCCAAGACCGTGCAACGATTGTTGCAGAAAAGTATATTTACACGGTTTGGGATGCCGAGAGCAATTATCAGTGATGAAGGGAATCACTTTGACAACAGACTTATTGCCAAGATGTTGCAACGCTTCGGCGTGTCACACAAAATTGCCACGGCATATCATCCACAAACTAATGGGCAAGCAGAAATTTCTAACCGAGAATTGAAGAATATCCTCGAGAAGGTTGTAAATCTTTCCCGAAAAGATTGGTCTACAAGACTAGACGAAGCACTTTGGGCTTATCGAACCGCATTCAAAACACCCTTGGGAATGTCCCCATTTCACCTCGTCTATGGCAAGAGTTGTCACTTACCGGTGGAAATCGAACACAAAGCATATTGGGCAATCAAGACCGTGAATATGGATTGGGAGAGTGCCGGACAAAAGCGTTTACTAGATCTCAACGAGAAAGAAGAATTTTGTCCACTCGCCTATGACAATACACGAATATACAAGGAGAAAACAAAGTAATGACATGATTAGAAACTATTGTCGCGGCAATTCATGCCAGGGTAACTAGTTATTCTATTCAATTCTCGACTAAAACCTTTCCTGGGAAAACTAAAATCAAGATGGTTGAGACCATTCGAAGTTGTCAAACCATTCTCCCATGGTGCTGTGATAATCAAGTCCACCACTGACGAACTTGAATTCAAAGTTAATGGACAAAGATTGAAGAACTATAACGGTGCCCGTGTGGAACGTAACAAAGAAGTGGTCACCTTAGAAGATGCATGAGCATGCTCTCCTTTAGATATTTTCCTTTTATTTTTAGTTTTCTTTTATTCGAACTTATTATATTTATATTTTTATTAATTTCGGTTATTTAATTTTTTTAGGATAGATTTATTTATTTTCTTTAGGTTAAGACTACATCTTTCTTTCATATTTATTTAATTATTTTTGAATTTTAGGTTTAAGAATTTCTTTGCACATCTTTATTTATTTCTTTTTATTTTATTTACTAGTTTATCTTTAATTTTAATCCTTATTTTATTTGTTTTTGAATTGTAGGAAAAGAGTTCAAGATGAAGAAGAATTTGATTCAAGAATGAAGTTTCTTCAACAAGGAAACTAATCGACTAAATCTAAGGCTTATATTAAGCCTCCAATTTAACCTTATTCTCCTATATTGCCGGCAAAACCCTTCCCCAAATCCCTTTGCCGCTCCCTTCCCCCAAGTAACACCCTTGTTTTCTTTCTTTCCAATCAATCCCACCCACCATATTTACTACCTATCTTTTCTATTTAACCCATCACCCTTAACTTTCAAGAAACCTATTCCAACTTTTAACCTTGCAACTATTTAGTTTCTTTTGCTTTCTTTTCTTTGTTTCTACCCAACTCACAACCAAGATCATCCATGGCATCCAAAATCAAGTTTTTGGCGCACCCAAGCTCTTCTAAAGAACCAAGCTATGAGACGTTTGCTACACCGGCAGTTCAAGAAAGATTTCACTCCAAGTTTAAAAGTCGGAAGATTTGAACAAGGCTTCGAATACTCCAACTCTCATCAAGATTTTGGCCTTGAACCATTCATCTTCCAAAGGATTGCACATCAAAAGTGGCAAATCTTTTGCCATCAATCAGAACCGGGTAACATCTCATGGGTAGGAGAATTCTATGCTCATTCACCTAACCCGGATAATCCTTATGTTTTTGTTCGCGACAAGGCTATCCTCATAAGCCCCGGAAGTATCAACACCTTTTACGGGCTCTACGTTGAGAAGGATGAGCATCAAGCCTTTGTTGATCAACTCACACCAAAGCAACTCGACAAGGTGCTTCAAGAACTCACTCTACCGGGGACTCATTGGAACGACGGTAAATATAAGGGCACGGTAAATCACCTTCGGCTTAAACCCGAGGCAAAATTATAGAATAAGTTTGTTAAAACTTCTTTAATGCCCACCACACACAATACTACCATTGATACACCACGTCTTTTGCTCATACATTCTATTTTGCATAATCGCATCATTAACATTGGAAAAATTATTTGTGATGAGATTTTTGTATGTAGCACAAAAGACAAGGGTTCTCTTTTCTTCCCTTGCTTAATTTCCAATCTTTGCAAGGAGATGCATGTCCCAAGTGAGTCAACCGATGAAAAGGCCCTACCAAAGTCCGGTTGGAATCGAGCACAAATTCGAAAGCTAATGGGAGAGGCACCGGTAAAATCCCAACGCCTTCAATTGCCGTGGCAACTCCTGCCGCCTCGGCAACTCCTAATGCCCAAGCAACTGATGCCCTGGCAACTCGGCCAGCAACCCTAGGACAACTTGAAGCACTCTTACAACCGTTGGAGAACCGCCTTAGGTAAATTTAAGACCGACAACTAATGTTCATGTGGTACATGAAGGATCACAACAATGCCATCACCCAAGTCATCTTGGAAAAGTACCCGGACAGCCGCGTGTCGTTCCTCATCTTTCCTGCCGAGTCCTTGCCATGGCAACCGCAACAAATGATGATGCGGCAACCTACATTGCGCCTGCCCAAGCAGTTGCCACGGCAACCAACATTGAAGATGCCGCGACAACCAAAGCTAAAGACGCCCCGGCAATTACTGCAAAAGCCAAAGGTAAAACACCTATGCCCGAATCAACTCGTACTAGATCATTGTCCAATTTTTCAGATTCGGACAAGTCCTCCATTGCACCAACGAAGACCACACCAGTTGACTCCTCCAAGCCAAAGTGAAAATCCAATGAGATTGAGGAAGAGGATGATAAGGACGATGAGGACACCCCCGTACAAGGATCGATTCCACCATTGGCAACAAGAAAGCAATCACCGCGTTCAAGCAAAAGAATCAAGACACCAGCCAAAAGGAAACTAATCATCAAGGACGACGAACTCTCGGAGTAAGTCATTGTTTGCATTTTACTTTTCTTTATTTTTATTTTTATTTTTCTTTGTTACATGCATTGAGGACAATGCCTCACTCGAGTTTGGGGAGGATTGTTACTAGTTAGTTGTCATGTTTAGTTGCATTCATCTTAAGTATTGCATATAGGATACATAAATTGCTTGCCATGCCTTTGGTTGGAACAAGAATTGCCTAGATTTGATGAATATCTGATGATGACATTGCCAATGTACTTAATTGATAGAACTTTTTATTCTAGGATAAATGTAGAAACACTTAGAATCTTACTATGATGCTAAACTTGATGAAACACTATTGTGGCTTGATTGATTTAAGGAATTCTAGCGAACTTAGGTTGATAGTTAAAAAATTGGGGGATTAGAATAAAAATTGGATGAATGCTAGTGGTGCTCGAAATTCACTCTAGTATGTGCTAAAAATTGATCGCTAGAGGTTCCCGAAACTGGCTCTAGTCAAATAAATTAATTAACTTAAGAAAACTAAAAACAAAACACTAGAGGTGCCCGAAACTGGCTCTAGTTAAAACATGTTAAAAGAACCCAAGGAAGTAATTTGAAAACCTCTTGTTTGTATAGAATCCGAAAAATCAACTTGCACACAACTCCGCACACACTTACAAGCATTATAGTTTGATTCTGAGTAATTCCTAAGTTGTCCAAAAAATGAAAAGTCAATCATACTTTGTGCCATGGTTTTGAGGATTGAAATCAAGTTCAAAGATAAGTTTGTGAAAATTGAAGTCTTGGCAGGTAATTATTAGCTTGCATTGCTTGAGGACAAGCAATAGTTCGAGTTTAGGGGTGTGTTAAGTGTCTAAAAATACTATTTTATTCACCCTTTTTATTCATATTATTGCTAGACTTAGGCTCATATTAGTTGCATTATTAGCCATTCTGCATGTTTGCATTGTTTCCCTGGTGGTTAAGCTTGATATCATATTTTGCTTAATTTTGTGGAAAATGGTGCCACCGATAATTATTTTTGTGCTTGCAGAATCACTTGCCAAAGCAAGGCTAGAACCAGTTGCCAGGGCAATACAAGAAGGAGATACCGACGCAGTTGCCAGGGTAGTGCATGAAGGAAATGTCGAGCTAGTTGCCAGGGTAATTTTCGATAAGGGATAAGATGATATGGCAGCCGAAATTGATGACTAGATAAACCCAAGATGACGTGGAGCAAAGTTAAATCCCAAAGGACTTTGATTTCCATGAAGAGGTCAAAGAGAAATTAAATCCCAAGAAGATAGGAGAAGATTTGGAAGGAATTTAAATATGATAAAGAATTATATTCTTTAAAAGTGTTTAATTCCAACTTAACTTCCTCCTCAAGAAAGACCTTGACCTAGCCCTATAAATTGAGGACCTAGCCGTCGCCTCAAGGAGGTGCAAAGAGGGGAGAGAAATCGGAAAGAAGCTTTCAACCATTCTTCATCTTTTTTTTCGTTTTGTGTTTCTTTTGAACCTAGCCATGAACTAAATCTATTTGACTAAGGTTATTGTGTTTTGTGGTTGTGAGAAACAATTAGATTTTGTTTAGGTAATAAGAGTTTGCACTTTCAGTTCAAGGTTTACTCATTCCTGGTTTTTATTATTGTTTGCGAGTGAATTGGGAGAGGATCTCGTGATTCTATCTATTTATCTAATATCGGGAGATTAGATGCAAGAAACGAATGAGTATGGTCTTTATTCAATCTATTGATGGTGAATATTAATCCAGCTTAGGAATAAGTTAAGGATTTCAACGGCTAAGAGGAGCGCAAGATTGGTTGTTGTTCACCCTTGATTCACGCAGGGATGTATTGTCAAGGCGTGCATAATTAGCTAGAGTTTCGACTTAGGGATAAGAAGAAACCATTGAAGAACACTCTGCCGAACCTTGATGTTGCTGCCCAGCCGCCCAAATAGTTTCCCAGCCAGTTGCCTAGGCAACCGTTCGATTAGTTGGCAAGGCAACCCAGCTGCGCAAATTGCCACGGCAACTGAGTTGCCCTTGCACTCTTTTACCAAGATGATCCAATTGGCTATTAGACCTCAAGTTACGATAACCTGGCCTATTCCCTCTCTTTTGATTACATCTTCTTTTACTTTATTGCTTTCTAGATTAGTTGTTAGTTAAAACTCCTACAATCACCTACTTGTGTTTTTACTTTTTACAGTGCAAGAGATTGAATTCTTGAAGTGGCACCAATCCCTATGGAGATGATATCATTTATAGTATAACTTGTGACATGTACACTTGCACAATTGCGGAGCACTTATTACGCGCAACAGCACACATTGCACCGGGCTGACCCACGAGCTATAAAAAATGGGATAGATTATCCCAGCATCTAGCCACTTGATAATCTCACTCTTAACAACCTCTTTCATGCTCGGGTTCAATCTTCTCTGACCCTCAATAGTCTTCCCATAATTTTCCTCCAAGATGATTTTGTGCATGCAAATGGTTAGGCTTATTCCTCGAATATCAGCCAAGGTCCATCCCAACGCTTGCTTGTAATTGCTTAGAATTTCCAGCAATCGTTCCTCCTGATCATTAGTGAGATCGACAACAATGAACACTGGCAGGGTTGAGTGTTTACCTAAGTAAGCATACTTGAGATGGTCTGGCAGTGACTTAAGCTTCAGTTCGAGTGGCTCCTCAATGGATGATTTTGGTGTCACGATCTCTCTGGCGGCCAACTCTAATGGTTCTGGCTGTGCAAAATAGCTTACTTCTTCTAAGGCTACTACTTCAGTGTCCTCACATGTATCACCTTCACTGTTACTTTCGCTGGCATCATCATCAGTATCTTGGCATAGTTGTGCCACGTCCACCTTAAAAATAAACTCTATCTTATCATTTTCTTGGCATTCGTATGATTCATCTGCACACATTTCAAAGCTTGAAACACTTTAAATGTAACCTACTAATCATTCATGCGCATAGTTAATTCACCTTTATGAACATCATTCAAGGCTCTACCTGTGGCAAGGAACGGTCTGTCCAATATAATTGGGACATTTAAATCTGCCTCATAATCTAAGATAATAAAGTCAGCTTGGAATATGAATGTATCTACCTTTACTAGCACATCGTCAATCTTAACCTTAGGATGTGAAAAAGATTGGTATGCCAACTGAAGTGTCACTGTGGTAGGCCTTGCTTCTATGCCAAGATTCCTGAAAATAGACATTGGCATCAAATTGATGATGGTTCCCAAGTCACACAGTGCCTTACCTATGAATCTGTTGCCAATGGTACATGGAATAGTAAAACTTCTCGGCTTTTCCAGCTTTTCTGGTAACCGAATAAGTATTATTGCACTGTATCCCTCAGTGAAAGCTACAGTTTCGAAATCACCCAGCTTCCTCTTTTTGGCTAAGATGTCCTTCATGAATTTGGCATAGTTGGGCATTTGCTCGAGAGCTTCAACCAATGGTAAATTGATTTGCAATTGTTTAAGTATTTCCAAGAAGCGCTTAAATTAATGATTCTGCTTGCGCTTTTGTAGTCTTTTTGGAAACGTTGGAGGTGGATGAACATATGATGGCTCTACCGGATTTGCCAAGGTTCTACTGGCATCCGACTGAGGTCTGGCATAGCTTATGTCTGCTTCTTTCTTCTATGGTTATTCTACTAGTAGGTTCTTCTCCTGCTGGAAACTATTTGGCTGCTTGATAGATGTCTTAGCCTCGCATTGTTTGCCACTCCTTAGAGTCACAACTTTTCATTGTTCATTACGGTTTTGCCTATCATCCTCTGTATCGCTTAGGAAAGCTCCCTGGGGTCGATTGTTGAGTGCATTGGCAATCTATCTAATTTGTACCTCCAAGTTTTGCATCGATGTTGCTAAACTCTAGACAGTTACATCTTTCCTCTCCATGTATTCTGTCAAAGTCCCATGGTTGTTCCTTTGCCCTGCATAAAAATTGTTTTGTGCCCTTTGTGGCATGGCATTCTAGTTGACTCTGGCATGGCATTGTTCTGATGTTGGGCATAGTATTAACGTTGGACATTGTTGTTCTGCTATTGGGCATTATATTGGTTTCTTCCTTGATTACCCCAAGCTAATTTGGGTGCTGCCTCCATCCTGCATTGTAAGTATTGGAATTTGGATTAAAATTATGATTAAAATTGCAAACAACATTTATCGATTCAGGGTTGGCATGACAGTCTTCCGTGTGATGATCCTCTCCATATATTATACATAATGAGGGTAATGCCTTAACTTCTTGGGCCTCATGACTCTTTTGCAAAGTTCTCACCATGCTAGTGAGATTGGAAATTTCAGCGTGGATGGATGTGAGCTCATCTATCTGTAATTTCCCACTAGTTTTAGTACCGGTTCCAAGTTTGACAGTAGGATATTCAAAATCATTGATTGAAATTCTCTCATGGATGCCAACTGACTCTATATAGTTTTTGTCAAGCAGTGAGCCATTTGCCGACGCATCAACAACTGCTCTGGTTTGCGCATTAAGTCTATTGTAGAAGGTCTCCATATGGGTCTATTTCGGGAATCCATGCATGGGGAATCTCCTCAACAGATCTTTATATCTCTCCCAAGCATCGTATAGGGTCTCATCGTCAGCCTGCCTAAATATAATGATTTCACCTCTCAGCTTAGCAGTGAGTTTAGGTGGCTGGAATCATAGCAAAATTTCTGGCATAGATCTCCCTATGAGGTGACAGAACCAGGTGGAAAGGAACTTAGCCACGCTTTTGCTCTATATCTCAGGGAAAATGTACGCAACTTTAGCTTCACTGTATCCTCTGATACTCCAGGATGACGTAATAGCTAGCAAACTTCCTTAAACTACTTCAAGTGTTGCCTTGGATCTCCAGTAGGTGCTCCATCAAATTGTCCTACATTCAAAAGTGTTTGTATCATTGCCGGTTTGAGTTCAAAATTAGGTGTATTTACCTCGAGACCAATTAGTCTTGGCATCAAATTGTCAATATTTGGGGACGGGTGTTCTCTAATAGGTCTTTCTTCCTCCACATTAATAGCTGGGGCAACAGGACCTGGTGGTATTCCATTGTATTGGGTGGATTTTCCTTATTGTTTAAGACACCATTTCTTCCATTGCATTGTTGAGCCATCTCTCGAATCATTTTCTTTAACCTTCATAGGGTTCTTTCGATTTTTGGATCGTATAAACAATCTTCCACCAAAGACGGTTTCTGGTCATACACCGGTCAAAACAAAGAAATAAAATAAAGAACAAAAATAAAAAGAAGATAAGTAAAAATTTAAAAACAACAAATTCCGTTGCAATCCCTGGCAATGGTGCCAAAAACATGTTCGACTGTGTGGGTTCTTGGCAAAAGGGTTGAAAAATGTATTGGAAATCTATGAAAACGGTGCCAAGACTAAGTCTTTTGCGTGCAAGTATACACGGTCTGCAAGTAAAACAGCAGTAAGATGGTTATCGATACCATAGGGATTGACCAGGAATTTGACTGCTTTGATTGTCACTTGTCAAGGAAAAAATATTGTTTGAGTTGAAATTGGTTTTGAAAACGATTCAAAGAAAAGAAATAAAAGGAAGACAGTGTTGGCACAAGGAGAGTTAAATGAGTGATGAGCGTTGGCAAGGGATGCCTATTTTTCACGTTTTCATGCTAGCCTTGAATAAGTTTCTACCTTGATATTATTGCTGAGCAGATTCAACGTTGACATTGCCTCTATCGATGGCAATGCCTGAAATTAACCATGTAAAAACCCTTATATCTCTATAATGAAGTTTTTCATAAGTCAATTTGATTAAGTCCTAATCTATACTCCTAAGGGGTAGACTCACTCCCGAAGTAAGTTCATCTACTTGAACATCTTTCGTTGAAGCATCTCGCCTTATAGCTGGCATGCCCCCTAAGTCTGTTAAGATATTAAGGTGCAATAAGCAAACAATGCCAGTAGTTGCTTGGCAAAGAATTTAGAAAACTGGAGAACATGGGGGTCATCGATGCAGCCTTTCACGGTCCAGGCTTTCAGTTAAGCTGGTCGAACCATGTCTCCTTGCTGCAGCCTCTCCAAGCTGATCATTAATGATTGATCAATGTTCATTATGTGCTTACTTGAGTTCTTTAAATAGGCGTGCAAGGATATCCTAAGATAAGCCTTGAAATTGAATTTGAATGCTCAAGGATAAGGGATGTGATCATCTTATCCTATATTTGAATTCTAATGATGACGTCATCAAAGTCCAACAGCTACTTGGCCTGGCATCAAACTCCTCTTCGCTACCAACCGGTGCTTCGGCAATTTTTGGTCCATCGCAGCCAGCAACAGCCTGACATTCTCTCTGACATTCCTTCCTTTTTGCGTTGCTCTACCATTCCTGCAATAATGCCAACAAAGCAACCTTTCACACTAGCATAGCACAATTCCTAACTCCTTATGCAAATGCATAAATGTTAAGGCTAAATGCAACTAAAGAAAGCAAAGACGATGTGAAATAAGCATAAGATTTAGTACTTTTGAGGAGTTAACAACGTCCCCTCCATCTTCACAGTTTTCAATTTCCTCTAGACACAAGATTGCTTGGATCAATCGTCGGATCAAAATAGATGTCGTTATATAGGAACCTGAAAAATACATACATATATGATTGGGAGAACCAAAACTAACTTATAATGAAATGGATGGATGGAATGATGTAAAAATTATTATATAGTTTTTAAAAAATATTTGACAAATGAATGTAGAAGAAAGCATCATCATTGCAACAAAACAAGCAGACGCATGCCCTTACAAAAGATCCCATTGCCTTCGGGCTTAAGCAAAAGGTTGGTTCTATGCATTACTTTGAAAGAAATATAAACTACATGGATGCCTTAGCAAATTGAGCACCCATGATAAGAAAGTTCAACAAAAGGAAACTCAATCACCCCCAAGAGTCATTCATCCTAGTCTTTTGATCCCTTAACACCAATGATAGCTCGTCCCATCTTGAGCCTATCTTCCATTGTTCAATTGACTCTCTTGTTAATATTCCATTATTAACAAGATTATTTTATCTCCTCTAATACTGACCTATTTTTTGGTGGAATTCCCATATGCCCCCATGTAAAAGTCACAAGTACTGCTCAGATCATAAGTGTCAACAGTCGAATTTGACGTTACCTTCATTAGTTTGGCAGTGAGATATCGTCCTTCTACAAGATGAGGAAACAAATCTTAGATGGACATTTGGAATATTTCAAGATTCGTGCATATTTGATGAGGTTTTCTTTATGGGTAAGGATTATTAGATGATCATTTTCTTTTGCGACCACGAGTGCATTGCAGATGACATTCGTCCATCTCTTCTTCTCTTGTTGTTTTTTGACCGATTTGGCTTTCTGAAGATGACATTCCTTTTATCTTTTCTTTTAACTCTTGTAGTTGATAGCACAACTTCTCATTATTTTTCTCGTAAGGTTTTCTTGAGATCATCAACAAAATACTTATACATCGGTAAAAAACTGTTATGCTCATCCTCTTGCTTCTTTAGCATTTGAATTTTGGCTTGACTATCCTTTAATTCAACAATGGTATTCTCACGCAGACACATGCACATGTTCAAAACCTCATAATTAGCTTGACTACTCCTCAACTCATCCTTAAGAGCTTGATTTTCATTGGTTTTGGAATATCTTTTCCAATATTTGGAATCATTGTTTTAGCTGAATAAACCTTTTCTTACATTGATCCGGTGTATCTCGCAAACCAACATCTCTAAAAGCTAAACAAAGCTCTCGATAGTTAACTTTCAAGCTCTTTAGTTCTTTGTTCATATCATCTCTTTCTTTTCTCAATCTGCTAACTTGGACGTCATGCTCTAACTGGTGCTTTCCATTTTCTTTAACCTCAAACTCTTTTGGCTCTACTTCTGTTGGGTAAACAGTAGCTGAACCATGTTAATGTTCCTTTCTGAACTTCCATATCTTACATTCCAAGAGGTTCTAAACTCGAAGCTTGAAGGCTATGCAATTTTTCAATGGAATGCCCCCTAATTCCAACATGATACTCACAATGAGCTTTGATGTCGTACCATTTGGGGTATGAAGGTTGTAGAGGTGTAAGATGACATAGGGCCACCAATCATGCCTTTAGTAATTGCGGATATAATTCTCTATACGAAATAAGTATGAGATCAAAAGGACCATTGGTTATTGACTTTTGGCTACCAGCCGAATATGATTCCAAAAACTGAACATTGGAATTTGAACTTTGACCTTGGCACTGGATTGTGAGTGTTGGATCTTGACTCTTCTCCGCATATTCTGGTGCTATAATATTGCTTGAGCTTTTGGAAATTTTAGGATTTCCTTCCTCAAAACTTAGAAGCTTTTCATGGGTGAGGTTTCTAACTTTATTCTTCAGAGCTCTCCAATTCTCAATAGTATGACCCGTACCTTCTAGATGATAGTTACATAAGGCCTTGACGTCGTAACCTTTAAGATAAAGGGGTTACTTCCGCTTAGACTGAACTAGAGTCACAAGACCTTCCTTGACTAGTATCGGAAGCAACTCTGTATATGCTATTGGAATATGAAATGAGGGTTTGATTCTAGCTTCCTCCTTTCGGGCTTTGCTTTGGCTCATCACCATTGTCCTTAAGACTGCTACATTTACATCTCTGGGCGTCTTATTGATGCTGACTGTGATGGTGCACGGACCCTTGGGCTTACTAGAATTAGTTTGTTCAAAAATAGAATCTTGGATATTGGACAACGTAACCTGGCTTTCATTCAGTTCATATTTCCCTCGTTGTATGTCGGGTTCTTTCCCTTTGGTCATAGTTGTCATCATATTCACCATTTTGGCCATTTGTCTCTTCAGTATTCCATTCATTTCAGTGTTGGTGTAGGCATAGTTTGACATATCAAACTTATAAATCTTAGAATAAAAGCTTCTCATCTTTTTCGATGTCTCTTCAAGACATTGTCTCATATTTTGTTCTTTTCTACATGATCATGTGACCCTTCTTCCATTATGAAAGTTTTCTAAATTGAAGATCGCTTGTGATTCACCGTTTATTTTTCATTAATATGTAATCAAAAAAACATAGACAATAGAAAATTGGTTAGTGCGCATGGAATAATCATACTGGAAATAGGAATGTAATTGCTAAAAAGTAAATTTGTACAACCTACCCGAGCATGCTTTTCTACCCGAACATGTTCCTAACAAAAAGTGGATCCAACCCAAACATGTTTTCTACCCGCATATTTTGTTGCAAAAATAAGCCCTATCCGCATGGTATCTAGTTACATGCTCTATTGCGGGAAAATAAATGATTGTAAAATTAAAGAACATAAATTGAAAGAACTTAAATAAACTAAATATCTCTGTACTATGCACTTATCAGGTGACACTCTAGAAGGACAGAGGTTTGGTATGGCTCTAAAGGGTGAGCTCTTATGGTTCATTACATGTGGTTTAGTTCTAAAGAAGGTATCTGAACTTTCCTCGCTGTCGCCTGCTAAGGCTAGCAAGTTCAATTCAGGAGGATACATTTCCTTAAGTCTGAACGGAGATGAAAACCTCACGAAGACAAAAGTATAGATGTATCCCGAAAGTGGTCCACTATCCTGCACGGAGGCGAAGACCTCACAAAGGAATAGCTTCTCACTTCCACTTAAAAGGGTCGAAGCTCGGGTGTAGAGCTAGTGATATGAAAAAAGTTGAAAAAACGTACTTTAAAACAAAATACATGGATCATAAATTAAATTAAATTGAATTTGTAATTTCCATTGAACAAGACAAAATGTAGTCGACTCATGGTTCAACCCTAAAAAAGAGACCCCAGCGGAGTCACCAAGCTGTAACAAGGGGCCCCTGACGCATTTTTATAAAAATTACTTTGAACCTAGTCGCCATCAATCTTTTAATTTAGGTGAGATTAGATCACCTAAAAACTCAGTTATTTTAATAAAACTTGTTTTTTTCATTTTTAATAAAATAATGAGTTTTGGTCTGCAAAAACCAGAAAAAATGGGTTCAGGAGTCAGTTACATGTGGGGAAGGATGAGCACCCTCACATTGCCTAAAAATTGGTACCTAGTCGATTACGTGGTGTCTTAATGATGGGAATTATGAATTCCAATGTAATTTAAAAATAAGATCCCCAAATACATGAAAATTATTTTGTTCAAAATATATTTAAAAGAATACTCCTTTATATAGGACAAATAAGAAATTTACGCCTCTTTAAGCTCGAGACATAATTTTCACGAGATTCCTGAATAAAGGAATAATATTTAAAATAATATAATTTGGTTAAAATACATTTTTATTTAGATTTATCGAAAAATAACCATACTTTTTATGCTCGAGACACGGTTTTATAGGAAATCCAAACAAAAAGTGTTTGCTTTATTTTAACAGGAAATTCTGATCTTAAAAAATCGAGTATAAATACTCATATACATTTATATTAAAATGTTTTAAATAAAAAAATTATCATTTGTATACAATATCAATGCTATGGTAATATCAATGCTATGGAAATACCAATGCTATGGCAATACCAATGCTATGACAATATCAATGTTATGGCAATATAAATGCTATGGCAATATCAATGCTATGATAATATCAGTGCTGTAACCATATTCAATAACATATATGACATATGTAACACCCCTTACCCGTATCCATCACTGAATACGAGTTAGAGGTGTCACATGACATTTGTACAATAGTTTTTATTTCAAAAATCGACAAAATTTTGTTTCTTTAAAATATAAACAATTTAACTCTTTAACTAAAATAACATTTAATCGCATAAAATTTAAATTTAATATTTCTAAGTTAAGTTTGAACCTAGATTCAAGCAGCAACTAGGTTGTTTACTTCAATTCACATAATTAATATAACTGCCTAAATTAAAAATCATCTGAATATCAAATAAAATACGATTAAGTTGTCTCTTTACTAAACAAAATCATATTAGAGCATATCAAAACATTTATAATTTACATGCCAACTAATAATATCAAAAGTAACATCGAAGATGTCGTACTAATTAGTGATGTTTAACTTTCAAAATAGATGATATCTTCTGCTAGTGCTCCTTAAGCTCTTTCACCTACGCATGAAACATTCACACGCTAAGTATACACTTAGTGAGGTAACTATTATTTCAATTAAACTTTTCAATAAGTAATTCAATAATAACATTGAAAATAATACTTTATATAAATAAGGCAGTTCATACCAAAAACCACTGTTCAATAATTAGTATCACTTTCACTTAATCATTTCATTTGCACCTTTCACTGTCATTTAAATCATAGCCCAATGTAAGATAAATGAGAATGTATGGTATGCGAGCCACTATTGAGTATGCACATGTGCGGCATCAACTAATTTGTTGTGCCAAAATAAAACATTGTATCACTTTATAACTGCTGTAAACTTATACATGATCATTGTATCACTAGGTCATAGCTGTAGAAACATAGCATCAACTGTTTCACTTTATAACCGTTGTACACTTATACAACATCACTGTATCACTAGGTCATAGCTGTAGAACACAGCATCACTGTATCATTATACTCCCACCTCATTGGCATGCCAATTATATCAAGAAATCTCATAATGAATACAATGGGCTTTAAACATTCATTGTCATGTATCATTCACTTATTTAAAATATCAAAAGATATTAACATCTCACAATATTATATAAAAGTGCATTGGGCAATTCATACCCGAAAATCATTCATAGTTTATTTCAAAAGTCATTGAAAAGATATCATTTGTGAATCAACACTCGAGATAGACTCATCGCAAGTCTTTCTCTTATCAAAATAAAATAGTAGAGATGCACTCACCTGTTGCCTCACTAGAAAAGTTTACCCTTATACACAGCTTCACATTTGCACTTTTTCTTTGTCTTTAATATTGCTCGGTTCCCGATTTGGATTACGATCTACAATAACATTTACCAACACATACAATTTAAAGTATATGTTAGTATCATTCTAACTTTAATATACTTTAGGAATAATAATAATATTCCTACAAATTCTTTTATTACTAATCTTATCTCACACATCAATGTTAACCCTTATACTTCCAAATCTTTCAAAATGATCCTTCATCACACAACTTCAATTTCAAACAAACTTTCCAATTTAATCACTTATTTCCCCAACTTTACAATTTAGTCCTCAACAGTTTACAAACTTCTATAATAGTCCAATCAACATTCTAAGACTTACAAAATCATCCTTACACCATTTCTAGCCTTAGGAAAATTTTCCATAAATTTTCCCTAATTTCCTCTAAAAGCTGAATACCAAATGTTACTTTTTCCAAATTTTCCAACTTGATTCAAGCATAAATTCAATCTCCAAACACCATATTCAAGCTTCTAACATAATGTCCAATTTAAATAAAAAAATTGCAAGAGTTTCCCTTAATTTTTCAATTTTCCCAAAAATAACCTACAACAAAATTCATAGAAATTTTTACTATTTCAAGCATGAAACAACATCACAACCTCATATTCAATCTAATGAATCCTTAAAACATGAAATCTCAACTTGTACTTCATAAACCATAATCTCCAATCTCAGCATATAAGCTGGAAACCACTCAAAAATTATACCAAATGAAAGAGAATTCAAAGGAGATTAATTCTCTATTGCATGTCTTAAACCAAAAACCAATTGAATCAAGCTTAAAATTGAATCAAAATTTCCTTACCTTGGCTAGGGAGGTTTCGGCCTAGAGGAGAAAGATGAGAGAAATTCTAGCTTTTTCTTCAATTAATTTACAAGACAAATGGCATTTATTTAACCTTTATCTAATATAAAAATCTCTTTTAGTAGTAAAATTACCATTTTGCCCCTTAATTATATATAATTAGGTGTTGACACCTATTAATTTCACTTTTCCATAATCATCTTTAACTAAAAAGTATGGGCAAAATGACTATAATGCCATTAATGAATCCATGTATTTGCAAAAATGCCATTTGTATACTATTTCAAAATACTGTCTTCAATAGAATCTAAATCAATTAAAAACGAGTCAAATTCAAAATATCATGTCTGTTAAGCCCTCTCACAACTCCCATAAAAATTTCATATCATTCCGAGCTCATACGATTACCCGAATTCCATTTAAACTTTAACTCTAAATTCCCAATAATAGAAACATCGAATCGAACCAACAATTTTATATTCGATTCACACCCTTATGTGATCTATTTATTTATAGAATAAAAATAATTTAAACTTAACTATTTAACTAAAATAACATTTAATCGCGTAAAATTTAAATTTAATATTTCTAAGTTAAGTTCAAACCTAGATTCAAGCAGCAACTAGGCAGTTTACTTCTAATTCACATAATTAATAGAACTGCCTAAATTAAAAATCATTTGGAAATCAAATAAAATACGATTAAATTATCTCTTTACTAAACATATTCATATTAGAGCATCTCAAAACGTTTATAATTTACATGCCAACTAATAATATCAAAAGTAACATCGAAGATGTCGTACTGATTAGTGATGTTTCGCTTTCAAAACAGATGATATCTATTGCTGGTGCTCCTTACGCTCTTTTACCCAGGCGTGAAACATTCACACGCTAAGTATACACTTAGTGAGGCAACTATTATTTCAACTAAACTTTTCAATAAATAATTCAATAATAACATTGAAAATAATACTTTATATAAATAAGGCAGTTCATACCAAAAACCACTGTTCAATAATTAGTATCACTTTCACTTAATCATTTCATTTGCACCTTTCACTGTCATTTAAATCATAGCCCAATGTAAGATAAATGAGAATGTATTTTATGCGAGTCACTATTAAGTATGCACATGTGTGGCATCAACTAATTTGTTGTGCCAAAATAAAACACTGTATCACTTTTATCACTTTATAACTGTTGTAAACTTATATAGCATCACTATATCACTAGGTCATAGTTGTAGAAACACAGCATCACTGATTCACTTTATAACTGTTGTACACTTATACAATATCACTATATCACTAGGTTATAGCTGTAGAACACAGCATCAATGTATCATTATACTCCCACCTCATTGGGATGCCAATTATATCAAGAAATCTCATAATGCATACAATGGGCTATAAACATTCACTGTCATGTATCATTCACTTATTTAAAATATCAAAAGATATTAACATCTCACAATATTATATAAAAGTGCATTGGGCAAATCATACCCGAAAATCATTCATAGTTCATTTCAAAAATCATTAAAAAGATATCATTTGTGAATCAACACTCGAGATAGACTCATCGCAAGTCTTTCTCTTATCAAAATAAAATAGTAGAGATGCACTCACCTGTTGCCTCACTAGAAAACTTTACCCTTATACACAGCTTCACTTTTGCACTTTTTCTTTGTCTTTAGAATTGCTCGGTTCCCGATTTGGATTACGATCTACAATAACATTTACCAACACATACGATTTAAAGTATATGTTAGTATCATTCTAACTTTAATATACTTTAGGAATAAAAATATTCCTACAAGTTCTTTCATTACTAATCTTATCTCACACATCAATGTTAACCCTTATACTTCCAAATCTTTCAAAATAATCCTTTATCACACAACTTCAATTTCAAACCAACTTTTCACTTTAATCACATATTTCCCCAACTTTACAATTTATTCCTCAACACTTTACGAACTTCCATAATAGTCCAATCAACATTATAAGACTTACAAAATCATCCTTACACCATTTCTAGCCTTAGGAAAATTTTCCATAAATTTTCCCTAATTTCCTCTAAAAGCAGAATACCAAAGGTAACTTTCTCCAAATTTTCCAACTTGATTCAAACAGAAATTCAATCTCCAAACACCATATTCAAGCTTCTAACATCATCTCCAATTTAAATAAAAAATTTGCAAGATTTTCCCTTAATTTTTCAATTTTCCCAAAAATAACCTACAACACAATTCATAGACATTTTCACTATTTCAAGCATGAAACATCACAACCTCATATTCAATCTAATGAATCCTTAAAATATGAAATCTCAACTTGTACTTCATAAAACCCTAATCTCCAATCTCAACATATAAGCTTGGAAACCACTCAAAAATTATACCAAATAAAATAGAATTCAAAGAAGATTAATTCTCTATTTCATGTCTTAAACCAAAAACCAATTGAATCAAGCTTAAAATTGAATCAAAATTTCCTTACCTTGGCTAGGGAGGTTTCGGCCTAAAGAAGAAAGATGAAAGAAATTATAGCTTTTTCTTCAATTAATTTACAAGATAAATGGCATTTATTTAACCTTTATCTAATATAAAAGTCTCTTTTAGTAGTAAAATTACCATTTTGACCCTTAATTATATCCAATTAGGTGTTGACACCTATTAATTTCACTTTTCCAGAATCATCTTTAATTAAAAAGTATGGGCAAAATGATTATAATGCCATTAATGAATACATGTATTTGCAAAAATGCCATTTGTACACTATTTCAAAATACTGTCTTCAATCGAATCTAAATCAATTAAAAATTATTCAAATTCAAAATATCATGTCCATTAAGCCCTCTTACAACTCCCATAAAAATTTCATATTATTCCGAGCTCATACGATTACCCGAATTCCATTTAAACTTTAACTCTAATTTCCTAATAATAGAAACATCGAATCAAACCAACAATTTTATATTCGATTCACACCCTTATGTGATCTATTTATTTATAGAAAAAATAATTATTGGGAAAATTACCATGTTGGTCCTTGAACTTTTCTCAACTTTTCACTTTGGTCACCAAACTTTAACATTTTACATTTTAGTCACTGAACTAAAATCACCAACTTTTAGTTCTTTGCAAATTAGTCACTGACCAAATATTGGGGTATTACAACATATATCAATAGTGGTCCCTTGGATTGAAACAAGATAGTGGATACACGAATTCCTACGCCTCGCCAAATCAATGAATGGTCTAGTCCCTCCGCCTCACCAAATGATCAATAACACAGACATCCCTCTGCCTCACCACAATAAAGGTCGTAGCCCAAGGACCGTAGTCCACCCGTACCAATGAGCTCATCAATTCTATGGCATGCCAATTGTATTCAATGTCCTTTTGAATCCAAGATTCCATAACAATAATAATATCGATGGCAATAACAATGACAATAACCATATCGATGGCAATAATGATGACAATATCAATGTCGATATCAATAGCAATATCAATGTTAATTTCAATATTTCAATAGAAATAACAATATCAATGACAATGTTCACTGACAATGGCAATGTTTCAATGACAATGGCAATAACAATATCCAATGTCTATGACAGCGACAATGACAATATCGCTATAAATGGCTATAGAAATGACAATATCAATGCCCGATGATCAGTGTTTCTATATTCCAATGCTTTAATGTTGTCAATGACAATAGCAATGTTTCTATGAATAATGTTTCAATGCAATAACTTACCGATGCTTACCAACATAGTCTCCAAAGAGATTAGATGCAATATCCTTAGACACAATGTTAGCTATGCAATATTCAATGTCAATGAAATTGGGAAAGGCGCCTAACCTATTCCTAAGACTTCAACTACCCTCACCTAGCTTTCTGAAGTTCTTACGGCTCTCGGATTACAACTCATTTGTTCCTATCCTTTGGTGGAGATGGTAGTTCTTCCTTCTCCAATCCTTGAGCTAGATGGAAAACAAGGAAATTGTTAAAATCAATAAAAGATATTAATTTCAATACCTAAGCTTGAAATAGCTATTAACTATTAAATTTCCATGGATTGAAGCTTAGAAATCATGGGTGTAGCTTTGGGGTTCACGAGCTTTAACTTAAAAATTAACCATCAATCATTAATGGAATCGAAGAGTGGTTTGAGGGCTTAAGCTTACCACAACAAGGGCTTCACAATAGAATCAATGGTTGGAAGAAATCTCAAGCTTTTGAAATTTCATCAATGGAGGTGCTAGCTTACAAAGGTGGGGAGGTGCTAGCTTCGAAATTGTGAAGATGAAAATGGATAAAAGATAGGAGTTTCGGTGGATGCTATAAAGATGGAAGTAAACCTTAAGTGTTAAAAACACTTTACTCACTTAAGGAAGGACCGGTGGAGGTTTCCCTTGGTGAAGGGTAAGCTTATTTTAATAGTTTTTATTATTTCCCCATTTTTCCTAGTTTTAAGGCCATAATAATTACCCAACATCAATTTTTTATCTTTCCCAACAAATTATGCAACTTCACGTGGGAGTAAGCCAAGATAGTAGGTGTCTCAAAATCAAAAATGGGAAAATTATGAGGTTAGACCCTCAATTTTCAAAACTTTACATTTTTGCCCCCAAACTTTCAGTTTTCACAATTTAGTCACCATATAGCTTTCAATAAATTCAATAATTCCTTAATCATTAAATTGACTCAATTAGAGTTCAATGTCAATGTAATTGACCACACGGTCAAAGTCAATGCAATATTTGGACCTTTCTATTGTAGGGTTTCTGATCGCCAAAACCTATTTCTAACTAGACAGGTTTTCGGGGTGTTACATATATGGGTCCATATTTCATTCAGATATGTAAGCCATGCAGTCTCAACTTTAGGACAAGAACTTCAAGTTCTTTTGGTAAGTGGGATCTTAATCATTTCATTTGAGAACAAGCAACACAAGAACTTCGTGTTGTTTTCGTAAGTGGAATTTGATCAATTCCTTTGAGAACAAGTACCACAAGAACTTCAGGTTTTTTTAATAAATGTGCATATAAATCTCAATAATTTTTGCATCATTATTGATCAGGATGGTCTAACAGATCACGCCAACTATATATGTGTATATACATCTCTGAATTTGCAAACTTCTAGTTTACGATAACATGTGATTCAATCTCACTTGTACGCGCGTGGTAAAATTTTGAAATAGAAGTTTCTTTGAAACTTGATAATACATTATCCACCAAAAATTGTTCTTTTGAATAAGAATATATTTAGCACTTTCAGAGCTTTCAATGAAAATTATTATTTTTGTAGCAATATATAGCTCTTCTAGAGCTTTCAACTGACTTTTTGACTACCATAACTTATATTCACATTGGCTTATTTCATATGCCAGTTGATAACATGTGTTATCCATAATTCCCGAAGGATTATTTTGAGGACTCTTATTATTCTCTTAAAATTTCCATTTCTTATGGTGACAATAGTATTACCATTAGCGGTAATTACTATAATATTCACAATTATGCACTTTTCATAATGTGCTTTCTGTCAAGAACTTATTGCTCTTCTAGAGCATCAAAATTTTTAGTACTTTGAGATATAGTACTCCCATTTTTCCCTTGCATTTAAATGGAAAAATATTTCTTTTACTTCTACTAAGCATAAATCGTCACCATAGATTGTATATGATAAGTAATCGTGTTAAACAAAATAAATAAATGACACAATATATATAAATATAAATACAAAACGAAAACAAAGTAAATAAACATAAAGAAAATAAATTAAAAGATTAATAATTCTCTTCAAGGTTATGAGAATAATTAGAAGATGATTTATTCACTTTAGGGTTATAAGAAAATCAACAACGTCCAAATGTGTTGGACTAATGTCATCTTCATCATTTTCACAAACAAAATTTGCTTCTATTTTCTTTCCTTTATCATTCAGTGATTGTTGATGTTTCAATGTACAACAAGTACGAGCCCAATGGTCTGTAACATCGCATTGGTAATAAAAGGATTTCACTTTCTTAGAATGATCTTTATCACTCTTGGCATCCTTATAACCCTACTTCTTGTGGGTATAAACATTCTTAAAATGATTATTATGTCTATGCCAATGGCATCAACCATACCCATAATTAATAATGTGGCCTTTATTCTTCCGTTATATAATATCACATTCACTTCATGGAATAGAGTGGAGTCAGTGGGCTTTCTAAAACCTTTTTCACGATATTGTGTCTACAGGACAACATTGTTTGCGTGAAAAGTGAAGTATGCTTTTCTAACATATCCTCATAAGTGATACTCTAACCACAAAATTTCAATTTAATTTGAAACATTCACTTAGCAGAGTTTTATCCACAAACCATTTAGTGAATTATCATGTTTGCATTCACTTCAGGGAATGAAACATATCCAATAATCGCATGAAATAAACATCATGCTTGTATTCACTTCAAGGAATGACTCCCATAAATTTTTTGGATCAAGACGAATTTTCGTAACTTGAACTTGGGAGAAGTCTATAGTCGATTTTTTTGACGCATAAGAATTATTGCTTTTGAGAAATATAGACTTTATAACAGTTATACTGTTAAATTAATCATGCTTCCATTCACTTGAGAAAACAAAACAAATCTAATCGAATAAACATAACCAGAGAAATATAACTCTTTAGATTTTATCTTCAGTTAATCCATGACTTTTCTAATCAATTTAAACATATTACGTAAAACTTCAAATATTGTTAAAGTTAGATATATAAATGATTAATACTTAACATATATATATAAGAAACTTTACATGAATAAATAAGAAATAAATCATTTTACTTGTATATGCATGTACTAAATATAATACATATTAAAATCATATTAACAAAAATAGAAAAATTGTACTATATTATAAAAGGAAATATAATGAATAGTATATTATTGTTATAAATACTAAATGAGTTAGTGACTAAAATGAAAGATATAAAAAATAGAAGTTATAAATATAAAGAAAAAATACGAAAAATGATGAAATTAAACATAAATTAAATGTGGAAGGACTGAAAAGGTGAATTTTCTAGTTCTTTAAAATTTGTGGATCCTCCCCGGGTCGGGTCACACACACGGGTTACAAAGCCCCTAAACGACTTCATTTTGAGTGCCCTTAAATATTCAATTTTTGACCCAAAAAATCATTTTTCAACTGAGTTTTAAAAAACTCCAAAAAGCTCTCAAATGCTCTCTCCTGCCTAGCCCTTACAACCACCAGATGCCGATCATCTCTCCGTCGCAAGTTGTCACGGACCATCATTCATCGACGACGGGGAACCGCTGCCTCCAACGACTTGAAGGAATGAAAACGACGTGAGGAGGCTCGGATAAGAATCTTAAAGGTAGTTTTCCCTCGATTTTATCTCAAACTTCCCCTATTTTTCTAGATCTAGAAAAAACCGAAATATTTTTTTTTTTTTTACTTTTTTTCTTTTTTGTTTTGCTCTCTTGAAGATCTCTATTTTCCTACTCTAACTTTTTTTATCTATCTTTCGAGTCTCGAATCCTCTTAAAAAGGTCCCCTTTGCTTACTGCAGGTTGGTCGAATTTATAGAGAAGAGTGGGTGTTTGTCGAATGGCCAGGTTGAGGGGTGATAATGCATGTGGGCGATGCAACATGGATAAGGATGGTGTCAGATAGGCGTGGGTGGCAGGGGATAAGTTGGCGGTTTAGGGTTCTTTTTTATTTAGGGTTTTGTTGGGTTCATTTTAGGGTTTGGTTGGTTTGTGGATGGCGGCAGCGTTGATGGTTGCGGCCATGGTCTTGGATGAGCGGCTAGGGCTAGGGTTAGGACATTAGGGTTAACTGAATAGTTTAGGTTGCGGGCTTGGGTCTGATTATTGGGCTTGGGTCTGGTTAACTTGTAAATGGGTATGTAATTATTGGGTCCCGAACGAAAATAGGCTTCTACATCCAATATATATTCTACTCCCTCCGTCTCCACTCAATACGTCCTTTTTGTGTTTTGAAATTGTCTCACTTAAATTGTCTTATTGAAAAAATCAACAACTTTTACAAGGCATATTTCCCTTTATACTCTTTCTTTAGTTTTTCAACAAAACAAAATTAAACTTTTCAAGAATAAAATTGTCGTTTTATTTATTTTAATCATATTTTTTACACAGTTTTTTCTTTCTAAAATTGATTGAAAAGTCAACAAGAGACATATTAAGTGGGATGGGGAGTATGAACAAAGAGACACGAAGAATCTCACCCTTTCTGACTGCAGCCATAAGGTAACATAGACTTGAGACTAACGTGAACAACAATCTCAGCATGGTTAAAGCTATGTCTCCCTCCAAATCAACACTACAACTAATAACAATATTTTTAATTAGTGAACTCATAATGTGTATTGATTCTTGAGAGAATATTATACTATGTAATGGACTATGCACGAGTGGTTTTAAAATTGCTTCCACAGAGAATGGCTAGTTTTATTATGTATAGCCTCTATTATTTGGCGACAAGGGGTCTGCATCTGAACTAATTTATGTAGTTATTATTGTCTTATAATTATCAATTACCATGCACATGAACATGAACATGTGTATGCGATTGATTTGAGCTTATCAATTTTTTTAATAATGTCCAAAATTTCTTGTCATGCAGAAGGCAGGCAAGATCTGCGAGCTATATTTCTATATATCTTGCCAACTTATAGAAAATTGATGGAGTTTAATGATCAATGCATCCACGTGAATGCCATTCAAGTTCTGTATAGTGATTAGTGCATGAATCCCCTCTTGTATCCGTTGCTCCCTTCTCCCCTAACACAACCGAAGAAATATTGTGAACAACAGATCTAAATCTATCATGTGATACTCAAAGTAATCAAATTTTTAAAGCTTAACAGAGTTTCAATATCTTCAACGGGGCAACCCGAATCCGGACAGCTCAGATATCCGTAGAAAAAATCTCATAAATCTTGAATCCTTGTTTAGAAAATGTAATAATGGAGGCTCTATAATTGAACTCGTAAGTTAAGATGGGTAGCATTTTATAAAACTAACTGTAAATCTGTAGTGTTAGTAATAATGTGAATATACAAGTAAAAAAAATGGCTTAAGATGCATCGATAACCATTCTTAAACACTAAGAGGAAAGAATCTGTTGAAAGAGGTCTATATTTTTTCTTTGTTAAGAATTGTATACATGTACATTATACCACTCGTACAATTGGATTTCAACGGTTGAGGATGTTGAGAACAGTCACTCTAGCTTTGATCAACCTCCTGAAGAAGCTTTCAAGACCTTCATCAAGATCTTGGATGCACATCTCTGAGTTTTCCAGCTCTTTTTGCACATTCTCAACATGCTTCATGCTTCCAGATTTAATGAATGAACACAATGTTGCTTCAGCATTTGCAATTTCATTTGTTTTTTGTTCTTCTTCCTCGCAGGTTACTTTTTTCTGGTGCATTAACTTTGAAACTAATGACCATGGACTCGATTTTAGTTCGGCCTCGGACCCTGAAATAAAGGACAGCAAGGATACTAGAACGCTGATAGTTACTGCTTCTACTTGCTTTAAGGTGCTAATCACGGCTCCGGTCTCATCATCTTTGCTAAGTTTATTCTCCGTATGCTTCAAGTTCTTCAAGGCCTTGCAGACTGCCTTTCTCACTGCCTTCCTAGAGGCCAAGTATTTCCGAACCTCATTATCAATCCCCTCGACTCCCCGTCTTCTGCGCAAAACCGATTGAAGTTCTTGTGTGCATTCCTTTAATTGCAACAAGGCATCTTTCGCAGTTCCACATACATCCAGGATAATCAGAGATACATCCAAAAGTTGTTCAACCAATTTCTTTTGCTGCTCTTGAGCTAGAGCTTGTTGAGAGTGGGGCAATTGAAGCAACATATCAACCGAGTCATACAAATCTTGAAGACGGTTTAGTTGATGTCCTATAGATGACGATGTAGAGGCCAACTGAGACGCCCTCAATCAGTTCTGATTTTCATCAATTTGAGAAGTGATGGGGTGTTGCCTTGAAGGCAAGCTGTTTGAGCGAGCATGCAAAGAAGGCTGGACATTCAAAGGAGAGGTAGCCATTTTCTGTGTTTTAAAGAAGAAAGAAGGCCTTCCAATTGTGTTTCAACTCACTCTTGCTATTTGCTGCCTCCCCGTTGTCATCTGCTGAATATATATACCAAAGGTTGAGGGGAGACGAGGAATCTCATCCTCTTTAAAAATCAAATTACAAGTAACGTGGACTTGATTTAAATCCACATGATTATCCCGAAAAAGTTCATATTTGGTCTCCTATCCACAATCAAAACAACTCACACCCTTATCTTAAGTAACACGATACAGATACAATACTAATATACTAAAACACATGATGGTGCTAAGACAGTATACAGACAATGGCCATTCTCTCGTTTCTGTTCTTCCCTTGTATTAATAAACAGTTGCTTTCAACTTGTCTGCAGGTTATGGCGTTATTGTTGAATTTGCTGTGCAATAGGAAGGCAAGATCCGCATGCTTGACTTTGCACTTATTTTCTTCTTGAGACCACAGCCTGATGGTTGAATATTTCTAGCAGTAGGCAGTTGGCATCAGCTCATATATACATGGTCATATAGACAAAAGGATGTTGGGAAAATGCTCAAGTCAAGTATCCCACATAAAAAACGTGCAATTCAATTTGAATGTTTCCAGACGTTTAATTGAAACGTGAAATTCAATTTATTTTTTGGTTTTTTGACCATTTTACCCTTTCAAATGAAGCCTATAAATTGAGCTCTTCTTTGCTCATTTGAGATCACACAGAGCAATCTGCTTCATTCTTTTACAAATAAAAAAGGCTTCATTTGATTGCCAAAATTAAATTTTCATTGAGATCTTTCTTTTTGAAATTTCTGAGCTTTGTTTTCGAGATCTACAGAAGAGCGATACCACCAATTTCCACTTCGAAGTTTGGGTGTACAAACTTTCGAAGAGTCCGTGCTAACCTCGGGGGACGATCCGCTTATAGCAGCAACTACACGGTTGGGGCAAATCTGTTTTTAAGGCAGTGGTTCTTACCACGACACGGTCCAAATTCCTTTTCTGATTATTTTTTATTTAGTTACCAGTCAATGCTAATGCCCTGAATTTGGAGTTATTTACCAACAATTTAGAAACAAATTATTTACTGCAAAATGTCGAACCAATCGAGCAAGTTAGTTCCAGACCTATCCAAGCTCGACGCACTAGACGGGTTTAACTACCGAAGATGGTCTCAGAGAATCATGATATTCTGTGAATAATTGGACCTGGACTAAGTTCTGATGAATCCAGAGCCATCAAAGCCAATCTCTGATGCTACAGACGCAATCATTACCAACGAAGACCTCGCAGCCGTCCAAGTGTCCAACGAAAAATTCTAGAAAGACAACAAGACGGTGCGAGGACACCTACTGAGCCACATGTCAAACAAATTGTTTGATATGTTTCACAAAGAAAAGAGTGCCAAACTAATTTGGGATACTCTCGAAATGAAGTACAGAGCCGAAGATGCTGGAATCAAAAAGTAAGTGGTCAGCGAATGGATAAAATTCCAAATGACGGACGAAAAGCCGATCACGGAGCAAGTACATGACTACAAGAAGCTGGTGTCCAAAATTATTTCTGAAGGAATGAAAATATGTGACGTGTTACAAGCCAACGTCCTGATCGAGAAATTGCCCAAATCCTGGTCTAACTACCGCAATTCTCTCAAACACAAAAAGAGAGATGACGATTATAGAATTGGTGGCCCACATGAAGATAGATGAGGAAAATCGGTTAAAAGATAAGGTTTCCAACTCTAGTTAATATTCTTTAAAAGCTAATCTGGTTGAATCTGGTGGTGCCTCGGGTTCTAAACTCAAACCAAACAAAAGGGCAAACCAGAAAAAGAAAACCAAACCCAAAAAGACTACCAACTTCAAAAAGCCAGGAAAAGACAAGGCCCGGGGCAAAGTGGTCAATTGATATGTATGTGGGCGGCCTGGTCATAAAGCCTACCAGTGTTAACAGCGGTCTGATCGCCAGAACCAGCCACAACTCAACATTGCAGAAAATGCAAATGATGTTATTGCAGCGGTGGTCTCAAAAGTGAATCTGGTGGAGAACAACATTGAGTGGGTCGTGGACACTGGTGCTTCAATACATGTTTGCTCCAAAATGGAGCTTTTTGATGAGTTCGAAGATGTAGACAAAGGAAAGCAAGTTTACATGGGAAACTCTAGCAGCTCAGACGTGTTTGGCAAAGGAAAAGTTTTGCTCAAACTGACCTCAGGTAAAACTTTAACTTTAAGCAATGTCTTGTATGTACCCGCCTTAAAAAGAAATTTGATTAGTGGTGGATTATTGAATAAGGCGGGCGTTAAACTAGTTTTTGAAGCAAATAAACTAATACTTTCCCGAAACAGAGATTATGTAGGGAAAGGTTTTTTACAAAATGGTTTATTTGTAATCAAAACCCAGTTTAATAAGAATAATGAAGCCACTACTTCTGCTTATACTATTGAGACTATTGATATGTGGCATGCTAGATTAAGACATGTGAACTTACAATCACTTAAAAAACTCATAAAAATGAAGTTAATACCTAATCTAGAAGATAATAGCTTTAACAAATATGAAATTTGTGTAGAAGCTAAGCATACTAAACCTACTTTTAAGACAGTCTCTAAATGTAGATCTAAACTTCTAGAACTTATACATATTGATCTAGCAGACTTTAGAAACTGTGAAAGTAAGGGAGGAAAACACTACTACATCACCTTTGTAGATGATTATTCTAGATATACAAAGATTTACCTCCTTAGAACTAAAGACGAAGTTGAGAACTTCTTCCTTATTTGTAAGGCAAAAGTTGAGAATCAGCTTGATAGGAGAATAAAACGGGTTAGATCCGATAGGGGTGGTGAATATGGATCTAATTTCCTTAAAGAGGTGTGTGAGAAGAATGGCATAATACATGAGACCTCTGCTCCTTATTTTCCTCAACATAATGGCATTGCCGAGAGGAAAAACAAAACTTTAAAAGAGATGATGAACTCTTTGTTAATAAGTTCTGGGTTATCTGAGAACATGTGGGGGGAAGCCATTCTCTCGGCCAATCATATATTGAACCGAGTGCCTCATAAGAAATTATATTGTACCCCATACAAATTGTGGAAAGGTTATGCACCAAATTTGCAATACTTGAAAGTGTGAGGGTATCTGGCAAAAGTAAGTTTTCCTAACTTTAAGAAGACCACTATCGATCCTAAAACTGTTGATGCAGTGTTTATAAGGTATGCTACAAATAGTGTCGCATACAGGTTTATGTCTTTAAGTGACTTCTCAATTTGTGAATCTAGGGATGCTGTATTTTTTTAGGACTCTTTTCCTCTTAAAAAAGCTAGATTAAATGTTGAGACACAACGAGAAAGTCATATTCATGCTTCTTCTAGTATTCCTGCCAAGGAGACTCTAGAGTTTGAATTAGAGCCTAGAAGAAGTAAAAGACAAAACTGCCTAAATTAAAAATCATCTGGATATCAAATAAAATACGATTAAGTTATCTCTTTACTAAACAAATTCATATTAGAGCATCTCAAAACATTTATAATTTACATGCCAACTAATAATATCAAAAGTAACATCGAAGATGTCGTACTAATTAGTGATGTTTCGATTTCAAAATAGATGATATCTTCTGCTGGTGCTCCTTACGCTCTTTCACCTACGCATGAAACATTCACACGCTAAGTATACACTTAGTGAGGTAACTATTATTTCAATTAAACTTTTCAATAAATAATTCAATAATAACATTGAAAATAATACTTTATATAAATAAGGCAGTTCATACCAAAAATCATTGTTCAATAATTAGTATCACTTTCACTTAGTCATTTCATTTGCACCTTTCACTGTCATTTAAATCATAGCCCAATGTAAGATAAATGAGAATGTATGGTATGCGACCACTATTGAGTATGCACATGTGCGGCATCAACTAATTTGTTGTGCCAAAATAAAACATTGTATCACTTTATCACTTTATAACTGTTGTAATCTTATACATGATCATTGTATCACTAGGTCATAGCTGTAGAAACATAGCATCACTGTTTCACTTTATAACCGTTGTACACTTATACAACATCACTGTATCACTAGGTCATAGCTGTAGAACACATCATCACTGTATCATTATACTCCCACCTCATTGGCATGCCAATTATATCAAGATATCTCATAATGCATACAATGGGCTTTAAACATTCATTGTCATGTATCATTCACTTATTTAAAATATCAAAAGATATTAACATCTCACAATATTATATAAAAGTGCATTGGGCAATTCATACCCGAAAATCATTCATAGTTTATTTCAAAAGTCATTGAAAAGATATCATTTGTGAATCAACACTCGAGATAGACTCATCGCAAGTCTTTCTCTTAGCAAAATAAAATAGTAGAGATGCACTCACCTGTTGCCTCACTAGAAAACTTTACCCTTATACACAGCTTCACATTTGCACTTTTTCTTTGTCTTTAATATTGCTTGGTTCCCGATTTGGATTACGATCTACAATAACATTTACCAACACATACAATTTAAAGTATATGTTAGTATCATTCTAGCTTTAATATACTTTAGGAATAATAATAATATTCCTACAAATTCTTTCATTACTAATCTTATCTCACACATCAATGTTAACCCTTATACTTCTAAATCTTTCAAAATAATCCTTCATCACACAACTTCAATTTCAAACCAACTTTCCAATTTAATCACATATTTCCCCAACTTTACAATTTAGTCCTCAACACTTTACGAACTTCTATAATAGTCCAATCAACATTCTAAGACTTACAAAATCATCCTTACACCATTTCTAGCCTTAGGAAAAATTTCCATAAAGTTTCCCTAGTTTCCTCTAAAAGCTGAATACCAAATGTCACTTTCTCCAAATTTTCCGACTTGATTCAAACATAAATTCAATCTCCAAACACCATATTCAAGCTTCTAACATAATCTCCAATTTAAATAAAAAAAATTTGTAAGAGTTTCCCTCAATTTTTCAATTTTCCCAAAAATAACCTACAACACAATTCATAGAAATTTTTACTATTTCAAGCATGAAACAACATCACAACCTCATATTCAATCTAATGAATCCTTAAAACATGAAATCTCAACTTGTACTTCATAAACCATAATCTCCAATCTCAACATATAAGCTGGAAACCACTCAAAAATTATACCAAATGAAAGAGAATTCAAAGGAGATTAATTCTCTATTTCATGTCTTAAACCAAAAACCAATTGAATCAAGCTTAAAATTGAATAAAAATTTCCTTACCTTGGCTAGGGAGGTTTCGGCCTAGAGGAGAAAGATGAGAGAAATTCTAGCTTTTTCTTCAATTAATTTACAAGACAAATGGCATTTATTTAACCTTTATCTAATATAAAAATCTCTTTTAGTAGTAAAATTACCATTTTGCCCCTTAATTATATATAATTAGGTGTTGTCACCTATTAATTTCACTTTTCCATAATCATCTTTAATTAAAAAGTATGGGCAAAATAACTATAATGCCATTAATGAATCCATGTATTTGCAAAAATGCCATTTGTATACTATTTCAAAATACTGTCTTCAATAGAATCTAATTCAATTAAAAACGAGTCAAATTCAAAATATCATGTCCGTTAAGCCCTCTTACAACTCCCATAAAAATTTCATATCATTCTGAGCTCATACGATTACCCGAATTCCATTTAAACTTTAACTCTAAATTCCCAATAATAGAAACATCGAATCGAACCAACAATTTTATATTCGATTCACACCCTATGTGATCTATTTATTTATAGAATAAAAATAATTTAAACTTAACTATTTAACTAAAATAACATTTAATCGCGTAAAATTTAAATTTAATATTTCTAAGTTAAGTTCAAACCTAGATTCAAGCAGCAACTAGGCAGTTTACTTCTAATTCACATAATTAATAGAACTGCCTAAATTAAAAATCATCTGGAAATCAAATAAAATACGATTAAATTATCTCTTTACTAAACATATTCATATCAGAGCATCTCAAAACGTTTATAACTTACATGCCAACTAATAATATCAAAAGTAACATCGAAGATGTCGTACTAATTAGTGATGTTTCGCTTTCAAAATAGATGATGTCTATTGCTGGTGCTCCTTACGCTCTTTTACCCAGGCGTGAAACATTCACACGCTAAGTATACACTTAGTGAGGCAACTATTATTTCAATTAAACTTTTCAATAAATAATTCAATAATAACATTGAAAATAATACTTTATATAAATAAGGCAGTTTAGACCAAAAACCACTGTTCAATAATTAGTATCACTTTCACTTAATCATTTCATTTGCACCTTTCACTGTCATTTAAATCATAGCCCAATGTAAGATAAATGAGAATGTATGTTATGCGAGTCACTATTTAGTATGCACATGTGCGGCATCAACTAATTTGTTGTGCCAAAATAAAACACTGTATCACTTTTATCACTTTATAACTGCTGTAAACTTATATAGCATCACTATATCACTAGGTCATAGTTGTAGAAACACAGCATCATTGATTCACTTTATAACTATTGTACACTTATACAATATCACTATATCACTAGGTTATAGCTGTAGAACACAGCATCACTGTATCAATATACTCCCACCTCATTGGCATGGCAATAATATCAAGAAATCTCATAATGCATACAATGGGCTATAAACATTCACTGTCATGTATCATTCACTTATTTAAAATATCAAAAGATATTAACATCTCACAATATTATATAAAAGTGCATTGGGCAATTCATACCCGAAAATCATTCATACTTCATTTCAAAAATCATTAAAAAGATATCATTTGTGAATCAACACTCGAGATAGACTCATCGCAAGTCTCTCTCTTATCAAAATAAAATAGTAGAGATGCACTTACCTGTTGCCTCACTAGAAAACTTTACCCTTATACACAACTTCACTTTTGCACTTTTTCTTTGTCTTTAAGATTGCTCGGTTCCCGATTTGGATTACGATCTACAATAACATTTACCAACACATACGATTTAAAGTATATGTTAGTATCATTCTAACTTTAATATACTTTAGGAATTATAATATTCCTACAAGTTCTTTCATTACTAATCTTATCTCAAACATCAATGTTAACCCTTATACTTCCAAATCTTTCAAAATAATCCTTTATCACACAACTTCAATTTCAAACCAACTTTCCACTTTAATCAGTCCTCAACACTTTACGAACTTCCATAATAGTCCAATCAACATTCTAAGACTTACAAAATCATCCTTACACCATTTCTAGCCTGAGGAAAATTTTCCATAAATTTTCCCCAATTTCCTCTAAAAGCTGAATACCAAAGGTCACTTTCTCCAAATTTTCCAACTTGATTCAAACATAAATTCAATCTCCAAATTGACCGGCTCTTTTCAGTCGTATACACAAGTGCAGGTTGTTGTCAAGTAATAATTCTCGGGAGTCCGAGGTTGGACCACAGGGAAGTTTTGTTTAGAAATAATAAGATTATAAATAAAATAAAACAAAAATCTGCAAAGAGAACAACTGATTAGAAAATAAACAACATAAATAAATAAAAGAAGCTGAGGTTTTGAGAATTCACTCTTGGTATTATATTAAGATTAATTTTTATTCATCTTATTACTCAATTGAAGTCTATATGATGAAATGAAATCCAATCGGAAGGTCCTGCAATGGAAGTCCAAAGTCCATTGTCCAATGTCCGTAATCAAAGTCCAAACTCCAAAGTGCAATAAACAATGTCCAAAAAATGCAAAGGTATAGCATATGGTGTTATATGGATTGGTGGAATCAAAATTAATAAATAAGTCCAAGTGTTCATTATGCCAATTTGTTTTGTCTACAATAAATCAAGTTAATTATAACAAGCATTTACTGTGCCAAATTACTTGTCTATAATGAAGCAAGGTTCTTAATTTACTAACATGAATATTAACCAACTGAATTTAACATCATATACTAATTTAACATGTTTTAGTATGTGTTGAGAATTTTAAGCTAACCTTTAGTATATACCAAGAGCTTCATCCTTTCACCTCAGCAACTTGACTTAGAACGACACCATAACTTTAAAGAAAATACAATTTGGTTTACAAAAACTAAACATAAAGAAGAAAAATATAGAGATGAAATAAAAATGTGAGCATGAAAGAAGAAAAGTAAGAAAAAAATAAAGAAAGAAAGAAAGAAAAATGATCTTGAATATTTAACAACAATGTCACAACCAAGCTTTCAAGATGATTTACAAGGCAAAACTAAAGCCTATTTATAGGAAATTTGGGATGCTAGATGACCAATGATGGTGGCTGGAAATTCATCCACTTGAAAGAAAAAATCTTTCAATTATTTTGATAATATCTTTAAATATTCACAAGTGGTTGTCATATTGTCCCACTTGCATGACTCCGGTTTTCAGTATTTTGTCATCATTTTCAGACATGATTTGGATTTACAACCACTTTGAAAATATAGTAGACTCGATTATCTTCAAAACGATATCTTACGGGACAATTTTCGAGTTCTGGAGCTCAAGTTATGGCCAAAACCGTGCAACATATTGAGTGCAGAATTTTTGTACGAGTTTATTGAGTCTATTTTCTCAATTTCAGCATTTAACTAATTCCTTTCACCTTGGATCAACTTTGGATTCAACTTCATTTGTGTCATAATTGCAATCACCAAATTCAACAAATCTAAGCCTGCAATTAACACAAAAATACAATTTATTAAAAATAACTAAAGACATAACAAAAGTACTAAAACTGCAACACATTTAAAATACAAACCACAAAATATGAAATAACTAAAAACCTACAAATTTCAATAAAACACTTAATAAATAATGCAAATGTTAGTACTATAGATACTAAAATGAGACTATATTAAGGACTCATCACACCCCCATACTTACATTTTTGCTTGTCCTCAAGCAAACAAGTTACCAATGCAAATGTAGATGCAACCTAATATACTTTAGCGTTAACTGGTGTGGAGAACACAAAGTTGTAAATATAGAGTATAATATCACTATTAAGAACTCAAATGTTTGAACATGGTCAAATAGAATGATATTCATGATATAGGTGGTCTCTAGAAAATTTTCACAGTAAAAAAATGTAGTACAATGAAACTTCTGAGCTCATATGTGTGCAAATCACCTGTGTGCAATCTCATCAGCACATTGGAAAAGTAATAAACAATAAGTGAATGGCTATCATGAATTAATTCATTATTCACCTTTATATAATTAGTTCCAATATAATAGAGTTACCAAGTCTTTTTAATTGGCTTATAACTGAGCTTAGGTCAAGGTATGATATTTCAATGAGATTGACAACAATTGGTTTATCTTAAACTCAATTTACTTACGGATCAAAGTGAGCAAGAAGTATTAATTCCCATCTTCCCCTAGTGATCATCCAACTCCATCAGTTTCCAAATTATTCCTTATTTCTCCATTACAAAAGGATAAAACATAAGTTTTCTTTTTCTTTTTCTTTTTTTTTACATGATGCTAGTATTTTTTTATTTTTTAAATAAAGAGAACTTTTTTGTAGAAAAATAGAATTCCATGCTTTAATCCTTTTTGTGTCTTTCTCCTGTTAAATTTATCTACCTACCCCATTAATACTTATGCTCATAAAGATATATCCAGTAAGTACTGAGCATCTAAAGCAAACAAGGGTAAGGTGTAAGCTTTAAGCTCTGTAGGTAAGGATAAACAAAGAAATATTTGGTGAGTCAAGAAAAGGCTATAGGCTCAAAATCATGGGTTCAAGGGAAATATTGTATGGTTGGCTCAAAAGGCTCAATCGATCCAAAGAAATAAAAAACTTAGATCGTCCCCTATCATGCATTTGGAACTCTTATTATTATAAAAAATGAAATAATGAATTTTTTATGATTGGGTTCATCATTCACTTACGATCGGTTACAATTCTATGTACGTCCCATGAGGCAGATGATGTGTAACAAAGAAATCACAAATTCTGGAGTTATCAAGGAAGATTCAAAGTGAAGCATCCAATGTCCTTAATCTTTCTAACTGTGAAACATCAGAGACTCTTTCTATAGACAAGTCATAGCATAATCTTGACACATATTTAATCTTTCAAGTCTTTAATAGTGATGTTTTACTTTATATTCACAAAAATATTTTCAACTCACAAAATTCAACTAAGTACATGCAACACTATATACAAAAAAACACTCAAGCATCGGACCAATCATTTTTTTCTTTTCTTTTTTTTCTCTTTTTTAATATTTAATATTAAATTGTCAAAGTGCGTCTCAAGATTTACTTTACTCAGCCACTTTTTCAACTTAACTTCTCTTAAAAATTTAGACATCCAATAAACATGTATTATAACTACTACTTTATAACAAGGTAAACAAATCATAATCAACAGGGTGTGTCTTAGTATAAATACTTACTCAACCACTTTTTCCCTAGCTATGTCAAAAAGACCAAAGTGCGTTTTACAATTAACCAACAAGATTAACTATAATCTGTCACTTTTTTGACTTAACCTAACGTCAAGTTTTTTTTATTTTTTTTTCTGCAGGATTTTATTATTATATCCCCTACCCCCACTTAATTAGGACATTGTCCTCAATGTCAAAATCAAAAGTAGAAATTAGAGGATTTTACCTGTTATGCTGCTACTGATTGCTAGAACTAACACATAAAAAATAAAACAAAAAATGTTAAATAAGATAATATCACATTGATAAAGAACAATCCACATCTCGCTTGTCTTCGTCTTTTTTCCTTTTCCCACGTGTACTTTCTATTAAATCAGGAAGACACCTGAAATCTTGAAGCTTTTGGAGTAGTTCTTCAATTGTTATAGCTGAGATTAAGATCCTTCTTGCCTCTGAAAACATAAATCCATTTTCCACAGCATTATCAAGAAAAGAAAGTAAACTATCAAAACAACCATTAACATTATGCAAACCAACGAGTTTTTTTATTTCTAGATAGAGATGACCAAGAAGGTACGCAAGCAATTTCTTCCAATGTACCAATACCTCCAAGCAGAGCAATAAATGCATCAGAAGAATAAATCATGATTGCTATTCGTTCTGGTATAGTATTGACTTGTACTTCTCTTCCTATTGTAGGTCCACACATATAAGTTAATGTCTTTGGAACTATTCCCAGAACAGAGCTTCCTTTCACATATGCTGTTGTAGCAACTACTCCCATTAGACCCCTACATCCACCTCCAAAAATGACTTCATATTTTTGTCTGGCCATAACGTCTCCCACTTCCTTAGCTGTTTTTGCGAAAGATTCATCTTTTCCTCGATACGCTCCACAAAAAATATAGAACTTTTGAAGATGTCTGGTTGAAGTGTTTTCCATTTTTTCTCTTTTTTTTATTTTTTCTTTTGAAAATAAAGGAAGAACAATACGAATATATAATAAGTGGTAGATAAGCTATCGGTAGAAAACATCAAACCGAAAAATAAAAATGTCATAAAGTAGACACAAAATTCAAAAGGTAAACAGTAAACGGCCAGCTGTCATTAATGAATCCTGCAGCAAACAATGGTAGATAAGCTGTCGGTAGAAAACGTTAAGCCAAAAAAATAAAAATGTCAAAAAGTAGACATAAAATTCAAAAGGTAAATAGTAAACGGCCGGCTGTCATTAATGAATCCTGCAACAAAGAGTCAAAAAGCCAATAGTAGAAAATAATTACAACTACAATAATGGTTCTTGCAACACACAGTTATTCAAGATCACTCAAATCCAAACAGTAATTAAACATGACGAGGAAGAAGAAGAAGAAGATGAAGAAATTATTGCAAATGAAAGCTTGAGAAATATTTACAGTAGTTGTGACTGTGGCTCACAGCTTCCTCTGGTTTTACGTCTAGAAACTTCTTGAACGCCTTCTATGAGTCGAGGATAGGCTTCCCATCCAGTTTTCTTAAAAATTGGCAAACATGGTCTTTTATCGTCAGATTCCCCAGACGTTGCCATTTATTTTTGAAATATCAACCATAAATCAAGAATTTGTCTCCACACATCTCTACTAGGATGCGTCTCAAGAGAACTTTTGATATCTTCCAAATTCTCCTTACTCAGTCCATCCTTAACAAATCTAATTTTGTCATCTCGATTTATGGAAGGCATCCCAATAGAATGACATCTCCCTGAACAAGTCCATATTACACATTTTTGGCAGTCTGATATGAGACGTTTGGATCTTCTTTTCATTGCATATGTACTTCTTCCATTACCAGGTAAATGTAAAAAGGGAAGATATTCTTCATACCTTACTTTTGCTTCGATCGGCATACAAACACAGTAGGCATGCCTTTGTGCATGAGCATTCTCAATCTTTCAAGCTGACTTTGTAAAGTTTCAGAATCATGTTTGGTGGAATAGAAGAAAGGCGTTTCTACAATTTTAAGAGAACAACATCCATTTTGAAAGCAAAGGAAAATGAAAGAGAAAACGAGAGTGAAATTGAAAGAAAAACTGAGAAATGAATATACAATATCAGTTTTGTGGGTAGTTGATAAACTGAAAGACTTCACGGAGTACTATTATCCACCATTTAACCGGGAATAAAAATACTAATAATAATTTAATATAATAGTAAAATAATAATAATAATATATAATTATATAAAATTACAACAAAATATTTTTAACAAGGATCTAAAAGATAAAGAACTTCACCTTGATTGACTTGATTTTCAATGAAAGGTTTAAGTCTGTGTCCATTGACTTTGAACATGTTTTCAGTTTTAGGGTTTTCAATGTCAATTGCTCCATAAGGATAAACTTGCTTCACAACAAAAGGTCCACTCCATCTTGATCTTAATTTTCCAGGAAACAAGTGAAGTCTAGAATTATAGAGGAGAACATTTTGCCCAACATCAAATGTTTTTCTTGAAATTCTTTTATCGTGAAAGGCTTTGTTTCTTTCTTTATAAATCTTTGAATTTTCATATGCATCATTTCTAAGTTCCTCAAGTTCATTAATTTGTAATTTTCACAATTTTGCAGCACCATCAAGATTAGAGTTAAACATTTTAATAGCCCAATATGCTTTATGCTCCAATTCCACAGGTAAATGACAAGGTTTTCCATAAACTAGTCTATAGGGGGACATGCCCAATGATGTTTTAAAAGTAGCTCGATAAGCCCATAAAGCATCATTAAGTCTTAACGACCAATCTTTACGATTTGGGTTAATTATTTTTTGCAAAATCTGTTTAATTTCCCTATTTGCAAGTTCTACTTGTCCATTTGTCTGAGGGTGATAAGGGGTTGCAACTTTATGTGTAATGGCATATTTATTCATTAAAGATTCAAAACCCTTGCTGCAAAAATGTGTTCCACCATCACTTATAATAGATCGAGGAATTCCAAATCGATTTAAAATATTTCCTTTTAAAAATTTGATCACTGTTCTGTAATCATTATTGCGACATAGAATTGCCTCTATCTATTTTGAAACATAATCAATTGCGACCAAAATATACAAGAAACCAAAAGAGGGTGGAAACGGATCCATAAAATCAATTCCACAATAGTTAAAAATTTCAATCACTAAAATTGGGTTTAATGGCATCATATTTCTTTTTGAAATAGCTCCCAATTTTTGACAACTTTCACAAGACTTGCAAAAATTATGAGCATCTTTGAATAAGGTTGGCCAATAAAATCCACATTGTAAAATTTTTGCTGCATTTTTCTTTGATGAAAAGTGTCCACCACATGCCCCAGAATGACAAAAATTAAGGACACTACTTACCTCATTTTCCGGTATGCATCTTCTAAATATTTGGTCAGGACAATACTTGAACAAGTAAGGATCATCCCAATAAAGTTTCTTTACTTCATTTAAAAACTTTCTCTTATCCTGAAGATCCCATTGAAAAGGAATTTTACCTGTGGCAAGATAATTAGCAATGTTAGCAAACCATGGTGTTACAGAAATACTTAAAAGTTGTTCATCAGGAAAAGTATCATTAATTGGAGTGGATTCAAAAGATGTATCACAAACTAGTCTTGATAAATGATCTGTCACTACATTTTTAACTCCTTTCTTATCACGAATGGTGATGTTGAACTCTTGAAGTAAAAGAATCCATTTGATTAATCTTGGTTTGGCATCCTTTTTGGAAAGAAGATATTTTAAAGCTGCATGATCACTAAAAATAACAATTGATGATCTAGCAAGATAAGATCTAAATTTATACAATGCAAATACTACTGCAAGTAATTCTTTTTCAGTAGTGGAATAATTCATTTGAGCACTATTTAAAGTTTTACTTGCATAATATATGACATATGGTTTCTTATCCTTCATTTGTCCTAAAATAGCACCAACAGCATAATCACTAGCATCACACATGACTTCAAATGGTAAAGTCCAATCATGAGGTCTCATTATAGGAGCAAAAATTAACACGTTTTTAAGTTGTTTAAAAGCATGCTCACAATCTTCATTCCATTCAAATGCACTATCTTTTAATAAGAGATTACATAATGGTTTAGATATTGCACTAAAATTCTTTATGAATCTCCTATAAAATCCTACATGTCCTAAAAATGACCTTACATCCTTTACAGTCTTGGGTGTTGGCAAGTTGGAAATTAAATCAATTTTTGACTTGTCTACTTCAATTCCCTTTCTAGAAACATCATGACCCAAGACAATACCATTAGTAACCATAAAATGACATTTTCCCAATTAAGAACAAGATTTTTTTCTTCGCATCTAACCAATACCTTTTCTAAATTTGACAAGCAATCATCAAAGGAATCACCAAAAACAGAAAAGTCGTCCATAAATACCTCAAGAATACGTTCAACCATATAACTGAAAATGCTTAACATGCATCTTTGAAATATGGCTGGAGCATTGCATAATCCAAAAGACATCATTCTATAAGCAAATGTTCCAAAGGGACATGTGAATGTAGTTTTCTCTTGATCCTCAAGTGCAATTGCAATTTGATTATACCTAGAGTATCCATATAAAAAACAATAATATTCATGCCCTGCAACTCTTTCTAAGATTTGATCCATGAAGGGTAAAGGAAAATGATCTTTCCTAGGTATTGCGTTAAGTTTTCTATAATCAATGCACACACGCCAACCAGAAACAGTCCTAGTTGGAATTAATTCATTATTTTCATTTTTAACCACAGTAACTCCAGATTTCTTAGGTACTACTTGAGTAGGACTTACCCACTTACTATCAGAAATAGGATAAATGATTCCATTATCCAATAGTTTAATGACTTCATTTCTCACTACTTCTTTCATATTAGGATTTAGCCTTCGTTGCATTTGTCTACAAGATTTATCATTTTCTTCTAAATAAATATTATGAGTACAAATCAATGGGCTAATTCCTTTTATGTCAGCTATGGTCCATCCTAATGCATTCTTTTGTAGTTTCAAAATTTCTAACAACTTACCTTATAGGAATGCATCAATTGTTGCAGAGATTATGACTGGAAATGTTTCATTCTTACCCAAAAATGAATATTTTAGGTGAGATGGTAATGGCTTTAGATCCAACTTTGGCGGTTCTTTATTTGATGATACCAAAACAGTTGGTAGTGATGGAAGTTTCTCAAATTTTTGTATCCAATAATGATTATCATTTTCCTGCAAAAGAATTTTCTTAGGGCCACCATCAATTTCAAAATCAGCAAAATAATTTTCTAAAGGATTAGAAAGTTTAGAAATGTTGATTTGTTCATGAACAAGTTCATCGATAAAATCCACTTCATGTACTTCAGAATTCTCTCCAGGTTGCTTACAAACATTGAACACATTTAATTCTAAAGTCATGTTCCTAAAAGAAAAGTTTAAAACACCATTCCTGCAATTGATCAAGTCATTAGAAGTAGCAAGAAATGGGCGACCTAAAATAACATGAATTTGTGCATTTGCATTTGAAACAAGACTTGTGTCCAAAACAATAAAATCAACTGGAAAGTAAAATTTATCAATTTGAACCAACACATCTTCTATCACTCCTCGAGGAATTTTAATAGAACGATTAGCAAGTTGGAGTGTAATAGGTGTTGCTTTAAGCTCACCGAAACCTAACTGTTGATACATTGAAAAAGGTAAAAGATTAACACTAGCACCAAGATCAAGCAAAGCATGCTCTATTCTAGTGTTACCAATAATGCATGAAATTGTCGGGCATCCAGGGTCTTTGTATTTAGGTGGGGTAAGATGCTGAATGATCGAGCTTACAGTATCTATTAAAAATGCTTTCTTTTGACAGTACACATATCTTTCAAAAACTTTGCATATGATGGAACTTGTTTGATTGTATCCAACAAAGGAATATTAATCTTAACTTGTTTGAAAAGTTCTAAGATTTCAGCATTTTTGTTTAAATTCTTTGTTGGTTGTAATCTCTGGGGAAAAGGAGCAGGAATTACACATTTCTCTTTTTCTATGTCAATTTTTTCAAACTTACCATCATTCTCACCTTTACATTTTGAAGGAGATGAAGATTCCTGAATTTTTGATGAAATAGTTTTATCAATATTCTTACCACATCGGAGGGTTGTGATAGATTTAACATCTTCTTGTTGAGTTCCACTAGAACAAGAAGCAAGAGATTGATTAGAAGGATTTGGAAGAGGTTGAGTAGGAAACTTACCTTTTTCTTGAGTGCGCAACGAAGCTGTCAATGTTGAAAGTGTTGTCTTGATTTCATTGATAGCTTGTGATGCTTGAATATTAAAATTTTTCTGTTCTTGCATGAAAACTTGCAATGTCTCATCAAGACTTTTTACCTAGGAATATAAATTAGACGAACCGTATGGAGGCTTTTGGTTTTGGGGTACTGAGGATGGTTATTATTTTGCCAACCAAAGTTTGGATGATTTTTCCATTGAGGATTATAAGTTTTAGAATAGGGAGAAGGAAAAGGCTTTGAGGATGTATTTATGACATTTGCATTCTCATGCAGCATTTCTTTAAAATTCAGACATTTGCATCCCCATAATATCACAAATATCACAACTCTCTTGATTTTTCATAGAATTAACTTCTTTTATTTTCCTAGTTTCTATGGCATCAAGTCTTCTAGACAAAGTAGCAAACTTAGCACTTAAATCATCTTCTTGGTTAAGGTGATATTTTCCTTTATTATGCACAAGATTATGTTTAGCTGATCTTTCTGTAGAATTATCTATGTGCCAAGATTGAGAATTTTCAGCTAAATGATCTAAGTAATCAAAAGCTTCTTCAGGTAGTTTACTCATGAAATCACCATTGCACATTGTTTTAACAAATTGTTTAGTTTCAGGAGTCAAACCATCATAAAAAAACTTATGATACGCCATTCTTCAAAACTATGATGTGGGCAAGAATTTAATAAATCTTTAAAATGTTCCCACACTGAAAAAATGTTTCAATTGGCTTCTGATTGAAAATTTGAATTTGTTTCTTTAAAGCATTAGTTTTATGTGTTGGAAAAAACATTTTTAAAAAATGAGTTTGCATTTCTTGCCAAGTTTCAATTGACCTAGGTTTCAACGTATTAAGCCAAAATTTTGCTTTATCTTTTAAAGAAAAAGGAAATAATTTTAACTTAATAATTTCATTTGAACATTGTTGGTCATTAAAAGTAACACACATCTTCAAAATCTTCAAGGAAAGCATAAGCACTTTCACATTCCATGCGATGAAAAGTAGGAACCAAAGATATCATACCTGGTTTAAATCGAAAGTTGTTTACATTTGGAGGAAATATAAAGCATTAAGGTAGTGAAGTTCGAGGGGGTTGCAAGTAATCACGCATCGAGCGCACTTGCATATTCGCATTTTCATTGAGAACAATTTGATCTTCAGCCATGGTAGGTGAATTTGGTGGTGTGTCAAACTAATTTTCGAAAAGAGTTTCAAAATTATTTTTAACTAAACGACGAGAATTAAAATCACACTGCCAAACCGACATAAAAAACTAATATGCACATAAATAGGAGGTAAAACCGTCCATTAAATATAAATATACATATAAATATAAATATATAAAAACTTGAATTCTAAATCTTACCTTCCCCGGCAAGGGCGCCAAAAACTTGACCGGCTCTTTTCAGTCGTATACCCAAGTGTAGGTTGTTGTCAAGTAATAATTCTCGGGAGTCCGAGGTCGAACCACATGGAAGTTTTGTTTAGAAATTACAAGATTATAAATAAAATAAAACAAAAATCTGCAAAGAGAACAACTGATTAGAAAATAAACAACAATATAAATAAAAGAAGCTGAGGTTTTGAGAATCCACTCTTTGTATTATATTAAGATTAATTTTTATTCATCTTATTACTCAATTGAAGTCCATATGATGAAATGAAATCCAATTGGAAGGTCCTGCAATGAAAGTCCAAAGTCCATTGTCCAATGTCCATAATCAAAGTCCAAAGTCCAAAGTCCAATAAACAATGTCCAAAAAATGCAAAGGTATAGCATATGGAGTTATATGGATCGGTGGAATCAAAATTAATAAATAAGTCCAAGTTTTCATTATGCCAATTTGTTTTGTCTACAATAAATCAAGTTAATTACAACAAGCATTTACTGTGCCAAATTACTTGTCTATAATGAAGCAAGGTTCTTAATTTACTAACATGAATATTAACCAACTGAATTTAACATCATATACTAATTTAACATGTTTTAGTATGTGTTGAGAATTTTAAACTAACCTTTAGTATATACCAAGAGCTTCATCCTTTCACCTCAACAACTTGACTTAGAACGACACCATAACTTTAAAGAAAATACAATTTGGTTTACAAAAACTAAACATAAAGAATAAAAATATAGAGATGAAAGAAAAATATAAGGATGAAAGAAAGAAAAGTAAGAAAAAGAAAGAAAGAAAAAGATCTTGAATATTTAACAAAAATGTTACAACCAAGCTTTCAAGATGATTTACAAGGCAAAACTAAATCCTATTTATAGGAAATTTGGGATGCTAGATGAAAAATGATGGTGGCTAGAAATTCATCCACTTGAAAGAAAAAATCTTTCAATTATTTTGGTAATATCTTTAAATATTCACAAGTGGTTGTCATATAGTCCCACTTGCATGACTCCGGTTTTCAGTATTTTGTCATCATTTCTAGATATGATTTGGATTTCCAACTACTTTGAAAATATAGTAGACTCAATTATCTTCAAAACGGTATCTTACGGGCCAATTTTTGAGTTCTGGAGCTCAAGTTATGGCCAAACCCGCGCAACATATTGAGTGCAGAATTTTTGTACGAGTTTATTGAGTCTATTTTCTCAATTTCAGCATTTGCCCAATTCCTTTCACCTTGGATCAACTTTGGATTCAACTTCATTTGTGTCATAATTTCAATCACCAAATTCAACAAATCTAAGCCTGCAATTAACACAAAAATACAATTTATTAAAACTAACTGAAGACATAACAAAAGTACTAAAACTGCAACATATTTAAAATACAAACCACAAAATATGAAATAACTAAAAACCTACAAATGTCAATAAAACACTTAATAAATAATGCAAATGTTAGTACTATAGATACTAAAATGAGACTATATTAAGGACTCATCAATCTTCACCCGAAAATACTATCAGTTTGGCAGATTTTTCAGAGATGCTTAGCTGGTGTGAAGGTAACCTAGCTCTAATAGAGAATAAAGGTAATAAGGGCACTTCTTTACCTACTGCTCTTGTTTCTAACAAGACTGAACCATCATGGATCGTAGATTCTGGAGCTTCTGATCACATGACTCGTAGCAGGAAGTTGTTTTTTAAATTTGTACCTTCCTCTTCTACAAATTCAATTAAAACTGTTGATGGCTCCTTATCTCCTATCAAAGAGATTGGTTTTATTTTTCTAAATGAAAATTTGGTATTTGAGGATGTGTTGTTTGTGCCAAATCTTGCATGTAATGTGCTATCAGTTAGCAAACTTTCAAAGGATTTCAACTGCTCCCTACAATTTAATGATTCTGGGTTTTTTTTGCAGGCACTGGATTTGAGGAAGATAATTGGTAGTGCTAGCTTGCAAAATGGTCTCTATGTTCTTCATGGCAAGCCACAATCTGTTTTTTCCAATTCCTATTCCTGCTTTAGTTCTCTAGGACAGGATGATTTTGTTATGTTATGGCATTTTAGGTTAGGTCACCCTAATTTTCTTATCTTCAAAAACTATTTCCTGCTTTATTTAAAAATAAAGAACCTAATTCTTTTAAATTCCATATGTGTCCTCTTGCAAAACAGACCAAGTCTTTATAGTTACCATCTACATATAAATCTTCAAAACCCTTTACCCTAATTTATAGTGATGTTTGGGGTCCTAAAGTGAAGAATGTTATTGGTAGTAGGTGGTTTTTGAATTTTATTGATGACCATAGTAGAATAACTTGGACCTATTTACTCAAGGAAAAAATTAAAGTTGCTTCTGTCTTTGAGAGATTTTATAACATGGTTGTTAATCAATTTGACAGCAAAATATAGATGCTTAAATCTGATAATGCGGGAGAATATTTCACAAATTCTTTGGGAGAGTTTTTCCATACCAAAGGGATTGTTCTTATTAGCTCTTGTGTAGATACCCCACAACATAATGAGATTGCTGAAAGAAAAATAGACATTTGTGTGAGTATGTATATGTAATTCAGGATAAGGATAAAACCTTATCTCTTTGCTGTATCTTAGACAGATTATTAGGCAGATTATGAGGCTTAATCTTAGGGATTTATAATTTATTTATTTGTTACCTACTTTAGGGATATTCTACTTGTATATATATCCTATATGTCTGATCTCTGATGAATAAAATAAAGAGTAAACTTACAGTTCTCACTAGATTCTACATGGTATCAGTCTAGGGATTGATTCTCTGATTTAAAAAAATGATGGTTTCTCCTACTGCATCCTCTAGAGCTACTCCATTAGCAAATCCTCATTTTACTGTCGATTTTTCAAAACTCCCTAGAACAACAGTTACTTGCCATCGATTTCTGGGCTATAATTATCTTCCATGGTCCCAATCTGTCAAAATCTTCCTTATTGGTCGAGGAAAACTTGGCTATATCTCATGGGAGAGTAAGAAACCTCCTTGCACAAATCCAGGATGTGAAAAGTGGGTGCGTGAGAATGGTAGGGTGATGTCTTGGCTAATCAATACCATGTCCCCTGAAATTAGTACACATTTTCTCCTTTACGAAAGAACAACAGATATATGGCAAGCTGTTCATGAGACCTATTCTAGCGCAAACAACACCTCTTAACTTTTTAGCATTGAGAGTCGGGTGTCCAATTTGAAGTAATATGGTCTAAGTGTTACTGAGTATTTTTACACTACGTTAAGCTTTTGCCAGCAACTTGACCTATATGCAGAACATGACTGGGAAACTCCTAAAGATGCAACTTTGTACAGAAAGATACAAGCACAACAAAGGGTCTTTCAATTTCTCAATGGTCTCAACACTGACTGAGATGTTGTGAAGGCTTGGATTCTTGGTACAAAGCCTCTTCTTTCCATTAGAAAAGTCTTTGCCGAAGTCATAAGAGAAGAGAGCAGGTCTTTTATGCTTCCTATTGTTCACATATCTGATAGTTCTGCTTTAATTACTTAGTTTTCCTCTTCAACTATGACTAGAAAGGGCAGAGTTATTTGTGATTTTCGCAAATAAGTGGGCCACTCAAAGGAACACTACTGGAAATTAAATGGCAAGCCTGGTGATTAGAGATCTTCACATAAAGCACCCTGAGAATCACAATCCAATTATGTTAGTACAATGAGCAGTGGTGTTTTTTCAGAGCAGCAGCTTGCTACACTCCAAAAGATGTTTGGCAACATGGGAGGCACTAGCAATGCAAATGTGGTTATGTCAGAAGAAGAAGGTACACAGACTGGGTTTTTTCCTACAACCTTTTTAGCTACAAAAGAGCTCTAGCGCGGATAATTGACTTAGGAGCATCTAATCATATGACTGGTAACAAAACATTATTTTCTGCCTTTGAACCCTTCTGCACTAAGCAATCTATTAAAACTACAGAGGGTTTGTATCCCCTACACATAGGTCTAGTTCAGTTGCTCTTAATAAGGATATTTTGCTTAAGGATGCTCTTTTTGTACCCAATCTTACTTGCATCTACTCTTAGTGAGTAAACTCTCTAAGGATTTGCAATGTTGCTCAAAGTTTAATGATAATGGTTGTATTTTGCATGCACTGGATTCAAAGAAGATGATTGGCAATGCTAGATTGCACAATGGGCTCTATATCCTCTATGGCACTCCTAAATCAACACTTCAACTTTTACTAGTGCTGTTTCTCCTTTAGGGCAGCATGATGAAATTATGTTATGGCATTTTAGACAAGGCCACCCTAGTTTTTATTATCTTGCTAAATTGTTTCCTGCTCTATTTATTAATAAAAACCACAATTGTTTAAATAGCATATTTGTCCTCTTGCTAAGCAAACAAAAGCCTCTTATTTCCCATCTACTTATAAATATTCTCAACCCTTTGCTTTAATCCATAGTGATGTTTGGGGTCCCTCTACAGTGAAAAATATTAATGGGTGTCGATGGTTTATTTCTTTCATTGATGATCATAGTAGGATAGCATGGACTTATTTAATGAAAGATAAATATAAAACTATATCTATTTTTGAAAGGTTCTATACTATGGTTGAAACTCAATTTCAGAGTAAAATTCAACTATTCAAATCCGATAACGAGGGAGAGTTCTTTGCTGCTTCTTTGGGTAAATTTTTTTCAGGAAAAAGGCATTGTCCAAATTAGTTCCTGTGTGCATACACCATAACAGAATGGGGTTGCCGAGAGAAAGAGTAGGAATTTACTAGAGGTAACTAGATCCTTGTTATTTTTCTAGAAATATACCAAAATATCTATGGGTGAGGCCTTGTTAACTGCCACTTATCTTATCAATAGAATGCCGAGTAAAGTCCTTAAATTCAGGACACCAAGGGCTATTTTCTTGGAGAGTTATCTTCATTTCAAACCTCTTTCCTCTGTTCTTCCTCTTAAAATTTTTGGATGCACTATTTTGGTAAAGAATTTGGACCCCTCGAAATCAAAATTCGATCTTAGGGCTCTTAAGTGTGTGTTTGTAGGGTATTCTTCACTTAAAAAGGGCTACAAATGTTACTACCCTCCCACTAAAAAATTCTGTCTCGATGGATGTAACCTTTTTTGAGCAGGAACCTTATTTTACCAAGGCTGCAATTCAAGGGAGATTTGGACAGAATTACAACCTCTTCAAAAACATTAGGTATACCCATTCCCATCTTCTTTGATACCTTCAGATGTTTTGCCTACTGCATCCCACCTAAATCAACTACACCAGTACATTCGCCTATTCTTGTTGATGTTCCTTCACCAACATCTTCCCAACTTTCACCTCCTAAAACTATTCCTCAAAACACATACTACAAAAAAAAAACTAAGTGTCTAAACCAGAAAGAAAAAGGCCATTCCTGAGGCCATTTTGCAATCTAATACTTGCCGAGAGTTGGAATTGAGTCCAACTACCTTGGAAGATGATGGAGGTAATGGAATTTTTCCTTCTGTATTTGATATGAAAATTTTACCTATTGCTAAGAGAAAATAGGTTAGACAATGTACTAAGTATCCTATTCAGAAGGATGTTGCCTATGGAAAGTTAATGCCCTCTTTTAAGGCCTTTACAGATTGCATTAATAAGGAGGAGATTCCCACAACAATTGATGATGCCCTAAAAGACTCTAGATGGAAGAAGGCTGTTGAGGAAGAAATTCAAGCACTTGAGAAAAATGGCACTTGGACTGTTACTGATTTACCACATGGTAAAAATCTAGTTGGCAGTAAGTGGGCCTTTGCAATAAAGTATAACTCAGATGGCCGCATAGAAAGGTACAAGGCTAGGCTTGTAGCCAAGGATTTTACACAAACTTATGGTATTGACTATAATGAGACTTTTGCATCTGTAGCAAAACTAAACATTATTCGAGTACTTCTTAGTCTTGCTGTAAACAAAGACTGGAATCTTTACCAACTTGACATGCAAATTAGAAGAGGAGGTCTACATGAAAATGCCACCTGGGTTGAAGTCTGAGTTAGGAAGTCAAAAGGTTTGTAAACTGGAGAAATCTCTCTATAGTTTGAAGCAGTCACCTAGGGCCTGGTTTGATAGATTCACAAAAGTCCTTAGGGAGAATGGATATAAACAATGTCAAGCAGATCATACTTTGTTTGTTAAAGCATCTTTCAATGGGAAGAAAGTTATCCTCATTGTATATGTTGATGACATTGTAGTGACAGAAGATGATGAAGGTGGAATCAGTCAGTTGAAGAACTTATTGGGCAAAGAATTCGAAACAAAAGACCTAGGGAAACTCAGGTATTTTCTAGGCATGGAGGTTGCTAGATCGAGTAGGGGTCTGGTAATAAACTAGAGAAAATATATACTGGATTTACTCTTAGAGGCTGGTATGCTGGGGTGTAAACTTGTTGATACGCATATGGAAGCTGGCTCGAAGCTCAAAGGAGAAGAAATGGGAGCCGAGGTTGATAAAGGTCAATTTCAAAGACTAGTGGGAAAACTCATTTACTTATCTCTGACCAGACTAGATATTTCCTTTAGTCAGCATATGACTAATCCTAGAGAAGGGCATTTAGAAGCTGCAAACTGAATTTTAAAGTACTTGAAATGTACACCTGGACATGGATTATTCTTCAAGAAAACTGAAGATAGAACTGGAAAATTATTCACAGATTCTAGATGGGCCACTGAAGTTACTGATAGAAGGTCGACTAGCGGATAAATATAACACCCTAAAAACTGGGCTTAGGAAGGTTACCACTATCTAAGCTATTGACTAATTAAAGGTTTAGGATCAAAATGAACTAATGAAATAATAGGTGACCATTTTAGAAAAGACTAAAATGTTATAGCCAACAAGTATAGTGCCAAATTAAAAGGACCAAATTGAAACAAGAGTAAAACAATAAAATTGCATGTGTAATTAGACCACTAAGTGATAGTGGAATACATGTGCCAAGGTTAATTCACACATGGCAAGGGGGAGTGTAGTGTTGGCCGGCCATGTTGATGAAAGAAAGAGAAAACAATTGGAAGTCTTCTTCCTTCCTTTATTCCCCATAGCCGAACCTTGAGAGAGCAGTGAGAGAGAGTTTCTTTGTTTGATCAATTTAGCCTAATTGAAGGAGTTAGTTTGAATACTTCGTGTTAGGAAGGTAATAATTTCATCCCTCTTTTCTATTCTAGTGAAAATGGTGCTTGATGATGGATATGAATGTATATAACAAGAAACTTGTTAGAAATGCTAGAATATTAAGTTAGAGTTCAAGTAATTTTAGTGATTTTGGTAACACCATGCTTGATATGCATATTATAGTGATGGTTAGCTTCTAAAATCTTTTAAATTTTAAGTGTTATTGATCAAATTGCTAAGGAAATGTGCATGGTTGCTGGAAATTGAGGATAGGGACTGTTTTTATGATTTTAAAGATGTTTAGGATTAAATTGATGAATTGAGGGCTGTTCGATGCACACACATAAGTGTAGGGACTGTTTTGTTAATTGAAAATGTGTAAACATGTTTGGTTATACATGGTACCCTGTTTTGATCACATTGCTAAGTGAATTCAGACTTGAATAGAGTAATTACTTGCTGGAAAACGAGTTCATATAATTGTTTTAGTTAAAGCTAGGTAAAGGACTGCTCAAATGGTGAAAGAGAGGAATGTTGTTGATCAAATAGATTAAATTGAACTTAGCACTATAATGTCTTGTTATGATCACATAGATAAGTGAACTAAACTGACCTAGACATGTACGAACATGAAAATATGTTGAATTACAATGTTAGAATCTTGTTTAGAGGAATTATGAAGCTAAAAATCTAGCCTAGTGAAATCTGCCCAGAAAACTTCGTTATGGGCAGTAACTTTGAAAAATCACCATAAATTGTATAAATGGAATTTAAGGCTGAAACTTTTATGTACAATGCCTTACCATGTCTAAATTCATTAGGAGAAAACATAACTGAATTCTGGATTGTAGAATGGATTGTAGAGAAGAAACACTAGGGATAGTGCAAACTATCCAGTGTTGTAAATTGCCCTGTCTTTAAGCTAAAAACTGTATTAATTGGAAAAGAAATAATCTGCAAGGCCTATATGGTTAGAAATACAATTAAGTTAGCTTTCCAACGATGTAAACCAATCGAAATTCCGACGTACGAAATGAAAGTTATGCACGTTTAAGTAAGCAGTGCACCTGCTTCCTGGTAGCAGCAGTTTAGATGTTATTGGCCTTGTATATGTGATGTATTAACCTTGTTGCTCTGTTGAATGATTTTGTGATTACATGTCTTGACCTTGTTCTATCTATGTGATTTATTAGAGCAAGGAGAGGACTTTGGAGAAGGATCTAAAGTCGAGCATTCAAGGGACAAGAAAAAGGGGATAGTCTTGCGAGACTAGCTAGCTTGGAGTATTGTGAGTGTAGTTTACAATAGGGTTAGGACTTAGGTCCTAACCAAATATGCATGACTATCTTCTTGTCATTGATATGCCATGTTAATGATCTTAATTTAACTTGAATATAAATAAAAGGGAAGATTGAACTAAACTAAAATTGTGAGTAATAATAGCATGCAGATTGATAAATTAATTTGAAAGAAAAGTAAAAACAAATGTATGATTCCATACCTTGGATATGACTTATTATAATGCTTGCTTGATAGTGCTCTATGGTGTAAATGCTTGATCCTTAAGCCTGATTTCTTGAGCTCGAAGCAAGACAGAAGCATAGCTAAAGTATGGATCATACTTGTTTGTACTCCCCTAGTTGGTGGCACCTAGTTTGTATATAATGACTTGTGCATGCATTTTGGATACTTGAACTTGTATATATATTTTTTGAATGGGCTTATCATGTTATGATCTTGGTTGTTAATGTGAATCAAGTAATGAACTCTAATCCTATGTAATAAAAGTATGTTGCTACGCATATTGATATGTATATATTGAATGTTCAAAGAAATTGATCTAGCCTTGTACCATTCAAATAGCTTGTGAAATAAGATAGTCTTGTGTGAACATTCAAATGTCTTGCATGTGATCTTGTAAGTTTGAATTGTAAATGCCGATTGGTAAGGCTTGGCATTTGGCTTGCTTGGAATCAAGGTATGTGCAATTGATCATGATTAGTATGTTATGTATGATATGTTATATGTATCAATCTAAGGAACTATGAAATGAAAATGGAAGCATGTTTGCTCTTAGGTTATTCGAATGTGATTGTATGATGATGTTAATTGAATTAATTGGTAACCTGTAATGTCTTGTAATCGATATTGCGTACATGTTAAGTTATAAAAGTTTGGTTGCTTGCTAGTTAAGTAACTCATCTAATAGGGATGAGTTAGCCTTGTTCATGCTTGTAATGTACTTGGTAACTCTCCCGAACCAGTTTACTACTAACCCGCGGAAGGGGGTGTGAGCATTTATTGATAATCAGAGCTTTTTAGTTGGTTCTAGGACTAAACTAGGCTCTCTTGCATCATATAGGATACTTGTGCCACCTAGGAGACTTGTATTGTATAGCTTGTGTCTTTGCTTAACTAAACCGAATTCGTAATTGTTCTATTTAATTGTAGAATGTCTGAAACAAGGCTCGCGGGATGATGAAAGTCTCGTATGCTCGTCAAATGAAGAGGATTGTGTGAGGATGGAGCAGAATCCTCCACAACAACAAGCTGAACCTAGAGCGCAAGCTCAACCACAAGCCCAAGCTGCTGCTCAACAGGAAGCTCCTGCTATAAATCCCGTGCAGCAGGAATGTCTCCTGAGTATGAAGGAGATGTTCAATAATCTTGTAACTACTTTGAAACGAGACCATCATATTCCCCCTCCTGCTACTTCTCCAACTAGAGTCCCTATTGACAAACTGGCTCAACACTGGGCTTATACCTTCACCGGTACTGATGAAGCCAATCCCAAACTAGCTGAGTATTGGTTAGAGGCCACTAATCGAATCCTGACCAAACAACTGCCCTGTTCTGATGAACACAAACTCGAATGTGCTATAGCCCTATTGGCAGACGAAGCTCTGAGCTGGTGGGAAACCACTACCCTAACTGCTCATGCTGAAGCTGTAACTTGGAAATTCTTCCTCAAGGAATTCAAGAAGAAATACATCAGTGAACAATACCTGGCCGAGCGTCGGAAGCTTTTCTTGTACCTCAGGCAAGGTGGCCGACCTATCGAATAGTACGTGAGTGACTTTTGCAAGTATTACAAACACAGGTCAGAATACATCAAGACTGATACTAACAAGTGTAGGATGTTTATTGATGGGTTGAATGATAAATTAAGTCCAATATTCACTGCCCTGGGTATCACTGACTTCCAGAATCTGGTGAATCGGGCCATTGCAATCGAGGCAAAGATGAAAGCCTCTGAGAAACACAAAAGTAGAAATTCTTGGAAAGACAAACGATCCAGGAATGATGGCAAGCCTCACTAGCAGTCAAAGAAGTCTAAATATTCTAAGGATCACTCTTCGAATTACACTCATGCTCAGAAAAGCAACTTCATATCGAGACCTCAATCGGTATCCAAGCCTTCAGCCCCGATCATCTCTGTTGATAGTACGTGGAATTTTGGTAAAGCTGCTCAATATCCTACTTGCATGTTTTGTCAGAAACACCACACTGGTTAGTGTAGGACTCAACAGAATCTATGTTACTTATGTGGAGCCTCCGATCACTATATTAGGGATTGTCCTTAGAATCCTAACAAGATTCCAAATTGAAGTAGTAGGCCCAAAGCATATTTATATTGGACCAAAAAGGCATCGGCTAAGTCTCCCCACGACTGAACTTCGTCTCTACTCAAATAGCTATACCATATCACAGTGGGTCATGCTAGACTGTCGTGGAAGTAGTGGAACAGTAATTTTTAATTCTCAATTCAGCCCTCCATCTTTTTTGCAGAACATGGTCAGGTGAATCTTGGGGCATCTTTCTCTGTCGTCATGCGCAAATCTGGGAATCTTTGAAACTCGGAGGAATAACCAAATCAGGGGTCAAACAGAATTTTCTTGCACCAAATGCATCAAACTTCTTCTCTTTTTTTTCTCGAGCCCATCTTCTAACTGCTCGAATCTTGGTTTTTGAGTGTGCTCGATTCTTTTATTCACGATAAAATTCTAATTGGTATTTGGATTACCCCCAAAAAATTGTATGCAATATAATGATAATGTTATGTAAAATATGCCATGACTGTACAATGTGATGCAATGCAATGCATCAATGCAAATGTGGTGTTGATTCTCGAACAGTCCTTAAAAGACTTTCGTTCAATAGAAAAATGTTTGGTTGCAAGAAACTAATAATGAATTACAGGTAACAGTTAGCTTCCTTCTGAAGATCTTGACTTCGGGAAGCAAAGCTCGTGCTCCACGTCTCGACATCATCTTCAATACGATGGGTGACCTCTTCTTCTCCTCTTATGCTACTCCATAGACTTGTGACGTCATGATCTTTATGCTTTGGCTTATAAAAACATTGACAAGTGTAGGCATAATGCAGACAAGAGTTTCTTCTTCGGTTGATCTGGGTGCAAACAAATCGATCTTCGAATAATGCGTCTAAATAGGGCTGGATCCTAATGGTCCAAAGGGGGTCTACTTAAAGTCTTTAAAACTTTTGGGTTTACATTAAAATTCTCAAAGATCATTTGGTTTAAAGATTTCCCCTTTTTTATTATAAAAAAGTTTTAACTTACTTGAAAAATAAATATTTTAGGCTTTTTTTTAAAGTTTTAGGAGGGAAAAAAATTCAAAACACAATAATAATATTTTCAGATTTTTTGAAGGAGTTAAATAAAAATCTTTGAGATTTTTACAAAGGGTTAAATGTGAAGATTTTAAAATTAGTGTTCTGTAGTCCCCACTGGATCCTCTGTGCCACACGTGCCTTACTATCGGACCGTCTTCTTTCTCTATTAGTCTTTGTTTGGCCTAACTTGATACTGTAATATTATCATTTTCGGCAAAGCAGACTTTTTTTCTATTTAAGCCTTTTAAATGAACCGTTCTTGAATCAACACCATGTCATGATATGCAAAATGAATGCAAATAAAGGCGTTGATTCTGCTGGTAATCACCTTTTCGAACGACTTTCGTAGGTATTAAAGGGTCCAGATTCTAGAGCCAGAAAAGAAGACTTCTACAGATATGCCCCTCTACATGTTTTTGGGTCACACTCAAGGAAATGAAAGTCTCGGTTAAAATCGTTGGTACCGGGTTTGCCTTTCGCATCTTGCGTTCAAACAGATCCAATATGGCTACGTCGATGTTTCCAAGAACCCTAAAGAAAATGATCAAACCCTATATCCCTAAAGAGAACATATCCATCTTCATCGCCTCATCCGGGTGTGCGGGTATGATGTCTCAGATACACTCCCATGCACAGGCTAGGTTGTCTCCTCGACTCTGATTCAGGCCGTTGACCCAATCGTCACTCATCATGGCAAAGGCTTTGAACTTCAATGGATAATTCTAGTTCCTTGGCGGCTTCGTATAGATCCAATCTTTTTGAACATTCTTCTTGTTGAGCAAGGCTGTGTACTCTTCTACCGTGGGTATCATGTCATGTCCGTTGAAAGTGAAGCAGCAAAAAGCAAGGTTCCAGAACTGAAAAATGGCTCAACGCAAAGGCTAATTAACCCAGACATACATTAAATATGCTATGTCACCATAAGTATCAGAATATAAGTCTTGTAGTCATCGATCCCATCCTTCCCAAATCTCTTTAAGCTCCCACAGGTCATTTTGTTATAGGCTCTTGTATGTATATCCTGGCATTATGCGCTCACTCGGCAAACTGTTTCCTTGGGCCCACTGGTTAACTTCTGACCAATGTCTGATGGCTGTTCTTGAGATACCTTTTATCCATGATGAAAGATTTCTGATCGGGCAAACACTTGAACCAATACCTTTATGTCATGCAATGCTAATGCAACAAAAGTATGTGTAAAGTAAAATAAAATAAAACAAAAAAAGCAATGAGTTAGTACCAAATAAAATTAATAGATACATAAATAAAAAGCGAAGTAGATAAGGCAACAAGCAGAGCAATCCTATTTATCCCGTCTAAAACACCTAAGTTATCCGCATGACTCTAAAAGGGTGGGCTTTCTATATTCTCAACATGCAGTTTTGGTGCTAAGAGGTACCCGAATTGTCCTTGATGTCCCTTACTAAGAGTAGCAAAGCCCTAGGTCATCACCCATTATAGGCTCCTTTCAAAAGGGTTCAACTTAGGGGGACCCATTCGCTTATACCCATACGAAGGAACGATATCCTCATGGAAGCATAAGGTACTTGAGCCCCGAAGGTACTTGCTAGGCCATACGGAGGAACGATATCCACACGAAAGCACTAGCGTTCTCCCCCATTTAAAAGTATGGGTTTATATGCCAAATTTTAAATGCGTTAAAATAAACGCACAATTATAACCAAATGTTAATTTAATAGTTAATTTAATCCAAAATTTTCGATATTAGTAAACCAATAATTATTTAGAAAGCTCGACTCTCTTTTATTTTTGAAAACTAAAAAAATATCCCCAGCGGAGTCGCCATCTGTAGAGATTTCCCTCTTCTTCGCTAAAAAGGGTTTCGAGGTGTTTAGGGGCATTTTGGGTACTTAAAAATATGTCTTCCGTGGGTTTTGGGAAAACGGTATTTTATTTTAAAAATAGAGTTGCCACCGGCCACTTAGGTAGGCCGGACACCATAAAACCAGAAATTTAAAAACCGTTGGGTTCGGGAGTCGGTTACGGATGGGGAAGGATTAGCACCCCCACACCGCCCAAAATTGGTACTTTAATAATTACAGCTTTATTAATGTTACATTTTCTGGGTTAAAATGACGATTAAATTAAAATTTGTTTATAAGTGCGAGTAAATTTTAAGGGCCCCGTTATTCGAGTGTAAACTGTTAGACCACCATCACTGCGTTTGATACTGGCCACGTTTACGCTCGAATAAAATGGCACCACATTGACAATTAATGTATCCATTATGCAAACTTAGAGCGAATTAAATAAATATAAAAAAAGCATTCACATTGGCATGGTATATGATACTTAAAATATGAATATTATAATATTAAACAAAAATAATTAAAATGCATGAACATAACATATCATGATAAAACAAAACATAAACATACACATGGAAAAAACAAGAAAAACATGCTTCCAACATTAACTTAAATAAATCACAACATGCTTGAACACATAAAAACACAAACAAAACACACACATGATATATACATTTGGAATAGAAATAAAAAGACCCAAAAAATATTAAATTAAAACCTAAACAGGATAAATCTTTATAAGCATAATGACAAAACATTCACAATGACATGGTAGTAAAACATAAAGACATGAATATCATAATATTAAAAATAATATTCATGAGCAAAAACAACGTAACATATCATAATAATAAGACAAAATATAAACATGCAAAAAACATACTTCCAAAATTATTTAACTTCGTAACATACCTAGACATATCAAATGTTATCATACGAAACAAATGCATGACATACATATAAACATTTTCCTAAACTAACACATGACTTAAACGAAATGGACCCAATGGACATATATAACATGCACATATATATACCAAAATTTAACATGTAATTAAAATTACTGCACTACCATGTAACCTAAGATGCAAGATGACTTAAAATACATGCTACAAAAATATACATATACCAAAAAAACATAAATATACATGCTAAAAACAACACATGAAAAATGCATGAGAACAAAAATAAGCATGCTAAAAAAACATGATATCAACATGTAATAATCCAAATGAAATATCTAAATAAAAGGAGGCATACATAAGAACATACTATTAAGTTGGAAATGTAAATGCATTGCACATAAGTAACAAAGACAAGAAAAGGACTGAAATAAAACGGACTCAAAACAGAAAGACAAAAATTAGGTAAATAAAAAATGCGTTTAGGGGCTTGATTGAGAATTGGACGAAACATAAAAGAACTGGCTTGTAAATAGACCAAGGGGCTAGCTCAAACTGAAAAAAATCAAAACACGAAATGACTGGGAAAGTGATTTTGCCATTAAAACTCTGAGTTAATTAAATCTAGGGACGTGAATGCAATATTTTAAAACAACAGAGGACTAAACTTGCTATTTACCCAAGGGGCAAACCCAAAATGTAAAAAACATAAACGCGGAGGTCCTCAGCGCGTGATTAGACCATTACAAAATAGATTTCGGTTTAATTTAGTGACTAAATTAGAAGATTTCAAACAGCCAGAGGGACCAGAATTGCAAATTGACCAAGGGGCGAGACAACTTTGAAAATACTAGAAATGCGAGAGGATTTATGAAGCAATTTGACCAGAAAATTTTTGTTATCTGCCTATTTAATGACTTAACCGTCCCATTTTCCCTCTTTACTCATTTTTTTACCCTAAGAGAGAAAGCTCTCATTTGCTCTCTGTTTCCAGAATCAAACCAACCCAAAAAACAAAACCTCCACCGTAAGTCGTCATGCCTGGCCAGACTCAGGTGAGGCTCAGCTGTAAATGACTGCATCGAGCCCTCATTGTCCAGGGCCTCCGACGGTCTAGAACCCTTACTTCAAAACCGAAACAACCCCTCCCCTTTTATGGCTCACCACCAATGGACTATCGTCGGCAAGACTCAGACCGATTCAGGTAAAAAGAAACCCTTTTTACTCCTCGTTTTTATGCATGCATGGAAGAAAGTAAGGAAAGAAGAAAGGGAAAATTACCCTGGAATTTAAAGAGTTTTTTTGTTATTATCCCTGGAACTGGAAGACTGAAAACTAAACATTTTGTGTTTGAGTCTGATACATAAATTCTCTCTAGATTTTTTGGTTGGTAGAAGTAGTACATAAAATACATGCCTTTCTGAGATCTGATAACTGACAAAGTCTATATTTTTTTGATGTTTTTAGTGATGTTTGATGCGGTGGTTGAGGCCGGCATGGTGGAGGCATGGAGGAGAGATACGTTCGGCCAGAAAAAATCTTGGCCGTTGAATCAAATCTGATCCAACGTCTAAGATTTTCTTGAAGATCGACGGCTCAGATGCAATCTGAAATGGGCGGGCTTGTACAGGATGGTGCCATGTGGCGTCTTGGTATCCGAAGAGTCCTGTGCGTGGACGTCACGCGCGTGTGGGAGATGTACAGCCCGCACGTGTTCTCACGCGGCCAGCTGGAATGGCGCTCTCCTTTGATCATGGCTGTTGGATCTAAATCAGATCCAACGACTCTTGGTTGACTGCGGACAACAAAAGATTAAGGTTAGATTTTTAGGGTTTAGTTAAGTCTAGGTTTGGGTTTGGCCGGTTGGGCCCTATAACATTTATTTTTGGGTTTTGTATATGTAATGGACTTGAATTGTCGGATTTTTGGGTTTAAATTAATTTTTTTGGATTTTATTTAATGCAGCCCAACATTAATAGTAATAATAATAATAATAATAATAATAATAATACGCACACACATACAAACATACATGCAAGCTACATACATATCACATACACACACATTCAAATACTTATATGTAGCACATACATAATTAATACGAATACACATATTAATTAATATATACATGCAAACAATGTAAAGTATACGTGACCACACATATGAAACACATACCATAATAATTAATAATGTGTACATAACATAACATAACATATATACCATACATGCATCTACAAACATCACTCACATAGTTTACGTACACATAAATCAAACGTATAAGCACACATAATAATATCATATATATATACGATAATAATATTTATTAATTATTAATCTAATAGATTAACACGATATTTAAAAACCAGATAAAAATGAGTGATTACAGTTTGTAGCGATTTCCCTCTTATTCGATAAAAAATATGTTTCGAGGTGTTTAGGGGCATTTCTGGTATTTAAAATATGTCTTTCGTGGGGTTTTGGGAAAATTGTATTTTATTTTAAAAATGGAGTTGCCACCTACCACTTAGGTAGGCCGGACACCATAAAACCAGAGATTTGAAAACCGTTGGGTTCGGGAGTCGGTTACGGATGGGGAAGGATTAACACCCCCACACCGCCCAAAATTGGTACTTTAATAATTACCGTTTTATTAATGTTAGATTTACTGGATTAAAATGACTATTAAATTAAAAATTGTTTATAAGTGCGAGTAAATTTTAAGGGCCCCATTATTCGAGAGTAAACTGATAGACCACCATCACTGCGTTTGATACTGGCTACGTTTACGCTCGAATAAAAGGGCACTGCATTGACAATTAATGCATCTGTTATGCAAACTTAGAGTGAATTAAATAAATATAAAAAGTTCACTTTGACATGGTATAGGATACTTAAAACATGAATATTATAATATTAAACAAAAATAATTAAAATGCATGAACATAACATATCATGATAAAAAAAAACAAAACATAAACAAACACATGGAGAAAAAGAAGAAGAAAAACATGCTTCCAACATTAACTTAAATAAATCACAACATGCTTGAACACATAAAAAACACAAACAAAACACACACATGATATATACATTTGGCATAGAAACAAAAAAAACCCAAAAATATTAAATTAAAACCTAAACATGATAAATCTTTATAAGCATAATGACAAAACATTCACAATGACATGGTACTAAAACATAAAGACATGAATATCATAATATTAAAAATAAAATGCATGAGCAAAAACAACGTAACATATCATAATAATAAGACAAAATATAAACATGCAAAAAACATACTTCCAAAATTATTTAACTCGGTAACATACCTAAACATATCAAATGTTATCATACGAAACAAATGCATGACATGCATATAAACATTTTCCTAAACTAACACATGACTTAAACGAAATGGACCCAAGGGACATATATAACATACACATATATATACCAAAATTTTAACATGTAATTAAAATTACTACACTACCATGTAACTTAAGATGCAAGATGACTTAAAATACATGCTACAAAAATATACATATACCAAAAAAAACATAAATATACATGCTAAAAACAACACATGAAAAATGCTTGAGAACAAAAATAAGCATGCTAAAAAAACATGATATCAACATGTAATAATCCAAATGAAATATCTAAATAAAAGGAGGCATACATAAGAACATTCTATTAAGCTGGAAATGTAAATGAATTACACATAAGCAATAAAGACAAGAAAAGGACTGAAATAAATCGGACTCAAAACAAAAAGACAGAAATTAGATAAATAAAAAATGCATTTAGGGGCTTGATGAGAATCGGACGAAACATAAAAGGATTGGGCTTGTAAATAGACTAAGGGGCTAGCTCAAACTGAAAAAAATCAAAACACGGAATGACTGGGGAAGCGATTTTGTGATTAAAACTCTGAGTTAATTAAATTTAGGGACGGGATTGTAAATATTTTAAAACAACGGAGGACTAAACTTGATATTTACCCAAGGGGTAGACCCGAAATATAAAAAATAGAAACGCGGAGGTCCTCAGCGCTTGATTAGACCATTAATAAATAGATTTCGGTTTAATTTAGTGACTAAATTAGAAGATTTCAAAAAGCCAGAGGGACCAGAATTGCAAATTGACCAAGGGGCGAGACAACTTTGAAAATACTAGAAATGCGGGAGGATTTATGAAGCAATTTGACTAGAAAATTTTTGTTATCTGCATATTTAATGACTTAACCGGCCCCATTTTCCCTCTTTACTCATTTTTTACCCTAAGAGAGAAAGCTCTCATTTGCTCTCTGTTTCCAGAATCAAACCATCCCAAAAAACAAAACCTCCACCGTAAGCCGTCGTGCCCAGCCAGACTCAAGCGAGGCTCGGCTGTAAATGGCCGCCTCGAGCCCTCTTTGTCTAGGGCCTCCGACAATATAGAACCCTCAAAAACCCTTACATCAAAACTGAAACAACCCCTCCCCTTTGACGGCTCACCACGAATGGATTATGGCCAGCAAGACTTAGACCGATTCAGGTAAAAAGAAACCCTTTTTACTCCTCATTTTTATGCTTGCATGGAAGAAAGTAAGGAAAGAAGAAAGGGAAAATTACCCTGGAATTTCAAGAGTTTTTTTGTTATTATCCCTGAAACTGAAAGACTGAAAACTGAACATTTTGTGTTTGAATCTGATATATATATTCTCTCTAGATTTTTTTGGTTGGTAGAAGTAGTACATAAAATACATGCCTTTATGAGATCTGATAACTGACGAAGTCTATATTATTTTGATGTTTGATGTGCTGGTTGAGGCCGACATGGTGGAGGCATAGAGGAGAGATACGTTCGGCCAGAAGAAATCTTGTCCATTGGATCAGATCTTATCCAACGGTTGAGATTTTCTTGAAGATCGACAGCTTAGATGCAATTTGAAATGGGTGGGCTTGCACATGATGGTGCCACGTGGCGTCTTGGTATCCGAAGAGTCCTGTGCGTGGATGACAAGCGCGCGTGGGAAATGCACGTTGACTGTGCATAACAAAAGATTAAGGTTAGATTTTTAGGGTTAAGCTAAGTCTAGGTTTGGGTTTGACCGGTTGGGCCCTATAACATTTAATTTTGGGTTTTGTAAATATAATGGACTTGGACTGTCGAATTTTTGTGTTTAAATTATTTTTTTGGATTTTATTTCAGACAACCCAACACTAATAATAATAATAATAATAATAATTATAATAATAATAGTAACAATAATAATAATAATAATAATAATATGCACACACATGCAAACATACATACAAACTACGTATATATCACATGCACACACATTCAAATACTTATATGTAGCACATACATAATTAATACGAATACACACATTAATTAATATATACATGTAAACAATGTAAAGCATACGTGACCACACATATGAAACACATACCATGATAATTACTAATGCGTACATAACATAACATATATACCATACATGCATCTACACACATCACCCACATAGTTTACGTACACATTAATCACACGTATAAGCACACATAATAATATAATATGTATATAAGATAATAATATTTATTAATTATTAAACTAATAGATTAACACGGTATTTAAAAACTAGATAAAAATGAGTGATTACAGTTGCCTCTCTTTGCTTGTTCCTGTGCCTCTCATATATTGCCAATTATAGTGACCCCAGATAGTCAACCACTATCCTTGATTAGCCGACCGCTAATCATTGGTTAACCGACCATTAACCTTACATATCGGATACACAGATCTCCCATGATGACCGACCATCATCAAACCCATACCATGCCGACCGCATGATATGACAACCTTGTCGACCGTAAGATTTAACATCAACAAGGGAAACCGACCGCTCAACCCAAGTGATAACATCATAGTCCAAGTAGCTGATCGCTATGCCTCAATAACCTCTAACCACGATCAATTTTAAACATATTATCGTGCACTTTATCATATGGCATGGCAACTATATGTGAATGTTTTCTCATCATGTCACATAGCCAATATATCATTTACAAAACCATTTACTCACTATTTTACAATGCATTATACAAATCACCACATATACGAACCACATTGCCAACGCAATACCACATTCTCGACCGGAACGAAGACCAATGCTCACTAGCATTTCATATACTAACCACTACATATGTATTCAAAATCATGCATTTACAGTAAGTAAAACAAACCATGTTTACGACCAAAACCTGAGTTACACATGCTCATATCTGAACCGATATTGAAGAGCAAAAGAGGGAAACTTACTTCCTAGATTAGGTAAGTATTTCAAGCTTAACCTAAACTCCGAAAAACACTTTCAAACCTTTGAAAGACTTTTAAAATTGTTTCCACTCACCAATTACACCTCGCCTTGCTCGCCAATGCAAATCAAGCTCCCGGCAAGCAACGATCCACCTCAAGATACTTTTCTTTGATTATCCCCTATTTTGGCCACACAAAACTAGAGGAAACATGCATCAAAATGCATCCAAACCACTGCCTCAAAGCAATTACCCGCAACTCACAAGTTGCCCACTCAAAAACCATATGAAACTTATTGTAATCTTAACCCATCCACAATATAACGATTCGATACATAAAACCTCAACAATTAACATCTAAAAACACTTTAACAACATCCTTTTACTTCTAGTAATTATTAAACTCCATTGACATCACAAAAACACTTAACTAGCAACCTTTAACATTAGAGATTCAATAGTTTCGGGATTACAATGTTAAAACCAAGCTATTAACATTATTAAACATCAAAATCATGATCTAATCTGATCAAGAACCCAGCAAAATAGATCTAATTCGAAAATCTATCAATTATACCATTAAACCATAATTAAATAAATTTTCCATAGTTAAACTATCAAAATAGATTAGAAAACAATTGTAAAGGATCAATAACTTGGGAATTTCAGTAAAGAACCTTTCATTAGAAGAGAATAACAAAAATTACCTCTAATGGATGCTTTCTCCCTTAATTGGATGTATTTACATGAGAAAACAAAGTTAAAACAATAAGGTTTTGTCTGAAAATCATTGAGAATCCATTTGAAATCAAAAGATTTAAGAAAAGAAAGATTTACCTGAAAATCTAGAATAAGAGAATAGTGTTTGGCTGGAGATATTTTGAGAGAAAGTTAGTTACGTAACTTTTGTTTTAAATAATTAATTATCAAATTAATTCTCCCCAACCTATTTATATTTTCCAAAACACTTTAAAAATAGCCAATTAAGGGATAAAGTTTGAGATTAGACTTTGGGCAATTAGCTCCTTAAATATTCAAAGTTTTGAACCTTTTGCAAAACAGTCCTAAAAATAGTTTTAAAAGTTTACATTTTGGTCACTTGTCCAAAATGTCTGATTTCCAAAGCTCATTTTCCAAAGTTGATTCCACCCCAATCATTAACATATTAAATAATGATTTTAGAACATTTTTCCATATTTTATCACCTTCAAAATATTTAATCTGATTTAATCCCGAAATTGACTTGAATCTCTAATATAGTCCATCGGACCCACCCTTAAAACGAACCCCAAAATATCTAGACCCAAAACCAAGGCGTTACAATTACAACTCAATCGGGCATTGAATTGACATCCAATTACACAAAATAACCTTTAGGAACCAAATTGTAATTACAGATAATTATAGAAACTTCTTTGCAATTAAAGTTACCAATCCTTAATTAGTCAGGTTTTATGCATACAAGTTAAATTTCAACTTAAAATAATCATCCAAATTTATTTAATTGCATGATCAAGAAATAGAGACTAAACTGCAAATAATCAAATTTCAGAAAGTATTTTAACAGAATTAACTAAATACGTATCGGTACACCAACACACCATATTGATACGGTATAAATTTTCAAATGTGTACCGATACTGTCCTTAAGCGTACCAATACGGGTGTGCAATATTCGAAATAGGGAATTCTAGTAGTCAAAAGGCGTACCAGTATGGTTGCCCGTGTACCGACACCAAGCCAAAATTTTAGCATCGCGTACCGATATGGACACCATCAACGTATATTCGAATTATGAATACACATCAAAGATGTTACTAACTGATTTACACTGATTTTCAGACTTGTAAATTTTTTTATAGCCAAACTAATTTTATTAAATAACCCTTTCTTGGTTTTCACTAAATTACAAATTTGTCTAAAGCCACCTAGTTTTTACCCTGAATTGGTTTATAAAATAATTTAAGTAGTTACTAAAATGAAAGTATAATTCAGGGTGAAAACTATGTGTGCTGCCTAGACCCTTTCTTGATTTTAGAATCGCTACGCGATAAATGACCAACTAAGTTTAAAATCGTTTGAAGCACCTATTCTAATATTCTTAATTCCTTAAATTAAGTCATGTTTCTAGATCATACATCCACATTAACTTATAAGTAGCGTATGAAAATTTAGACATACAAAATAGCTACTTATTTAAATTCTATACATGCCCCACTAGACTAGGATGTGGTGATACTTACTGATAATGCAGGTTAACTTGATCCAACGATGTACAGCATGTAATATCCCAAATTTTGGTTAGCGACCAAAATGTAAATTTTTTAGAGTTTAGGGGTTAAAGTATAAACTTTGGAAAAGTTTAGGGACTAAAGTGTAAATTTCCTCAACAAGTGATTTTATTCAGTATAAGGGTGATTCTGATCGAAATAAGAACCTTGATATCAGTTTTGAGAATTTAGATACAGTAGAAGGTATCGAATTTGGATTGAATAAAATTGTTAAGCGTGCTCAGGTCAGAGAAATATTAGGATGAGTGACCTTTGGGAATGTCCCTTAAAAATGTTTTCGATCGACATTTTGGACTCAGAAAAAGTAGAAAAAATATTCCTATGGATTTAAAATAAAGGATTTCTACGAGAAACCTTATGCTATGAAGATTTTCAATAATTATCGGAATAATAGACTGAGTTAAGAAAATTCAGTCTAAGCTTTTATGAAAGGAAATTTTTAAGGTTTAAAAGTATCATGTGATAGATAGTGAGATGAATTGGGTACTTTCAAAGTTTGGTAAAAATCTAAGGAAAATTGAAATGGGAATTGAAATTTAGTGACCGAAATGAAAATTTTGAAAGTTTTGTGGCCAAAGTATAAACTTTGGAAAAGTTTAGGGTCCAAAGTGTAATTTTCAAAAGTTATGTATTTTAACCTCGTAAATGAATAGTTCACCCCCAAGAGTGACCTTTCTGTGTTACTTGAATTTTTCGTATGGGGCTTGTATTTTTGGCTATAAAGCGATAAAGTTTGGAAGAATATTCGGATATTCGGATCAAATCGAATATCCAGGATATTTTGAAGGATGATAAGCCAAGGTTGATTATGTCATTTTACATGTTTAAGATATTTTCTTTGTGTTGGAAGAATTTGAACCCTCGGATTTAAGTTAATTTTTCATGCTAAATATAAGTCGTTGGATGAAAAGGGGCAAGATCGTAATTTTGGAAAATTAGAAGGGCAAAGTTGGTAAACTACTAACTCAAGATTAAATCTATGTCATTGGATGAAAGATGATGATATGAGGAGCATTATGGAAATATGGAATTTTCGAAATAGATCCGATAGCTCGATAAAGGTAAAATCGTAGTAGAAGTATTTTGTGAATATCGTGAAATCGGATTGAATTGAAATTTCAGAGGCTGTTCCATAAGCCATGGAAAATCATAAAATGATATTTATGGAATAGTGGTCGGTTGAGAAAGAACTAGTTTAGTTAGATTCTAATGGAATGGCAATTTTGAAACAATCTAGTAAATAAAGAATAGTTGGAGGGCAAATTGGTCATTTCGCAAGGATGGAAATTTTAAAATATTTTTGAAATGTTGAGGAAATTTTTTGAATATGAAATATACATGGATTTAATCTTGGCCCTTGATTTTAGATAAGATTAAATTAGCCATTGGATTTGAAGGCTAAATTGATAATTTCACTATTTAAATGAATTTAAAATTCATTTAATAGTTGCAAATAGTTAAAAGATGAACAAATTTAATCTTTTCCAGCCTTGAAACGTGAAGAGAGAGGGGAAAGAGGGAGAAAGTTTCCAAGCTTGATTCAAGCCCTAAAACTCGATTTTTAGGTAATCTTTTGAACTACAAAGTTGTTCTACTCTTCAAGCTCTATCTTTTGATATCAATAATTCATGGAATCCATGCTTGATTGATGAGAATTTACATGAAAAAGAAATGAGGGTTTATGGATCAACTTGGGGTTTTTGAGATTTTATGATTCCATGATTGAAATCAAGTTGAAATCAAGCTAGTATGATGTTAAAATCATGATATTGAGTTGGGATTTAAGTTCTACATGTTTTTATTATTATGAAGATGATTAGGGTTTATGGATTCAAGTTTAATTTAGGGTTTGTGATGTTGGATTAATGATCTAGTAAGCTTGATTTGTTGATTGGAAGTAAAACCCTAAGTTAAAAATATAAGGACAATTTGGCAAGCTTCAAAGTTAAGGGACCAAATCTGAAAATTTTGAAATTAGGGTGTATTTATGTAATTAAGAATGTTGGAGATGTGAAATTGATGTTAGAATGCTAAACCGATGTTAAATTGAATTAGTGACCATTTTGATAATTTGTCAAAGTTAAGTGACCATTTTGGCAAGGTAGTTTTGGATGAGGATTAAATCTAAATTTTAGTTGAAATAATAGAATTAAGGCAACAATGTTGAATTGAGGACTAATTTGCAAAGTTAAGAAGCTTAAATCTTTATCTTTGCATTTTAGTGACTATTTCGGTAAAGGAGAAAAATTAAAGGGAATTATTATAGAATAGTTACTTGATGAAGATGATGATAAGTTGGTGGTTTAAAGCAAGTAATTGGACTAAATTGAAAAGTAGAAAAGTAAGGAGAAGTTAGTATAAAGTTTGGAGCTATTTATGGAAGTAGTGTAGAAAACTGGATTATGGCAGTAAGTTTGAAAATTCACCATAAATTCTACAAAAATGGTTAGATGGTGAATTTTATACCGATGTAAGGATTTTTTCGTCTAGTTTCGTTTCCAACAAATGGAAATTGATTTCGAGTTCCGAGTCAAAAGATATGAATTTTTAAGTGATGAAAGGTCAGAAAATAGAACACCAGTCTGTTCCGAATTCCAGCATTGTAATTGATTTTGAAAATTCGCCATAAATCGTACAAGTTGAATTTGGGCTATTAGTTTATATGGTTGAAAATCTTATTAAATCTAGTTTCTTTCAGAACAAACGAAATCAAATTCCAAGTTTTAGATAACTTTATAGAAATAAATCTTTGAAGGTAGTGCAAGCTGCCAGAAAATGGAAATTGCGACATTTTGTATCTAATGTTAGTAGCAAGCTTGGAGGAATTATTTGAAGTTCAAAATGGTCATTAAGGACCAAAAATGAGTTTTGGACAGTATAAGAAAGGGATGAAATTTGTATATTCGAATGATTAGATTTGATAGCATTTTTGAGGAATTGTTAGATTTGAATCTAACAAATGTTGTTTACATTCATGTGATTAATGAAGTTTGGATCCGAATCAAAAGATGGTTCGAGGTATTATGAAAGAAATGATCGAATAGAGCTTAGAGAGGCAAGCTAATAGATGACCTAGGTGAGTGTATTCTTACTTATTTTATTATGATATGAGAAAGACTTACGATAAGTCAATATCGAGTGTTAAAATAAATAAATATTTTTGAATCATAAATGATATATTTCAATGATTTTTTAAATGAATTATGAATGAATTTTGGGTATGAACTGCCCAATACACTTTTATATGATATTGTGATATGTTAATAACTATTGAAATTTTAAATAAGTAAAGAATACATGATAGTGATTGTTAAAAGCCCATTGTAAGCATTTTGAGATTCATAGTATAATGGGCATGCCAATGAGGTCGAGTATAATGATATAGTGATACAGTGACGATGTGTGTTCTACAACTATGACCTAGTGATACAGTGATGTTTTATAAGTGTACAACAGTTATAGAGTGAAACAGTGACACTGTGTTCTGCAGCCATGACCTAGTGATACAGTGATACTGTTAAATTACAGCAGTGATACAGTGATTTATTATGGCACAACATATTAGTTGATGCCGCACATGTGCATCGTCAATAGTGACTCGCATACCATGTATCCTCAATTGCCTTACATTGGGCTATGATTCAAGTGACAGTGAAAAGTGCAAATGAAGTGATTTAAGTGTAAATGAACTATGCATCGAACAGTGGTTTTGTAACACCCTCTTCCCCTATCCGTACACCGGATATGAGTCGGAAATGCTCTCACTTCTTTATTCAAAGATTAGGGTAATTTAAAATTTTTAGAAAGTTTCCCGATGGTCACCCATCCTAAAATTTCTCTAGCCCAAGCATGCTTAACTTTACTTAAAATCAACATAAATTATTTATTCAAGTTCTAATCATGAATCAATTATCTTAAAACCCATAACAACTTTAAAGGCCAATCTCAACTCGAATAAGTTTAGCAAGAATACATCGCACTATAAAAATCAACCTCAATTAGGATGTCATTACTGCGATTACCTGTTGAGCTTCCCAATATTGATGCAATGATTTTCTCCCTCTCATCTTGATTTACCTACATTTGTACAATCAAACACATGCTAAGTACGAACTTAGTGAGGCAATAAAGGAAATTAATAACAATAATTTAAACTTTATTCAAGTTCATGGCTAAGTTTATATAGCATGATATATGTCAATGTCATAAGATTTTCATGTATGCCCGGTTATCATAATATGCCTTATATGCATCATGATCACTATATAAATATTACCATCATACCAATCATGTATCAACATAATATAAACCGGATATAAATTTCTTATCGATATACTTGCCATTTTCCCTGAGTGTTCATATAAATATGTCTCGAGAGTTCATATACTCTCTAACCTTTTTACCATTTATTATCCCTTTATTTATAGCCCGATTATCAATGATTTCCCGGTTTCCCAATTTCATAGCCCAAATATAACCTTGAGGAGCCTAGGTACGTGAGTCAAATATGCACCGAAGTGCTAACCCGCACGTTTATAAGGTCGTGCTAACCATTATCCCGCACGCTTATAAGGTCGTGCTAACCATTATCCTGCACGTTTATAAGGCAGTGCTAACCATTATCCTGCACGTTTATAAGGCCGTGCTTACCATACACTAAGTGTACTTTTAACACTATAGTGTTATCACGAATTCCCGATTATGCAGCGTGCTGCTGGACTCTATGGCATGCCAACTATACCATGTCCCTCAATGACTCATTTGGGCAAAATTCCCGAATTTATTTCATCCATGGAAATGTATATCAATATAATTTAATATTGGGCAGTTCATACCCGAAATAACATTCATAGCATACCATCATCAATAACTAGTGATCAATGAATTTGTTTTCAACCCTTGACATATTTAAAATATGTCAAATATATGATCAATGACATAAATATCATGCCAACATATAAATCATGTAGATATATCGTAAGTCTTACCAATGATGTATAAAACAACCATGTATCATGTTATGTATGCATTGCACTCACCTGTGCCATTTATTAGCACGCCTCACTAAATTCTACTCGATCCTTTCCTTTATAGAACCTCAAACTTTCTTTGATTCGGCCTTGATTTCATTATTCACATGGATAAGATAAAATATTTGTTAGATTCAAATCTAACAATACCTCAACCATTCGTTCTAATATAATCATTTGAGTATAAAATTTTCAATTATTTTTCCTTTCTTCCTTGTATTTTTCACAAACTCATTATGGTCCCTAGTGACCAATTTGAACTTCTAATAATTCTTCTGAGTTTGCTACCTCACATTTAAATACCAAATGTTTCAAATTCTATTTTCTGACAGCTTGTGCTACCTTTAAAGATTTACTTATACTGGGCAGAATACAGACCGGATATTAATTTCCTTTATACTGGAAAAACTAGATTCGATAACGGCTCTAAAGGTATAAGCCGTACAAATTAATAAAATCTACAAAAATTATGAAAATTTTTCAAACTCCCGTCACAGACAGAAACTGCTATGTAAATTTTCTGACCTTCATTCGATTAAAAATTCATATCTTTTGACTCGAAACTCGAAATCAGTTTTCGTTTGTTGGATACGAAACTAGACAAACACATATTTACAACGGTATAAAATTCATCATCTAACCATTTTTGTAGTATTTATGGTGAATTTTCAAAGTCACTGCCAAAATTCAATCTTCATCATAGCCTTCCATAATCAACTTCTAATTTATACTAACTTCTTCTTATTTTTCTACTTATCAATTTAGTCCCATCACTTGTTTCAAAACATCAATTTATCATCTTCTTCATCAAATAATTATTCAAATAATTCCGTCTAATTTTCTTTCTTTGCCCAAAATAGTCACTAAAATGCAAAGGTAAAGATTTAAACTTCTTAACTTTGCAATTTAGTCCTCAAATCAACACTACTACCTTAATTCTATTATTTTAACCAAAAATCAGATTTAATCCCCATCCAAGAATTCAATGCCTATTTGGTCACTTGATTTTGACAAATTTGTCAAAATGGTCCCTAATTCAATTCAACATCGGTTTAGCATTCTAACATCAATTTCACATCTCCAACATCATTAATAACACAAATACACTCCAAATTCTAAAAATTCAGATTTGTTCCTTCAACTTTTCAAGTTGCCGAAATGGTCCCTACACAATTTAACTTAGGGTTTTGCTTCCAGACAACAATTCAAGCTTACTAGATCATTATTTCAACATCACAAACCCTAAATTAAACTTAAATCCATAAACCCTAATCATCTTCATAATAATCAAAACATGTAAAACTTAAATCCCAACTCAATATCATGATTTTAACATCATACTAGCTTGATTTCAACTTGAATTCAATCATGGAATCATAGAATCTCAAAAGCCCCAATTTGATCCATAAACCCTAATTTCTTTCTCATGTAAATTCTCATCAATCAAGCATGGATTCCATGAATTATTGATATCAAAAGATAGAGCTCGAAGAGTAGAACAACTTTGAAGTTGAAGAGATTACCTGAAAATCGAGTTTTGGGGCTTGAATCGAGCTTGGAAAAATTTCTCTTTCCTTCTCTAGCCCTCACGTTTTTGGCTGGAAAAGAATGTTCATCTTTTCACCATTATTTTACACATATATCTATTAAATGAATATTAAATTCATTTAATAGTGAAATTACAATTTTGTCCTTTTTATCCAATGGTTGAGATTGATTTTATCATCAATCAAGGGCCAAGATTTAATCTTCCATTTCTCTTTCCAAAATTGCCCTTATAACTATTTAAATATTTCAAAAATGTCATTGGGGCTAAATGACCAAATTTCCCTCCAACTAGTTTTTATTTACTAGTTTTCCATTCTTGTAAAAATTCAACTAAATCTAGTTGGAATCCAGCCAAATACAATAAAATATTCATAAAATAATATTTTATGAATTTTTCCATGTCTTTTGAATCACTCTCCAAAATTTCCATTCGATCCAATATGCCGATAAATAATCCTTTACTCAGAAATAAACTGTAGGATTCATCTTGAATCAAACTAAAAATATTTTCAACACTTGGAAATGACTTTTATAAACTTTCTCTATCATATGGCAAAATTTCATAATTTTCCAATTCGATCCAGGTATCTGAATTCCACATAAACTTTAACTACGATTTTCCCAATAATCGAAATATCAGATCGAACCAATAATTCCGCATTTGATTCACACCCTTAGGTGATCTGTTTATTTATGAAATAAAAACCCTTAAATTTTGGGAAATTTCAACTTTAGTCCCCAAACTTTTCCAAACTTTAAACTTTAGCCTTAAAATTTCCAAAATTTACATTTTGGTCACTACCTCTTTAAACTTCAATTCCCATTCCAATTTTCCTTTGAATTCAACCAAACTTTAAGAATACCTTATTAAATTCACTATCTATCACATGAGACCTTTAAACCTTAGAAATTTCCTTTCCAAAACCCATAATTAAAGAAATCCCGACTTTCGCATTTTTGTCATTTTAGTCACTAAGTTAGCTTTTAAGTTATTATCTTAGTACTAAATGACCCTTAATCAACTTAGTAAATTTTGGGGTATTACAGGTTTTGGTATGAACTGTCTTATATATATGTGTGTGTATGAAATGTGATTCGTACAGGTTTCCTAGAGAAAGAACGACATGATAAGTCAGTGTTTAATATTCTATATTTATAAATGATATGTATATAATATTTCCTATATTGTTTTTAGATTAATTATTGAAAAGTTTATTTAATATTATAGTTGCCTCACTATGTTCGTACTTAGAGTGTGATTGTTTCACACGTAGGTCAAGTTGGAGCACTTGAAGAAGAGTCAAGCATACTGTTCAAGCTACAATCTGCAGAACATCAGTAAGACATTCTAAATTATGACAATCTCTAGTGGGCATGTAAATTATTTACTTACTGATAGTATATGATGGATTAAATAGAATTATAATGATAGTTTAAATAATTAGCTAGACGATGAATCGTATAGGGATAAAAAAATTAGCTAAACTTTCAATAGCTTGTTTAAGTAACATCTATAATGTATATTCAACTACGAGTATACTTTATGGGTTTTACACAGCTCCTCCTCTGCTATCTCATCCGAAGTACCTACGTGTGATACAAAACACACGCTAAGTATAACTTAGTGAGGCATAATCATAATAATGTAAAACAATGGTTATAAATATCACAGCCCTGCAAAATGGCAAGCGGTTTCCAATTGCAGTTGATAACATTTTATCATGGATAGAACTATCTTACATGTATAGTTCATTTAACCAATATAATCTTCAAATCATAGGATTCGATATGTGTTACCAATCTTGTGTACATTAAGCTTTTTAGCTTAACTACTTGCATAAATGCATTTCAAGTATTATAGCCCAAAGTATAAAATCATGTAATTTGTAATGCAGGAATAATCATGTAAGAAATTTTGTACAGCAATAATTTTGTACTGTAAAGTCATGTAATTGTACTGTAAAAATCTTATGGCCCAAACTAAATATCAAGTCATTCCTCTGTTATATAACAGTGCAATATAGTTCTTGCAAAATGGCAAGCGTGTTCCAATTGCAGTTTATATCATATCATCAAACCTTTATTTTATCAATGAAATATACGTTAAGCATTTTAACTTAACTGCCTGCATAAATATATTTCATGTATTATAACCCAATGTACAAAATCATGTGATTCCATGGTACGTTAGTCATCAAGACACTGTAGTGTCTACGATGCCGTGGTGTCTACATTGCCGAAGCGAATGAGATGAGTATGTACTCAAAGACGCTCTTTGCTCCTTATAATTGCACATTTTGTGCTAACAACACCGAAGTATCTGAACAACGCCCTAGCGTCTTAGTCGACACCAAAGTGTCTAAACATCACCGAAGTGATTGAAACACACTGTAGTGCTAGGACGCAGCTGCTAAGACCCTATGGATATCCAACTATACCAAAGATTCTCATGCAATTTTGTGTGAACCTATTGTATACGAGTCATCATACGACACCGTAGTGTCTACTACACCGTAGCATCTACATCGCTGACGCAACTGGGATGAGTACGTACTCGAGGATGCCCTTTGCTCCTCATTATCGCACTTTTTGTGCTAGTCAACACTGAAGTGTCTAAACATCACCGAAGTGACTGCAACACCGTAGCATCTCATATCAACACTGAAGTGTCGGGAACGCACCGTAGTGCTGGAATGCAGCTGTTATGACTCTATGGATATCCAATTATACCAAAGACTTCCACACTAGTACTTGGGCATAGCAATGTAATAATTAGTTATTCAATATCCAATCCATGATTAATATCATGCATTATTCGATAATGGGCAGTTCATACCCAAATATCTAAAATCTAATTTATCTTAGATAAATTATTATGCCATATCAGTGTATCACATATGCCATTTAATATTTCATGCCATTTACATAACTTTGATCAACTTACATTTTCATTAATATTAAGGTCAACTTCTTGCAAGTCTCTCTCATGTCATATATATAAAATAAATAAAAATGCACTCATTCATATCACATATATAATAAATAAATAAAAATGCGCTCACCTGGGCCATGCATGATATTAGCCTCACTAAGCTATTTCGATACTTTTTCCTTGCTTTCTTTTGATCTGGTACTCTTAGCCTCATCAATAGATGTATAGTACCATTTGAACATACATAACAATATTCATGTTAGAATTTTAATCTAAAATTGCTTAACTGTACTATACTAGTATAATTATCCGAATATAAAATATTTCCAAAAGTTTTCACTTTTTCCTTTAATAATGTCGAATTGTTCATTATGGTCCCTAGTGACCATTTTGCACATTTTGCAATTTATTCAAGCTCGAATCACAATCATTCATCATTTTTCACTAACTTTTATTCAATACCCTTCCTCCACTATTTTTTTACCAAAGTGACATTTTAGTCACTAATTTTACACATAAACTTGCAAACTTGTATCGAATAATTAATCCAACATTTCTATAATTTTTCTCACATTTCCCTTACTTTTAGACCGAAGCTAAATTGGTCCTTGAACTAACCAGGGCTGTCGAAATGGTCCCTTGCGATTTCCTTTCTTGTCAATTTGGTCCCTTGGATTCTAATCTCAATTCTAACCTCATACAACATATTCGAATCATAAAATCTCATAATCATAATTTCCATAAAATTTTCCCATTATTCTTCCATGTGGCCGAATTGGTCACTTAGCTTCTCTAGGCTCATTTTTTATCCAAACAACATCCTAACATGCTCAAATTAATTTTTGCAACATATATTCTTCATTTCCAAGAATTAACACTTAAAACCCCAATTTTTTCCTTCAAGCTGAATTGGGTGTTTAAATTTTTACAATATTTCTCCAAATTTCCCCATGTATGCCGAAATGGTCACTTAAAGGACTAGTTGAGGCTTTTTCATTCTAGTATCAAAATCAAGCTTCTAATATCATTAATCTTTCATTTTCATCATTAATTTCAAAACCTAAATAAAATCCCAAATTCTAGGGTTAGGGGTTTTAGCCCTTAAACATGAAATTAATCACAATCTAAGCTTGATTTCATCTCTACAATACTAGATTTGCATAGATCAAGCTTCAGTCTAAACATGGAACATGAAACCCTATTTTCTCTCTCTTTAAGAACATAATCAAATCTTCATAACTCTTGATAAAATTACTATCAAAAGAAAGAGCATTAAGCATAGATCATTTTTTTCGAAAGCAACATACCTTGATTCTAACTTTGGAGCCTTCAAAATGCATAAGGAAAATTTTGTGTATTTTCCCCTACTTTTCTTGGTGTTTTCGAAAATGGAGGGGGTAGAAGATGAACATTTTGTTCATCTTTTATTAATTTATGCCACATGTATTGATAAATTGAATTTTTTATTCAATTTAGTCCTTATTCCAAAATTAACCTCCAACCGAATCACAATTTACAAATTGCCATTCTAGTTCAATTCCAACCAAATTCCATTAAACTCTAACCAAACTAGAGTAATGCTTTCACATAGGAAATTACCATATTACCCATGGTACTTTCAAAATATTTCAAAATTACCATTGTGACCAAAATACCAAAACTAGTCACTTAAGTCACAAAATTTTTGCCATTTTGTAAAAATCCAACTATTCTAGTTAGATCACAATCAACCAATTAATAATTTATTCATAAATAATATTTTATGAATTTTCCGTGACTTATGGTACAGCCTCTGAAATTTTGATTCGATCTGATTTCCTGATATTCACTTACTACTTCTTCTGTGATTTCCCCTTCACCGGTATCAAATAAATTCTAAAAATTCCTTATTTACATATCTAAGAAATAAATAATATTATCAAATAAAATATTCCATATTTATGAAGTCAAACTTAAAATTTTTAACTTGGTACGAATAATATTAACTCGAACTGATTCCTTAATAATCCTTTACCAGATATTCGTACGAATAATATTAACTCGAACTGATTCCTTTTTATCAGTCTCAAGTACTGACATAAAACCTTCCCAATAGGTCACCCATCTTATGCCCTGAGCACGCTTAACTTTACAGTTCAATTGAAATTCGATATCTTATATTGCATTTTTATTCCCGAAATCTATATCAGAATTTTCTTCATGATATGTTTAATCCATGTAATGGAAAAAATAATTACTGATAAATTCTCCATATAATTTTATTTGAATCAAATATCTGCTCATTGTTCGATGGAGAATAAATTTCTACATAAATCTTATACCGGAAATTTGACTATACAGATCATCTTCCTGCAACCTGTATTACTTATCTGTGGAATAAAAATTATTAATGTTAAAATTATCCATTAAGTGTCTATACGTTTCCCATCTTTAGACTCTAGACACCAACTTTAGACTTGTCATTTTAGTCACTAAGTTAGCTTTTAAGCCCTTATCTTAGTGCTAAATGACCCTTAATCAACATAGCAAATTTTGGGTATTACATTTTTTCCCTGATTGAGCTGAGACAGATCCGCGCGTATCGATCCCTGAGGACCCGTATCGGTACGGACAGACCTGTAATGATCTCTTGGTTGAACATATGATACTTTAGCTTAATCTAACATACACCGATCAACATCTAATCATCATGTAGCATCCTAAACAACATTTCCACAACATAAGAGCATGGTAATAGATCAACACAATATATCAAATCCCAACATAGATCCTATGAGCATGTTTCTACCCAAGCACGCAATTTGTTTCCCAACCCCTAAAAACCAATCATGAAGCATCAAACAAGTCCAAAACACCAAACATAACTTGTATAAACAGGGAGTATGCAAAATAAACCTCTCAAATACAACTCGGACACATTGCCTCTAATTACTATTTAGTATTTGTAAAAACCATACTTGAAAATACTTTAATCCTTGGATCTCCTCTTGCTTACTTGCTGTCCGAAAGAGCCTATTTCTCTGCATTGATGAGGAAGGAGGGCGTAAGCTATAAGCTTAGTGAGGGAGTCTAAAAAACACTCATAAAAGCATTTAAAACAATTTTACATCAAATCAAGTTTATAATGTTCATTCCAAAATCGTCTCATGCTCCTCAAATCTATTCAATATGCACATTTAAATCATTTGCAACACATGAATCATGGATATGTAATATCCCAATTTTTGCTTAGTGACTAAAATGTAAATTTTAAAAGTTTAAGGGTTAAAGTGTAAACTTTGGAAAAGTTCAGGGACCAAAGTGTAATTTCCAAAAGTTATGTAAGTTAACCCCGTAAATGAATAGTTCACCCCAAGAGTGACACTTTCGTGTTACTCGAATTTTTCGTACGAGGTTTATATTAGTGGCTATAAAGTATTAAAGTTCGTAGAAAGGAAATTTGGAAACCGTATTGAGTGAAATTCAAATATTTGGATCGAATAAATGCCATAAATAAAATCTAAGATATTTTGGGACATGGACGGCTAGATTGGAACCAATTTGGTTCAATTTTAATAGAAAGGCAATTTTGAAATATTTTAGAACTTTGAGGGCAATTTTGGAAGATGAATAACACATGTATTTAATCATAGCCATTGATTTTGATAAGTTGAACAAAAAATCATCTTCATACTCCAAGGGGCTGTTCGAATACAATAAAAGAGAAAGGGGGAAGAAGTTTTCAAATTTCAAGCCAAAAATTGGAGAATCAAGGCTAATTTCAAGCAAAATTTATTTAAGGTAAATTATTCTACACTTGATTTTCATCATTTTGATAGTAATATTGCATGATAAATGTCAAGTTTGGTTGATTTTATGGATGAATATTGATTGTGGGAATTAAAGTTTATGATGAAATTAGAGTTGTAGTTAGTTGATTTGATGATTTAAAACATGGAATCAAGTGGAATTTGGATTAATTCCATGATTGAGGTTATAAACCCTAATCCTAAAATTATGGGGGTTTGGTAAGGAAGTTAAATTAAGGATGATATTGAATGGATTGTGATGTTGGAAGCTTAATTTTGGTGTTAGAATAAAGAATTTCCCTAATTGAATTTTTAGGGACCATTTAGAAAAGATTGAGAAATTAGGGGAAATTATTAAAAAATTTATTTTAGCCTTAGAATTGATGAATTATGATTGAAATGGCTTGAATTTTTGATAAGGGACCAAAATGAAAAATTTGGAAGTTGAAGGACCAATTCGGCAATTTAGGAAAAATTAGGGATTGGTCTTGAATTTATGGAAAATTGATAGAATTGAAGATTCGAGCATGTTATGAAAGTTAAGGGATTGAAATTTCAAGAAAGGATATATGGGGGACCTATTTTGAAATAAAAAGTTAGTGAAGGACCAAATTGAATAAAGTTAAAAGTTGAAGGAAAATTTCTAAGGATGTTAGAAATAAATAAATGGTTTAATTGTACATGAATTTATGTACAAAAGTAAAGTACTGACTAAAATGTCACTTTTATAAACTTTAAGGACTAAAAGGTAATAGTCCAAAATTAGTAAATAATTATAGAAATTGTTCAAATTAGGCTTGAACAATTGTTTAATGTTCAAAATGGTCACTAAAGACCTAGGGACCATTTCGGCAATGATGAAAAATATTGGGGAAATTTTAGAAAAATTATATATTTGAATAGTTATGTTTAAGAATCAAGTTAGCAATGTTAGATGTAAGTTTAACGCAAGAGAAATGATGTATATGTTTCATTGGTCTCATGCAGTTCTAAAAGAGATCGAAAGAGAACCAGTGATAAAAAGAAAGATAAGAACCTCGAGTAAGCTTAGTGAGGCATACTATTCATGGCCCGGGCGAGTGCATTTACATGTCTTAAAATGCAATTAGGAAGACTTGCGAATAGTCGACCTTAAATTAAAATGATATTGCATTATCTATATATATATATATTAATTTATGTTTTCCATGACCAATTATTTTGAAGTATGGGATATGAAATGTTTATTTATATGATTATCTATGTTTACCATGAACATTTATGATGAAGCATGAAACATTAAATGTTTATTTATATGATTGATTGATGATAAAAGAAATGCCCAAGTATTGTGTATGACAGTCCATGATATAGTTGGCATGCCATAGAGACTTTAGCAGCTGCACCCTTATGTTCATGTTATCAAACAAATATTGTGACAAAATGATTGTGTCACATGCACCCTGGGGATCTACGCCCACTGTGCCCGAGTGCACTGTCGAGGTGCCTTATGTTTATGGGGAGCAAAGAGCGTCCCTGAGTACGTACTCATCTTTACATTTACGTTAGACACTACGGTGTCATTTCAAGATGACTCACGTACCTTGATCTCATATAGTGTACTTTGGGCAATGATAAAAGAATCATGTCACGTAAATGAATCATGTTATGTAAACGAATCATATTACGTATATGAATCATGTTATGAATACGAACCATGCCATGTATATGAAATATGTCATGTATATAAACCATGCCATGAATACGGAATATGCCATGTATATGAATTAAATAACGTATATGAATCTTGTCAGGTAAGAGAATCATGTCATGTAAATGAATCATGTTATGTATATGAATTATGTCATGTATATGAATGATGTCAAGTATACGAATCATGTCACGTATATGAATCATGACATGTGTATGAATTATGCCAAGTATATTAATCATGCCAGGTACATGAATTATGCCATGTATACGAAGTAAAGTATGTCACGTATATATGAAATATGCTATGCATATGAATCATGCCATGTATACAAATTATGTTACGTATGTGAATTATTCCATGCATATGAATCTTGCCATGTATACGAATCATGTCATGTAAATGAATTATGCCACGTATGTGAAACATGCCATGTACATGAATTATGACACGCATATGGATTTTGCCATGTATATAATTCATGCCATTTATATGAAGTATTCCATGTATATGAAGTATGTCATGTATGTGAATTATGTTATATATAAATCATGTAATGCATGTTAATTTATGCCATGTGGTATGAAATATGTCATGCATGTGAATATATGCCATGTATATAATTTATTTCATAATGATGGAGTATTGGAAACTAGACTAAGTTAGAAAAATTATGACTGACACATGAATATTGACTGTCTAAGAAAACCTTGTTAGTACGATACTACCTTAGACAGAAATTATGCTAGGTTAATGTATAACATGTATTGTTTTATTTTACGTTTTGATAAATAAGATTATTGCCTCACTAAGTTTGTACTTAGCGTGTGTTATTTCACACGTAGGTTCCTCCAAGTAGAATGGCAAGAAGAAGCTATTAAATTGGAAAATCAAGTTACATTAGTAATCACGGTATGTACATCTTAAGTTGTAAGTTTGATATCTAGTGGGCATGTACATATATGTAGTGGTTTTAAAGAGATAAACTGTTTTGTAAGCTTAAGTTTACAATATGTTTCTACACTATTACGAATGTATGGATTTAGAAAATAGTTTACTATAAGTAGTTATATTTTTGATATAGTTAAGTATAGTTTAACCCTAATCGTGTAATAATTTTAAAATCAAGGAAGGGTCTAGGCAGTGTACCTATTTTCCATCATGAATAATATTTTTATTACAATAACTCATCTATAAATTTTATAAAATAATTCAAGGTCGAAACTAGCTGCTATAGACTGACGTAGTTTTTAATTCAAAACCGAGAAAGGGTTAAACTACAAAATAAAGTTTGGTAAAAAAAATCAAGTCAAGTTTTCCTTAATAACTCAGAACATCTTTAGCGTATATTCGATCTACGCATATACGTTAAGGGTGTTACATTTATTGGTATTGGAGCTACAAGTTTAGCCGATTCTGGAGGCTAAATCGAGTTTAATTTGATTTAATGTTAAAGTACACGCCTCTAGGATGTCATGTTACTGATGTACTACTGTGTAACTTGATTATGTTCCCCAATAACATGAATAAGTTTCAGTAGAAATAGATGATGTTAAGTATTGATGGACTACGATAAATGTTTAACTATGGGAATCAAAAGAAGGAAGAAGAATGTTTAAAGCCAAGTATGTTAACAACTAGTTAAAAGAGAAGTGTGCAGAAGTCCTAAGTTTGAAACAAGGTACTCATATTGTCTATGAGTACGAGTTAGATTTTAATAGACTACGTCGGTACATAGTTAAATTGATGCCGATCGAAAGGTTTCGATGTGAATGGTTTATAGAGAATTTTCATCCAAGGCCCAAGGAGACTTTATTGGGCATGAACTTATCAAAATTTCCAAGAGGCTGTGAACAGAGCGAAGGCTATGGAAAGAACCTGTAATTGTTTTAATTGATTCAGGTTCGATTAATATATATATTGGTTTTAAGATAGTAGCACAAAAAAAGGTTCATTAGAAATTCAAGAAATCAAGTTCCTGGTAGATTTAATGGAACTTCCATTCCATGAATTTGAAGTAATTCTTGGAATGGAATAGTTATCTGCATATGATGCAGATGTAAAATGTAAGCAAAAAAGGTTAGTATTTCAAGGACCCGATAGATTTGAAGTAATCTTTGAGGGAGAAAGAACTGACTGTTTAGAGTCAGTAATTTCTGTAACGACAGCTCAAAGGCTGTTATACAATGGATCTGAAACATGTTTGGTTTGTATGGAAGATACACAAAAGTTACCTAAAAAGATTGAAGACATCCTGACTGTAAAGGAATTTCCTGATATATTTTCGGATGAGTTATTAGGATTACCTGCAGATAGGGAAATACAGTTTGGGGTTGATGTTTATCCTAAAACTGAGCTGATATGAATGGTACTATATAGGATGACACCAATTGAGTTAAGGGGACTAAAGGCTCAATTACCATAATTGCTAGACTGAGGTTACATTTGACCAAGTGAGTTACCATGGGGTACCCCGGTATTAATTGTAAAGAAGAAAGATGGTTCCCTATGATCATGTATAGATTATCGACAATGGAGTAAAGTAACCATTAAGAATAAGTATTCCCTACTAAGTGTTGAGAATTTATTTGATTGGTTTAAAGATGCAGCAGTATTTTCAAAGATAAATCTTCAATCAGGGTTATTATCAAATTATGGTCAAGGAAAAGATATACCAAAGACATCATTCAGGACTCGTTATGGACACTACGTGTTTCTGGTGATGCCTTTTGGATTGACGAATGCCCCTACTACATTTATGGATCTGATGAATAGGGTATTCTAACCCTATCTGGATCAATTTGGTGTGGTCTTCATAGATGAAATTTTGGTTTATTCGAAGACCGAAGTTGAACATGACTATCATCTTCGTGTGGTACTACAAACCTTGAGAGATAAGAAACTTTATGCCAAGTTTTCTAAATGTGAGTTCTGATTGTTAGAAAAGTTTTGAAAGGTTAAAAGAAAGTTGTGGCTAAGGCACCAATTCTAATTCAACTAGAACCAGGAAAATAATATACTCTGTACAATGATGTATCTCTTTATGGTTTAAGTTGCGTGCCTATGCAAGAAGATTAGGTAGTAGTCTATCCATCAAAGTAGCTCAAAATTTATGAAAGGAATATTCAACATATGATTTGGAAATGGCAACTGTGATTATTGCTTTGAAAATCCAACGACATTATTTATATGGTGAAAGGTGTCACATTTACAGGGATTATAATAGTTTAACGTATCTGATGATGCAAAAGGATTTGGACTTACGACAACGAAGGCGAGTTGAAAATTTTAAAGGATTATGATGTGGTTATTGATTATCACCTGAGAAGGTTAATGTAGTGACATATTTTTAGCCGAAAGACATTGTCTATCTCGGGCATGATGAATGCACAATTGTCTGGGGGTCGAGATGGTTCCTTAACAGCATAATGTTAGTTAAAGTCAACTCTATTGGATCAATTCAAAGATTTGCAGTCTATGGATGAAGGATGTCTTAAAAAGAGGAGACAAGCTGAAACTAGGAAAGTACAGGACTATGAAATTAAGCCAAATGGTTGATTATATTACTAAGGTAAAGTATATGTTTCTGACAACGGTAATATGAAGAAAGAAGATATTAACAGAGGTCAATTATAGTGTATTAATTTCGCATCCAAGGAGTAATAAGATGTATCAACATTTAAGGACTCGAAACTGTGACCAAATCTCTTATGGATTACTTCAGTTTATCTCTATTCCCTAATGGAAATGGGAACGAGTAACAATGGATTTTAAAACGAGATTTTTAGCTAAATCAAGTAAAAAGAATTCAATATGAGTCATTATGGATTGTTTGACAAGTTTGCTCACTTTATTCCAGTTTGAATGGATTATTCACTGGATAAATAAGTAGAACTTTTCGTTCGAGAGATAGTAAGACTACATGGTGTCTCAGCAACGATAGTGTCATACAGAGACCCAAGGTTTACTTCAGGGTGTTGGGGTACGTTATTTGAAGCTATAGGTACTAACCTAAATTTTAGTACAGCTTTTCATCCTAAAACAGATGGGCATTTTGAAAGGATCGTACAGATTCTATAAGACATACTAAGAGCTTGTATATTTGAGTTTGCAAAATCATGAGAAAAATACTTACCTTTAACCAAATTTGCTTATAATAATAGTTATCAAGCAAGTATCAAGATGCCACCTTACAAAGCATTGTATGGAAGAAAGTGCCAAATTTCTCTTAATTGGTTTGAGTTACAAGATCGAAATGTGCAGAATAACTCAAACATTGGAGGAGTTGAATTAACACAAGACATGGAAGATAAAATAAAGATTATTCAGCAAAAATTTCAAGGTCGTTGTGGTTTGACAAAAGGCCTACGCAAATAAGAAGAAAAAGGATATTGAATATGAAGTTAGAGGAAAAGTGTTTTTAAAGGTTTCACCTTTGAAGATGGTGATTATGTTTTAGCCGAAATGGAAAGATTAGTCCTAGGTTTATTGAGCCATATGAGATTCTAAAAAGAAAGGAGCCAAAGGTTTATCAATTGGCTTTACCTCCAGATAGAAATAAGACTCATTAAGTAATTCACGTATTTATGCTTTAGAGGCATTGATCGAATCCTTCACATGTAATTACTTCTGAGGAGTTTGAACCGCAACCAGGTTTGATGTATAAAGAAGAACTAGTGAAAATCCTAGCATACAAAGTTATAGAATTAAGGGACAAGAAAATTCTACTGTTTAAGGTTCTCTAGAGAAATCATAAAGTAGAGAAAGTAATTTGGAAAATTGAAGAGGAATGAATAAGCAAAATACGAAGTTGTTTGAAATGGGTAAACATTGAAAATTCAAGGACGAATTTTCGTAAGGGGGAGTAATTGTAATAACCCAATTTTTTCTTAGTGACTAAAATGTAATTTTTGAAAGTTTAGGGGTTAAAGTGTAAACTTTAGAAAAGTTTAGGAACCAAAGTGTAATTTCCAAAAGTTATGTAAGTTAACCCCGTAAATGAATCGTTCACCCCCAGAGTGTAATTTCGTGTCACTCAGATTTTTCATATGAGGCTTATATTAGAGGCTATAAAGCTTTAAAGTTTGTAGGAAGGAAATTTGGAAATCGTATTGAGTGAAATTCAAATATTTGGATCGAATAAAAGCCATATTTTGGGACATGAACGGTTGGATTGGAACCAATTTGGTTCAATTTTAATGGAATGGCAATTTTTAAGTCTTGCTGTAAATAAAATCTAGTTGGAGGGCAAATTGGACATTTGCCATGGATGTCATTTTTGAAATATTTTGAAACTTTGATGGAAATTTCGGAAGATGAATAACACATGGATTTAATCATAGCCATTGATTTTTAATAAGATGGAATTTTGGCCATTGGATTAAAAGGGCAAATTAGTGAATTCACTAGTTAAATGAATTTAAAATTCATTTAACTTTGCATGTGGATTAAATAGGTTAAAAGATGAACAAAAAATCATCTTCATACTCCAAAGGGCTGTTCGAATACAATAAAAGAGAAAGGGGAAGAAGTTTTCAAATTTCAAGCCAAAAATTGGAGAATCAAGGCTAATTTCAAGCAAAATTTATTTAAGGTAACTTATTCTACACTTGATTCTCATTATTTTGATAGTAACATTGCATGACAAATGTCAAGTTTGGTTGATTTTATGGATGAAGATTGATTGTGGGAATTAAAGTTTATGATGAAATTAGAGTTGTAGTTAGTTGATTTGATGATTTAAAACATGGAATCAAGTGGAATTTGGATTAATTCCATGATTGAGGTTATAAACCCTAACCCTAAAATTTAGGGGTTTTGGTTAGGAAGTTAAATTAAGGATGATATTGAATGTATTGTGATGTTGGAAGCTTAATTTTGATGTTAGAATAAAGAATTTCCCTAATTGAATTTTTAGGGACCATTTCAAAAATATTGAGAAATTAGGGGAAATTATTGAAAATTTTATTTCATCCTTAGAATTGATGAATTATGATTGAAATGGATTGAATTTGCGATAAGGTGCCAAAAAGAAAAATTTTGGAAGTTGAAGGACCAATTCGGTAATTTAGGAAAAATTAGGGATTCATCTTGAATTTATGGAAAATTGATAGAATTGAAGAGTCAAGCATGTTATGAAAGTTAAGGGATTGAAATGTCAAGAAAGGAAATATGGGGGACCTATTTTGAAATAAAAAGTTAGTGGAGGACCAAATTGAATAAAGTTGAAAGTTGAAGGAAAATTTCTAAGGATGTTAGAAATAAATAAATGGTTTAATTGTATTGAATTTATGTACAAAAGTAAACTAGTGACTAAACTGTCACTTTTATAAAGTTTAAGGACTAAAAGGTAATAGTCCAAAATTAGTAAATAATTATGGAAATTGTTCAAATTAGGCTTGAACAATTGTTTAATGTTCAAAATGGTCACTAAATACCTAGGGACCATTTCAGCAATGATGAAAAATATTGGGGAAATTTTTAGAAAAATTCTATATTCGAATAGTTATGTTTAAGAATCAAGTTAGCAATGGTAGATTTAATTTTAACGCAAGAGAAATGATGTATATGTTTGATTGGTCTCATATAGTTCTAAAAGAGATCGAAAGCGAACCAGTGATAAAAAAAAGATAAGAACCTCGAGTAAGCTTAGTGAGGCATACTATTCATGGCCCAGGGGAGTGCATTTTCATGTCTTAAAATGCAATTAGGAAGACTTGCGAATAGTCGACCTTAAATTAAAATGATATTGCATTATCTATATATATATTAATTTATGTTTACCATGACCAATTAAGTTGAAGTATGGGATATGAAATGTTTATTTATATGATGATCTATGTTTACCATGAACATTTATGATGAAGCACATGAAATGTTTATTTATATGATTGATTGATGATAAAAGAAATTCCCAAGTATTGTGTTTGAGAGTCCATGCTATAGTTGGCATGCCATAGAGTCTTTAGCAGCTGCACCCTTATGTTCATATTATCAAACACATATTGTGACAAAATGATTGTGTCACATGCACCCTGGGGATCTACGCCCACTGTGCCCGAGTGCACTGTCGAGGTTCCTTATGTTTATGGGGAGCAAAGAGCGTCCCCGAGTACGTATTCTTCTTTACGTTTATGTAAGACACTACGGTGTCATTTCAAGATAATTCACGTACCTTGATCTCATATAGCATACTTTGGGCAATGATAAAAGAATCATGTAACATAAATGAATCATGTTATGTAAACGAATCATGTTACGCATATGAATCATGTTATGAATATGAACCATGCCATGTATATGAAATATGTCATGTATATGAACCATGCCATGAATACGGAATATGCCATGTAGAATAATTAAATCACGTATATGAATCATGTCAGGTAAGAGAATCATGTCATGCAAATGAATCATGTTATGTATATGAATTAAGTCATGTATATGAATGATGTCAAGTATACGAATCATGCCACATATATGAATCATAACATGTATATGAATGATGCCAAGTATATGAATCATGCCAAGGACATGAATTATTCCATGTATACGAAGTAAAGTATGCCACATATTTATGAAATATGTTATGCATATGAATCATGCCATGTATACAAATTATGTTACGTATATGAATTATGCCATGCATATGAATCATGCCACGTGTACGTATCATGTCATGTATACGAATCATGTCGTGTAACTGAATCATGCCACTTATGTGAATTATGCCATGTATATGAATTATGACACGTATATGGATTCAAACATGTATATAATTCATGTCATATATATGAATTATGTCATGAATATGAAGTATGTCATGTATGTGAATTATGTTATATATAAATCATGTCATGCATGTGAATTTAGGCCATGTGTATGAAATATGTCATACATGTGAATATATGTCATGTATATGATTTATTTGATAATGATGGAGTATTGGAAACTAGACTAAGTTAGAAAAATTATGACTGGCACATGAATACTGACTGTCTATGAAAACCTTGTTAGTACGATACTACCTTAGACAGAAATTATGCTAGGTTAATTATAACATGTATTGTTTTATTTTACATTTTGATAAATAAGATTATTGCCTCACTAAGTTTGTACTTAGAGTGTGTTATTTCACATGTAGGTTCCTCCAAGTAGAATGGCTAGAAGGAGCTATTAAATTGGAAAATCAAGTTACATTATTAATCACGGTATGTATATCTTAAGTTGTAAGTTTGATATCTAGTGGGCATGTACATATATGTAGTGGATTTAAAGAGACAAACTGTTTTGTAAGCTTAAGTTTAAAATATGTTTCTGCACTATTAAGAATGTATGGATTTAGAAAATAGTTTACTATAAGTAGTTATATTTTTGATATAGTTAAGTATAGTTTAACCCTAATCGTGTAATAATTTTAAAATTAAGAAAAGGTCTAGGTACTGTACCTAGTTTCCATCCGGAATAATATTTTTATTACAATAGCTCATCTATAAATTTTATAAAAGAATAAGGGTCGAAACTAGCTGCTATAGACTGACGTAGTTTTTAACTCAAAACCGAGAAAGGGTTAAACGACAAAATAAAGTTTGGTAAAAAAATCAAGTCAAGTTTTTCTTAATAACACAGAACATCTTTAGCGTATATTTGATCTACGAATATACGTTAAAGGTGTTACAGGATATCTATCTCAATCTCAATTTAAGCTTCATATGCCAAAATCTCTAAATAGCGAGCTTAAAGAGCATCTCATGTATAAACCACTTTATACAAAAAACAATTCATTTCTCATGATACATCATCTCATATATTGGCTTTCAAGTGACTCAAAAACAAGTTCCATTCAATTTATAAAAACATATCGGATACACAGATTTCCCAAGTGGTTCCTTCGACAATTTCACATATGTCCTCGAATCGGAGGAGCTTTCAACGGTTATAACGTATAAATCCACCAGCGGGAGAAAATGACACAACTAACCCCTCGACCGCTGCGGTTCTCATGGTGGAGAAAATGGCACAATTAGCCCCTCGACACACATGAGGCGATTTATTATAGTGCACTTTAAACCCTATGGCTAGCCAACTATATCCAATAACATTTAATCTCAGCCACTTTCCAATATATTCAATAAAACCACAATACCTCGCTGTTTTACACATGCATCAAATCAATCCAATTTCAAATACATTAAACCATGTATTCCAGTATTCTCAAATTACTTTCATAAACCATATTTCATTTTCAATAGCCATCATATATGATCATTTGCAACATCTCTCATTTTTAAAACATCCATATAACAGTAGGTAATCAAAATCATAGATATGTACATGAGATTGTATTTTGCAAAACTAAAAACGAGAGCGAGAACATTCGATACTTACTTTCGAGCTTAGATAAGTGTTTCAAACTTAATCTAAACTCCCAAAATGCTAACTTGGTTGGTGTTTAAATAGGCGTGCGAGGAAGAGATATGATTAGCTCTTCAATTTTGAATTTCAACTGCACAAGGGATAAGGGATTATCTTCTTATCCAAATTTGAATGAGAGCTGATCAGGCTAGGGCTGATGTCATACTGCCGATGCTGCCTTGGCATCCAAGCTTGGCATGAATCTACCAACCAGTCTTGGCACCATCTTATCCGCTATTTTTTCAGAGATTGTTCCAATTTCTATCTTTTTGGAGCTTGGTCATACCTATTTTTTGGGGTCCGACAGCTTCTTGGCATGGCATCAAGTTCACTTCTCTGCCATCCAGTGCTTGGCATTGTCTGGTCTATCAGTGCCAACAACACTCGGCATTCTCTCTGGCATTCCTTCCTATGATGCTTTTTTGGGCTAAATCCTATTCCAAACCTGCAAATTGCCAACAAAACAACCTTTCACACTGGCATAGACAAAATTCCAAACTCCTTATGCAAATGCATGATTTTTACCTCCTAATGCAACTAAATGTACCTAAAAACAAGCAAAAGCATTGTAAGATTGGCATTAAAAGCAGTACTTTTGGAGAGGTAACACACCTCCAAACCTAACTCATTGCTTCTCCTCAAGTAATGTAATCAAAATAAAAACAAAAAACTGTGAAAAAGTTACCTCGACAAAATTTTGGTTGAATGCCAACATGTGATGGCAAGCAGAATTTGGTTCTATTTCTAGTATCTCAGTGCAGTAATGCCAAGCAGGTAGTAATTCAAGTGCAGCAATATAACTCTAGTCCAAGTTCATGAAGAGTGCATGATGTGTAGGCAATATGTATCAAGTATCCTTTCACTCCCTTAGACAAATTTTACTACCTAAACTCAATTTTTTTATTTCATTTTTTCCTTTGCCAAGGGTTTCTTGCTGGCATTCTTTTAAGCTTGCTTCGTGACACTATTTAGCATGAGAGATAAGAGGGAGCATACCACGAATCCCCACCTTAATCTAGACATCACTAGACTTTCTCTTCAACTCACGCCCTAAGGTTTTGGACTTGAGAACTAAGAGGGAGCAAACCACGAAGCCCCAAGTAGCTTATTATCCCTAAGGTAGATGAGATTTCTATTTTTTCTTGTGTTGGCAGAACATTGCTGCCTTATTTACTTCCTTTTACCCTAACATCATTCATTTTTTTCATATCTGAGCCTAGTTTCAAAATGTCTAAGTTTGCTAAGGAACTAGATACATACTACGTGTTAAATGCAAGTTCAATTCCTTAAACTAGAGATCAATTGCCAAGCTAACCTGGCATACTACTCTACTGGCATGGCATGACAACTAAAGATTAAAGTTTCCTCATTGGACAGCCACCTAGATTAAATTAAGCTTGCCTAATAGGTGTTAACATTTTTCAAAATTAAATCGAGGCAAAAAAATTTTAGTGGTTCGATATGCATCTACTCTAAATGACCTAGATGGCATGGCAACAGAGATTAAAGATGAAATGGATGGCATAAATGTGAAGAAATGCACACCCCCAAACCCAAGATGTGCATTGTCCTCAATGCATGAGACAACACATATATACAAATGAACAGAATAAAATAAATGCATGATCATGTGAATGCAATGCAATGAAATGTAAACGGAGTTTAGGAAGAAGAAGACTCCCCTTCGGAGACTTCTTCTCGTGTGACTTGGGTCTTTCTCTTCACAAATGGCCCTTGATCATGAGCCATTCGTTTCCTCCCTTTCATGCTTGGTTTTGATGCACCTGTGGAGATTCCAACTTCCTCCACTTTCTTAGCAAGTTCTAACGCAGCAGGTGCATCGGTGGCATCAGATGGCGTGTGGACAGCAAGTGTCACTGGGGACGTGGCTTTGACTTCTGTTAATTCAGATGAAGAATCAGAATTGGTAGACTCGACTTGAACTGGAGACAATGGGATTGTGGCATTAGATGGGCTATGGACTAGGTTGGCTAGCATGGCATCATCGCTGGTAGAGGACTCGGCAGGGAAATTTGGAAATTTTGGCACAAAATCAAGGGATAACTTTTTAAGAACCTCATTGATTGCAACATCTCTGCTCTGCGTGTAGCGTCTCAGCTTGACATTAAGCTCATCTGCTTTCTCTAAAGAATAATTTCCTAGCGATGGTAGATTTGATATAGCATTGCTAGTGAACTGTCTGGCACGGGTTCTGGCACAGCCTTTGACTCCTTAGGATTTGGCGTGGGTGCCTTTGCCTTCCCCTCGCCCTTGTCCTTTGGCTCAGCAGCAACTAGATTCCTCTATATAGTAGCAGTAATTGTTGTTCCCTTGATCGTTTGTCCCTTATCTATGTCAAGCTTTGGCACACCATGGAGCATGCAAATGTTAGAAATCAATAAAGGAAAGAACAAACTGCCATTACCTTTCTCTACGCACTTGTAAGTCTCCTCAATGATAAGCTTGCCAACATTGATCTTGCACCCCATAACAATGGGGTGCAACAGGATCATCCTTTCCTCTGACACAGTCTCATTATGGGATGTAGGCATTAGATTCGCCTTCACAAGGTGATTCCATCCCCTCCATTGGGGTTTCAATGTCAACCTCTTCACCGTACGATGACTCTTGGATGACACTGTCCAGGTTGTGCCAGGCTCGCAGAAGTCTGCAAGTAGCCTCTTTCTCTTGGTAGCGTTCATTGAGTCAGCGTACTCAAAATACTCATCTTCTGCACCATCCAAATCAAATATATTGTTAATATACCTTTTATCAAAATGCACACACTTACCTCTAATCATTAGGAAAGGCGAATCCTTGGTCACAAGGTGCGCGTAGAATTCTTGAACGATGGTGGCATAAATCTCCCCTTTTTGCTGGCAGAACAGATTCCACTTGTACATGTTAATCGTAGACATGACTTCTGGAGGGAAGTCGTTTGTTGTCTCTGTTTTAAACTTGAAGTGCTTCTCGTAGCAAAAACTTCTTGAGGTAAAATTTGTTTCAAACTTTTTTTGAATCTCCTCGTTGATGAACCTTTTGAAAGGGATAGAGGAAGAAGCCATTGAAACTCGTTGAAGGACTGGAAACGGTGTTGAATGATAAAGAAAAAAACGGTTTGGGTTTTGTAATTGCTTATCGGAAAGAAAGTAAAAAGTTAGAGAGATGTTTGATTTTTTTAACCGGCTAGGTGAGAAAGTGAAGAGTTTGGGTCGGTAGAGTGTTTTAATGGGAGTAGTAATTAGGGATAATGATGGGAAATAAAAAGAATTAATTTAAAAATGATGGAGTGATAAGGTGATAGGTGATAAGATAGGGTAAGGATTGAAGTGATAAGGTCAAATAAAAACAGCTCTCTTTTATTTTACTGGGCCGATAAAACTTGGGTTTTTTCCTCTTCCTTCTATCTTTTGTGCCACTGCATACCAAGCTACTCTAGCACTGTGTCTGGCAGATTTTTCTATTGGGCGTTGGCTCCTGCCAACAACCCTGGCAGTGTTCCTGGCATTATTTATGGTATAATGAATTTGCACAACTCAAAGGAAACCTTTCAACATAATAAAGGAATAAAAACTTGAAATTTAAAAAGAAAGAAAAGCAATTAAAAACCTTGAAACCTAAAAACAAAGATAAACACTAACCTAATATTTACAAAAGTTCAAACCTGATGGTGTTTTCATGTTACCTCTGCCAAGAGGATCACCACTTTGGCATTGTTCTGATCACCTTCCATGTAGTGCTTTAAACGTTGGCCATTCACCTTAAAGATTTCTCCCGTCTTCAAGTTTTTAATGTCCACAGCTCCATGAGCATAGGGCTTGACAACTTCATAAGGGCCCGTCCATCTCGATCTGAGTTTCCTTGGAAACAACTTAAGCCATGATTTGAATAACAAAATACTTTTGCCTACCTCAAACTGTCTTGGCATTATCCTATTGTCATGCCAACGTTTTGCCTTTTCCTTGAAGATCCTGCATTCTCATAGGCTTGTGTTCTAAAGTCCTCTAACTCATTTAGGTCTAGTAACCTCTTTTCTCCAGCAACTCTCCATACCATGCCAAGTGTTTTGATGGCTCAGTAGGCTTTATGTTCAAGCTCCATTCGCAGATGACATGGTTTTCTGAAAACAAGTCTAAACGGTGAAGTACCCAAAGGAGTTTTAAAATCACTCTTGTAAGCCTACAATGACTCATCTAGTCTTAAGGACCAATCATTCCTTGATGGATTAATAGTCTTCTCTAGAATGTTCTTAATCTCCTTATTTGAAATCTCATCTTGCCCGTTTGTTTGTGGATGATATGCCGTGGCAATTCTCTGTTTTATATCGTACATGCACAAGGCTTTAGAAATCAGATTACATTTAAAATGAGTACCTTCCTCGTGAATAATCGCTTTAGGGGCGCCAAATCTAATAAAAATATGCTTATGCAAGAACTTGGCAACGGCCTTAGCATCGTTTGTTGGCAGAGCAATAGCTTCTACCCACTTGGACACGTAGTCAACAGCCACAAGAATGTATACATTACCAAATGAGGGTGGAAAAGGACCCATAAAGTCTATCCCCCATACATCAAGTAGATCCACAGGCATAATGTTTTGGAGCAGTAGTTGGTGTCCGCCAGAGATATATTCATATCCGTTGGCATCGATTACACGCCTTGGCATACTCATTGGCATCCTTATATAGTGTGGGCCAAAAGAATCCTGACTGCAACAACTTGGCAGCAGTATTTACCCCAGTAAAGTGACCTCCATACAGTGTTGCACGACATAAATGCAATATGTTATGCTACTCATCCTAGGGCACACACTGGCGGATCACTTGGTCGGCACACTGTTTGAACAATATTGGCTCGTCCCAATAGTATTTCTTGACTTCCTGCAAGAACCTTTTCTTGGCATTGTATGCCAAGTCTGGTGATAGAATATTACTTACCAAGTAGTTGACAATATAGGCATACCATGGCATGGCATTAATTGCATGCAAATACTCGGCAGGAAATTCAACTCTTATAAAATTAGTCTTACCATCTTCAAGATGATGCTCTAAACGTGAGAGATGATCAGCTACTAGGTTTTTAGTGCCTTTTTTGTCTCGGATCTCAAGATCAAATTCCTGAAGTAGGAGCGTCCATCGGATTAGGTTGGGCTTGGTATCCTTTTTTGCCAAGAGGTACTTCAATGTCGAATGATCTGTAAAACCCAAAACTTTGTTACCAATTAAATAAGATCTAATTTTTTAAAAGCGAATAAAACTGTAAGAAATTCTTTCTCGGTCGTAGAATAGTTCAGTTGTGCTTCATTCAAGGTTCGGCTGGCATGAAAAACCTTGCCATGCCTTTGTCCCAAGACTGCTCCAACGGCATAGTCGCTGGCATCTCACATGAGCTCGAAGGGCTCATTCCAATCCAGTGCCACAACTATAAGGGCATTGGTCAACTTCTCTTTAAGCTCTTGGAATGCTCTCAAACAAGAATCGTCAAACGAAAAAGTGGCATTATGTTCTAACAACAAACATAAAGGTTTGACAATCTTTGAAAAATCTTTAATAAAACGTAGATAAAATCAGCATGTCCTAGAAAACTCCTTATACCATTGACACTTGTTGGAGGCAGTAGCTACTTAATTACCTCAACTTTTGCTTGATCCACTTCTAACCCTCTCTTAGTTACCTTGTGCCCGAGAACAATGCCCTCCTTCACCATGAAGTGGCATTTTCCCAATTCAACACCAGGTTTGTCTCTATGCATCTCTTCAAGACTTGCTCCAAACTCTGAAGACATTCCTCAAATGTTTTGTCAAACACTGAGAAATCATCCATAAACACTTTCATGTTGTGCTAATCATATTGGAAAAGATGGACATCATGCAACGTTGAAACGTTGTCAGTACATACATAGGCTGAATGGTATCCTTCTAAACGCAAATGTCCCATATGTGTACGTGAACATGGTTTTCTCTTGATCATCAAGGGCAATGGTAATCTGATTATAACCTGAATAACCATCCAAAAAATAATAGAAAGCTTTACCTGCTAACCTGTCTAGCATCTGATCAATGAATGGTAATGGGAAGTGGTCCTTCCTCGTGGCATTGTTCAGCCTCCTATAGTCCATGCACAATCTCCATCCTGTTATAGTTCTGGAGGGGATCAATTCAGCTTTACTATTTTGTACCACAGTCATGCCACCCTTATTTGGCACACATTACACCGGGCTAACCCAAGAGCTATCGAAAATGGGATAAATGATCACTACATCAAGCCATTTTATGATCTTTTTTTTGACTACCTCTTTCATACTTGGGTTTAGCCTCCTCTGGCCTTCAATGGTCTTGCCATGGTACTCCTCCAAAATAATCTTGTGCATGCAAATGATTGGGCTAATTCCTCGGATGTCTGCCAAGGTCCAACCTAATGCCTGCTTATAATCACGTAATATTGCCAGCAATCTTTCCTCCTGATCATTAGTGAGATCAGTGGCAATGATCAATGCAGAGTTGCGTGTTCACCTAAATAAGCATACCTCAAGTGTCTGGTAGTGGCTTAGTTCCAACGCTGGTGGCTCCTCAACTGATGGTCTAGGTGCCTTGATCTCTCTCCCGGCCAACTGTAGTGGCTCAAAATAACTCACCTCTTCAGCCTCCAAGACCGCTTCTTTTGGTTCCTCAAATAGTTCAACGACGCCATCTAAGTTGTTGGCATCAAATTTAGTATCCTGGCATAAATATGCCGTGTCCAAACTGTAAATGGACTTTATCATCTCCTCTGCTTGGCACTCATTAGGTTCATCTGCATATTTCAAAGCTTGGAACACATTAAATGTAACATGCTGGTCATTCATGCGCATTGTTAGTTCTCCTTTATGAACATCAATCAAAGCCCTACCCGTGAAAAGAAAAGGTCTACCCAAAATAATCGGGACATTAATATCAACCTTATAATCCAAAATGATAAAATCAGCTGGAAAAATAAATTTGTCTTCCTTCACCAACACATCCTCAATCTTACCCTTGGGATGTGCATAGGATCGGTCTGCCAGCTGAAGCGTCACCGTGGTAGGTCTTGCTTCTATGCCAAGCTTTCAGAAAACTGACATTGGCGTCATGTTAATACTAGAGCCTAGGTCGCACAGTGCCTTGCCCATGAATTTGTTTCCAATGGTGTAAGGAATAGTGAAACTTCCCGGATCTTTCAGCTTTGGTGGCAATCGGTTCAAGATCATGACATTGCCTCCTCCAGTTAGAACAACAGTTTCAAAGTCTCCCAACTTTCTCTTTTTGGACAAAATGTCCTTCATAAATTTGACATAGTTGGGCATTTCTGCTAGGGCTTCTACCAATGGAATGTTGATTTGCAATTACTTAAGAACCTCCAAGAAGCGCTTGAATTACTGGTCTTGCTTATGCTTTTGAAGTATTGCTGGAAATGGTGGTGGCAGATAAATACGTGCCTGCTCTGTCGGCTTTGCCAACACAGTGTTGGCATCAGTCTATTTAGCCTCAGTGTGCTGTCTAGCATCGGTTCTGGCATCATCTGCTTTTGTTTCCTTTTTCTCTACTTCCCTGGAATTATCTGCTAGCACAGGCTTCTCAACTTGGCAATTAATTGGCTGCTTAGCAACCTTCTCCATCTCGCACTGCTTACCACTCTGAAGAGTTATAGCTTTGCATTGCTCATTGTCTTTGTGCCGAGCATCTTCTGTGTCACTTGGCAGTTTTCCTTGGGGTCGATTTCTGAGTGCATTGGCAATCTGCCCAATTTAGACTTCCAAATTTCTCATTGATGCTGCCAAACTCTGCACTATAGCATTATTCCTTTCCATGTACTCCATGAGAGTGCCTCCTTGGTTGAGTCTCTGTCGTTGCTGAAAATTGTTTTGTGCTTTCTGTGGCATGGCATTCTGATAGAATGCTAGCATGGCATTGTTATTCTGCCTCTGGTATTCTGGCGCTGGGCATTATACTGGTTACCTCATTGATTTCCCCAAGCTAAATTAGGGTGTTGTCTCCAACCTGCATTATAAGTATTGGAGTTAGGATTGTAGTAACGATTAACATTACCAACAAAATTTACCGATTCAGGGTTGGCAGGGCATTCATCCACATGATGATTCTCTCCACAAATTGTAGAGAATGGGTCTAATGCTTTGACTTCTTGGGACTCATTATTGTTTGCAACGTTCTTACCATGCTAGTCAGGTTGGAAATCTCGGCATGAATGGACGTTAGTTCATCAACCTGAAAATTCCCAATGGTTTTAGTTTCGGTCCCAAATCTTGCAATAGGATATTCAAAATCATTGATTGCAATCCTCTCTAAAATATCAACAGCCTCGGTATACGTCTTGTCAAGCAATGAGCCAGCTGCTGAAGCATTAACAACCATCCTCGTTTGTGCATTTAATCCATTGTAAAAGGTCTAGATCTGGGTCCAATTCGAGAATCCATGCATAGGACACCTTCTCAATAGGTCTTTAAATCGTTCCCAGGCATCGTATAAGGTCTCATCCTTAGCCTGCCTGAATGTAATGATCTCACCTTGCAGCTTGGTAGTGAGTGTTGGCGGCTGGAATCTTGTCAAGAACTTCTGGTATAGGTCTGCCCATGAAGTAACTGAGCCAGGTGGCAAGGAATTAAGCCAAGCCTTTGCTCTGTCTCTCAAAGATAAAGTAAATAACTTCATCTTCATGGTATCTTCAGGTACTCCATTTTGTTGAAATAACTGGCAAATCTCCATAAACTGCTTAAGATGTTACCTAGGATCTCCAGTAAGTGCTCCCTCAAACTGACCTACATTCAAAAGAGTTTGAATCATTACCGGCTTAAGTTTAAAATTGACAGCGTTTACCTCTGTACCAACAAGTCCTAGCATCAAATTGTCAATGGTTGGTGTCAAATGTTCTCTAATAGGTCTCTCATTAACAACTGGGATAGCAGGAGGTGGTGGCATCTCATTGTTTAGTGGGTTTCCCGTGTTGTTCACCACACCATTCCCTCCATTACCTTGGTTTTGCATCTCTCAAAATCTTCTTTTTAACCTCTGCAAGGTTTTCTCAATTTCCGGATCGTATGGCCACTCGTCCACCACAGGATGGCTCTAGTCATACACTGACAAAAATAAAAGGTAAAAACAAAAATAAAAATTAAAGAAAGACGAGTAAAAATTTAAAAACAATCAATTTCGTTGCAGTCCCCGGCAATGGCGCCAAAAACTTGCAGACTCTGTGAGTGAATGCTGGCAAAAGGGGCAGAAAATATGTATTGGAAAAATGTAAAACAGTGCCAATATGAGTATTTTTCATGCAAGTATACACAGTCTACAAGTAATACAGCTGGTAAGCTGAGTATCGCTCCCACAGAGATTGACTTGGAATTCAATTGCCTTGATTGTTACTTGCCTTAAGGAAAATGTTGATTTGTTTTGAAATTGGTTTTGAGAGTAATTGAAAAGAAAAGAAATGAAAGTAAAGTAAAGACGTTGGCAAGGAAGGTGATTTAATAAATGATGAGCGTTTGCAGGGAATGCCTGGTTTCACGCTATTCCTGTCGTGCCAGCCTTTAATAACAACCTGTATTGGCATTGTTCGCCGAGTATATTCAAAATTAGCAAAGCCTCTCTTGATTGTCATTGCCCTAAATTGATCATGTAAAAACCCTTATATCTTTATAGTTCTTGTTTTTAAATAAACCAATTTGATTAAGATCCAATATATACTCCTAAGGGGTAGATTTCACTCCCGAAGTAAGTTCATGTACCTGAACGACTTCTCTCAAAGCTTCTCTACTCAGTATTCAACAACTCAATCATTGCCACCCCAAGTCTATTAAGACATTGAGGAGCAATAGACCAACAGTTCCAGCTCTTGCTTGGCATAGTATTTAGAAAACATTAAAGTATGTCGAATAGTGAAAACATTGCCAAGGCATACTTATTATTAAAAACTAAAACAAAAAAATAGTGCTCAACGCAAACATCCCCCACCAACTATTAAATTAGTTCATGGTGAGGGATTTAACCAACAACCCACAAACGGTTTCGCAATACATCATCATTAAAAACAAAAAAACAACTTGAGAGAGAGAATAGGCTAGAAGGGGTCTCTCAATGCAGCCCTTCAAGACCAGGCTTCTCAGCCAAGATGGTCAGACCACCCTTCCAAGGTCATTTGGTTGTCAATCGTTGCACACCAACTCCTCACAATTCAATCTTCTTCCCCCCAAATGCTAACTTGGTTGGTGTTTAAATAGGCGTGCGAGGAAGGGAGAGGATTAGCTCTTCAATTTTGAATTTCAACTGCCCAAGGGAGAAGGGATTATCTTCTTATCCAAATTTTAATGAGAGCTGATTAGGCTAGGGCTGACGTCATACTGCCAATGCTACCTTAGCGTCCATGCTTGGCATGAATTTGCCAACCAGTCTTGGCACCATCTTATCCGCTATTTTTTCGGAGATTGTTCCAATTGCTATCTTTTCGGAGCCTGATCATATCCTATTTTTTGGGGTCCAACAGCTTCTTGCAATGTCATCAAGTTCACTTTTCTACCATCCGGTGCTTGGCATTGTCTGGTCTATCTGTGCCAACAGCACTCGGCATTCTCTCTCGCATTCCTTCTTGTGGTGCTTTTCTGGGTCAAATCATATGCCAAACTCGCAAAATTGCCATAAAAATAACCCTTCACACTGGCATAGACAAAAGTTCCAAACTTCTTATGCAAATGCATTATATTTACATCCTAATGCAACTAAATATACCTAAAATAAGCAAAAGCATTGTAAGATTGGCACTAAAAATAGTACTTTTTGAGAGGTAACAAATGTTCATTTCAAAATCATCTCATGCTCATCAAATCTATCCAATATGCACATTTAAATCATTTACGACACATGAATCATGGATATCTATCTCAACCTCAATTTAAGCTTCATATGCCAAAATCTCCATATAGCACGCTTAAAGAACATCTCATGTATAAACCACATTATACAAAACATAATCCATTTCTCATGATACATTATCTCATATATTGGCTTTCAAGTGACTCAAAACCAGTACCATTCCATTTATAAAAACACATTAGATACACAGATTTCTCAAGTGGTTCCTTCGACCACTTCACATACATCCTCGAACCGTAGCAATGGAACAATCACCCACCTCATCGGTTATGATGTATAAATCCACCATCATGAGAATATGACATAATTAACTCCTCGACCGCTATGGTTCTCATGGTGGACAAAACGACACGATTAACCCCTCAACACACATGAGGTGACTTATTATAGTGTAGTTTAAACCCTGTGGCTAGCCAACTATATCCGATAACATTTTAATCTCAGCCACTTGCCAATATATTCAATAAAACAACATTACTTTACTGTTTTACATATGCATCAAAACAATCTAATTTCAAATACATTAAACCATGTATTTTAGTAAACATGAAATACTTTCATAAACCATACACCATTCTCAATAATCATCATATATGATCATTTGCAACATCTTTAATTCCTAAAATATGCATTAATTCAATGAGTAATCAAACCCATAAACATGTGCATGAGATTTTATTTTGCAAAATCAAAATCGAGAGAGAGTTTAACCAATACTTACTTTCAAGCTTAGATAAGTGTTTTAAACTTTATCTAAACTCCCAACAACCATTTTCAAACCTTTTAAAAGCAGTAAAATGTGTTTCCACTCACCAACAATCCAAAGCTCGCTAGCCATTGCGAGAATCAAGCTTCTGAAGCTTCCACAACCTCTCCAAAATCTATTGGATTTAAATCCCTTGCTTTACCCAATCAAAATAGAGGATTAAAGCACTTTCATGCACCTCTAATTTCCAGCAACCAAAACACACAACTTCACCTCACAAGAAACCATCAAACACCTATCTAAAACAACCAAAATCATCATCAAACCTCATCTAAACAAAACCCAGCCAAAACTTATTGATTCTAACCTCTTAACAACATCAATTAACATCCAAAAACATCTTGATTACGTCTTTATACCTCCAGCACCTCTACAGCACCAAGATCACACCAAAATCTAACTATATACAACCTAGAAAACCAGCAATTCACATAGCTTCAGGATTACTTTAATTAATCACTTCCTTCCACATTAAAATACATATTAATAGAGATCTAAATCCATTAGATTCAACAAAAAAATCCAAAACAGAATTTAACAAATTTCCATATAAAAACACAATTTAATTGCCAAATACATGTTTAAATCATAATTCCATAACATAAATCAGTTGTAAAGGATTAAGAATTTGGGAATTTCAATAAAGAACCTTTAATTAGAGAAGAGAAATGAAAATCACCTCTAATTGCTGATTTCTTCCTTAATTGGCAAAGATTGGTTGAAATCCAAGTAGATTTTGTTGCAAGAATCATATGAATCAAGTAGGAAATAAAAAGGAAATCAAATAAGATTGATTCATGGAAACTTTGGAAAGATTTTGATAGTTTGGCTACTGAGAAAGTTGAGAGAAAAGTGATATCAAAGTTAGTTACGTAAGAAAGTGATTTTGTAAAATTAAAAACCCTTTTATTAAATCTATTTTTGTTAATATTAAAAACCATTTAAAACACTTTAAAAATATCCTAATTTAAGGGGAAAATCTGATGGAAAAGTTTGGCCAAATAGCTCCTTAAAGATTCTACGTTTTGACCCTTTTACCATTTAGTCACAAAAAATAGTTTTGAAACCTTTTCATTTTAGTCACTAGACCAAAATGTCCCAAAATCAGATTTAATTACTTCAAATTGAACTTACCAAAATACTTAAAATATTAATTAAGTATTTTTTTTAGCATTTTTTCCATTTTTTATTTTAACAAAAAATGATTTTATAAGATTTAATTCTTGAAACTAACTCTAATTGCCTAATCCAGTTCTCCCGAACCGTCTACCCTATCCGATTAACATCTAGACCCAATTTTAGGGTGTTACAACTTTCCTATTTTTGGACAAAATGTCATTCATGAATTTAACATAATTGGGCATTTGCTCAAGAGCCTGCATCTACTTAAGAACTTCCAAGAAGCACTTAAATTGCTGGTCATGCTTGTGTTTCTATAGTGTTTGTGGAAATGGTGGAGGTGGGTAAGAAAATGCCAACTCTGCTGGCTTTGCTAATGGTTTGTTGGCATCTGACTGAGGTCTGGCATTTAACAGTGGTTTGGCATCACTAATGTTTGCTTCTTTTTTTTCTGCTTCTTTTGATTCATCTACTGGTCATTTCTCTTGGTAATTGGTTGACTGCTTGACAAGTATCTCAGCCTCACATTGTTTACCACTCCGAAGAGTTACAACTTTGTATTGTTCATTGCCTTTCTGCTAAGCATCTTCTGTATCGCTTGTCAATGCTCCCTAGGGTCGATTGCTAAGTGCATTGGCAATCTGTCTTGTTTGAATCTCCAAGTTACACATAGATACTGCCAAACTCTAAAAAGTTGTGTCATTTCTCTCCATGAATTCATCAAAGGCCCCTAGTTGTTTCTTTGTCCTGCATAAAAATTACTTTGCGACCTCTGTGGTAAGGCATTCTGATGGAATCCTTGCTGGAAATTACTATTCTGACATTGGGCATTGTTCTGACGCTGGGCATTATGTTGATTGCCTCCTTGATTTCCCAAGCTAAATTTGGGTGTTGCCTTCATCATGTGTTGTAAGTATTAGAATTTGCATTATAATATTGAAATTGCCAACGAAATTTATCAACTAAGGGTTGGCAGGGCAATCTTCCATGTAGTGGTCCTCCCCACATATTGTGCAGAATAGGTCTAACATCTTAACCTCTTGCGATTCGTTACTCTTTTGCAAAGTTCTCATCATGCTAGTAAGATTGGAAATCTCAGCGTAGATGGAAGTTAATTCATCTAGTGCTAGTTTTCCTCTAGTTTTAGTTTTGGTCACTAGTCTTGTAGTAGGATACTCAAAATCATTAGTTGAGATCCTCTCAAAGATGCCAACTACTTTTGTATAGTTCTTGTCCACCAACGAACCATTTGCTGAAGCATCAACAATAGTTCTGGCATGAGTATTGAGTCCATTGTTGGTCTCTATCTGGGTCTAATTTGGGAATCCATGCATGGGACACCTTCTTAACAGGTCCTTGAATCTCTCCTAGGCATCATATAGGGTCTCATCATTAGCCTGCCTAAACGCAATGATCTTGCTTCTCTGCTTGGAAGTGAGTTTAGGTGGCTGAAATTGCAACAAAATTTTTTGACATAAATCTCCCCATGAGGTGACAGAACCATGTGGAAAGGAACTAAGCTTGATCCCTCTCAGTGAAAATGCGAATAATTTCAGCTTCATTGTATCCTCTGACACTGTAGGCTGCTGAAATAGCTGGCAAACTTCAATGAATTGCTTCAAATGTTGCCTCGGGTCTCCAGTAGGTGTTCCATCAAATTGTCCTACATTCAAAAGTGTTTGTATCATTACTAGTTTAAGTTCAAAATTTGGTGTATTTAACTCATGACCAATCAGTTCTGGCATCAAATTGTCTATGTTTGATGCCGAGTGTTCTCGAATAGGTCTCTCATCCTCTACATTAATACTTAGGACAGCGACTAGTTTCCCATTGTGGTTTGGTGGATTTCCTTGATTGTTTGAGTTACCATCAGCTCCTCCATTTCCTCAATGTACCATCTCGTGAGCTTTTCTTTTTAACCTCTTTAAGGTTCTTTCAATTTTTGGGTCGTATGGCCAATCTTCCACCAAAGGGTGGTTTCTGGTCATACACCAGCTAAAATAAGTAAATAAAATGAAAACAAAGTAAAAATCAAAATAATAAATACCATCACAATCCTCGATAGTGGTGCCAAAAGCTTGTCGACTTTTGCTAGCACTTGGAAAACGATTGAATATTTAGTGTAAAGGTGCAGGAAAACAATGCCAATATGATTCTTATGCGTGCAAGTATACACAGTCATCAAGTAATATAACAGTAAGCTGAGTATCGAATCCATAAGGATTGACCAAGAACTTATTTGCTTAATGTTTACTTGTTTACAAGAAAAATGAAAGTGTTGGAATGATTTAGTTTTTGATCGAAAGATAGCAAAAACAAAGTAGTGAAAATGAAAACATTCTGGCAACGAAAGTGTTCAATTGAATGATGAGCATTGGCAAGGGATGCCTGGATTTCACGCTACTTATGCCAGCATTTAATAATGTCCTGCCTTGATTTTTTTGCGGAGCAGATTAAAAGTAATATTGCCTCTATCAATAACAATACCCTAAATAAACCATGAATAAGCCCATATATGTCTATAGTGAACCTTTTCATTAATTAACTCGATTAAGTGTCAACCTTTACTCCTAAGAGGTAGACTCACTTCCGAAGTACTTGCATATAGAAAATAATGCCAAGGCATTTTTAAATTATTAAAAACCAAACATAAATTTTGCATCCATTGCAAATATCCCCCAACCAACTGTAAAAGCTTAGTTTTTGGTTGGGGGTCCATTTACAGAATATAATCATATCTTAACATCACCATTCAAATAAAATTAAAACTAAGACAATGGGAAAGAAAGAGATTTGTCGATGTAGCCCTTCAATTGCTCTAGAGCTCTCGATCATAGCTGGTCAGACCACGTAACCTCTCGGTTCACCATGGTGCAACCTCCTTTCTGATTCGATTGCCTGAAGTGGTGACTTGAGTCCTTTAAATAGCCTTGCGTGGAAACCCTAGGATAAGCTTTTTTGAGTTTAAAATCTGAATGCGTGAAGGGATAAGATGCGGTATCCTCTTATCCTGATTTGAATCCTAGGGCTAACGTGTATAGGCTCTAACGGCTACTTTGACCGATCATCGAACATGAATCCTTTGCCAGCTAAGATTAGCATTGCTTGGTCCATCTATACCCACTACTACTTGGCAATTCTGTTAGTTCTTTGCATGTGTTCTCTGCCAGCACCTCTCTGTCATGTCTATCTACTTGTGTCCTGCATCAAAACCAGCAAAACAACCCTTCACACTAGCAACAAAATAGCTCATAACTCCCTATACAAATGCATGAATTTTAACAACTAAATGCAAACATATCTACATAAAGGCAAGCAAAAACATTATGAAATAAACATAAAAATCATTACTTTAGAGGAGTTAACAGTAACAATCTTCAATGTCATGATCATGAACTCCATTATGACACTCATAATGATTCCTAATGTTGTAACAACTTGGATGATGAGTCTTTGAAGATTTCAAATAATGCGGTGAAGCTTCGAGTAATTTGAAGTATAGCTCATGGTAGAAAACATGAATGAGATCCAGTTTAGACTTTGATTTTCCACTGACATGAGCATCTTGAACATCTGACTTTGGGGTATTCTTCAGTAAATGAAATTTTGAAGGATAGATGACCAAACATTAGCCTGATTCTAGTAGACATCATACTGTAGCAAATTACCCACAAGAGTTTGTTGTAGATTTTTTCCTTTCTCTTTTATCTCAAATCCTCCAACAAATGACGATCTTCTATAGAATTGGGGTTCTCTGTTCCCAAAACATAAATGTCCAGTTCTAATGAGATCACAGACTCTATGTTTCAAAACTATGCCATGAAAAGACTTATAAAACTTTGGGACACTTTCATCAAAAGGTGATTATGCACGAGGTAAGACAACAAATCTGAATATAGCATTAAGATATGACTAAGCATCTTTTTTTTCTTACTAAACTCTTTGGCCTCTTTGCCCCGTGTTTCTGTGCTCTCTATTGTTCTTGTAGCCAATTCCTTTGTGGGAAAATTTAGATCTTCAACTGAATCCCTGGCTTTTATAACTTTAGAGAAACATTATGCAAACATATACGATTCTTTGACTTTGTTGGAATTATCTTGTTCTCTAACTATCACTGAACCATTGATCAACAAAGTTTTTTTGGCAAAAACACCAGAATTTGGCTTTATTCAGTCATTCCATGTCTGTCTACTAGACTACCTTCATCTCAGCATCTTCAAAATTCATCAGTGCATTAAATTCAAGCACTTCATTGTTACCTTCACAATTCAAACTCATATCTATTGGATTTCCTATAGATGCCCTGGCTATATTGATCTGAACTTGTACCTCTTTTCTTTTTTCTACTTTTTTGTCTTTTTCTCTTCTTTTTTGACTTTTTTCTTTTTTGTTTTTTCAACTTTTTCATCTTTTTAAAAAGAATAATCATTTCAGGTTATACCTTTATATGAGATGTGAGACCTCCTTGCTCATCAACATTGGTACTTTCATCTAAAGAATTCTTTTTTCATCTTCCCTAATTCCAAGCAAAGTGGTAGCTCAAATTACCATCTCGTTCTATGACCGGTCAATTCTTTGCTCAACATTACCCAAGCGGTTCTCAATAACCTTATGAGATTGATCAACCTAAGAAGCCTATTGCCCATGCTTCTCAGGATTTTGGTTTTCAAATAATGCAATGTTATTTGAAAAAATGATATTTTTGAAAAAAAAAATACAATACAATGTTATTTGAAAAAAATGCAATGTTATTTAAAGAAAATTACCATGTTTAAATGATGCGATGTATGAATGCAAAAATTCAACTAAAAAAACAAAAACAAAGGAAATGTGTCAGTATTTGTGAAATAATATTGAAGGCAACAATTTAAATTAAATTGATACAGTAAAACAAGTTATATTGAGCAGAGAAAATAACCAGAGAAATGTATTTAAATTGGAAGCACCCTATCATAGGTCTCTGTCTAGCTCTAATAGGGTAGGCTTCTAGATTACAGCATGTGATTTTTTTTGTTCTAGACTCTGGTACTTGAACTATCGTTACTGTCTACTACGACAACAAGACTTCAATTCAGGAGTTTACTTCCCCTTTTAGCTGAGGTGTAACCTCACGGTGTAAGGTTGGTATACAAGAATAAAGAAAAAATTCTAATCACGGAGATGGATACCACATGTAGGATCATGTCTCGCTCCCACCTAAAGGATAAAGCACGAGTAGAATGCTTATGCATGAATGACAATTTATATCACACAAAGAATAAGTGTTGTTGTAAGATCTAGAGGCTGATGCTGGATTGATCTTCCTGTCATATTTGTAAATGCTAGTAGGTAAGGGCTTTAGTGTGGATGGTGAGCGAGGATTGAGAGTAACAGTCTCTGTGGGCTTATTAGAATTACTTTCTTTCTAGTGATGGATGTTACCCTTGGTATAGGTTGGTCGTGTGAGTACACCTTATGCGTTGGTTTTTGAGCGAGAGTCTCAAAGTTTCGTGGTTCTTAGCAAACTCAATTGTGGGTAATGGGCATGAGGAACCATTACCTTTTTAGCGTGAAGGTTGTGTTTCTGTGATGTTTGTTCAAAATGAGTCTTGTAGGTTGCATGACGTTCTTCACCTGCGTTGGATACATGGGTTGAGAGTTTCAAGCTTTAGAGTTTTGAACATTTGAGTGGTTGTTGGAGTGCTCTTTGAGGAATAAGTGAGCTTACCTCTTGATCATGGATTAGAACCCCACGATGGAGGTAAAGTCGAGTTTGGTGTTAGTGTCAATTGCCTTGTAGTATGGCACCAATCGAACTTCTTGAGTGCGAAATCATTTGTAAAAGTGAGTGAATACAAGTGTCGTCACCAAGTGGTTCACCTTAGGACATACTTGTTTTGGTATGACAAAGAGTGGTGGCATCGGATGTGGTGAGTCGACGTGTAATGGTAGAGGACCGTTACCCTTTTCTCTGGGTTGATGATCTTATAAATGGTTGAAGAGTTTTGAGTTTTGGCTAAGGAAGTTTCAAAAAGGAATTTTAGAGTCAGTGAGAATGCTTGTATGTTGGAAAATATTTGGAATAAGAGATGGTTACACCTTATTCCTCTGTTTAAGTTTGGAGGATAAAAATTCTTTTTGGGAGGTAAGAGTTATAACGACCCAAATTTCTAAGTCAACGATTGGGTGTTGACCCATGTTATGAACCTTCGTGTTGGTTGGAGTATTGGACCCATTGGGTCAAGTTTGGGCCTTGTTAGGTGAGATTTGAGCCATTTGGGCTTGAGATGTGACCGTTTTGTAAATGAAAGAAAGTTTGAGGTTTTATGATGTGATTAAACCCTTTTAAATTTAAATTGGCTGATCTTCCCCTTATTTTGTTGGTTTTCACGTGGGTGAGACAAAGGGGAGACAAGGAAGTCTTTTTGGTGAGATCATCCATTTCCCCTTTTTCTTCACTATCTTCTTCATCTTTCATCTCCCAACTCCATAGCCACCAAAGCCTAAAGATACAAACTTTCAACCTTATTTCTTTTATTCGAATCTCAAGATTTGAGTATGATAATCCACACTTCTCAAGTTTCAAAAAGGCCATTCATGAAGAAAATGGGTAAGGATTTCATTAATGGGTTTTTGGTGGTTTAAAGCTTTATTAGTGTGTTATCTTCATTTTCTAAGATGAAAATTCGTAGTAAATCCTTCATAAACCTTTGGTTCATGTGTTGATGTGATTCCATGATTTTATTGCAAGAAGAGGTATTTTGGGGTTTTTTCCAAGCTTAGGTCTAAGGAGAAAGTTGAAGGGTTTTGCTTGGAAGCTTGATTTCTGGATTTCTAGCTAAAGGTCAGTACATCTCTGACTCCTACTCTTCTTGAAGATCATAAAGTAATATGCTTTGCTTGATTTTATGGTGTATGATTGCTAGCTCTGGCTTAAGGTAGCTTAAGGCCTTGTAAAGGGTAAATCCTAAATTATATGTTAATAAGGTGTAAAAAGATTAGCAAACCGCTCTAATCAACTCCCATAAGATGCAGAATTAAGTTTAAGGGTTAAAGGTTACATTTTAGGGGCTTAAGAAGTGATTTCCCGAGCTTTGGAAGCCATTTCTAGGCTTTGGTATCAGTACACAGGAAGCCCATATTGATACCCTACGTTATATTTGATGAACACAGGTGATTTTTAAATGGCGTATCGGTACAGGCTGGAGTCGTACCAATACCCATGTTCCATTGAAATTCTAGTGGCAGAATTGTGTATCAATACACTTAGGGGCTTATTGGTACTATAAGGGTATCGATACACGTCCCCGTGTACCGGTACAGGGTATGGGTTTAACCCGTGTCCTTTGTGAGCCAAGTATCGGTACGTATAGTCTGGGTATCGGCACCTAGAGGGGCGTATCTATACCCTCAAGTAGGTATCAATACCCCTAAGGCCCGATGGGCTTCTAATATGGTAAAATAAATAGTAAAACTAATAAACTATAATTTAACCCTCATAAATAGGCATAATGTGTAATAACTCAATAATTATGAAAGGGAGAATTTTTATGCTAGAGATCCTAGAGATGCTTGGTATAATAGCTTGGCTAGGAGCCACTTACCTCTTGGTGAGGTGTACGAATACTAGGGGAGCATATATTATCTTATGAATGTGTATAAAGGAATTCGAATGTCCTAGAGTCAGTGCTACTGAACTTATATAAAGGGATGTGTACTTCGGGCTGAGTGATCAAGTACATCCGACGTACCCATAGGCTGAGTTATCTAGGTGCGGTTAAAGACGCATCCGTGGCTATGCTGATTTGGATAAGGTAATTAACTCGATAGGCTGAGTGACCTCCAGATATGGTTCATTTAACCTGATGACTGTGTGAGCACGGGTAACCCGACAGTTGTGTGAGCACGGGTAACCCGACGACTGTGTGAGCACGGGTAGAGTAAGGCTTCATTGGCCATTATATAGATGATGTATGGATGCGTTGTGTATGTTGTACGTCATGACCATTTTTAAATCGAGTAAAAATAGCTTGACGATTAATTTTTAAAATTAGGGTTTTGCCTTTTAATTCATTTAATCTTGAAAAATTAAGTTTTTCATGTTAAATTGGTTGTTGCAATTAATTAATCATGAAAATTGGAATTTTCCATTTTATTTAATCTAGAAAACATTTTGGAGTCGCCACCGATCATTTTGGTAGACCGTACACCGTGAAAATAACCAGAGATTCGTTCTTTTAAAAATTGGGTTCGGGAGTTGGTTACGTGTGGGGAAGGATTAGCACCCCCACAAACGCCCGTTATCAGTACCTTTAATTTTATATGGCATATTGGTATTTCGAATAAAATTTTGAATTGAATTTAACCCTTAATTATTAACTAGATTTAAATTCCAAATGGAGTTTTTCCTTTTATATGGAAATATATTTTTATCTGAATATGAGATTAAAGGCACCCTTTTACATTTGAGGCACCCCATTCATATTCAAAAAATATATTTCCAACATGTTTTAATGGATGATCTATTATTGTCTTGTTTATTTTAAGTTCTAACTTAAAGAAGCTCTAATTAATCATGTGTTATTTAATTCTATGAATATTATTTAATTTAAAGACTTATATGAGATAATACTCAATTGATTGAGCACTATCCATATTTAAACCCTAAATTTATATATAATATTCCTAGTCCAATTATTTAATCGAGTTATTAAAGTTTTAATTGAAACTCTAATTAATTAACTAAATTATTTATCCATTTCTAAGGTTTTAATGAATACTAAGTATTCAACTTAAAAGCCCTTGTTGGATAACACACCGTTGCAAGCAATGGAACATCATCCAAATTGGATATTCAAAGTTTCCCACTTAGTGCACATTAATTTGCTACAATTATCTTTCTTAATTGAATTATTAAATTCTAATAGAACTTAAGACTAAACTTTAAACAAATAATTAAATCTATGTTAATTAAATTTTCTAACATACATTTCTATATGTGTTATTTAAAACATGCATCAAGCATATAATTTAAAGCAATTAAATTAAATTAAACAATTAAATTCAGGACTAAATTGAAGGAATTACAAACATTAAAACTGATTTTATTCGAAATAGTGGTTGAATTGCATTACATTTCAAAGTTTTAGGGACTAGAAGAACAATTGATCCTTTTTTGAAAAATCTCGCAGATCTCAGGTCAATTCGGACAAAAAACGTGAGCACCCCGGGTCGACCCGGTGCCAAAACGACATTGTTTAACTCAGCCTATATATAGGCTTAAACTGAGTTAATCGGGTCATAAGCCACACCCTCTCTCCTCTCTAAAATCCTCTCAACCAAATAATATTTTCCCAAAAATCAGACCCTTAACGGATCAAAATTTATCACTTTACTCCAGTGTTGATCAAGTGTTCATCAAGAACAAGATGAACTTAATGAATGCCGACAAGCAACTGCCGCCAACTCTGCCATTTGATCTAGCTCCACCTATCTCTGGCCACCATTCGTTATTAGCTGGCTATCAAGATTTGAATCCCGACTGCCTCAAGCGATCTCGATCGTCACTCTAAGGTAATTTTCGACCATCATGCCAAAAACCCAAAAAATTCTCAATTTCTCCAATTTCAACCCCTAAACCTAAATCTAATCTCAGTTCATCAGAACCACATGTCTTCCCCAAACTAAAACCTAAACTACCCACCCAGACCTCTTCAACTCCACCAAGAAAATCAAACTCCAGCCACCTTTCTTTATTTCAAAATCGTCTCTATTTTTCCTTATTTAATGCTAATATTCGTGTTTCTTTTACAGGGAATGAAATGAGAAGAAAGATATACCTTTGGTAATATTTTGATCTTTTCCCAGTGATGATGTTGGATTAATAATTAGATATTAATGACACTTCAAAAATAATAATACCATTTATTGGCCTGGTGGTGGAAGATGACATATTTGATGATGTCAGCAAAACTAGCTGAATCCAATTAATGGGAGAAGAAAACCAAAATCCATGTGAACTCCTCCGAGCCAATAAAACACTGCCACGTGGCACAAATTGGGCAAAAAAGGGTTTTTAGATAATTTTTTGTTTGTTAGCTTTTGTACTCGATGGTCGAGTGAGCATGGTATTGGTATAAACTAACTCGATAGGCTGAGTGAGCTCGAGTAACTCGAAAGGCTATGTGACCTCAAGTATGGTAATGTATGGTGGATCTTGTACGTCTTCTTGTAGACTTGTTAATGCCTTGTGATAGGTGATCTAAGAGCTCTAGCTAGTGTAGGGTAGATAATAACTCATTGATAGAGAAGCCTTATCTATGCTCTTTAGGCTATATTATCTTGCATACTTATTTTATGATAATCATGAATTATGGTAGAGTAGAAATGTACCACAAAGATTTATTAGCTCAGCATGCAGATGTGTTATTTTTCCGTGCGTAGGATGACAAGTCACCCCTTGGAGGAGCTCATCAACGAGGATTTCCAAGCACCACGTTCGCTTCAGAGTACAATACTTGTTACTTTAGTTTGGTCTAATGTATTCTTAGGACCTTACCACTGTTGTGTCTGTAACTCTATTAGAAATTTTATTTTGGTATAAGATATTTTAAACTTGAAGCTCATGTTTTGTAAACTTAATTTTAATACCTATTCATCTTCATGGATTTATAAATGTTTAATGCTTTTAATTGATGGCTAAACTTATGGTTTTAAATGGATATTTTGATGGGTCAGTTTGCGGGTGACCCGGATGTAGTACTTTGGATACGGATCTACATCGGGATCGGGTATTACATTGCAGCTGAATCTCTAACTCTCTTAACTGGGTTGATGTCCTCTGAAAATGGCGATGGGCCCGATGTAACGCCCTGAACTCGGGCCTAGTTGTGAACTGTATTGGATCGATGGTTCGAGAGAACCGATTTAGGCGATTCGAGTAGTTTCGGGAAATAAATTTTATAAAAATTATAAAATATGGGAAAATACTAGAAATTACTTAATTAATATTTTAAGTAATTTGGTGAAGTCAATTTTAGGTATTAAATCTGATTTTAAGACATTTTGGTCTAGTGACTAAATTGAAAGTTTTCAAAACTGTTTTTGGTGACTAAATTGTAAAAGGATCAAAACTTAGAATCTTTAAGGAGCTATTTGACCAATATTTTTCAACATAATTCTCTATTAATTTAGTCTATTTTTAAAGTATTTTAAGTAGTTTTACAATTAAACAAAAGGGGATTTATTAAAAAGATCTTTAATTGCCAAAAATACTTTCTTACGTAACTACTTTTCTCCCAACCTTTTTCTCTCAACTTTCTCAACAACAAAATTAAGATTTTTACTTCAAAATCTCCAGGAATCAATTTCGATTGATTTCCTTTTTGATTTTAAATTGTTTACTTCAAATTCCTTTGCAAAATCTCTTTGGATTTCATCAAAGCTTGGCCAATTAAGGGAGAAATCAGCAATTAGAGGTGATTTTCATTTCTCTCCTCTAATTAAAGGTTCTTTAATGAAATTCTCAATTTCTTAATCCTTTGTTGTTGATTTATATCATGGAATTATGATTTTAACATGGATTTAATGATTAATTTAAGATTTCTTGGAAAATTGTTGGAAATTGTTTTGGATGTGTTTTGATGATGAATCTAATTGATTTAGATCTCCATTTGGATGTGTTTTAATGTTGAAAGAATTGATTAATCAATGCAATCCCGAAACTATGTGAATTGTTAGTTTTCTAGGTTGGTTATAGTTGGTTTTTGAGCTGATCTTGTTGTTGTAGTGTTGCTGGAGATATAAGGACGTGGTTTGATGTTTTTGGATGTTAAATGATGTTGTTAATGTGTTAGAATTGTTAGATGTTGGCTGGACTTTGTTTGAGTAAGGTTTGGTGGTGTTCTTGATGGGTTGTGGGAGGTGTTGGATGGATTCGTGGGAGGTGTAGTTGTGTTGTTAGGTGCTGGAGGTTTTTAATACATAGATGTGTTTTAATCCTCTGTTTTTGCTTGGGTAAAGCAGGGGAGCTGAATCCTTTACCTTTAGAAGAAGGTGTGAAAGCTTTGGAGGCTTGATTTGCGCATCGACAAGCAAGCGTTTGATTGTTGGTGAGTAGAAAAGTGTTTTACCACTGTTAAAAGGTTTGAAAAGGAGTTGTGGGGGTTTAGATAAAGTTTGATACACTTATCTAAGCTCGGAAGTAAGCATCGGTTGAGCTTTCTCTCGATTTCTGCTTTTCCAAAATAAAATCTCATGCACATGTTATGGTTTTGATTACTCACTATATTATGCATGTTTTGAAAGTGAAAGATGTTGCAAACGATCATTGATGATTACTTTTGAGAATGTCATATGGTTTATGCAAGTATTCTTGAGAATATGAAAATACATGGTTTAATGTATTTGTGTTGGATTGTTTTGATGCATATGTAAAACAATGAGGTAATGTTGATTTGTTGAATATATTGGCAAGTGGCTGTGTTTAAAATGTTATCGGATATGGTTGGCTAGCCATAAGGTTAAAGTGCACTATAAAAAGTCACCTCATGTGTGTTGAGGGGTGTTAAGTGTTCGTATTCTCCACCATGAGAAACACAGCGGTTGAGGTGGGTAAATGTTCTATTTTCTCTCGCTGGTGGATTTATACATCCAAACTGTAGATGTGGGTAAATATTTCATTACTCTAGTTTGAACCGTTGAGGTGGGCAAGAGTGTCGTTACTCTGGTTGAGGTATGTATGTAAAGTAGTTGTGTGAACCACTTGAGAAATTCGTGTATCCGATGTGTTTTATGTAATGCAAGGTTGCTGGTTTTGAGTCATTTGAAAGCCAATATATGAGATAATGTATCATGAGATATGGATTGTATTGTATAATGTGATTTATACATGTGTTACTCTTTAAGCTTGTTATAAAGGTGTTGTGTAGTGAAGCTTAAATTGAGGTAGAGATTGAATCCATGATACATATGTTGAAAATGATTTAAATATGTATTTTTGAGATGACATGAGAAGCATGAGATGTTTTGCCATGAGACAATCACACGTGATTTGGATTAAATGGTTTTTAATGCATTGATGAGTGTTTTTGCGAATCCGTCACTAAGCTTATAAACTTATAGCTTACGCTCTTTTTTCCTCATCAATGCAGAGAAATAGCTTTCTCGGGCAGCAAGTGAGCAATGAAGGATCCAAGGATTTGATACATGTCAAAGCAAGAGAGCAAGGAAGGATCCAAGGATTTGATACATTTCAAAGTATGGTTTTATATGTTCTAAGTAGTAATAAGAGGGCAACGTGACCGGGTTGTTTTGGGAGATGTGTTTTGAGTTACTCCCTATTTGTATAAGATTGGATTAATGTTTTGGACTTGTATAATGCTTTATACCTGATTTTGAGGGGTGGAGAAACATTGAGCATGCCTGGGTAGTGTAATCACTCATTTTGTTCGGACTTTATTTTTCTAACTTGGGCTTATACCTGTTATATTATTACCCTTTTATAAAAAAAATCCAAAAACTGCATCATTAGTAAAATATTTATTATTATCTTTTTTAGTTATATTTATTACTATCGATCCATCAGACCGTCTAAACCACCAAGAAAACTCCTAGGCCCCAAACCGGGGCGTTACACCTCTTTTTCATTACACATACGATTCGAAACCAGAATAAGGCTTTACTCTCTATTTTTGTTTTAAAAAAAAATTGGTCTCTAGTGTAGTCTCCATGCTATAGCGATGTTTTGAAATCCGAGGTAGTGTTCATTTGGATAACCTATTTTAATAAAAAAAATTGGTGTATGAGGGAACTTGGAAAAAGCTTGTATTTTAAAATATAATTTGGAGTTTCCACTGGTCACTTGGATAAGGTAGACCGGACACCGAAAAACTAACCAGAGAGAGAAAATAATTTGGATTCGGGGAGTTGGTTACGTGTGGGGAAAGGTTCGCACCCCCATCATGCCTAAAAATTGGTACCTAAGGGTTCATATCATATTTATTAAGAAAAATGGAAATTCGACTTAATTTAACTATTAATCCCTAAAAATGCATGCATGCATAACCATATTATTCAAAAATATAAATCATCGCAATCCGCTATAACCAAAGGAGATAGCGACCGAAGATTCGGGGACGACACTCCCACTACGATATGGAGGCCTCGGGAACTAGACTAAACTAGTGCACTAAATAAACATGACAAATTAATTATGCATGAACAAATATATAAATACCAACATAAACAAAAGGCATGCATAAATAAAATAAAAAAACAACTATATGTGTGTGTATATATAAAGATATGGTAATGTATGACATATATATATTAAACATATAATTCTATGTTGAAACTGTTTCTATACTTCTATATATATATAGAAGTTTAGAAACAATTTCAACATAGAATTATATATATAATAGTGCGTAACATAGTATATAAGCATATAGAATGTAAATGATATGATAAATATATGATATAAGTATTAATATATAGAATAGTATAAAATAGGCAGCATAACAAAACGTCATAATATATATATATATACACAAATATAAAAAAATATAGTATAACATATAAATAAACGCATATGACCATGTTCAATCGACAAGAAAATAAAAGGGCGGGGACCAAAAAAGGATTTAAATCACTAGTCTCGGATTCAAAATTAAAAAAAAGGGACGGAATTATAATTTTTCAAAACAATCAGAAACTGCGAAAGTAATTTAAAAATGCAGAAGGGCTACTGGAGCTATTAAATAAGGCAGAGGTCCTTATAACGTAAACAACTCGTTTTAAAAAATAGACAAAATATATAAGATAAAAAATTTATAAAAAAATCATTTGTATCCCTTATCCCAACAAAAAATCAAAAACCCTCTGAAGAACGTTTGACGTTATTCGACTAGTCTTCATACAACCCAAAAACCGGTCGGTTTCCACCATGACGTCCGCCATCCATTGTCGTCGGCCGCCGCTTATCGACGCCGGAAACCACTCAAATTCAAACCAAAATCATCCTTTTCTCCCCTTAATCTTAAATGTGCTTGAGGATTTTTCAAAATCAACCCCGTTTTACCAAAATTCAAGGAAAACTGAAGCCCTAAAACCTTGCAATCCACTCTATTCCCAAAAACTTCGAAACCCCTGCATGCAAAACGAAAAGAAAATTAAAAAAAAGATGATACAGTGGTGTCAAAACCCCTAAAGATAAAACCCAACCCTTTTTATTTATTTGCTTCAAAATGAAAAGAATAATTCTTTTACATCTGAAGTTCTTTTTTTATTGGTTCAAATTTCAAAAAACTGATTACAATAGATTAGTTACATCCTTTTATATCCGATTCGAGTTTACATTAAATTGCTCCATTGTTGGTAATTATGGCTCTGACATCCCTAGCCTTTTCTTTATCGTTTTTTGTCCGATACGGTGACTGGAGAGCCGACAAGAGGCAGATTTGATCTGGGCTATTGGATCAGATCTGATCTAATGGTTGAGATCTCTCTTGGAGCGGACGACCCATATGGCTCTTGGAGGATGATATGGTGACAATTTGCAAAGACACGTGGCACATGGAGCTGGAGAATCTTGGGCAGATCATGGTTGTTGGATCTGGCTTGATCCAACGGCTCTTCTTTGGCTACGCAAAGAAGAGATGAGATAAATCAGATTAGGGTTAGGGTTTTTTTTCTACTAGGCCTATCGGGCCATGTAACTGTTTTTTTGTTGAGTTTGTAATGGAATTTGAACTTTAACATTAATTAAAATTGATTGTTATTATATTATAAGATCTATTTTTTATTTAGATAATCAATAATAATAATAATTGATAATATTAATAATTGAATAATATTATTAATAATAATAACATTATTAACATTAAATAATAATAATATTTAAATAATAAATACACCCAGATATAAATTAGTGTTTCCAGGTGGAGATAGAATCAAAGATGGGTATAAGGGCAGTGGTTGATGGTGGTTGGCGATGGTTCACCTATTTTGAGGTGGACGGAGAGCCACTAAGAGAGATGGCGGAGGACTCTTGTGGATGGGGTTCCACTTGGTTGTTCCCTTCTGGTCAAAGGTATTTATAGGCGAGTGGTATTGTTCGATGGGATTAAACCAGGTCTAGTGACGGCTATTGATGGGTTGGTAGGATAAGGTCTAGACTTCAGTCAATAGGCTTTTCAGTCAATCAGGCTGTCAAAACCATTTTTGAAATAAAAATAGCTCGGATGATTTATTTTTTGAATTAGGGATTTTCTTTTAAATTCAATTTTTATAAAAAATAGAGTTGTAACCGGACACCATAAAAGCAACCATGGATTTGAAAAGTTGGGGTTTAGAAGTCGATTACATGTGGGGAAGATTAACATCCCACAAACGCCCAAAATCAGTATCTTGAATTTTGTGTTGTATTTTGGCATTTTAAGATAATAATTCAAATTTAATTTGATCATTAATTATTAATTTTGCTTATATTTAAAATTGATTATTCCTTTTATGATAAATATAGTTTTATTTTGAATATAAAATTTAAAACACCGCTATAATACAATCAGGGCATCGCCTTTCATATTCCAAAAATATATTTTATATTTAAAAGGTTTTTGTTGTGCGTAATAAGTGCTCCGCAATTGTACAAGTGTACACGTCGCAAGTTATAGTATAAAATATATCGTCTCCACAAGGATTGGTGCCACTTCAAGAATCTAATCTCTTGCACTATAAAAAGTAGAAGAACACAAGTAGAAAATTGTAGGAGTTTTAATTAACAACTAAACTAGAAAGCAATAAAGTAAAAGAAGATGTAATCAAATGAGACAGAATAGGACAGGTTATCATGAGTTGAGGTGTGATAGCTAATTGGATCGTCTTGGTAAAAGAGTGCAAGGGCAACTCAGTTGTCGTGGTAACTTGCGCAGCAGAGTTGCCTTCGCAACTAATCGACGGTTGCCTGGGCAACTGACTGGGTAACTATTTGGGTAGCTGGGCAGCAACTTCAAGGTTTGGTAGAGCGTTCTTCAATGGTTTCTTCTTATCCCTAAGTCAAAACTCTAGCTAATTGTGCATGCCTTGACAATACATCCCTGCGTGAATCAAGGGTGAACAACAACCAATCTTGCGCTCCTCTTAACCGTTGAAATCCTTATCTTATTCCTAAGCCGGATTAATCTTCACCATCAATAGATTTAATAAAGACCATGCTCATTCGTTTCTTGAATCTAACTCTCCCGATATTAGATAAATAGATAGAGTTACGAGATCCTCTCCCAATTCACTCGCAAACAAGAATAAAAACCAAGAATGAGTAAACCTTGAATTGAAAGTGCAAACTCTTATTACCTAAACAAAAACCAATTGTATCTCACAACCATAAAACACAATAACCTTAGCCAAATAGATTTAGTTCATGGCTAGGTTCCAAAGAAACACAAAACAAAGAATCCCTAACATAAACCGAATCGAACAAGAAAGAAAAAGATGAAGAATGGTTGAAAGCCCTTGTCGAAATCTCTCCCTTTGCTTTCTCTTGGAGTTTGACGGCTTGGTCTCCTTTAAATAAGAGATGGCTAGGTCAAAGTCTTTCTTGAGGAGGAACTTAAGTTGGAACTCAATACTTTAAAAGAATATAATTCTTTATTATATTTAATTCCTTCTAGATCTTCTCCTATCTTCTTGGGATTTAATTTCTCTTTGACCTCTTCATGGAAATCAAACTCTTTTGGGATTTAACTTTGTTGCACGTCATCTTGGGCTTATCTAGTCATCAACTTCAATTGCCATATCATCTTATCCCTTATCGACAATTGCCCTAGCAACTAGCTCGGCATCTCCTTCTTGTATTGCCCTAGCAACTGGTTCCAGCCTTGCTTAGGAAAGTGATTCTGCACACACACAAACAACTATCGGCAACACCCTTTTTTCCACAAAATTAAGCAAAATATGAAATCATGCTTGTCCACCAAGGAAACTATGCAAACATGCATGAATGGATAATAATGCAACTAATATGAGCCTAAGTCTAGCAATAATATGAATAAAAAGGGTGAATAAAATAGTACTTTTAGACACTTAATACACCCCCAAACTCAAACTATTGCTTGTCCTCAAGCAATGCAAACTAATAATTACCCGCCAAGACTTCAATTTTCACAAACTTAGCTTTGAACTTGATTTCAATTCTCAGAACCGTGGTACAAAGTATGAATGGCTTTTCATTTTTTGGAAAACTTAAGAGTTACTCGGAATCAAACTATAATGCTTGTGAGTGTGTGCGGAGTTGTGTGCAAGTTGATTTTTTTAGATTCTATGCAAACAAGAGGTTTTCAAATTACTTCCTTGGGTTCTTTTAACATGTTTTAACTAGAGCCTGTTTTGGTCACCTCTAGTGTTTTTTAGTTTTCTTAAGTTAATAATAGTTTTTTTATTCGACTAGAGCCAGTTTCGGGCACCTCTAGCATTCATCTAATTTTTATTCTAATCCCTCAATTTTTTAACTATCAACCTAAGTTCGCTAGAAATCCTTAAATCAATCAAGCCACAACAGTGTTTCATCAAGTTTAGCATCATAGTGTGATTCTAAGTGTTTCCACGGTTATCCTAGAATAAAAAATTCTATCAATTAAGTGCATTGGCAAAGTCATCATCGGATATTCATCAAATCTAGGCAATTCTTGTTCCAACAAAAGGCATGGCAAGCAATTTATGTATCCTAAATGTAATACTTAAGATGAATGCAACTAAACATGGTAACTAACTAATAACAATCCCACCAAGCTCGAGTGAGGCATTGTCCTCAATGCATGCAACAAAGAAAAATAAAAATAAAATAACAATAAAGAAAAGTAAAATTCAAACGAGGACTTACTCCGAGAGTTCATCGTCGTGGATGATTAGTTTCCTTTTGGCCGGTGTATTGATTCTTTTGCTTGAATGCGGTGGTTGCTTTCTTGTTGCTGATGGTGGAATTGATCCTCGTACGGGGGTGTCCTCATCGTCCTCATCATCAATGTCATTGGCCTTTTGCTTGGGGTTGGAGGATTCGATTGGTGCGGTCTTTGTTGGTGCAATGGAAGACTTGTCTGAATCGAAAAAATCGAATCATGATTCAGTACGAGTTGATTCGGGCATAGGCGTTTTACCTTTGGCTTTTGCAGTGGTTGCTGGGGCGTCTTTAGCTTTGGTTTCCACGGCATCTTCAGTGTTTGTTACCGTGGCAACTACTGAGGCAGGCGCAATGTAGGTTGCCGCACCGTGGAAACTGCTTCATTGGTTGCCGTGGCAAGGATTTCGGCAGGAAAGATAGGGAACGACATGCGGCTGTCCGGTTACTTTTCCAAGATGACTTGGGTGATCGCATTGTTGTGATCCTTCATGTACCACATGAACATTAGTTGCCGGTCTTCAATTTGCCTAAGGTGGTTCTCAATGTAAGAGTGCTTCAAGTTGTCCAAGGGTTACTGTCCGAGTTACCTGGGCATTAGTTGCTTGGGCATTAGAAGTTACCGAGGCGGCAGGAGTTGCCGCGGCAATTGAAGGCCTTGGGGATTTTATCGGTGCCTCTCCCATTAGCTTTCGAATTTGTGCTCGATTCCAACCGGACTTGGGTATGGCCTTTTCATCAGTGGATTCACTTGGGACATGCATCTCCTTGCAAAGATTGGAAATTAAGCAAGGGAAGAAAAGATATCCCTTGTCTTTTGTGCTACATGCAAAAATCTCATTACAAATAAATTTTCCAATGTTAATGATGCAATTATGCAAGATAGAATGTATGAGCAAAAGACGAGGTGTATCAACGGTGGTATTGTGTGTTGTGGGCATTAAAGAAGTTTTAACAAACTTATTCTATAATTTTGCATCGGGTTTAAGCCAAAGGCAATTTACCGTGCCGTTGTATTTACCGTCGTTCCAATGAGTTCCCAGTATAGTGAGTTCTTGAAGCACCTTGTCAAGTTGCTTGGGTGTGAGTTGATCAACAAAAGCTTGATGCTTGTCCTTCTCAACGTAGAGCCCATAAAAGGTGTTCATGCTTTCGGGGCTTATGAGTATAGCCTTGTCACGAACAAAAACATAAGGATTATCCGGGTTAGGTGAGTGAGCATAGAATTCTCTTACCCATGAGATGTTACCCAGTTCCAATTGATGGCAAAAGATTTGCCACTTTGATGTGCAATCCTTTGGAATATGAATGGTTCAAGGCTGAAATCATGATGAGAGTTGGAGTATTGAAGCTTTGTTCTTCGCAAATCTTCCGGCTTTCAAACTTAGAGTTAAATCTTTCTTGAACCACCGGTGTAGCAAACTTCTTGTATCTTGGTTCTTTGGAGGAACTTGGATGAACCAAAAATTCGATTTTGGATGCCATGGATGATCTTGGTTGTGAGTTTAGTAGAAACAAAGAAAAGAAAGCAAAAGAAACTAAAGAGTTGCAAGTTGAAAAGTAGGAATAGGTTTCTTGGAAGTTAAGGGTGATGGGTTAAATAGAAAAGATAGGTAGTAAATATGGTGGGTGGGATTAATTGAAAATAAAGAAAATAAGGGTTTTGATTGGGGGAAGGGGACGGCTAGTGGGTTTAGGGAAGGGTTTTGCCGGCTATGTAGGTTTTATTTAGGGTAATTTGGAGGCTTAATATAAGCCTTATGTTTAGCCCATTAGTTTCCTTGTTGAAGAAGCTTCCTTCTTGAATCAAATTCCTCTTTATCTTGAACTCTTTTCCTACAATTCAAAAACAAATAAAATAAGGATTAAAATTAAAGATAAACTAATAAAAGAAAATAAATAAAGATGTGCAAAGAAATTCTTAAACCTAAAATTTAAAAACCATTAGATAAATATGAAAGAAAGATGTAGTCTTAATCTTAAAGAAAATAAATAAATTTATCCTAAAAAGAAAATAACTGAAATTAATAAATAAAAATAAAAAAATTAAATAGTTCGAAAAAAATAAAAATAAAAAGAAAATATCGAAAGGAGAGCATGCTCATGAATCTCCTAAGGTGACCACTTCTTTGTTACGTTCCACATGGGCACCGTTGTAGTGCTTCAATCTTGGTCCGTTAACTTTGAATTCATGATCGTCAGTGATGGACTTGATTATCACGGAAGCATGGGAGAACGGTTTGACAACTTCGAATGGTCCTGACCATCTTGATTTCAGTTTTCCCAGGAAAAGTTTCAGCCGAGAATTGAATAAGAGAACTAGTTGGCCTTGTCTGAATTGCCGCGGCAATAGTTTCTTATCATGCCATTGCTTTGTTTTCTCCTTGTAGATTCGTGCATTGTCATAGGCGAGTGCGTGAAATTCTTCTATCTCGTTGAGATCTAGTAAACGCTTTTGTCCAGCAGTCTCCCAGTCCATATTCACGGTCTTGATTGCCCAATATGCTTTGTGTTCGATTTCCACCTGTAGATGGCATGTTTTGCCATAGACAAGTCGGAAGGGAGACATGCCTATGGGTGTTTTGAATGCAGTGCGATATGCCCAAAGTGCATCATCTAGTTTTACTGACCAATCCTTCCTAGAGGGATTTACAACTTTCTCGAGTATACCCTTCAATTCCCGGTTGGAAATTTCTGCTTGCCCATTGGTTTGTGGGTGATATGTCATGGCAATTTTGTGTGACACGCCGAAGCGTTGCAACATCTTGGCAATAAGTCTATTGTTAAAGTGCTTGCCTTCATCACTAATAATTGCTCTCGGCATCCCAAACCGTGTAAATATATTTTTCTACAAGAATCGTTGCACGGTCTTGGAATCGTTGGCGGGAACTGCAGCTGCCTCAACCCATTTAGACACGTAGTCAATGACATGTAGAATGTAGAGGTTGCCAAATGAAGATGGGAAAGGTCCCATAAAATCGATCCCCCATACATCGAACAATTCCACCTCGAGGATGTTTTAGAGCGACATCTTATGTCGTCTAGAGATATTGCCCGTCCTCTGGCAACGATCACATTGTTTGTAAAACTCTTAGGCATCTTTGTACAGTGTTGGCCAATACAAACCGGATTGCAAAACTTTGGCCGCGGTACGTGTTCCTCCAAAATGTCCTTCATAGGGTGAAGAATGGCATTGCCGGAGTACATTCTACTGCACCTCTTCAGGGACACATCGGTGTATAACCTGATCTGCACATTGTTTAAACAAAAGAGGCTCATCCCAAAAGTAATGCTTAGCATCATGGCGGAACCGCTTCTTCCCTTGGTGAGTAAGGCCATAAGGTAAAATACCACAAACAAGGAAATTAACTAAATTCACGTACCAGGGTATTGCCGTGGCAACTGCTTCCATTGTTGTCGAGGCGTGCATGTCTAGAGTTACCGTGGCATGCGCGTCAAGGGTTGTCGAGGTATGCGCATCTAGAGTTGCCGAGGCATCAAGGGTTGCCAAGGCATGCGCATCTGTGGATGCCGAGGCAACTAATAGTTGCTCATCTGGGAATGCATCGCATATCTCTAAATCTGTGTACTCCTCCCTTTTGCTTTCTAAGCGTGATAAGTGATCGGCCACTTGATTTTCTGTTACTTTCCTGTCCTTAATTTCAATGTCAAACTCTTGTAAAAGCAATATCCAATGAATCAAACGAGGTTTGGTATCCTTTTTAGCAAATAGATGCTTAATTTCCGAATGGTCTGTATGGACAAGTACCTTTGTACTAATCAAATAGGATCAGAACTTGTCAAATATGAAAACTATGGCTAGTAACTCATTCTCCATTGTTGTGTAATTCACTTGAACGCTATTAAGAGTTTTACTAGCGTAGTATATCACATGAAAGGTCTTACCTATGCGTTGGCCTAGGACTGCTCCTACCGCAAAATCACTTGCACCACACATGAGCTCAAAAGGTAGCGTCCAATCGGGTGGAACGACAATAGGTGTCGAGGCAAGCTTTTCCTTTATGGTTTCGAATGCTTGGGCGCAAGAATCATCAAAATTGAAGACTTTATCTTGTTCAAGCAAATTGCATAAGGGTTTAGTAATCTTAGAAAAATTATGAATGGACCTCTTGTAAAAACCTGCATGTCCAAGAAAGCTTCGAATTCCTTTAACCGAACTTGGTGGGGGTAATCTCTCGATCACGTCCACCTTGGCTTTGTCTACTTCAATTCCCTTGGATGAAATCTTGTGGCCAAGCACTATTCCTTCATCTACCATAAAATGGCACTTCTCCCAATTAAGGACTAAATCAGATTCTTCACATCTTGCCAACACCTTATCTAAATTACCGAGGCAACCGTCGAAGTCATTACCAAAAATGAAAAAATCATCCATGAATATTTCAAGGAAAAGTATTCGACCATGTCTGAAAAGAGTGCCATCATGCATCTTTGGAAGGTTGTCGGGGTGTTACACAATCCGAACGGCATCCTTTAGAAAGCATAAGTACCATATGGGCATGTGAAGGTTGTCTTTTCTTGATCTTCTGGTGCTATGGCAATTGATTGTAACCTGAATAACCATCAAGAAAATAATAAAAGGGTTTACCTGCAAGACGGTCAAGCATTTGATCAATAAAGGGTAAGTTGAAGTGATCTTTCCTAGTGGCTTTGTTTAGCTTTCAGTAATCCATACAAACCCTCCAACCGGTCACAGTCCTGGTTGGAATGAGTTTATTGTTTTCATTACTTACCACCATTATACCTCCCTTTTTCGGTACACATTGTACCGGACTTACCCATGTACTATCAGAGATAGGGTATATGATGTCGGCGTCAAGCAACTTGATGATTTCTTTCATTACAACCCCTTCATGGCATGATCCAGTCTTCTCCGGGCCTCAATTGAAGGTTTGTGATCATCTTCCAACAAAATCTTGTGCTTGCACACTACCGGGCTAGTTCCCTTCAAGTTAGCAATTGTCTATCCTATCGCCTTCTTGTGTAGCATCAACATGTCGATCAACTTCTTTTCCTGCTCAGGCTGTAACTTAGAGGAAATAATTATAGGCAATGTATTATCGATTCCCATGTAAGCATATTTTAGTTGCCCTGGCAACTATTTCAACTCAAGAATCGGAGGTTGTTCAATGGAGGGCTTTTTGAGTTTACCTTCCTTACTTGAGTAATGCAATGGTTCAAGGTATGTACTTGTTCGATTGAGTAACCAATTTGGCTCTTATTGTTGTTCTTCATCGTCCGGTTCTTCATACTCCTCAGTTTTCTCTAAATAGGCAATGTAGTTGACGAGGCAACTAAATTCCTCGTCGAAGTCAAACTTTGCCGTGGCATGAAGAAGTTGGCATTCTTTCGAATCATCGGCATGCCTTAGTGTTTGGAACACATTTAGTTTAACTTGCTGGTCATTCACCCTCATTGTGAGTTCTCTCTTTTCAACATCGATCAAGGTTCTCTCTGTCGCTAGGAAGGGTTTCCCAAGAATGATAGGTGCATGCTCATCTACTTCACAATCCAAAACAATAAAGTCAGCGCGAAAAATAAATTTATCAACTTTTACCAGTATGTCTTCGATTTTTCCCTCTGGATGCACATAGGATCTGTTGGCTAGCTATAGCATAACTGTTGTATGCCTTGCCTTCCCGATTCCTAGTTTATGGAAAACCAATTTAGGCATCAAGTTTATGCTTGCTCCAAGGTCACATAATGCTTTCCCGGCATAGTGGTTTTCGATGGAACAAGGTATTGTGAAACTTCCGGGACCCTTCAACTTGGGTGGCATGCGATTGTGCAACATGGCCATGTATCCCCCTATTGCGGTAACTGTTTCAAACTCTCCTAGCCTTGTTCTCTTGGACACAATGTCTTTCAGAAACATGGCATAGTTCGGCATTTGTTCAATCGCCTCAACCAATGGCAAGTTGATGTGGACTTGCTTTAGGATATCAAGAAACTTCTTGAATTGATATTCTTGCTTTTGTCGCTTCAACCTTTGTGGGAATGGTGGTGGAAGTTGGATATCTTCGATCCTTTCATTGGCCTGGAACCTGATTGATGGCATTGCCGGGGCAACTAGAGTTGCCGAGGCATCGTCAACTAGGGTTATCGTGGCGTGCCTATCGTTGGTTACCGCGGCATCCTTATCGCTGGTTGCCGAGGCATGCTTATCACTGGTTGTCATGACATTTCCTGGTTCAGCATCTGAGGCTTTGTCGCTGAGTTCATCTTGTTCTTTTTGTGGAGTTTTGTTTGATGAGTGAGCTTGAGCCTCCTTAAGTTGTCAGCCACTTCTAGTGGTGATCGCCTTACATTGCTCATGGCCAGTTCCTCTTGCGACTTCAGTATCGCTAGGTAAACCTCCTTGCGGTCTAGTATTTAGGTTTTGAGCAAATTGTCCAACTTGAGTTTCCAATGATTTGATTGTCGCCTCTTGGTTTTGCAATCTCATCTCGGTCCTGTTAATAAAAGCATCAGTTCTTTTTATGAAGTTAATATTATCAACCATATAAGATTCAGTTTTCAACATAAAAGCATTGAGAGAATTTTCCAAATAACTAGATGTTGTCGGTTGTTGCTGCGACAACTGTTGCCATGGCATATTCTGCTGGAATCCCGATGCTTGTGCATTCTGATTGTTATGGTTTAAAGCATTGTTGGAATTACTCCATGAAAAATTTGGGTGCTTCTTCCAAGCTGGATTATATGTGTTGGACACCGTATTGTTGTTCTGGTTGTAATTCCCCACATAAAAGCTGGATTTCAGTTTATGCATACATTCAGAAGAATCATGGTTACCACCACATAACTCACAAAAGGAATCCATTACCTTGACCTAATGTGTTGTTTGGTTTCTGCATGTTCTGGACCATCTTGGTTAAAGTGGCCAATTGTGCCGAAAATGAATTTGATGATCCTAGTTCATGTATTGTGGCTTGGCGTCTAACTCCTCCTCTTCTAGCAGATGGGAGCTGATAATCATTCTTGGCAAGCCTGTTCAGAATTTGCATTGCTTCTTCCGGTGACTTATCTAGGAGTATGCCATTTACCGAGGCATCTAGCATCATCCTTGTTGGTGTATTCACAGCGTTGTAAAACATTGTTACTTGTGTCCACACTGGGAATCCGTGTAGGGGGCATTTGTGTAGAAGTTCTCTATATCGCTCCTAAGCCTCGTACATGGATTCATCATCTGCCTGCCGAAAAGAAGTAATTTCGTTATGAAGCTTATCAGTCAAATTTGTAGGATTAAATCGAGCAAGGAAATCATGACGAAGATTGGTCCAATATCCTATTGATCTGGTAAGAATACTATTCAACCTTGCTTTTGCCCTATCCCTTAGTAAATAGGGGAATAATCTTAGTTGCAAAACATCAAGGGTGACTCCTTTTATTTTGAACAAATTGCAAATCTCGAGGAAATATTTAAGATGTTGTCGCGCATCTTCAGTTGTTGAGCCGCCAAATTGACCAATTGTGTTGATCATATTGAACATCACCGGTTTCAACTCAAAGTGGTCGGCTTCAATTTCAGGTGTGACAACTCCTAGATTGAGTCCTTCTAGATCTTCTTCAAGATAGTCTCGAATAGTTCTGTTTCGTGCAAGAATCACTCCTCCTCTTACTGAAACATCTTGATTCATATTGCCGTCTTGATTAGCCATTGCTACTCTTAACCTTTGTCCGAGTCTTTGCAAGGTTCGTTCAATTTATGGATCAAAGGGATATTCTGATGTAGTTGGTCTCGCCCTGGTCATATACCAATGCAAAACCAAAGTTTGTTAGCCCTTCGAATCTTTAAACAATAAAAATAAAAAGTGCAAGAAAATAAAACGAAGTTGCTATTGCCATTCCCCGGAAACGGCGCCAAAAACTTGTTACGCATAATAAGTGCTCCGCAATTGTGCAAGTGTACACGTCGCAAGTTATTATAACAGATATCATCTCCACAGGGATTGGTGCCACTTCAAGAATCTAATCTCTTGTACTGTAAAAACTAAAAGAACACAAGAAGAAAATTGTAGGAGTTTTAACTAACAACTAAACTAGAAAGCAATAAAGTAAAAGAAGATGTAATCATATGAGAGAGAATAGGCCAGGTTATCATGAATTGAGGTGTGATAGCCAATTGGATCATCTTGGTAAAAGAGTAGAAGGGCAACTCAGTTGCCCTGGCAACTTGCCGTTCGCTTGATTCATATTTCAGTCGGTGGTTGAATGATTGTGGCTGGTACCGCGTGAATAGCATTGCTTTGATTTGATCCATGTTTGCCGAGGCAGGTTCACTTGCCTGGGAATCAATAGTTGCAAATCCATTGTTGTTGCCCGGGCATTGCCAGTTTCTGTTGTCGTGCCAACTGCTGAGGTAGTTGCCGGGTCATCCTCTGTTGTGGTTGCCGTGGCAAGTAGTCGGCAAGGAATTTCCTTAGCTTGGTGGTTGTGAATCTTGTTGTGGAAAAGAAAACAAAGAAAACCTAAAAACAAAAGATAATGAAGAAATAAAATAAAATATCTCCTAAAAATTCCAAAATAAATAAAGAAAAAAAAATAACCGAAAATAAAATAAAGTTCCAAAAAATTAAAAACAAAATTGAAAAGCCAATCATACTTTGAGCCATGGTTCTGAGAATTGAAATCAAGTTCAAAGCTAAGTTTGTGAAAATTGAAGTCTTGGAGGGTAATTAGTAGTTTGCATTGCTTCTTCCGGTGACTTATCTAGGAGTATGTTGTTTGCCGAGGTATCTAGCATCATCATTGTTGGTGTATTCGCAGTGTTGTAAAACATTGTTACTTGTGTCCACACTGGGAATTCGTGTATGGGGCATTTGTGTAGAAGTTCTCTATATCGCTCCCAAGCCTCGTACATGGATTCATCATCTGCCTGCCGAAAAGAAGTAATTTCATTACGAAGCTATTCAACCATGCTATTCAATCACGACAAAGATCGGTCCAAGATCCTATTGATCCGGCAGGAATACTATTCAACCATGCTTTCGCCCTATCCCTCAGTGAATAGGGGAATAATCTTAGTCGTAGAACATCGGGGTAACTCCTTGTATTTTGAATGAATTGCAAATCTCAAGGAAAGATTTAAGATGTTGTCGTGCATCTTCAGTTGCTGAGCCGCCAAATTGACCAATTGTATTGATCATATTGAACATCACCGGTTTCAACTCAAAGTGGTCGACTTCAATTTCAGGTGTGACAACTCCTGGATTGAGTCCTTCAAGATATTCTTCAAGATAGTCTCGAATAGTTCTATTTCGTGCAAGAATCACTCCTCTTCCTACTGGAACATCCTGATTCATATTACCGTCTTGATTAGCCATTGCTACTCTTAACCTTTGTCTGAGTCTTTGCAAGGTTCGTTCGATTTCTGGATCAAAGGGATATTCTGATGTAGTGGTCTCGCCCTAGTCATATACCAATGCAAAACCAAATTTTGTTAGCCCTTCGAATCTTTAAACAATAAAAATAAAAAGTGCAAGAAAATAAAACCAAAGTTGTTATTGCCATTCCTCGGCAACGGTGCCAAAAACTTGTTGTGCGTAATAAGTGCTCCACAATTGTGCAAGTGTACACGTCGCAAGTTATTATAAAAGATATCGTCTCTATAGAGATTGGTGCCACTTGAAGAATCTAATCTCTTGCACTGTAAAAAGTAAAAGAACACAAGTAGAAAATTGTAGGAGTTTTAACTAATAACTGAACTAGAAAGCAATAAAGTAAAAGATGTAATCAAATGAGAGAGAATAGGTCAGGTTATCGTGAGTTGAGGTGTGATAGCCAATTGGATCGTCTTGGTAAAAGAGTGCAAGGGCAACTCAGTTGTCGTGGCAACTAGCGCAGCGGAGTTGCCGTGGCAACTAATCGACGGTTGCCTAGGCAACTGTTTGGGTGGTTGGGCAGCAACTTCAAGGTTCAGTAGAGCGTTCTTCAATGGTTTCTTCTTATCCCTAAGTCAAAACTCTATCTAATTGTGCATGCCTTGACAATACATCCCTGCGTGAATCAATGGTGAACAACAACCAATCATGCGCTCCTCTTAGCCGTTGAAATCCTTAACTTATTCCTAAGCCGGATTCATCTTCACCATCAATAGATTGAATAAAGACCATACTCATTTGTTTCTTGAATCTAACTCTCCCGATATTAGATAAATAGATAGAGTTACGAGATCCTCTCCCAATTCACTCGCAAACAAGAATGAAAACCAAGAATGAGTAAACCTTGAATTGAAAGTGCAAACTCTTATTACCTAAACAAAATCCAATTGTATATGACAACCACAAAACACAATAACCTTAGCCAAATAGATTTAGTTCATGGCTAGGTTCCAAAGAAACGCAAAACAAAGAATCCCTAACATAAACCTAATCGAACAAGAAAAAAAAAAGATGAAGAATGGTTGAAAGCCCTTGTCGAAATCTCTCCCCTTTGCTCTCTCTTGGAGTTTGACGGCTTGGTCTCCTTTAAATTGGAGATGGCTAGGTCAAAGTCTTTCTTGAGGAGGAAGTTAAGCTGGAATTAAATACTTTAAAAGAATATAATTCTTTATTATATTTAAATTCCTTCTAGATCTTCTCCTATCTTCTTGAGATTTAATTTCTCTTTGACCTCTTCATGGAAATCAAACTCCTTTGAGATTTAACTTTGCTCCACGTCATCTTGGGCTTATCTAGTCATCAATTTCGACTGCCATATCATCTTATCCCTTATCAACAATTGCCCTGGCAACTAGCTCGACATCTCCTTCTTGTATTCCCTAGCAACTGGTTCCAGCCTTGCTTAGGCAAGTGATTCTGCACACACACAAACAACTATCGGCATCACCCTTTTCCCACAAAATTAAGCAAAATATGAAATCAAGCTTGTCCACCAAGGAAACTATGCAAACATGCATGAATGGCTAATAATGCAACTAATATAAGCCTAAGTCTAGCAATAATATGAATAAAATGGGTGAATAAAATAGTACTTTTAGACACTTAACAGTTTTCTACGCATGCAATTAATTATTGAGTGGTTCATTTTAATTAAAAATCTAGGAAGGCTCTAATTAATTTTATTAATGATCTTAATTAAATCTAATGAATATGAGTTATTTAATTTTAAAATTCATTTTAGGATAACATTCTACTGCATTAGGAAATAATCGTTATTTGAATTCTAAAATTTATAAACTATACTCACTGATTAGTTATTTTATTGGTGTGTTTCAAAGTATCAAGCTTAATCTAATGCTCTAGGTGTTTATCTAAGTTAAGTATTTAAATAGGTTTAATTAATAGCCTAATAAATATTATTTATTCAATTTAAAAATCCATAAGAATTAATACCCAATTACATTATGGTATTATTCTTAATTGGAATATAAAATTGTTTAAATGAGATTTATTAATTACTATGTTTTATGACATTCAATTATTAAAGAACCTAAAAAAAGATCCTAGCTTAAAAGGTTTTATCTAATGTTTTGATCAATTTGAAAACCTATTCAACATTATTCAAATGATTTTAATGCCCAAATAAATTAACATCAAATTGCATTGAGGCATTAATCATTACATGGGTATTTAAAACATTTGAAAATATTTAATTAATTCTAAAACTAATTAAATATAGCCTAATTATGTATTTCTAGAGTTTAATTTTAAAGTTCCTAAACTAATGGGCTCTAACACTATTTAAATTTAAACTAGGTGTTTAAACTAGATTAATTGATGATACATGAATTAATAAAATATGGATCAATTAATAAATATTTAAGATTGCATTTAATTTAAACAATTAAAGCTGAAAAAATGACTAAATTGAATAAATTAAAAGCTAAATTCTTAATTTTATTTGAAATAAGGACCAAATTGATTACAAAACAAAACTTAAGGACTAGACCCTAAGGACCCAAAAGAATGGCGCGGATTCAAGATTCAACCCAAATAAAAACATGCTACGCCAAAATTTAAACCCTGGATATTTAAACCCTCTTTAGGCCAAAATTTGGCATTTTTCCTCATTTTTTTCAGAATTCTCTCTCTAACCCAAATTCTCTCTGACACTCTCCTACAAACTCCCCATTTTTTAGAAACACCATCCAAAATGGATCAAAACCATGGTTTTACTTGGTGTTCTTCCTGTTCACGAAGAACACCAAGAACTCTGGCCTCTCTTCACCATGAGTTCCGCTACCTTGATTCTTTCACTCAACCTTTGATCACCTTTCACCATTTGTCGGCCAATGGGAAATGATTCCTGGTCGCTGCAGGCAATTTTCGGTCGTCGTTTCAATCTCTGTCCAAAACCTTAAAACCTAAAAAATCTTTTTTTCTGTCCCAAGTCCTAAAACCTTATCTGATTAAAAGAATCACCTATCTTCCCCTCTTAAATCGAACCTAAACTACCTATTCTCGGTTCTCTCTTCAACTCCGCCATGCTACGCTAAGTTTCTGGCCATCCTCTTCGATTTGGTTTTACATTTATTTTGTTTATTTCTACTTTTCTTTTCTATATATGTAAACTAACTTTTTGTTTGTTTTTATTTTTTGCAGGAATCAAAAGAAAATAGAAAATTTACCTTCACGACAGTGTGGTCGTGACTCGTGATTTCAATTTCTTTTTCGATGATGGCTGAACCTTTTGGCGACGTTTTGGCTTTCAAGTGGTTCAACTTCCAGTTATTTCTCTCTCCCACTATCTTCTTTACTTTTAGTAATAATGGTGTAATTATGATGCTCATAAATGCTGACAACTTTCTTTCTCTATTTATAGATGGTTGACCAAATGACATCATGGTTAACGTCAACGAGTTGCGTCCAGCTACTATTTGAGAAAGCACAATCTTTTTGTATGCTTTTGGACCAATATGAGGCTGCCACGTGTCACGTTTATGGAAGAAAAAGTATGAGATTAGTTTTGTTGGCTTGGATATGAGTTGTAATCTATTAAAATGGGCGGGAAATAGACTATAATTAGGTTTAGTTTAGGCTTTTGGATTGATCCGAATTGGGCCTTAATTTTTTACATGTAGATAGACTTTTGTATATTAGATTTATATTTGGGGTTTATTATATTTAAATCTATTTATTATTTATTTATATTTTTTTACTTAAGAGAAATATAATATATACATAACTATACCCGGGTAAACTTCAAGTATTACACAAGCAGGTTGGCATACTAGACTTGAGTGGTAATTTAGACAGACCTGGTGGCTATCACGTCCCCTGGATAGGGGCTTTAGAAATCTGCTGGGTAATCATTCTGGAGGTACTGACAAGAGGAAGAATGGCGATTGTAGGTATATATGTGGCAGCTCTAAGCTGAGATATAACACTTGCCTCTCGTAGTCGAAAGAGTGTTATAAAGTGGAACGAGCTGAGGCTAGAAGTTAAAGATCATGCTTGTAGCTGTTGTGTTCATGGTGCGCTTTTAAATGTGGTCATTTCTCGAGAATATAGGCCATCATTGGCATGAATGTGGTGGTCGTTATCCCCCTCAACATGATGGGTACTGCCCTCGCCTGTAAAAGGGAGATAACTAGGGGAAGGGCTTTGTTGGCAACACCACCGATTTTTCCTAATATCTCTTCCAAATCACTTTTAGACAGCGATTTCTCTAATTATTCTACCAATATTGGTAGGAACTCGATTTCATTGTAGCGATATTTATAGGTTGTGTTTGATGGGTTGATCTGTTATTCACAGGAGTTGGGGCCGCATATCTGGGGAATTCTACCACGAGGGTGGCCAAAACATCCCTAATCATAATTTCAACAAGTTCCTCGCAAGAGAATGAGAGTAATACTCTGGTTGGCTCAAATGTGGCGGGGGAAGTAAAATCAGAGGTCCCCGCATGGTCGAGGCTACAAGGCACTTGAGGGCGAAAATTTATTTTCTTATAGAGAAAAAAGAGGAAAATGCTCCCGCTTGAGATCTTAGAGAAAATGAAGAACAAAAATACTTCGAAGGAAGAGGAGAGGGACGGTGGATGAGATAGTGCAGGTATCTGTGGCAAAGGTATCGTCAAAAGTGTATGTGGTTCTAGGTTGTCTGTAGCTAAAGAGGCTTCCTGTGGCGGAGATATAAAGCGCATGTATCGTTAGTGTTGTTGCATCAAGTGGGGGCACTGAGGCTCGTATTGTCACGCCCACTCCCCCTATTGTGATAGGTATTCTGTGTAGTATTGTTCTTCGATTGTATTGTGGTATCTAGTTAATAAATTCTACACTAATGGCAGGTGCTCCGGAGCTATTGGCCGATCTAGTGGTCCAGTCGACCAGGGGCGAGGAGGTCCCTACTAATTCCTTCTCCGCTTTGGTATACGCATACATATGATATTTTCCCTTACTAATTTCTTCACAGAGATGTTAAATAGTTTCTTGCTTGTGGTAGGGGTTCTTGTGCTGCAGCCTCTGGATGCTAGTGGGGGAGGTGTTGCGGGTCCTTCTCCCAGTTTTTGTGGGGCCCTTTATGCTGAGGCAACTCGATTGGCCATCGAGCTACAATATTTTTATTGTGAGATAGATAAGGAAATACACTTAGCATTCGCTGATGTTGGGGCAGCTTGTACTCATCAACATGAGGAGTTGGCTGCTAAAGAACGAGAGCTTGCACAGGCTAACAACAATGTTGTTTTGATGGTGAAAGAGGTTAAGGCCAAGAGACATCAGTTGGTGGAGGCTCAAGATGGCCAGAAAATAGCTAAGGCGCAGGCTGTTGGTGAGCGGGGAAAGTGTACACTTTCCCATGCAGATGCGCAAAAGGAGATAGCTATAAAAGCTAATACAGAGGCGAGAGAGCTGAAGGATGCAATTTCTCATATTTAGGGGGAGAAGAAAATGTTGAAGACGATTTTGGAGCGAATGATTTAGTAGTTCGAGGAGAGCGTTGAAGTGGAGAGAGTAGCAAGACTTACTGTAGGGGTTTGATGGCTATGCACATTAGTGCAGACGCAGTTTAGTTTGTTTTGATCAGGTGGCTGCGAGACCACTGAGTTTAAGCAACCTGGACCTCCGCTGCTGTTTGGAGGTAGTATAAGCGGGGGTAGATTTTGATATATATACCCTTCGGGTGATTCTTAGGAAGATGTGCGCATAAGGCTATTGCCCTAATCCATTTGGAGGAGGTCAACAAGCCCTTTATTTGTCACCCCTAAACCCGACCCAAATGAACTAGGCCGAATTTAGAAATTCAGGTTTGAAAATTTGTCCCTCAAGAAATCGAATTTAAGATTAAATATTTTAAAATACAAAATAACTAATAGGAATAAACTTAATAATATTTTATTTATTATAAAACGATATCATTCAAGCCATGTTTTGGTAGTTGATAAAATGTCTGAAAATAATCCATAAATGCATGCCAAAAGTGATCCCAAAACAATATAAGTCCATCATCCAAAATTACATAAAAAAATACCAAAATAATAAAATAATAAAATAAAATCTAAGTGTCTAAAAAACTGTCATACTAAAAGATAATAGTGTCCGATAAAAGAACGTGGTCCTCCAAGTACCGAATGCCTAAGTTCTGAGTATCAACAAGAAGAACTAAGGTGATAAGCTATAAGGCTCAATGTGTCTCTAAAGTGCAAATAAATAAAACACGGAACATAGAATTAGATCATCATGCTTAATCTCAAACATACATACAGATATAGATATGCTCATGGTAGGATGCACTAGACACAATGTATGCACCCATCTACAAAACACCGCCTGAAGAGTAAGTTCCCAGAACCACCCTCTACGTCGCACCATCTGAAGTGGAATTCAGCCCGTAGGGTGAAACCACTAAAATTCCCCGTACAGTTCCCAACCCACATGATATGACATGATATCTCAATTTTTGAATCTAAATACAATCTTGTTTAATTAGTCAGGATGCATGCACAATAAGTATGATAATTATTTAGTCCTGGTCTAATATATGATGCATGGCATGTCATCATACAAGTCAAATCATGAAACATAGTTCAAACATACAAATCGCACAAAAATGTAGTATAGGAAGAGACACACCTCAAGTAACTAATAACTCAATATCGAGATGATCGTCTCCCACACTCAGCTCTAGGACTAGGTCGGACAGAGTTAGCACCTACGAAAATAATTACTACATCAGAAACTACTACTATGCGATAAATAAGCTTACTAAACTAAACCATACTCACGTGCATATCTAAGAGGTTGTGTAGCAGCAGTTTGTACAAATAGATAAGAAGGTAGGCCGGCCTCCAAATTAATGCCACCTAAGCACAAGAATTTTTCGAATCAAATTCCAATATTCATAATTTCTCAAAATACTAAGTACAAATAAATGTAAATAGCAAAAATAGGCTTTTAGGTTCAAATTTGGGAAAATATACAGCAATTTCAGAACAAGGACGTCAAAAAATGCAAAGCCAACTTTGATAAAAAAAAGTCAACTTTAGAAGTCAACAGTCAAAGTTATTGGTGGCGGTCAACAACGGTGATGGTCAACAATCGAGTCAAAGTCAATGGTAAATTTAGTTTCGTCAAAGTTAATAGGTCAGGTCTAGCAAACGGGTCGGGTCTAGTTTAGTTTAAAAGTCCAGCTTAATTCGGTATTCCAGTTTGATTTAGTCTTCTGGTTCAGTTCAAGAACTGACTCGGTTCAGATTGGTTCTTCAGTTTCGTTTGATTTCAAAAGATAAGTCCAGTTTAATGCATTGGGTCATAAGCCTTTATTGTTCGGGCTCCTCACTATTAGTCTCAACAGAATAGGCCCTTTTTGTGATATAAAATTAGGATTTTGTATACCCTTAGAACGGTGGCTCGCCGACGGCCAAAATTGGAGACCTAAATGGTCATTTTTCTACTAAATCACACAAAACAAGAGTGATCTAAAAAAAAGTAAGGAAAAAAACACATACTGCTAACCCAAAACCAAATTGGATAGTAAGAGCCGGAGGGGACGGCGACGTAAGGAAAACTAAAAGGTCTTTTACGGATTCTAAGTAAATGACAACAGAGGGGACAGACGAAAGAATAGGATTTTTCAGGACAAGACTGTTAACTCTTCCAAAGTTGTACTTTGCACACTTATATTCCCATGCTTTTGCTTGACTTGGGTACATATTAGTTTATTTTACCATTAGTTTCATGCATTTGCATCTAGGAGTTCAGGAATGCACAAATTTTATTGCCAGAGTGAAGGGGTGTTTTCTTGCCGTGGTGTGCATGTTTTGGCAGGTCTGGAGCATAGTTGGCAGAATGTAGAAAAGATAAATGCCAATCGTAGTTGGCAAAATACAGGAGAAGAATGCTCAGCTTTGTTGGGAAAAGAAGGGAGTCTAATTCCCAGTCAAACAAACATGAGTCAGAGCCAGGTCAGCCCTAATTCAAAGAGAAGATAACACGCCTACAATGGTAGTAACCAAATTTCAAAACCCTAGCCCTAATTAGGGTTTCCATGAGCTCCTATATAAAGATGCCCAACGATTGAGCAAAGGGGTGCTGCGCTATGAGGAAAAGAGAGGGTAGGGCAAACCAAGGCTCGAACCAAGCAGTATCTAAGAGCTCGGCTCCAAATTCTAATTTTGTGGATCTATATTGACTATAAATGATTTAGTAATGCATAACGAATTATTGATACATAATTTATAGTGTAAATTATTGGAACCATCAAACTGAATAATCGTATTGTTCATCGGTAATGCTTTTCGACCCAAATTTCTACCAGACCGAGAATGGGGCGTTACGGGATGCAAGGTTTGCTTCTATGGATATGAGATTGTATACCTTAGAGCATCGTATCTCTTCAATGGATATCTCTCATACCTCCTTTCATCATGAATGGTGTGGACATGTTCATGTGGATAATGAGGGGGAGGGCGACGACGACAACGATGATGTTAGGCTTAGGCTTTTGCATATTATCTCATATCATATAGACTTATGCACTTATGTTTAATTTTATATTTCATATAACTTGGATTATATTTGCTTCTGTTTGGTTTATGTTTTGGATATCTTTGGATTTTGTGTTTTGGATATTATGTTTTAGATTTAAAATTATTATAGATTTTATATTTTGGAGCTATTTTTGTTTATCTATTGTAATTTTTTATTTTACTCTATAGATTTTGATCTAACAAAAAGGGGAAGAAGTGGGGTACAAATTTTTCAAAAATCAATAGGCTTTTAGTCTTAAAGATAGGGGAGTCAATTAAAAATTTATTTGGTTTTGTTATATCAAAAAAGGGGAGATTGTTAAACTTATGTTTTTATTTTGATATAATAAGGACTTAATTGAAAATAAATAAAATTTTTAAGGCACTTGGTTTTACTCACAAATTGACAAGCATTCAAACCAAAATATTTCTCTAAGTAAATTCTTTCAATCTCTATATTTTTCTAAGTGTTTTGGTACTCAAACAAGCCATTTTGGTAAGTGAGTACTGGTACGACTATATGCGTACCAGTATGGGTTTTTGTTGCTAGACACCAATTTTATTCAAATGGTAAACTGAGTACCGGTATGGCTATACGCGTACCAGTATGACTTTTCAACACTGTAAAACCAAAATGTGCATTGAGTACCGGTACAACCTTTGGCGTACTGTACGAGGTTTAAATATTTTCAAATTATTTTAGACCGTTAAAGCCTTGTCAAATTTTGGATCCAATCGTAACATAATATGAACTTTGTACCCACTGATATGACTACTGATACGCTATGTTCACAAAGATTTCAAAGGATTCTAGTGAGTAAATCCAGTACCGGTACTGATACTAGCTCGCATATTGGTACCCCTTTGTTGCAACAACTATTTCTATTTTGAGTAGGTACTGATACAGAGATTCATGTACCGATACTCACACTTGCCAGACAAACTTTGATGCGGCAAAATTGCAGCCCAACGGCTCTATTCAATTTCCAACAACCCAAAGGGCTAGAAATCAATGAAGAGGGGTACAAAATCAAGTCTCCAAATCTTCTTCAATAACAAGACAACTATTCTAAAAGCATCCAAGCACACATTCAACATCTTTAAGAGCTTTTATTGAAAATTCTTGTACCCACTAGAGTGTTCTTCATTTTAATTATGTTTTATTCAGGTGTGGGGGTTTTAGTGATCTTATATTGTGTAAAAAATCTTCATTTGGAGGAATTTCATAGTTTTCTTCTTTGTATTCACCTTTAGGAAAAGGGATTACTAGACTTTTGGGTATAAGTCTAGGATTTGTGAGGTTATCTCCTTTAGCCTAAAAAGAAAGATAAATTTGTGAATTTGTGAAAATCCTTAGTGTGGATAGCTAAGGCAGTGGATGTAGACCTTGTTTAGAAGGTTGAACCACTATAACCACTTGTGCAATTTGCTTCCACCATATTTTTTAATTGCCAATTCACCCCTCTTGACTATCTTCATTGATTGATCAACTCAACAATGGTCATTAAATTTTTGAAATAAGCCCTTTAATTCTTAATGTTCTCAATTTAGCCCCTCAATCAAATTTGGTTTTTAGAAATAAAAATTCCAAATTTAAGGGTTTTCATTTAGTGATTTCATATATTAGGGTTTTTTAATTTGGGGGGAAATTGGGGTGTTACAATACTCTAGTGGGTGGAGTTCCAAATTTTGAGCTGAGAGATACCCCGGAGAACAAGCAAATGGAGACTCTAGAGGTTGGGATAGTGGGTTTCCCGAAAGCTGTACTAAAGGTGTAACATCCCAAAGTTGGGCTTAGAAGAATGTTACCACTTTTAATTCCTAAGAAATTTATCCTAATGTGCAATAAGGTAGCTAATTTAAAAGTATATGATTGAAAAGAGAGAAATGAATCATAGGATGCTCAAACATAATGATTAAATTGAGTAATGCCATAATTTTGAGCTTGCATGCTAATAAGGAAAAATCTTAAGGACTTGAATATGTGTCACATGTATGAGAATGCATGTGTTGAAGGAATTCGGTAGTGGGATCAGAGAATCAAAATATCATGTTGTCATCTTCTTTATCTTGTGAATCGAAATCATTAGAGAAAAAGGGAGTGAGAGAAAGCTTGCTTGAGGTTTAGTTTATCCTGTATTCTTATTTGAATCTTGTTCGATTATGCTTGGGAGTAAGTTAATTGCTTTGTTCTTTCCCCTGTTCATGTGAATATACATATATACCAAATTGTGGATATGTATGCTTGGGAGTAAGTTAATTGCTTTGTTCTTTCCCCTGTTCATGTGAATATACATATATACCAAATTATGGATATGGATTTTAGATCATGAGAATGGTTAGAAGTATTAAGGATTTGTGTTATGTTTATAAGAGCTTTGGTGCATCTAGATGGTAATATGCTTATAATAAATGAAAGGGGACATGGATAGTATGTTAGGGGGGTTGTTCGAATAGGTCATTGATAATTATGAATTTGATGTTTGATTTTGATTTGGATGACATTGCTTGTTAAAAATTTAATATGAAACTGTTTTGTACACACATATGTGTATGTATGAGTTAAGGACTAAATCGATCATGCAATTATTGCTTAAAACTATTTAATTGAAATCTGAATGTTTTGGAATTATTTTGCAAATAGTTAGGGGCTATTTTGTGAACAAAATGGACTGATTTGAGCATGAACTTGAGTATATATGAAAACATGGAAGAATTTCAATTATATGAATCCTAGAGGATTGTTTTGATGTATATGAAAATGTATGTATGTATGCATGTATGTATACCGCCCTGTTTTGAATAATTAAACAAGAAAAGTGCTTTAAGAATGCATATATGGTTGTTATGCAAGTTTAGGGACTGTTATTCATGAGTGAAAATGCATAATAAACTATTTTGGACACACACAGAAAAATAAGGGACTGTTTTTTATAAATTATATGAGTACGCATGGATATCAGACTATTTTTGATAAATGGAAAAGTATATAACAATGTTTAGTGCATGCATTTGTACTTCTATGATGTTAAAGCTATTTTGGATACCTAAGGACCTTGGTGGATTGTTTGTGAATTATTAAAAACTATAACTGATTCTAATATATAGTTATATTCCTTGTTTTACTTAGACCAAGAGGGGATTGATGAAGTAAGGCATCAAGTAGACCAAGATGTAGAAAAGCAGAAAGGAATTGTGATTCAGGAACAAAACTAGCTCAAAATATCTATGAGTGTAGTTTAAAGTCTCGGGATAGGCTAGAAACCTTCCCAAGCAGCTTTTGTTGTTTTAATTATAGTATCTTATACTTGCACTAAGCTGAGCTTAAATGAGCTTAGATGGAGGTAAGTATCTGAATGGTAAGGTCTATACATGTGTGTGACGTTTCATGTTTGAATCAATGATATTCCCAAATTGAAAACTACGCATACTTGAATATACTTGATAGTAGTTCATGCTATTTGAGTAGATGAATGATGATGAGTAGTGAAATTCATATGACTATCACACATGCCTAATATGAAAGAACAATAAGCTTTGTTTATGTGATGTTTTGATTAAGGAGCTATACTCATTTTGTCTCTGTTATGATAAGTTATAAGCCTTGATGGCATGATTAGTAAGAATATGGGGCAATGCTCATCTTTGATAAGAATATGACAAGTTCATGATTATATGAATAAGGAGCTAAGCTCAATTCCGATTCTATTACGAAAGATATAATTGTAAAGCCTTGATTTCGAGTCAGTCACAGGTATAGTTGGCATGCCATAGAGTCCATAGAGCTCATGCTAGGGGTGGACTATGGTCTTGGACTATGGTCCTTATTTGGTGACAATAGGAGGGAAGTGTTGTGGTCACTTGGCCATAGTATGAGGGATTGACCGGTACTACGAGTACCATTTTGTTGGCGATAGTTGGTTGGAAATTTGTGTACCTAGGCTGATACTTGATTCTCAAGACTAAGTTAAAGACAAAATAAAGAAATTGCAAATAAAATTAAAGAATTACTTTGGATACCTTATACAACAAGTAACTTATGTTTATGATATGCTATGATTGATACATCATTTAACAAGTAGCTTTTGTTTGCATATGTTATGTGTGATGCCATGCAAAAAGGGAAATAATGAAAGTTATAAGTTAGAATAATGAATTCTGGCAATAATTTGTATAATAAGTAAGAATGGACCGACGTGACCTTTGAACAAATTCTTGATTAAGTTATACCTGTTGATAAAATGCCTAATTACACATGTGTTTTGGTCAATATACTTGTATGATAAGTAATGAGCTTACAATTGAATCTGGTGTATTCTTTAAGTTAAGGGTTCATATTAGGTTTGAATACTTTAACTATGAGACTTGTTTGATAATTTAGGTAATAAGTATTACATGTTTACAATATGCTATGTTTGATAGCTTATCTGATAAGTAAATCCTATCTGTAATGTGCTATGCTTGACAATTTATATGATAAGTAACATATGTATAGGGGATACTATGATCGACAAGATTGGTAGACTGTTTTGCATAAATTCAAGCATGTTATGGACTGTTTTGAATGTCAAAGTGTAAATACAAAATTGGTGGACTATTTTGCAAAAATTCAAGCATGTTATGGACTGTTTTGAATGTCTAAATGTATATACAAGATTGGTGGATTGTTCTGCATAAATTCAAGCAGGTTATGGACTGTTTTGAATGTCTAAGTGTAAATTTAAAATTGGCGGACTGTTTTGCATAAATTCAAGCATGTTATGGTCTGTTTTGAATGTCTAAATGTATATACTTGATTGGTGGATTGTTTTGCATAAATTCAAGTATGTTATGGAGTGTTATGAATACATAAAATGTAAATATATGACTGGTGGACTGTTTTGGATAAATTCATGCATGTAGTGGAGTGTTTGCATATATATAAGTATCTTATAAATATGACCTGATAGGTTCAATATGTTATATGCTAAGCAGCTTGCTTGTTGATATGGTAATTTGATAACTTATGAAATAAGTAACAATGTTCACGAAATGCTATGTTTAATAACTTATATGAAAAATTACCATATTCATGAAATGCTATGTGGGATAGCTTATGTGATAAGTACCACTTGTCTCTGATATACTATGTTAGATAACTTGTAAGATAAGAAACCATGACTTTGATATGCTATGTGTGATGTTTTGAGTGTTAAGTAATTCATGATTATGATATGTTATGCTTAATGTCTTATATGCCAAGAAATTTATGACATAGTAAACTATGATTGATGACTTGAATAATAAGTAATTTATGTGTTAATAGGCTAAGTTAAAAAGAAACCAAGAAAGTTATAAGATAAATTACAGAATCAAGTAATGACTTTCTATTGTTATTTGATTATCAACTGGGTGAAAAGATACACTTGTTCAAATACTCATGTATATTTAGTTTCATGCATTTTTATATATATATGAAAATGCTTTGCTTGAGCAGCTATATATGCCTTGTACTAGTAATCAAGTATACTTGTGTATGCTTTGTCTGAACACCATGTGTGTATAGTTGTACATGCCTGATTTTGAATACCATGTATCAGTATATGTGTTTGTTTATGTGAATTGTCCTAAAATGGCTAACCTCTTGTCCAAGCATAGTATGTTGTAGGGCTATATAGGATTTGATGAAAGGATAGGCTTTTGTTTCATTCTATAAATCTCTTAAAGCTACCTCACTAAGCATGCGCTTACTTTATCCTTTCAATGCATTTCAGGATGAATTTGCTCATGAGTACTTTATGAGTTTAGACGAGATCACGAGTGTCAAGCTGTATGATCGTATTTCTCCTTAAGAACTCCTAGATGGTGGCACATAATTAATAAGAATGCATTGTGCTTTACAACTACCTGTTTGATTTCGTATGTTAATAAGCTTTATAAGTATTCAAAGCTTTGTAATGGGTCTTTAATTATTTCATAGTTGCTTGCTATGCGTATTATAATAGTTAGTATGATTGTATGGTTGTTCAAATAACTATATGTGCCTTAAGTTGTTAGACCACCTTATTGTCATGCGTGTTTGTGGGCTGATATATATATATATATATATTAACATGTGTTAACCATAAAAAGGTAACGTAGTCCGTATGGTTATATTGATGGTTAAAATAAACAATTGGTAAGTATGCCAACGATTACGTGTAAAGTATTGCTATGCAATTGGTCTATAAATCCTTATGATTGATTGTTGGTTAAGCTATGTTAGACATAATGTCCGAACACTTGTTACCTCGGTTATATGTTTGTTTGTGATATTGATGTTTAGATGGTAATTTTAGATTATAAGTTTTAAATTTTTAAATAATACAACATGTAAGTTTAAAGATCATTAAACTATGGTTTTTATGTTATCCTAACCGATCTTAAACATTGATCGATATGTCTTAGAAATGGTTTATTATGTATAATATGTAAGCATACCTGCTTAAACATGAAATGTATTAAGGTCTTGATCTTTGAAAATTTCTTAAAAGTTTTAATTTCCCCTGATTTCTGGTTGCATGCATAGTTGAGATAGTTAAGACGTCTTATGTCTATTTGGATTTTTGTTCTGTAGCACTTCTTAAACCGGTTTTCTCCTAGACTGAGTAAGGGGTGTTACAAAAGGATCCTTTAGAGGCTATGTAAATGGACCTCTTAGAAGTTGAGTCGAGGAATTTTTCAGGGAATGAACTGAGGAATTTTCTAGAAGATAAAACCCTTGTACTATAGTGTATGGATTGTTGTAATATTTTTATGCATTAATGAATTTGTCCTCTGATTGTGTGTGTTTTGTATCTGTTTTCCCAATCTTTGGGTGTGCGTGGTGTTGAAGTTGTAACTCGCACGCTATGTGTTATCGTGCACGTTCGCATCTCCCTTTAGGTTATGGGTGTGTTGTGAGGGTTTCAAAATGTTGAGCTGCCTTTTTTAGAATTGTCTCCCTTATGTTTTGGCAGAGGTTACCCCTATGTGAGCCTTAGGGAGTTATTTCAACGTGTATAAGTATCATATGCAATATAGGTTGAGGTCTCTCGACACCCTTGGAAAATTGAACATAGTATGGGTAGAGTCCTCTTGACACCCTTGAAGATTTAATTAGTAGGTGGTGCGAGAAAATCGTATGCTCTTACAGAAATAGGTGTAGGTTGAGTGGAGGCATCTCATACCCTTGGAGAAACATTTTCTCGACACTTTTTGTAGGATCAAGCGCAAAGTGAGTGGAGGCATCCCCTAGCTCTTGGACCCACAGTTCTAAGTAGCGTGGATGCATATCCTTGTTAGAGGAAAATGTGTGTTTGTAGTGATCACATGCCCCAACTTCCCTGAAACTATGTCCTTGGAAAAACGTAATACATATTAAATTGAGTGGACAGAGGCATCTTCATTCTTCAAAATTCCACAATGGCCCACGGCGATTAGGAGAAAAAATCAGAGGCATCCATGTGTTCTTAGCAACCACATGTCTTAACTAGCATGAAACATGGGCATCTCAATGTCTAGTAAAAATGTAATCCAAACAACATTGAATTGATGGAGGGAACTCGTGATTTTTGTAGAAACAATCATTAATTGATCGAAAGAATCTCAACACTCTTTAGAGAGATAGTTGTAAGTTTGGGTGAAGCTTATCTCAACACCCTCGGTGAGGCAATCGTAATACTAAGTAGAGCTTATCTGAACACTCTTTGGGGGAAAATCGTAGAGTGGTGGTGGTATCACATTGGTGGAGGATTTTTTTCATGTTCGAAAGAGTGACTCTATTAGAGAATGTAGTTGTGAGTGATTTGGAGCATATATCAATATTAGCATTTATTCATCCATATATGCATTCAACATCTTTCTAATCAACCATTCAAGCATATATTTGGCCATTTAAACACTCATCCATTCAAGAATTCATTCAAACATTCATCCAAACACCCATTTGCCTAGGCGGTCATGTAAACATTTATTGAAATAGTAGTCCATGTGTTTATCAGTAGTTCTAGTACTTTCCTAGGGTTGTACCAAGTTTCTAGAGTGCTTTTTAAACAAGCAATGTGTTTTTCCCCGTTACCTAAAGGCTTGAAGAAGAATGGATTGGAGACGGAGGTACTTGTAGCGGAAAACAACATTGCCAGAGATTTTAGCATTGTATTAATTTCATTTTCCATCCCATTGCCGGGAACCTCAATGTTTCTTGCACACATTGGCAGCTTAAAGTAGGAGGTTACCCTTTAAAGTATAAATTATACATGTACATAAGGTACATTTGCTCTGGGTATATCTATGTTCTAATTCACCCGAGGTGATGGCTATGCATTAACATATAAGAATACTACAAGAGGGTAAGGTCTTTAGTTGTTCGCACTTTTTGGGCTCGAATATATTGGAGGTTCTTCATTATTTGCAAGGTTGATTTTCATGGCTTATTCGATTGACTTCGTGCTTTCTTAAAACGAGAAGCCACTTTATAGACCGACTGGAGATGATAACTGCCAGTGTCCTCCAAGGATGTCTCCATGGATCCATCCTCTTTCTCGTTCCCAAGCGTAGTTCGAGAACATATTTCATCAGCCAAAGGGTCCAGGCCTTCATTGGGCTACATCTATCGTACACCACGGTAATCGTGAATGAGCTATAACCGTTAGCCTCACACGGCTGCCACAACAGGGGTTTGACCCTAGGGGATTCTTTCGGTAATGCGTAGCTTCTCCAAGATAGCATCTTGTACATTATCAAGAGACGAATCCCTTCTATTAGATTCAAGGAAACGTTGTCATCTCGTCACTCTAGTGGCGCTTCCCCCGATTGTTGGTGGTGAGATGTTGCTAATCCATCTTTTTCATGGTTGGAATAGCTTGAAATTGGGAGATTATTATGATTGATTCTTTTGGTCGGCAAGATCTCCACGCTCACTGTACCAATTATTGACGTTCAAAATATTAGAAACCAAACATGAAGGTGGAGATAAAGGCAAAGATGGGTATGAGGGTGGTGGTTGGCGGTGTTTCACCCATTCTAAGGTAGGTGGAGAGCCACTGAGATAGATGGTGGAGGACTCTTGTGGATGGGGTTCCACTTGGTCATTCTCGTTTGATCATGGGGTATTTATAGGCAAGTGGTACTATTCGGTGAGCTTGAGCCAAGTCTAGTGATGACTATTGATAGGTTGGTTGGATAAGGTATGGACTTCAATTAATAGGCTTTTTAGTCTATCAGGCAGGTTGGTAGACTAAACTTGACTGGTAAGTTAGACAGACCTAATAGTTGTCACGTCCCATAGATATGGGCTTCATAGAACCAGTGGGTAATCATTACGAAGGTGCTGATAGGTGGAGGAATGGCGACTGTAGGCAGAGACGTGGCAACTCTAAGCGAAGGTATAAAAATACTTATAGTTGAATCATGTGAGCAAGAGAAAATAGAAAAGAAACAAGAAATAGATAGAAAAAGTGTGGAAGAATAAAAGAATAAGAAAATATAGAGATATAAAATATTGAGGAGTACTCAAGCCATACTCAATATGTCTCCAATACAGAAACATATCGAGTACGTGGTACGACATTAAATTGAAGTACTTATGCTTTATAGTTTCTCTACCACAAGAAGTTGGGCTTTATTATTTAACAATACAAGTAGACATGTCAAATGAGAAAAGTAAGAAAAGAAATATTAAAATTATTTAAAAACTCAAAGCTAAAGATGTTTATTTTCATTAAAAATCATAAAAACCAAATTTAAATCCCAAACTTCACTAAATCCCCCATTTTAAATTTCAACACTTCATTCGGCGTTGCTTGCTTCACCTTGTCCAAAAACAAGAACCAAAACCAGACAAATGTAAAATCCTTTTGTGATCTCATAATCATTATTGGTCCATAACATGGGCAGATCCAAGAATTTAAGTTTGGTAGTTCACTTATTTATCTTATTTAGAGGTGTAAGGCTTCGAATCCCTCAAGATAATCAATTTGACTACAACCGACTAATCAAGCATCAAAAATACATTTTGTTAAAGAAATCTACCTACTTGAAAAAGAATTTAAAAAGTAATAACAATCCCCAATTGATAGAAGTGACATGAAAGTTGAATTGATAAAGGGATGAGTATAGAAATTCGGGATCAACCATTTTTTCTTGCCAAAAAGAACGTTTAAAGAGATAAGTGTTATATCATGAAAGTTTTTTCGAGATTCAAAGAAAAAGGTTATCAAAAGTTCAAACATTTGAGGATTGAACCAAGTGTAATTTTTGTAGCAGTAATTTATTAAGTATAAAGGGTGACCAAAATGTAACCTTACCCATCATTGAGCGACCCAAATGTAACCTTACCCATATTTGAGTGGCTACAACCGACTAAACAAGCATTAAAAATATATTTTGTTAAAGAAATATCTCTACTTGAAAAGAATTTAAAAAGTAATAACAATCCCCAATTGATAGAAGTGACATGAAAGTTGAATTGATAAAGGGATGAGTAGAGAAATTCGGGATCCACCATTTTTTCTTGCCAAATAGAACGTTTAAAGAGATAAGTGTTATATCATGAAAGTTTTTTCGAGATTCAAAGAAAAAGGTTATCAAAAGTTTGAACATTTGAGGATTGAACCAAGTGTAATTTTTGTAGTAGTAATTTTTGAAGTATGAGGGTGACCAAAATGTAACCTTACCTATCCTTGAGCGACCCAAATGTAACCTTACCCATATTTTAGTGACTCAAATGTAACCTTACCCATATTTGAGTGACTCAAATATAACTTTTAAAAATTGAGTGACCCAAATATAATGTTACCCATAATTGATTACCCTCCGTTTTAGTTTACCCAAAAACCTTAACGGTGGGTTACGTGACCCATCATGTACCTTAATAGATTCGCCCATGGTCCGAACACGATATTCCCTTCGGAGTCTATATAAGCATCGAGCCAAAATCAGATAGTGCAACCCACTACCCAATTCGAGTCAGTCCGAGATAAAGTTAGGTGAGGAGATAGTAATAGAGTTAGGAATCAAGATAAAGAGGTAAAAGATAATCAATCATTATAAAGTGATCAAGTTCGAATGGGTTGAAAATTAGAGGTTCAAATAGGTTAAAATTTCGTTATATTTTTAAAGTAAATTACGTAAATCATCACTGAACTTTACTCTTAAACTTATTTTGGTCATTGAAGTTTCAAAACATTTAATTTACTCACTAGAGTTTAGACATTGAGCGATTTTTGTCACTAAAGTTTAGACATTGAACTTTTTTGTCACTCTTAAACCCCCAAATGATTGTAGATGATGGTCTCGTTCAGTCTCAAATTTCATAAGTCACTTCATCTCGGCCCCCTGAGTCTAAATTTGACCTCTATTTTTTCAAAAAGTGCTCAATAGTTCATGAATTGACCAAAAATCTTATGGTTTCTCTCTTGTTGATCTCCCTTTTTCTCCATCAGATGGAGCTCGTTTCTCAGTATGTTGCTTCTCTCGTGCCGATGAAGTTTTCCACCATTCAAATCTTGGAAAATTTCCTTCATTCTCCGGTAAATGTACGTCATCAAAAAGTTTAAAATGAGTGACCAAAAACATTCAATGTCTAAACTTCAGTGAGTAAATTAAACATTTTGAAACTTTAGTGACCAAACTAGGTTTGAAAATAAAGTTCAATGATGATTTACATAATTTACTCTATTTTTTAATAAAAAATTTTTGGAGAAAGACTATAACCCAAGCCTCTCCACAGATTTATCAATGAGATGAGAAAGCGAACGTACTGAATGAGATGCTTGACTTAGTTAAGTGGCTCTAAAGGGACTGCAATTTAGTGACGGAGGTTGAGAGCTTACGTGTCTCTAAAATGTGTTATTTTTAGGTTTAAGGCTATTTTTGTCAATGAATTAACAATTGATATAACAAGACAATGTCAGATAGTTAGAGCTAGGGGATGTATACGGTTCGATTTAATTTGATAATTTTTTTAATAGTTTATCATTTTTTGGTTTTTTTAACCTTGATTTTCAACTTTTCTATATTAATGAAGAGTGTTTAATTGGTCTATTTTATGTGCCCATTTCCTTGTCTTTTGCATGTTTTCAAACTCACATAGTTTGCATTTAGGTTAGATTGTACATATTTGTATATAGATAGGGTGTTACACCACATGTGCTTTAATTGTCATATATATTAGTGCTTTTCACAGAAAATGTGGTATTTTTGGTGCATGTGCATGATACTAGTGAATACTAGAGGAGTGCTAGAGCAATGTAACGCCCCAATTTTGGGCCTAGCAGTTTTAAGGCTAGTTAGGCGGTCAGGTGGATTGGGTTAGGGATTCGAGTCGGATTCAGGAGAAAATATTTTTGAGTAAGATAAAATTTTGGGAAAATGTTTAAAAATCATAATTTAATATATGATTATTATTGGTGAAATCAATTTTGGAAAATTACAATTGGAAGGATGACATTTTGGTTGGTGACCAAAATGTAATTTTTGAAAACTATTTTTAAATGGTGGCTAAATTGTAAAGGGTCAAATTCTTAGAATCCTTAAGGAGCTATATTACCAAGTTTTGGCTGGTGGTTTCTCTCTTCAATTAAGACTTTTTAACATGTGCTTTATTAATTAATAAAAGGGATTTTATTGTTAAAGGTAGTTATTGATTTTATAAAGATTTGACGTAAACTTTTCTCTCAACTTTTCTCTCCACTTGTTTTCTGCCAAACACTCTTGTTTTCATCAAATATCATAGGTGAGAGATCTATTCTCTTAAATTCTTAATTTATAATTGATTCTTCATCTTTGATTTACAAAACCTCATTGAAATCTTGGGTTTCTCAAGCTTTAATCAACCAATTGAGGGAGAAATCACACAATAGAGGTAAGGTTTGTTTTCTCTTCTATTGAATGATTCTTTATTGATATTCCCAAGTATTTGACCATTGATTTATGATTTATAATCTGATTTTATGATTTTGTAATGATTAATTGCTTTAATTGGGTTTAATTGGTGAAATTGAGGAAGATCTGTATTGGATCTGTTTTCCAGAGTTGATGATTGATTTTAATCATATATTGGATGTTTTATAATTTTGATAAGTTGTTTTTAACATTAGAATCCCGAAACTCTTTGAATCCCTAATTGTTTAGGTTGTTAGATATGAGTTTTTGGGGTGTTGTGGTGGTTGCTTGTTTGCTGGAGGTATAAGGATGTTATAATCTTGTTTTTAAGTGTTGATTGAAGATAATGGAAGTGTTAGATTGTTATATTGTGCCTAGGTTGTGTTTGGAAAGAGTTAGATGATGATTTTGGTTGTTGTGGTTGGGTAATTGTGAAAGAATTGTTGAGGAATATTGTTGTAGTGTTTTGAATGCATTGAGATACATTAATCCTATGTTGTTATGTGGTTAAAATAGGGGAGGTTGATCCGGAAGTGATCGGTGAAGCTTTGGAGGCTTCGGATGCTTGAATTCACGTTGGCGAATTAAGGTTTCGCGTATTAGTGAGTGAGAACGTGGGTTTCAGCTTTGAATGATTTAAAGGTGGTTCATGGGAGTTTAAACTTAGCTTGAAATGCTGGTTTAGACTCTGAAGTAAGTGTAATATGGTTTTCTCTCTCGATCGTACTTTTACGAAATGGTTTTATGCACTTGTTTTGAATTATTTGGTACCTACTGTTTATGCATGTTTAAAGTATGTAAGATACTGTTTTTAACCATGAAAAGTTGAAGGATACACATGGTAAGTGATCCTTGTAAGTATGTGGAAATACTTGTATTTAAAGCATGGTTTGTTGCTTTGAGAAATGGTTTTGTATTGATGCATTGAAAACAATGAGGTATGTGGTAATTGTGAATTATATTGGCAAGTGATGTAGTTTAAAATTGTTATCAGATATAGTTGGACGGCCATAGTATTGATAGTGCACTATAATAAGTCTCCTTGGATGTCGAGGGGTTTTATACAGTGTACCAAATACTCCATCCAATTACCCTAACAGTCAAGGGGTTATATGGTACCGTAAACTCCCATTAGTGGGTTAAGCATCTAATCGAGGGTTAGGGTTGGTGTCCCCGTGGGTTGTAATTGTACCTAGTTGTAAAGTACCACGATTGTGATTGTATCGTTATTCCGGTTGAGATGGCTTGAAGTGTTGTGAGGACACTTGTTGAATCCGTGTATCCGATGAATTATTTTGTTAATGGAACTTGGTTAATGATCACTTGTGAGCCAATATAATTGTTGATGTAATGGTTTATGTTGTATAATTAGATTTATACATGTTTACTCTTTAAGATTTGCATATGGTTGTTATGCATGGGAATGCTTAAATTGATGTTTAGCAATGGGATTTGCTGATGGTTAATGACACATGTTGCATATGGTTTAATATGTTGGTTTTTGAAAGTGTTAAGTGCATGGTTTTCAAGGCATAATGGTTTTAATGTTGTTTAAAATGGATTGAAATGACATTTCAATGTGTTGTTGAGAAATGGTTTTACATGCATTGATGGTGTCTTGTTTTTGAGCACTCCTCACTAAGCCTAGTGTGCTTACGCTGCTAGTATGAACATGTAGGATCTTAATTTGCATCTAGATAAAATAAAAGAAAAAATGGATGATTTTCAAGTTTCTTCTTTACGGTTTACTTTGGTAAACCTAATGTAGCTCGCTCGGTTTGGTCTTGCGACTAGGCCGGGTCGAGGGGTTACAAGCAGGAAAGGAACAGATCGCATGGCTAGAGCTGACAAGGCAGGAAGAGTTAAAGATGATTTTGTTTTTTCCCATGTGCAACATTCAATGAAGCAGGAAACAAGTGGCTTTCTTTAATTAAGCTGAGCGCACTTTAGGGTAGTGAAACCCTAGTTTCACCGCCTATATAAAGAAGACTTGGACGCTACATTAAAGGGGGAGAGTGCGATTACAAATGATAGTCCTAGTCTGAACTTGTGAAGAACCATCGGGGTGAAGCTAAATGATTCTCCTCATCGAATGAAGCCATCGAGAGAGGCTGACGGAGAAGAGGCCTGCAACACAGTTGTACAACACGAAGGGAGTTTTGTCCAGGACACTCGACTCTTTTTTTTCTCCTGCCTGATAAACTGCCATACTTTATACTTTTAATTATAGATGTTTTAGGCTCAGACATGAGCTAAACGTTTTAGTTGGGATTATTGCGTCCCAAGATTTTATGTTTTGATTTCTCTATTTCAATGCTATAGTTCTTTTCCCTTTATCTATTTTGTTCATCGTTCTTCATGCGTAGTTAATTGTCAGGGCTATCGAGAAAGCCCTGTTAACTATTGATCTATGGCTTAATATCAAGAGAGTTAGGTTATACAAATGTGAACAGTGGGGCTAAGTTGTTAACTTAGTCCTAATCTGGCTTAGACATAAGTTTAGGGTTTCAACGACTAAAATGGGAGTTCTTAAACAAATAATAGAGTCATTAGGGTTAACAAAGACAAGTATCACCTTAACCACAATATTATTAACTTCTAGACATCGAGAGAGTCGGAAGTTTATCAAAAAATCCAATTGATTAGATAAAGAATCTAATGGTTTACACATACATGTATTGCCAGTCGCTATAGCATTGACGTAGGTAATCATGCATATATCTTTAGAAATAATCCCAACCTCCATAATTAATTGTTAAGTCGTTGCAGCTATTTGTCTTAAACATAGCTATTCTTAGTTTAGTTAATTTAGTTTTAATCAACAATCAGCAATACCTGCAAACACATTCTTAAGCTTAATAACTTCGTAGTTATTGATCCAATCCTTGTCGGTTTCAACACTCTACTCATCACTTTATTACTTGATACGATGAGTATACTTGCTCTAAAGTGCATCACTATTCGACAAGCATCAAGTTTTTGGTGTCGTTTTTGGGGATTGGCAATTGATAATTATTTTATTAATTACGATTAGGACTTTACTTTTATTGCATTTAACTTTTGTTTTTCTTTTCTTTATTTTTATTCTCATGAGCGTTCCAGTGCATGACCTAAAAGTCCACCACGAAGCCTATTCTTCCATATAATCTAGAGATTGAAAGAACTTTTCGGAGACTACTATGAGAGAAAAAGAATATGGTGAATGACAACGAGAACACCCTTGAGAACGTGCAAAATCCAGGCATACAAATAGTCAATGGACAAGGAGTTGCTGGAGCTAGAGCTAATGGGCCAATACAACAGAGGAACCACCTTCCAGGCCTAGAAGGCTCATTAGAAAGATCATTGAGCCCATTATCAACAATCTCAATCCACCAGTTGCTGTGCCTAACCTAGGGACAACTCACTTTGAGATAAAGCCTGTTATATTCAGCATGCTCAATAACATTGGACAATTTGGAGGATCAGTAAAAGAGGATGCTCGGGAGTATATTCAAGCTTCCTTGGAAGTCTGTGATTGCTCTAGACAACTAGATATTCCTATTGATGCCTTGCGATTCAAGCTATTCCCCTTCTCTCTACTAGATCGAGCTAGATCATGGTTGAAGACTTGTTCTGCAGGATCTATTACATTTTGGGATGACTTTTGCAGCAAGTTTTTGCATAAAATATGATCCACCGAACATGCACAACCAGAAGATAAGTGATATCATCTCTTTCTAACAGTACGATGATGAATCCATGTATAAAACATAGAATAGGTACAAAGATCTACTTCGCAAGTGCTCGATCCTTGGATTTACAGACTAGCTACAGGTTATGACGTTCTATAATGGCATCAATGCACTAACAAGGATGATGATCGTTCGTCAGCTAATTGTACTTTGCTCGACAGAGAACTTGACGATGCTTTTTGGATTCTTGACCAGATAGCCAACACTGATTACCAGTTCCAAAAAGGGAGATTGAAGCCTGGACTCAAAGTCTGTAACACCCCTTCCCGTATTCGTACACCGAACACGATTCGGAAATGTCACAGTAAATTGTTTTTTTTACCTTAAGAATCAGGGCTATTTCAAAATTTCAATTATCTTATGGATAACAATAACATTAAAACTAAGTTCTAACATAAAAACGCAGAAGTTATACATATCACATACTATTCATTATACATAAACAAAATCATTACAAGGCAGGCCAATTTTATCTTTTAACAAATTAAACAGGTTATTTCATACATGCCACTATTCACATATAAAACCAGGATATCATAAGTACTGAAAATAACCCGTCAACTTTATGTCTTTAGAAAAGATTTGATGCAACAGCTCCGTCCAATCCTACTCCGGTTTACCTACGCGTATTACAGAAATACACGCTAAGTATAACTTAGTGAGGCATAAATAAGTAACATATATAAAATCTTTATAATGCATGATACTTTCCAAAAACCTGATATTTATAAATAAAAATATACATACTTCGTAATACTAGAATATAGTCCAAGGTAAATATTAAGTACTTTAAAAGTACTTTAAAAGTACTATTCTTTATTGCTTGTAGACACAATAAAGTGCCTATAACATATATGACACTTTAAAGTGCTGATAACTTTATGATACACATTGAAGTGTCAATAACCTTATAATACTCTTCAAGTGTCATTAACTCGTAGAATGCCTTACATGGTTGATGGTGCCTTCAAACCAACTAACCAACTTATACGGTTGATGGTGCCTTTAAACCAACTAACCAACTTATACGGTTGATGGTGCCTTTAAACCAACTAACCAACTTATATGATTGGTGATGCCTTTAAATCACCTAATCCATAATCGAATAATATATTTTTACATTACCAAGGGCAACCTTAAAAACATTTCCTGCAATTAAGGGCAAATAACACAATATCCATACATACATCACGTAAAACATTTTATATTGGACCAATTCATACCCCAATATGCTTTATAATATTCACGGTATACTGCCATAATCTGTAAATCATTAAAATAAAGTACCATGCTAAAAACATATATACACTCAACTTTGCCTTGTAATGCCCCTTTTTACTATTCGATTAGTCTCGAACTTTTTCTTTTCTCGGTCTATTAGTACGACCTTGATCTTTATCGGTATCTAGATGAAAATAACATATACTATTTCAAAACATATGTTAGAACATACTAAATCTATATAAAATAATGGAAAGTAAATGAATAACTATCCATTATTTACAAAAATTGATCCGATAAAATTTCCATATTTGAACCAATATTTCTTAAACTATTCTTTAAATTTCCAACTTTTCCCAAAATTTACATTTTAGTCCCTAAGGACACTTTTAAGCCTCCAAACATCATTTTCAAGCCAAATCCTTACAATTCTCACCATTCACACTTTTGGACCCAAACTTTAACATAATGGTCCTTAAATTTTCCAAAATTCACAAAATGGTCCAAAAGTTAGAATAAACTTCAAAACCAACCTCCAAATCATTTAACTTGATTTTTCAACCCAATATTCTTCAAAAACAAGTTCAACAATCAAATCCCTAAACTTTCCAAAAATTACAATTTGGTCCCTAATGCCAAATAATTAGGGATTTTCATTCCAAACCACTTATATCATCATATTTAACCATTCTTCCTCCATTAACACCTTAAAATTCCAAACTTGGCTCAAACCCTAATTTTTTCCATAATTCAAGAACATAGGTATTTCTTCATCCTAACATCAAAATCATACTAATCTAACATCATTCTCATCATTTCCAACATCAAACAAATTTTTGCCATAATTTCCCTTAATTTTTCCATGGTAGCCGAATAGTCACTACTAGGTTTTCCATGGAACTTTCAACATTTAAACAATAGAAACAACACCACAAGCATGTTTCCAACATGAAAAACCATTAAAACTCAAAATTCCATCATGCTCTTCATCGACCCTATTTACCAAATTCAACCTTAGAGACATGGAAACTAAGTAAAAATTATACCAAAAGACAGAGAATTTCATGGAGATTATTTTTTTGTTTCATGTCTCTAGCTCAAATCTAACTAAGTAAAAATTGAATCAAAATTTTCCCCTTACCTAGATGAAGCTTGCGACAACTTGGAGGAAAGATGAAGATGATTTTTGCCAAATTTTGATCTTTAATTATGCCAAATGGCATAATATTCACCCAATTTAATTAATATAAACTCTTGATAGTCAAAAGACTATTGAAGCCTTGAATTATGACCAACCACATCTCTACACCTATTTATTCTTATAAAAAATAATCAATTACTTTAATAAAATAAGGGTGAAAGGTCTCTTTTATCCTCCAACTAATTTTTTATTTACTAGTTTGCTATTCTAGTAAATATCCAATCATTCTAGTTGAAATCCAACCAAGCCATAATAGAATATTATGACTTTGGATATATATACATACAATTATGATTTATATTGATGCTTTGAACATGGAATGTTGATTTTGCCCAAGTACTATTGTGAAGTATTTGGTATAGTTGGATATCCATAGAGTCCTAGCAGTTGCATCATAGCACTACAGTTCGAGATAGACTCTTCGGGGTCGAGATAGACTCTACGGAGTGGAGATAGACTTTACGGAGTTGAGTTAGACTTTACGGAGTCGGTTCAAACACTACGGTGTTACATAGCACAAAATGTGCCAGTATGAGGAGCAAAGGGCGTCATCGAGTACGTACTCATCATTAGACGGTACAGCATTGTAGACACTACGGTGTCGGTTATGATGACTTGTGTACCAAAGTATCACATTATATTGTACCTCAGGCTATAATACATCAAATACATTTATGCAGGCATTTAAGTTAAAAATCTTAACGTATATTTGATTAATAAAATAAAGGTTTGATGATATGATATAAACTGCAATTGGGACTCGCTTGCCATTTTGCAGGAACTGTATTACACTATTACATGACAGAGGAATGACTTTGATAAGTCAGTTTTGTACGATTCTATATTTTTATATACTATACACAACAATTTGTGTATTTATGTTTTTTCTATACATTGAAATGCTTTACTTTAAATTATAGTTGCCTCACTAAGTGAATACTTAGCGTGTGCTGTTTCACACGTAGGTTATTAGAAACTTACCGGAAGAGGAATCAAACATGTTGATCAAGCTGCAATCTGCCAGACATCAATAAGACATTCTAATTTATGATATTCTCTAGTGGGCATGTATCAATTTATTCGTTAGTAGTTTTAAAGGTAAAATTTTTAATTATCGTTTACCATGTAATGATTTAAAAAAATTAAGAAATGGCCTAGGCAGTATACCTAGTCTTCACCCTAAGTTATATACTTATTTTAATAACTGATTAACATATTTTATAAATCAATTCAGGGTTAAAACTAGTAATATGCAAATAGGTTATGAGTACTTTGAAAGTTGAAAAAGGGTTATTTTATATATTAGTTTTATGTCAGATCTTCTAAAAAAATTTACAAGTCTAGAACTCTGTTAAATAATACTGTGACATCCTTAATGTATATTCGTACTACGAGTATACGTTGAGGGTGTTACATTTCAAAAAATAACCCTCCCAAACAAAAAAATGACCACATTGCCATTATTACTACAAGTCTAAATCAAATTCATAATTTCGAAAACACGAGTCCTTGGACTACCTTTGCTTGCTTGCTGCCTCCAACCTTTAATTCTCTACATTGATGGAAAAAGAGAGCGTAAGAACACTAGGCTTAGTGAGGAATTCTAAAAAACCAACAATCATTAATGCATTTAAAATCATTTGTCATCAATTCAACATCATGCCTTATCAAACCATGCACTTAACCTTTCCAAAACATGCATATTAAACCATATGCAACATGTATCAACAACAAAATCAATTTGCTTGCTACCCTCAATTTAAGCTTTCTCATGCATACTACCAATGCAAGGCTTAAAGAGCAAAACATGTTTAAACAAACATTAAACAACATAATCCATCTCATGATACATCGTCAATTATATTGGATTACAAGTGCTAATTAACCAAGTTCCACTTTTCAAAACATAACATCGAATACACGGATTCAACAAGTCTTCCCAACACTTCATGCCATCACAACCGGAATTAATGGTACATTTACAACTTGGTACAATCACAACACCACACATCGGTTGGATGCATAACCCACTAACGAGAGTCTTTGGTGCAAAGATTAAAACCCCTTGACTGTTAAGGTACTTGGATGGAGTTTTCGATACAACAGATCAAAACCCCTCAACATCCAAGGCGACTTTTATAGTGCACTATCAATCTATGGCCAACCAACTATATCCAATAAAATTTTCAAACCTTTTAATACCATCACTTGCCAATATAATTCATTTTATTAAGATCAACTCACTATTTTCATATGCATCATCAAAATCATTTACCCAATGCAATCAACCTTGCATTAACCAATGTTCAAAAACATTAATAAATCATGCATTACCTCACAATGCATCAACATCAACATATATCCAATTTCCAGCTTTAAACCATGCTCAAATCATGCATATATAGTGAGTAATCAATAATTAAAACATGTGCGTAAAAGCCAATTGCCAAACCAAGTTCGAGAGAGAATTCATCCTTTACTTACTTTCGAGCTTAGACCAGCATTTCAAGCTTGATCTAAACCCGTAAACATAACTTTCAAACCTTTGAAAAGATGTAAAACATGTTCTCACTCACCGAAACGCGCAAAGCGTCACTTATCGATATGGTAAACACGCCTCCAAAGCTTCCGAAACGTCCGTTCAAGCTTGATGACCAACTTCCCCTATTTTATCTACACAAAAACAAAAGATTCAATGCATCAAAATGCATTAAACAGCCCAGCAACATCAATTCACATAAAACCTCAACTCACTCTACCCAAATTCACTCCACGACAACCGAAATCGACATCAAACATCTTCTAAACTTAACCCAGACATCAACCTAACATTTTAACCCATCAATTAGCATCAGCTAACATCTAAAACACAATAACATCATCCTTATACCTCCAGCATTCATCAAACCTCCACAAAACCTCAAAAACTCACAACTAACAACCTAGAAATTAGAGATTCACTTAGTTTCGAGATTCCAATGTTAAAGCCCAGTTATTAACATTATTAAACATCAAAATCATGATTAGAATCAATCAAGAACTCAACAAAATAGATCCAATTCGAAATCTCATCGGTTAAACTTTCATTTAACCAATTTATTAGGATGATCAATCAATTGAGAAAGTGGCAAGAGGGGGTGAATTGGCAATTTAAAATTTTGGAAACAATCTAAGAAAGTATGAACAATGGGACACAAGGATTTATAGTGGTTCAACCTTCTAACAAGGTATACGTCCACTACCTTAGCTTCCTACTAAGGATTTAAACAATTTCACTATGAAATCTTCCCCTTTTCTAGGCTTAGGAGGCAACTGATAAGTGTTCAAAAGTACTATTTTTCTTACCCTTTTTACTCATATTATTGTTAGACTTAGGCTCATATTAGTTACATAATTAGTCATTCATGCATTAATCCATGTTTCCTTCCATCGTTGAGCTTGATTGCATAACTTGGTTGTTTTTGTGGGAAAAGATGCTACTTTGGTGTGTTTTGTGTGTATGTGCAGAATCACTTGCCAAAGCAAGGCTAGAGCTAGTTGCCAGGGCAATGCATGAAGGAGATGCCGAGCTAGTTGCCAGGGCAATGCATGAAGGAGACGCCGAGCCAGTTGCCAGGGCAATTGTCGACAAAGAATAAGGTGATATGGTAGTCAAAATTGATGACTAGACAAGCCCAAGATGACGTGGAGCAAAGCTAAATCCCAAAGGAGTTTGATTTCCATGAGGAGGTTAAAGAAGAATTAAATTCCAAGAAGATAGGAGAAATTCTTGAAGGAATATAATTATAATAAAGAATTATATTCTTTAAAGATAATTTAATTCCAACTTAACTTCCTCCTCAAAGAAGGACTTTGACCTAACCCTATAAATAGATCACCAAGCCATCAACTCCAAGGGAGAGAGGGGAGAGAAATTTCAACAACTCCAAGGGAGAGAGTAGAGAGAATTTTTGACAAGCTTCAAAGGGGAAATCTCGACAAGAAGGCTTCATCCATTCTTCATCTTTTTCTTTCTTGTTCAATTAGGTTCATGCTAGGAATTCTTTATCTTGTGTTTCTTTGGAACCTAGTCATGAACTAAATCTATTTGGATAAGGTTATTGTGTTTTGTGGTTGTGAGAAACAATTGGATTTTGTTTAGGTAATAAGAGTTTGCACTTTTTTATTCAAGGTTTATTCATTCTTGGTTCTTATTCTTGTTTGTGAGTGAATTGGGAGAGGATCTCGTAACTTCATCTATTTATCTAATATCGGGAGAGTTAGATTCAAGAAACGAATGAATATGATATTTATTTAATCTATTGATGGTGAAGATTAATCCGGCTTAGGAATAAGTTAAGGATTTCAACAGCTAAGAAGAGCGCAAGATTGGTTGTTGTTCACCCTTGATTCACGCAGGGATGTATTATCAAGGCATGCACAAGTAGCTAGAGTTTCGACTTAGGGATAAGAAGAAACCATTGAAGAATGCTCTGCCGAACCTTGAAGTTTCTGCCCAGACGCCCAAGTAGTTGCCCAACTAGTCGCCTAAGCAACCATCGATTAGTTGCCAAGGCAACCCCGTTGTGCAAGTTGCCACGGCAACTGAGTTGCCCTTGCACTCTTTTACCAAGACGATCCAATCGGCTATCACACCTCAACTCATGATAACCTGGCCTATCTCTCTCACTTGATCTCATCTATTCTTTTACTTTATTGCTTTGTAGTTTAGTTATTAGTTTAAACTCCTATAATCTTCTACTTGTGTTTTCTTTTACTTTTTACAGTGCAAGAGATTAGATTCTTGAAGTGGCACCAATCCCTGTGGAGACGATATCTTTTATACTATAACTTGCGATGTGTATACTTGCACAATTGCGTAGCACTTATTACGCTCAACAAGTTTTTGGCGTCATTGCCAGGGATTGGCAATAGCGACTTTGTTTTTATTTTCTTGCACTCTCTTTTTACTTTTCTTGTTTAAGATTCAAAGGGCTAACAAACTTTGGTTTTGCATTGGTATATGACCAGGGCGAGACCGATTATACCAGAATATCCCTTTGATCCAGAAATTGAGCGAACCTTACAAAGACTTAGACGAAGGTTAAGAGTAGCAATGGCTAATCAAGACGGCAATATGAATCAAGATGTTCCAGCAGGAGGAGAAGTGATTCTTGCACGAAACAGAACTATTCGAGACTATCTTGAAGAAGATCTTGATGGACTTAATCCAGGAGTTGTCGCACCTGAAATTGAAGCCGACCACTTTGAGTTGAAACCGGTGATGTTTAATATGATCAACACAATTGGTCAATTTGGCGGCTCAGCAACTGAAGATGCACGACAACATCTTAAATCTTTCCTCGAGATTTGCAACTCATTCAAAATACACGGAGCCCGGTGTTTTACGATTACGATTATTTCCCTATTCACTGAGAGATAGGGCGAAAGCATGGTTGAATAGCATTCCTGCCGGATCAATAGGATCTTGGACCAATCTTTGTCATGATTTCCTTGCTCGGTTTAATCCTGCAAATTTGACTGATAGGCTTCGTAACAAAATTACTTCTTTTCGGCAGGCAGATGATGAATCCATGTACGAGGCTTGGGAGCGATCTAGAAAACTTTTACACAAATGCCCCCTACACGGATTCCAGTGTGGACACAAGTAACAATGTTTTATAACGCTGTGAATACACCAACAAGGATGATGCTAGATGCCTCGGCAAACGACATACTCCTAGATAAGTCGCCAGAGGAAGCAATGCAAATTCTAAACAGGCTGGCCAAGAATGATTATCAATTCCCCTCTACTAGAAGAGGAGGAGTTAGATGCCAAGCCACAATACATGAACTAGGATCATCAGACTCAATTTCGGCACAATTGGCCACTTTAACCAAGATGGTCCAGAACATGCAGAAACCAAACAACACACATGAGGTCAGGGTAATGGATTCTGTTTGTGAGTTATGTGGTGGTTACCATGATTCTTCTGAATGTATGCAGAATCCGGAATCCAGCTTCTATGCGGGGAATTACAACCGAAACAACAATGTGATGTCCAATACATACAATCCAGCTTGGAAGAAGCACCCGAATTTTTCATGGAGTAATCTCAACAATGCTCTAAACCATAACAATCAGAATGCACAAGCATCGAGATTCTAGCAGAATATGCCATGGCAACAGTTGCTGCAGCAACAACCGACAACATCTAGTTCTTTGGAAAATTCTCTCAATGCTTTTATGTTGAAAACCGAATCTTACATGATTGAGAATAATAACTTCATAAAAAGAACTGACTTTATTGAAGACCGAATCTTACATGGTTGGAAAATTCTCTCAATGCTTTTATGTGCATCCAGAGGGAAAAATTGAAGACATACTGGTAAAAGTTGATAAATTCATTTTTCCCGCTGACTTTATTATTTTGGATTGTGAAGCAGATGAGCATGCACCTATCATTATCGGGAGACCATTCCTAGCAACAGGGAAAACCTTGATCGATGTTGAAAAGGGAGAACTCACAATGAGGGTGAATGACCAGGAAGTTAAACTAAATGTGTTCCAAACACTAAGGCACGCCGATGATCCAGAAGAATGCCAACTTCTTCATGCCACAGTAGAGTTTAACTTCGACGAGGAATTTAGTTGCCTCGGCAACTACATTGCCGATCAAGAGGAACCTGAGGAGTATGAAGAACCGATCGATGAGGAACAACAAGAAGAGGCAAATTGGCTAGTCAATCGACCAGGTACATACTTCGAACCACTGGATTACTCAGGTAAGGAAGGTAAGCTCGAAAAGCCCTCTATTGAACAACCACCGATTCTTGAGTTGAAACAGTTGCCAGAGCAACTAAAATATGCATACTTAGGAACCGATAATACATTGCCTGTAATTATTTCTTCTAAGTTACAGCTTGAGCAGGAAAAGAAGTTGATCAAAAAGTTGATGCTACACAAGAAGGCAATAGGGTGGACAATTGCCGACTTGAAGGGAATTAGCCCGACAGTGTGCATGCACAAGATTTTGTTGGAAGATGATCACAAACCTTCAATTGAGGCCTAGAGGAGACTGAATCATGCCATGAAAGGGGTTGTAATGAAAGAAATCATCAAGTGGCTTGATGCCGGCATTATATACCCTATCTCTGGTAGTACATGGGTAAGTCCGGTACAATGTGTACCGAAAAATGGAGGTATAACGGTGGTAAGTAATGAAAACAATGAACTCATTCCATCCAGGAATGTGACCGGTTGGAGGGTTTGTATGGATTATCGAAAGCTAAACAAAGCCACTAGGAAATATCATTTCCCATTACCCTTTATTGATCAAATGCTTGACCGTCTTGTAGGTAAACCCCTTTATTGTTTTCTTGATGGTTATTCAGGTTACAATCAAATTGCCATAGCACCAGAAGATCAAGAAAAGACAACCTTCACATGCCCATACGATACTTATGCTTTTCGAAGGATGCCATTCGGATTGTGTAATGCCCCTGCAACCTTCCAAAGATGCATGATGGTACTCTTTTCAGACATGGTCGAAGACTTCCTTGAGACCTTCATGGATGATTTTTCTATTTTTGGTAATGGCTTCGACAACTGCCTCGACAATTTAGAGAAGGTGTTGGCAAGATGTGAAGAAACTGATTTAGTCCTCAATTGGGAGAAATGCCATTTTATGGTAGATGAAGGAATAGTGCTCGACCACAAGATTTCATCCAAGGGAATTGAAGTAGACAAAGCCAAGGTGGATGTGATCGAGAGATTACCCCCACTAAGTTCAGTTAAAAGACTTCGAAGCTTTCTTGGGCATGCAGGTTTTTACAGGAGGTTCATTCATAATTTTTCTAAAATCACTAAACCCTTGTGCAATTTGCTTGAACAGGATAAAGTCTTCGATTTTGATGATTCTTGCGCCCAAGCATTCGAAACCCTAAAGGAAAAGCTTGCCACGACACCCATTGTCGTTCCACCAGATTGGACGCTACCTTTTGAGCTCATGTGTGATGCAAGTGATTTTGCGGTAGGAGCAGTCCTTGGCCAACGCACAGGAAAGACCTTCCATGTGATATACTACGCTAGTAAAATTCTTAATAGTGCTCAAGTGAATTACACAACAACGGAGAAATAATTACTAGTTGTAGTCTTCGCATTTGACAAGTTCCGATCCTATTTGATTGGTACAAAGGTAATTGTTCATACGGACCACTCGACAATTAAATATCTATTTGGTAAAAAGGATGCCAAACCTCGTTTGATTTGTTGGATATTACTTTTACAAGAATTTGATATTGAAATTAAGGACAAGAAAGGAAGAGAAAATCAAGTGGCCGATCACTTATCACGTTTAGAATCCAATAGGGAGGAGGACGCGGATTTAGAGATATGCGATGCATTCCCGGATGAGCAACTTTTAGTTGCCTCAGAAACCATGGGTGCGCATGCCTCGACAACCCTCGAAACCGTAACAGCTCTTGATGCGCACACCTCAGCAACCACTGATGCGCATACCTCGGCAACTCTTGACGCCGCAGCAGCCCTTGACGCGCACGCCTTAGCAACCATGGATGCGCATGCCTCGGCAACCCTCGATGCCTCGACAGCCCTTGACGCACATGCCTCGGCAACCCTAGACGCACAGGCCTCAACAATTTTGGGAGTAGACGCCACGGCAGCACGTGCCTCGACAATACCCTGGTACGTGAATTTAGTTAATTTCCTTGTTTGTGGTATTTTACCTTATGGTCTTACTCACCAAGGGAAGAAACGGTTCCGCCATGATGCTAAGCATTACTTTTGGGACGAGCCTATTTTGTTTAAACAATGTGCATATCAGGTTATACGCCGATGTATCCCTGAAGAGGAGCAACAGAATGTACTCCGGCAATGCCATTCTTCACCCTGTAGAGGACATTTTGGAGGAACTCGTACCGCGACCAAAGTTTTGCAATCCGGTTTGTATTGGCCAACATTGTACAAAGATGCCCAAGACTTTTACAAGCAATGTGATCCTTGCCAGAGGACGGGCAATATCTCTAGACGACATGAGATGCCGCTCCAAAAAATAATCGAGGTGGAATTGTTCAATGTATGGGGGATCAATTTTATGGGACCTTTCCCATCTTTATTCTGCAACCTCTACATTCTACTTGTCGTCGACTACGTGTCTAAATGGGCTGAGGCAACTGCAATTCCCAACAACGATTCCAAGACCGTGCAACGATTCTTGCAGAAAAACATATTTACACAGTTTGGGATGCTGGGAGCAATTATCAGTGATGAAGGCAAGCATTTTGACAACAGTCTTATTGCCAAGATGTTGCAACGCTTTGGCGTATCACACAAGATTGCCACGGTATATCACCCACAAACCAATGGGCAAGCAGAAATTTCCAACCGGGAATTGAAGGGTATACTCGAGAAAGTTGTAAATCCCTCTAGGAAGGATTGGTCATTAAGACTAGATGACGCGTTTTGGGGACATCGCACTGCATTCAAAACACCCTTAGGTATGTCCCCCTTCTGACTTGTCTATGGCAAAACATTCCATCTACTGGTGAAAATCGAACACAAGGCATATTGGGCAATCAAGACCGTGAATATGGATTGGGAAAGTGCCGGACAAAAGCGTTTGTTGGACCTCAACGAGATAGAAGAATTTCGTGCACTCGCCTATAACAATGCACGAATCTACAAGGAGAAAACAAAGCAATGGCATGACAAGAAACTATTGTCGCGGAAATTCACGCCAGGGCAACTAGTTCTTTTATTCAATTCTCGGGTAAACTTTTTCCCAGGAAAACTGAAATCAAGATGGTTGGGACCATTCCAAGTTTTCAAACCATTCTCCCATGGTGCCGTGATAATCAAGTCCATCACTGACAAACATGAATTCAAAGTTAATGGACAAAGATTAAAACACTACAATGGTGCCTATGTGGAACGTAACAAACAAGTGGTCACCTTAGGAAATGCATGAGCATGCTATCCTTTCGATATTTTATTATTATTTTTTATTATTATTTTTTATTATTTTTTTCAAACTACTTAATTTTTATTTTCTTTATTATTTTCGATTATTTGCTCTTTTTAGGATAGATTTATTTTCTTTAAGATTAAAACTACATCTTTCATATTTATCTTTTTAAGTTTAAGAATCCCTTTACACATCTTTATTTATTTTCTTTTATTAGTTTATTTTTAATTTTAATCCTTATTTGATTTCTCTTTGAATTGTAGGAAAAGAGTTCAAGATAAAGAGGAATTTTGATTCAAGAAGGAAAACATATTCAACAAGGAAATTAATGGGCTGAATCTAAGGCTTATATAAAGCCTCCAACTTACCCTAAATAAACCCCCTAGCCGTCACCCTTCCCCTAAACCGAAACCCTCTTTTTCTTCTTTCCAAAATTATTCCCACCCACCATATTTACTACATATCTTTTCTATATAACCCATCACCCTTAACTTCCAAGAAACCTATTCCTACTTTTCATCTTGCAACTCTTTAGTTTCTTTTATTTTCTTTTCTTTGTTTTTACAAAACACACAACCAAGATCATCCATGGCATCAAAAATTAAATTTTTGGTTCATCCAAGTTCCTCCAAAGAACCAAGATACAAGAAGTTTGCTACACCAGTGGTTCAAGAAAGATCTCACTCCAAGTTTGAAAACCGGAAGATTTGCGAAGAACAAGGCTTTGAATACTCCAACTCTCATCAAGATTTTGGCCTTGAACCATTCATCTTCGAGAGGATTGCACATCAAAAGTGGCAAATCTTTTACCATCAATCAGAATCGGGTAAGATCACATGGGTAAGAGAATTCTATGCTCACTCACCTAACGCGGATAATCCTTATGTTTTTGTTCGTGACAAGGCTATACTCATAAGCCCCGAAAATGTCAACACCTTTTACGGGCTCTAAATTGAGAAGGACGAGCATCAAGCCTTTGTTGATCAAATCACGCCCAAGCAACTCGACAAGGTGATTCAAGAACTCACTCTATCGGGAACTCATTGGAACGACGGTAAATACAAGGGCACGGTAAATCACCTTCGGCTTAAACCCGACGGAAAACTATGGAATAAGTTTGTTAAAACTTCTTTAATGCCCACCACACACAATACTACCGTTGATATAGCACGTCTTTTTCTCATACATTCTATTTTACATAATCGCATCATTAACATTGGAAAAATTATTTGTGATGAGATTTTTGTATGTAGCTCAAACGATAAGGGTTCCCTTTTCTTCCCTTGCTTAATTTCCAATCTTTGCAAGGAGACGCATGTCCCAAGTGAGTCCACCAATGAAAAGGCCCTACCAAAGTCCGATTGGAATCAAGCACAAATCCGAAAGCTAATGGGAGAGGCACCGGTAAAATCCTCAATGCCTTCAATTGCCGCGACAACCCCTGCCACCTTGGCAACCCCTAATTCCTGGGCAACTCGGCCATCAACCCCGGGACACTTTGAAGCACTCTTGAAACCATTGGCGAGCCACCTTAGGCAAATTGAAGACTGGCAACTAATGTTCATGTAGTACATGAAGGAGCACAACAATGCCATCACCCAAGTCATCCTGGAAAAGTACCCGAACAGCCGCGTGCCGTTCCCAATATTTCCTGCCGAGATCCTTGCCACGACAACCAATGAAGCAGTCACCATGGCATCCGCAACAGATGATGCCGCGACAACCTACACCGCACCTGCCCAAGCAGTTGCCACAGCAACCAACCCTGAAGATGCCACGGCAACCAAAGATAAATACATCTCGGCAACCACTGCAAAAGCCAAAGGTAAAGCACCTATGCCCGAATCAACTCGTACGGAATCATTGTCTAATTTTTCAGATTCGGACGAGTCCTCCATTGCACCAACAAAGACCGAACCAATTGAATCCTCCAAGCGAAAAGCCAATGACATTGATGGAGAGGACGATGAGGACAACCCCGTAAGAGGATCAATTCCACCATCGGCAACAAGGAAACAACCATCACGCTCAAGCAAGAGAATGAAGACACCGACCAAAAGGAAACTAATCATCCATGGCGACGAACTCTCGGAGTAAGTCCTCGTTTGCATTTTACTTTTGTTTATTTTTTCTCTTTAATGCATGCATTGAGGACAATGCCTCACTTGAGTTTGGGGGGGATTGTTAGTAGTTAGTTACCATGTTTAGTTGCATTCATCTTAAGTATTGCATTTAGGATGCATAAATTGCTTGCCATGCCTTTAGTTGGAACAAGAATTGCCTAGATTTGATGAATATCCGATGATGACTTTGCCAATGCACTTAATTGATATAATTTTTATTCTAGGATAACATGGAAAAACTTAGAATTTTACTATGATGCTAAATTTGATGAAGCACTATTGTGGTTTGATTGATTTAAGGAATTCTACTGAACTTAGGTTGATAATTAAAAAAATTGGGGATTAGAGTAAAAATTGGATGAATATTAGAGGTGCCCAAAATTGGCTCTAGCATGTGCTAATAAATTGATTGCTAGAGGTACCCGAAACCGGCTCTAGCATGTGCTAAAAATAGATCGCTAGAGGTGCCCGAAACCGGCTCTAGTTGAATAAATTAATTAACTTAAGAAAACTAAAAACAAAACACTAGAGGTGCCCGAAACCGGCTCTAGTTAAAACATGTTAAGAGAACCCAATGAAGTAATTTGAAAACCTCTTATTTGCATAGAATTCGAAAAATCAACTTGCACACAACCCCGCACACACTCACAAGCATTATAGTTTGATTCCGAGTAACTCCTAAGTTTTTCAAAAAATGAAAAGCCAATCATACTTTGTGCCCCGGTTCTGAGAATTGAAATCAAGTTCAAAGCTAAGTTTGTGAAAATTGAAGTCTTGGCAGGTATTTACTAGTTTGCATTGCTTGAGGACAAGCAATAGTTCGAGTTTGGGGTGTGATAAGTGTTCAAAACTACTATTTTTCTTACCCTTTTTACTCATATTATTGTTAGACTTAGGCTCATATTAGTTACATAATTAGTCATTCATGCATTAATCCATGTTTCCTTCCATCGTTGAGCTTGATTGCGTAACTTGGTTGTTTTTGTGGGAAAATATGCTACTTTGGTGTGTTTTGCGTGTATGTGCAGAATCACTTGCCAAAGCAAGGCTAGAGCTATTTGCCAGGGCAATGCATGAAGGAGATGTCGAGCTAGTTGCCAGGGCAATGCATGAAGGATACGCCGAGCCAGTTGCCAGGGCAATTGTCGACAAAGAATAAGGTGATATGGTAGTCAAAATTGATGACTAGACAAGCCCAAGATGATGTGGAGCAAAGCTAAATCCCAAAGGAGTTTGATTTCCATGAAGAGGTTAAAGAAGAATTAAATTCCAAGAAGATAGGAGAAGTTCTAGAAGGAATATAATTATAATAAAGAATTATATTCTTTAAAGATAATTTAATTCCAACTTAACTTCCTCCTCAAAGAAGGACTTTGACCTAGCCCTATAAATAGATCACCAAGCCGTTAACTCCAAGGGAGAGAGGGGAGAGAAATTTCAACAACTCCAAGGGAGAAAGTAGAGAGAATTTTCGACAAGCTTCAAGGGGGAAATCTCGACAAGAAGGCTTTATCCATTCTTCATCTTTTTCTTTCTTGTTCAATTAGGTTCATGCTAGGAATTCTTTATCTTGTGTTTCTTTGGAACCTAGTCATGAACTAAATCTATTTGGCTAAGGTTATTGTGTATTGTGGTTTTGAGAAACAATTGGATTTTGTTTAGGTAATAAGAGTTTGCACTTTTCTATTCAAAGTTTATTCATTCTTGGTTCTTATTCTTGTTTACGAGTGAATTGGGAGAGGATCTTGTAACTTCATCTATTTATCTAATATCGGGAGAGTTAGATTCAAGAAATGAATGAATATGATCGTTATTCAATATATTTATGGTGAAGATTAATTCGGCTTAGGAATAAGTTAAGGATTTCAACGGCTAAGAAGAGCGCAAGATTGGTTGTTGTTCACCATTGATTCACGCAGGGATGTATTATCAAGGCATGCACAAGTAGCTAGAGTTTTGACTTAGGGATAAGAAGAAACCATTGAAGAACGCTCTACCGAACCTTGAAGTTGCTGCCTAGACGCCCAAGTAGTTGCCCAACTAGTCGATTAGTTTCCAAGGCAACCCCGTTGTGCAAGTTGCCATGGCAACTGAGTTGCCCTTGCACTCTTTTACCAAGACGATCCAATCGGCTATCACACCTCAACTCACGATAACCTGGCCTATCTCTCTCACTTGATCTCATCCATTCTTTTACTTTATTGCTTTGTAGTTTAGTTATTAGTTTAAACTCCTATAATCTTCTACTTGTGTTTTCTTTTACTTTTTACAGTGCAAGATATTAGATTCTTGAAGTGGCACCAATCCCTGTGGAGACGATATCTTTTATACTATAACTTGTGACGTGTATACTTGCACAATTGCGTAGCACTTATTACGCGCAACAGCAACCGTTACAACTTCAAAGCTTTCTCCCAAAGCTTTGATTGATCCACTCTTTTATAAGAAAAGTTTTTGCAAACAGAAAAATAACCTTTCAAAGGTGAATTTCTTTGCCCAAATACAATTTCTCACAACCCCAAACTAGAAACTAAATATTACAATGAAATACACAAGTTGGGTTTACAAGGGTTTGACTCTAAAGGCTCAAATGGTTGGATTTAGCTTGAATGATTGAATGTTGTTCGATGTAGGTTCAATAGTTGTTGCAACAGCATTGGAGACATGTATTTATACCCTCTTATTGATTTCTATCCGTTTGGGCGGTTGAAGTCATCAATATAGCCGTTGGAGACCATTTTTCCTACAATAAATGTTGTCTGGTGATTTATCGTATCTGTACACGAGAGCCTGTATCGATAGCTGTTTCAAGAAAAATATAGCCGTTGTACAGTAGCATATTGATATGCCAGAGGTCGTATCAAAATAGTCATAGTGTAAAATTGGGGGCGTATCGAAATGGCAAGGCCGTATTGTTATGATATTTGCTTACTAAAATCTAAGTTGAAAAATTGCATGGGTACGCCTAGGGGCGTATTGATACGAGTAACTAAAAAATTAAAAGTTCGTTGATTCCAATAACTGACAAGACAACGATCGAAAACATTTAATGCAAAGATCTTTAAGATCTTGACAAACCGCATCGATACGGTGGGACCATATCGGTAAGATTAAAATTTCTTAAACCCAGATTTCAGATCGTATCGAAACAATGTAAGCAGTATCAAAACTCTTTACTAAAACATTTGCCCAGATGAATGTCGTATCAAAACGGGTGAGTCCCTATCGATACGCATAGTTTAAAATGTAAGAAGACCATATCAAAACTGTCAAAGATGTATCAAAACAATTTGCAAAAGCAAATTCCAGTGAGTACTAAGGGATACGGTGGTATGCCTATATTAGTATCGATACATCTTTGACAGTCCAAAAATAAACATAAACCAAATAAAAACCAAAGCATAGGAATCCAAAAACACAAAACAATAGGTGCATAAACTAATCCTAATATGATATGATATGAAATGGAAAATGCCTAAGGATCCATGTCATCATCTCCATCGTCTTCATCTTCGTCATCTTCATCCTCATCATCATTGCTGGCTTGAGTACTAAGGGATTAATGCCACGTGGTAAGAATGATATCCATTGAGTTTTGGCAATTTTCAATAGCTGTCACTCTTTCCTCCAAGAATGTGAAGCGTGTGTCAATCGCGGCAAACCCGAAATCTATGGTTGTGTACAAATAAGCAATGTTGGTGCTCAAGTTGGTGAATTGCCTGTTGAGGTATGCCATGAGAGCATCAAGATTAGGTTGGTCCATCGGAGCTTGTGAAATGGGAGCCTCTTGAGGACCCACCACCGGATCGGTTTGAACACCTCCCGGAAGATCGGTATTCTGAATCTATTCTCCATTTTAGTATGTGAATTTTGCGCGATGAAGAGAACGCTCATCAATAGAATCGGTGAGGGGTTTCGCAAGGTCATAGGAGCAATCAATTCCCATCTTGTGAAATATGTAGCTCAAGGCGGTGCCATATGTGAAAGATGAAACCACAGAGGTATGGCGATGTTACACAAGGAAGACGATTTCCGCGAACATAATTTGAGCAAGGCTTGGTCGCTTACCCTCACAAAATCTACGGATCCAAAAGTCATCGACTTGACAGATCGTAGAAAACTTACCACCAGATGGACGAAACCACCAAGTGATTATGAGGTGTAGGATGTGGTCATAGGCATCTAGCATGGTCATGGAGCCTCCAAGGACATTCCCAACAAACCCTGATCATCAATTCCCGTATCCTCAAAACCCAAAAAGTTTGCTAAAATAGTTGAATCAATGCAAAATTTCTTGCCCATTAAATAAGATTCAATTGCAATAACCAAGAATCTATTTTCATTGAAAATACACCGGGTATTGGAGTAAAAAAATCAAAACATGGTTTAGTTATAAAATCCCAGGTATACTAAAAAATGACATAAATTTCCATTCTTGCATTAAATTAAGATTAAATAGAAATCTTTTAGATGATAGAAAAGGGATCGAAGTAACATACTCTCTGCGAATTTTATAACTTTGATATTTTTTAAAACGATCCATGGCATTTGGAAATTGCGGTTCATTAAAACAATTTTGATAGATATGGGTGAGATTGGGTCGATTATCACTATGGTCAGAGTTGTGGCTGGGAGGATCAGAACTAGAGGCTATTTCATTTCTTGCACGTTTGTTTGGTACCATTATCTTGAAGTTGGGATTAAAGACGAATGAAGAGATGTTGATGCACAAAGTTGATGTTTTTGCTTGGGTTTGATTGAAAAACCAGAAGCCCTCAAAAATTTTAAAGAATTGTGTGAAAATTTTTTAGGGAATGGGAGGTTTTTATAGAGAAAATTGGACTAGGGTTTTGAAAGAAAAGTAAAAGAGTTTTAATTAAAGTTGGATCCTCTTTTAATGCCATAAAAAACTACCCAGCGACTGCGCGTACCGATATGCCACGTGGCATATCGAAATGCTTATTAGAGTGTTTCGATACGTGACCCATACTAGTACATGTAAAGCCGTACCGAAACATGTTTCAATAACCCGTATCGATACGAGAAACACTGTATCGATACGCCTGTGCCAGAAATGGCATTTCTGGCTGCAGGTTGCTCAAAAATTCAATTTGAATCGAATCGAAATGCATGAAAATGATATGGGTCATCATGTATGAACAAAAACAGAAGCGTACTCCCCCATCAATAAGCATAGATGCATATAGGAGCAAAATCACAAAAGCAAAGTAATCAAACAAATTCAAGCATGTTTTTAAGACCAAAAGAGGCTCTAAGGGTTAAGGAAGATTGGTTAAACCTAACTCTCTCCTAAGATACCAAAAACGCTCTTTGACTAATGGTTTGGTAAAGATGTCCGCTAATCGGTTTGAGGTGTCTACATATTCTAGAACTACATCATTTTTCAAGACATGATCTCTAATGAAATGATGCCTTATTTCTATGTGTTTGGTTATAGAATGTTGGATGGGATTCCTAGTGAGACAAATGGCACTAGTATTGTCACACCTAATGGGGACGATACCTAATTCAATTCCATAGTGTAAAAGTTGTTGCTTTATCCAATGGACTTGAGCACAACAACTTCATACGGATATGTATTCCGCTTCGGTGGTAGATAATGCTACACTATTTGCTTCATAAAAAACCATGATATAGGCATACCTAGGAATTCACATGTACCGGAAGTACCTTTTCTATCTATTTTACAACCCCCATAATCCGCATCCGAGAAGGCATGTAAACTAAAAGAAGACTCTCTAGGATACCAAAGACCTAAACAAGGTTTATCTCTAAGGTATCTAAAGATTCTTTTAGTGGCCATAAGGCGTGATTCTCTAGGACTAGCTTGAAATCTAGCACACAAGAAAACACTAAACATTTTGTTGGGTCTACTTACGGTAAGATAAGGAAAGGATCCAATCATAGAGCGATAAAGCTTTAAATCTACACACTTACATCCTTCATCTTTGTCAAGCATTGTGGAAGAACCCATTGGTGTGGCTTGAGGTTTCACATTCTCCAAGCCAAACTTCTTGTGCATGTCCTTGATGTACTTAGCTTGATTGATGAAGATGCTGTCCTTCCTTTGTTTAATTTGGAGCCCCAAGAAAAATGATAGCTCCCCCATCATGCTCATCTCAAACTCACCTTGCATCAACTTAACAAAATCTTGGCAAAACAATTCATTAGTAGAACCAAAAATTATATCATCAATATATATTTGAAATATTAAAATGTCTTTGTCATTTCTTTTAATAAAGAGTGTAGTGTCCACCTTTCCTTTATCAAAACCTTTTTGAATTAGAAAACTTGATAATCTTTCATACCAAGCTCTAGGAGCTTGTTTCAAACCATATAAAGTTTTTAAAAGTTTGGAAACATGGTTTGGGTAATTTGGATCTTCAAAGCTCAGTGGTTGTTCTACATAAACCTTTTCATTAATAAAACCATTTAAAATGCACTTTTTACATCCATTTGAAAAAGCTTAAATTTGTGATAACATGCAAATGCTAGAAGCATCCTAATAGCTTTCATTCTAGTTACAGGTGCATAGGTTTCATCCAAACCGATTCTTTCTTCTTGAGTGTAACCTTGAGCAACAAGTCTAGCCTTGTTTCTCACTATGTTACCACTCTCATCTAGTTTGTTTCTAAAGACCCATTTAGTTCCTACAGTAGACTTATTACTAGGCATATCAACTAATGTCCATACTTGACTCCTCTCAAATTGATTTAATTCTTCTTGCATGGCCAATATCCAATAATAATCTTTTAATGCTTTTTTGATATTTTTAGGCTCAATGCATGAAAGAAATGCAACATTACAAGCATTTTTAAGAGAAAGTCTAGTGGTTACCCCATTGGATAGATCACCCAAAATCTCACCACCTTTGACATAGTTGTACACCCTTGGGTAGCTCACTTCCTTTTCCTCTAGATTCATGTCTCTTAAAGCTTCTAGAGGTGGACCTTGTGCTTCTTCTTCTTTGGCTTGAACTTCATCTATCTTTGATATTTATCCTCCATCAATGGCATCAAAAATTCCTACATCATCATCATCACAATAATCCTTCCTCGGAAGGAGGTTATCATCAAAAATCACATGTATTAACTCTTAAACAACCAAAGTTCTTTTGTTAAATACTCAATAGGCCTTAGAGTGTAAAGAATACCCTAAGAAAATAGTTTCATCACTTTTGGAATCAAATTTGTCTAAATTGTCTTTACCATTGTTTAAAACAAAACATTTACATCCAAATGGATGAAAATAGCTAATGTTAGGATTTTTAGATTTTAAAATCTCATAAGGAATTTTCTTTAAAATTGGCCCAATCGTTACTCTATTTATAATATAGCATGCAGTATTAGTGGCTTCCGCCCAAAAATACTTTGGCAAATTGTTTTCACAAAGCATGATTCTAGCCATTTCTTCTAAAGTGTGATTTTTCCTCTCTACAACCTCATTTTGTTGAGGTGTTCGAGGGGCTGAAAAATTATGGCTTATACCATTAGAATTACAAAAATCCTTAAAACCTAAATTTTGAAATTCGGTACCATGGTCACTTCTAATTTGAGTAATAAACTGACCAACATCATTTTGAGTGATTTTTTTAAATGTGATAAAATTTTTTGAAGCCTCGTATTTGGTACTTAAGAATAGAACCCAAGTATATCTAGAGTAGTCATCAACTAAAACAAATGCATATGATATTCCACCCAAGCTAGTAGTAGTAATAGGATGAAAAAGATCCATGTGGATCAATTGTAAAACTCTACTAGTTTAAACATCATTAATAGGTTTGAAAGAAACTCTTTTATGTTTGCCTTTTGCACAAGCATCACAAATTTTGTCAAGAGAAAACTTAATTTTAGGCAAACCTCTTACTATATCTTTTGAAACCAACTTTTCTAAAACACTCATGCTTGCATGCCCGAATTTCCTATGCCATAACCATGAATCATGTTCACCATTTGCAACAAAACATGCATTAGAAATATGAATGTCATCTAAATGCACCATGAATATGTTTCCTATGCGATGCCCAAAAAGCACAATTTTGTTGGTTTTTACATTTATAATTTTGTAGCCATATTTACCAAAAATTACTACGAAACTTTTATCACAAAGTTGGCTTATGATTAACAAGTTATGTTTAAGACCATTGACATATAATACAGTTTCAATAAGTATGGATGAGTGACTACTTATGGAACCCATTCCTTCAATTTGACATTTGGAGTTGTCACCAAATGTCACTAATCCTCCTCTCTTTAGATCAAGTTCCACGAATCTACTCTTGTCTTCGGTCATGTGTCTCGAGCATCCACTGTTGCGCGTAATAAGTGCTACGCAAATGTGCAAGTATACACGTCGCAAGTTATAGTATAAAAGATATCGTCTCCACAGGGATTGGTGCTACTTCAAGAATCTAGTCTCTTGCACTGTAAAAGTAAAAACACAAGTAAAGGATTATAGGAGTTTAACTAATGACTAATCTAGAAAGCAATAAAGTAAAAGAAAAGATGAATTCAAATGAGAGAGAGATAGGCCAGGTTATCGTGAGTTGAGGTGTGATAGCCGATTGGATCGTCTTGGTAAAAGAGTGCACGGGCAACTCAGTTGCCGTGGCAACTTGCACAACGGGGTTGCCTTGGCAACTAATCGATGGTTGCCTGGGCAACTACTTGGGTGTCTGGGCAGCAACCTTCAAGGTTCGGCAGAGCGTTCTTCAATGGTTTCTTCTTATCCCTAAGTCGAAACTCTAGCTACTTGTGCATGCCTTGATAATACATCCCTGCGTGAATCAAGGGTGAACAACAACCAATCTTGCGCTCCTCTTAGCCGTTGAAATCCTTAACTTATTCCTAAGCCGGATTAATCTTCACCATAAATAGATTGAATAAAGATCATATTCATTCGTTTCTTAAATCTAACTCTCCCGATATTAGATAAATAGATGAAATCACGAGATCCTCTCCCAATTCACTCGCAAACAAGAATAAGAACCAAGAATGAATAAACCTTGAATATAAAAGTGCAAACTCTTATTACCTAAACAAAAACCAATAGTTTCTCACAACCACAAAACACAATAACCATAGCCAAGTAGATTTAGTTCATGGCTAGGTTCCAAAGAAACACAAGATAAACAATCCCTAGCATGAACCCAATCGAACAAGAAAGAAAAAGATGAAGGAGGAGGCTTGTCGAAATCCTCCTTGCCCTTGATGCTTGTCGAAAATTCTCTCCTCTTGCCCTACTTGGACTTGTCGAAATTCCCTATTGCTCTCTATCCTTGATTTGTCGAAATCTCCTTGCTATTTATAGGGCTAGGCCAAAGTCCTTCTTTGAGGAGGAGTTTAAGTTGGAATTAAATTATCTTTAAAGAATATAATTCTTTATTATAATTGTATTCCTACTAGAACTTCTCCTATCTTCTTGGAATTTAATTCTTCTTTAATCTCTGCATGGCAATCAAATTCCTTTGGGTTTGGGCTTTGCTCCACGTCATCTTGGGCTTGTTTAGTCATCAATTTCGCCTACCATATCACCTTTACTCTTGTCGAAAATTGCCATGGCAACTGGCTCGGCGTCTCCTTCATGCATTGCCCTGGCAACTAGCTCAGCGTCTCCTTCATGCATTGCCCTGGCAACTAGCTCGCCATTGCTTTGACAAGTGATCCTGCACATACACACACAAAGCACACCAAAGCAGCATCTATTTCACAAAAACTACCAAGTTATGTAATCAAGCTCAACGATTGAAGGAAACATGGATTAATGCATGAATGGCTAACTATGCAACTAATATGAGCCTAAGTCTAACAATAATATGAGTAAAAAGGGTAAGAAAAATAGTACTTTTGAACACTTATCACATCCCCAAACTCGAACTATTGCTTGTCCTCAAGCAATGCAAACTCATAATTACCTGCCAAGAATTCAATTTTCACAAACTTAGCTTTGAACTTGATTTCAATTCTCTGAACCGGGCACAAAGTATGATTGGCTTTTTATTTTTCAGAATACTTAGGAGTTACTCGGAATCAAACTATAATGCTTGTGAGTGTGTGCGGAGTTGTGTGCAAGTTGATTTTTCGGATTCTATGCAAACAATAGGTTTTCAATTTACTTCATTGGGTTCTTTTTAACATGTTTTAACTAGAGCCAGTTTTGGGCACCTCTAGTGTTTTGTTTTCTTAAGTTAATTTAATCGACTAGAGCCGGTTTCAGGCACCTCTAGTAAAAAAAAATTTAACACATCCTAGAGCCAGTTTCGGGCACCTCTAGTGATCAATTTTTTTAGCACATGCTAGAGCCAATTTCGAGCACCTCTAGCATTCATCCAATTTTTATTCTAATCCCCCAATTTGTTAATTATCAACCTAAGTTTACTAGAATTCCTTAAATCAATCAAACCACAACAGTGTTTTATCAAATTTAGTATCATAGTAAAATTCTAAGTTTTTCCATGGTTATCCTAGAATAAAAATTCTATCAATTAAGTGCATTGGCAAAGTCATCATCAGATATTCATCAAATCTAAGCAATTCTTGTTCCAATTAAAGGCATGGCAAGCAATTTATGTATTCTAAATGTAATACTTAAGATGAATGAAACTAAACATGGTAACTACTAATAACAATCCCCCCCAAACTCGAGTGAGGCAATGTCCTCAATGCATGCATAAAAGTAACGAAAAATAAAAATAAAAATGCATACGAGGACTTACTCCGAGAGTTCATCATCGTAGATGATTAGTTTCCTTCTAGTCGGTGTCTTCATTCTCTTGCTTGAACGCGATGGTTGTTTTCTTGTTGCCAGTGGTGGAATCGATCCTCGTACGGGGTTGTCCTCATCATCCTCTTCATCAATGTCAATGGCTTTTCGCTTGGAGGATTCAATTGGTGCGGTCTTTATTGGTTCAATGGAGGACTCGTCCGAATCTGAAAAATCATAAAATGATTCCGTAGGAGTTGATTCGGGCATAGGTGCTTTACCTTTGGCTTTTGTAGTGGTTGTCGGGATGTCTTTAGCTTTGGTTGCCGTGGCATCTTCAGGGTTGGTTGCCGTGGCATCATCTTGTGCGTGCACGATGTAGGTTGCCGTGGCGACTGCTTCATTGGTTGCCGGGGCAAGGATATCGGCGGGAAAGATTGGGAACGGCACGCGATTGTCTGGGTACTTTTCTAGGATGACTTGGGTGATGGCATTGTTGTGCTCCTTCATGTACCGCATGAACATTAGTTACTGATCTTCAATTTGCCTTAGGCGGCTTGCCAATGGGTGCAAAAGTACTTCAAAGTGTCCCGGGGTTGATGGCCGAGTTGTCCTGGCGTTAGGTGCTTGGGCATTAGGGATTGCCGCGGCGGTAGGAGTTGCCGAGGCGTCAAGGGTTGTCGAGGCAACTAAAATTTGTTCATCCGGGAATGCATCGCATATCTCTAGATCCGCGTCCTCCTCCCTATTGCGTTCCAAACGTGATAAGTGATCGGCCACTTGATTTTCTGTTCCTTTCCTGTCCTTAATTTCAATATCAAATTCTTGTAAAAGTAATATCCAATGAATCAAACGAGGTTTAGCATTCCTTTTAGCAAATAAGTATTTGATTGCCGAATGGTCCGTATAAACAATTACCTTTGTACCAATTAAATAGGATCGGAACTTGTCAAATGCGAAAACTACAGCTAGTAACTCTTTCTCCGTTGTTGTGTAATTCACTTGAGCACTATTAAGAGTTTTACTAGCGTAGTATATCACATGGAAGGTCTTACCTGTGCGTTGGCCTAGGACTGCTCCTACCGCGAAATCACTTGCATCACACATGAGCTCAAAAGGTAGCGTCCAATCTGGTGGAATGACAATGGGTGCCGAGGCAAGCTTTTTCTTAAGGGTTTCGAATGCTTGGGTGCAAGAATCATCAAAATTGAAGACTTTATCCTGTTCAAGCAGATTACACAAGGGTTTTGTGATTTTAGAAAAATTATGAATGAACCTCCTGTAAAAACCTGCATGTCCGAGAAAACTTCGAATTCCTTTTACCAAACTTGGCGGGGGTAATCTCTCGATCACGTCCACCTTGGCTTTGTCTACTTCAATTCCCTTGGATGAAATCTTGTGGCCGAGCATTATTCCTTCATCTACCATAAAGTGGCATTTCTCCCAATTGAGGACTAAATCCGTTTCTTCGCATCTTGCTAACACCCTCTCTAAATTGCCGAGGCAGCCGTCGAAGTCATTACCAAAAACCAAAAAATCATCCATGAAGATCTCAAGGAAGTCTTCGACCATGTCTGAAAAGAGCGCCATCATGCATCTTTGGAAGGTTGCCGGGGCGTTACACAATCCGAACGGCATCCTTTGAAAGGCATAAGTACCATATAGGCATGTGAAGGTTGTTTTTTCTTGATCTTCTGGTGCTATGGCAATTTGATTGTAACCTGAATAACCATCAAGAAAACAATAAAAGGGTTTACCTGCAAGACGGTCAAGCATTTGATCAATAAAGGGTAATGGGAAGTGATCTTTCCTAGTGGCTTTGTTTAGCTTTCGATAGTCCATACAAACCCTCCAACCGGTCACAGTCCTGGTTGGGATAAGTTCATTATTTTCATTGCTTACCACTATTATACCTCCCTTTTTCGGTACACATTGTACCGGACTTACCACGTACTATCGGAGATAGGGTATATAATGCCGGCGTCAAGCCACTTGATGATTTCTTTCATTACAACCCATTTCATGGCATGATTCAGTCTCCTCTGGGCCTCAATTGAAGGTTTGTGATCATCTTCCAACAAGATCTTGTGCATGCACACCCGGGCTAATTCCCTTCAAGTCGGCAATTGTCCACCCTATTGCCTTTTTGTAGCTTCAGCATCTTGATCAGCTTCTTTTCTGCTTTCAGGCTGTAACTTAGAAGAAATAATTACAGGCAATGTATTATCGGTTCCTAAGTATGCATATTTTAGTTGCTCTGGCAATTGTTTCAACTCAAGAGTCGGTGGTTGTTCAGTAGAGGGTTTTTCAAGTTTACCTTCCTTACCTGAGTAATCCAGTGGTTCAAAGTATGTACCTGGTCGGTTGACTAGCCAATTTGCCTCTTCTTGTTGTTCCTCATCGACCGGTTCTTCATACTCCTCAGGTTCCTCTTGATCGGCAATGTAGTTGTCGAGGCAACTAAATTCCTCATCGAAGTTAAACTCTTCCATGGCATGAAGTAGTTGGCATTCTTCTGGATCATCGGCATGCCTTAGTGTTTGGAATACATTTAGTTTAACTTGCTGGTCATTCACCCTCATTGTGAGTTCTCCCTTTTCAACGTCGATCAAGGTTCTCTCTGTTGCTAGGAATGGTCTCCCGAGAATGATAGGTGCATGCTCATCTGCTTCACAATCCAAAACAATAAAGTCAACGGGAAAAATAAATTTATCAACTTTTACCAGTATGTCCTCGATTTTTCCCTCTGGATGCACATAGGATCTGTCGGCTAGCTGTAGCATAACTGTTGTAGGTCTTGCCTTCCCGATTCCTAGTTTCTGGAAAACCGATTTAGGCATCAAGTTTATGCTAGCCCCAAGGTCGCATAATGCTTTCCCGACATAGTGATTTCCAATAGAACAGGGTATTGTGAAACTTCCGGGATCCTTCAACTTGGGTGGCATACAATTGTGCAACATTGCCATGCATCCCTCTGTCGCGGCAACTGTTTCAAACTCTCCTAGCCTTGTTCTTTTGGACACAATGTATTTAAGAAACTTGGCATAGTTTGGCATTTGTTCAATTGCTTCCACCAATGGCAAGTTGATGTGGACTTGCTTTAGGATATCAAGAAACTTCTTGAATTGGTATTCTTGCTTTTGTCGCTTCAACCTTTGTGGGAATGGTGGTGGAAGTCTGATATCTTCGATCCTTTCATTGGTTTGGAACCTGATTGACGGCATTGCTGAGACATCTGGAGTTGCCGAGGCATTATCAACTGGGGTTGCCGAGGCATGCTTATCGCAAGTTGCCGAGGTATCTTTATCGTCGGTTGCCGAGGCATGCTTATTGTCGGTTGCCGCGGTAATTCCTGGTTCAGCATCTAAGGCTTTGCCGCTAGGTTCGTCTTGATCTTTTTGTGGAGTTTTGTTTGACGAGCGGGTTTGAACCTCTCTAAGTTGTTGGCCACTTCTAGTGGTGATCGCCTTACATTGCTCATGGCCAGTTCCTCTTGCGACTTCAGTATCGCTAGGTAAACCTCCTTGCGGTCTAGTGTTTAGATTTTGAGCAAACTGTCCGACTTGATTTTCCAACGATTTGATTGTCGCCTCTTGGTTTTGCAATCTCATCTCGGTCCTGTTAATAAAAGCATCAGTTCTTTTTATGAAATTACTATTCTCAGCCATATAAGATTCAGTTTTCATCATAAAAGCATTTAGAGAATTTTCCAAAGAACTAGATGTCGTCGGTTGTTGTTGCGGCATCTGTTGCTGTGGCATATTCTGCTGGAATCCCAATGCTTGTGCATTCTGACTGTTCTGGTTTAGAGCATTGTTGTGATTACTCCATGAAAAATTCGGGTGCTTCTTCCAAGCTGGATTGTATGTATTGGACATCACGTTATTGTTCCGATTGTAATTCCCCACATAGAAGCTGGATTCCGGATTCTGCATACATTCAGAAGAATTATGGTTATCACCACATAACTCACAAAAAGAATCCATTACCTTGACTTCATGTGTGTTGTTTGGTTTTTGCATGTTCTGGACCATCTTGGTTAAAGTGGCCAATTGTGCCGAAATTGAATCTGATGATCCTAGTTCATGTATTGTGGCTTGCGTCTAACTCCTCCTCTTCTAGTAGATGGGAATTGATAGTCATTATTGGCCAGCCTGTTTAAAATTTGCATTGCTTCTTCCGGCGACTTATCTAGGAGTATGCCGTTTGCCGAGGCATCTAGCATCATCCTTGTTGGTGTATTCACGGCGTTGTAAAACATTGTTACTTGAGTCCACACCGGGAATCCGTGTAGGGGGCATTTGTGTAGAAGTTCTCTATATCGCTCCCAAGCCTCGTACATGGATTCATAATCTGCCTGCCGAAAAGAAGTAATGTCATTACGAAGCTTATCAGTCAAATTTGTAGGATTAAATCTTGCAAGGAAATCACGACAAAGATCAGTCCAAGATGCTATGGATCCGGCAGGAATGCTATTCAACCATGCTTTCGCCCTATCCCTCAGTGAATAGGGAATAATCTTAATCGTAGGACATCGGGGGTGACTCCGTGTATCTTGAACGAGTTGCAAATCTCAAGGAAAGATTTCAGATGTTGCCGTGCATCTTCAGTTGCTGAGCCGCCAAATTGACCAATTGTGTTGATCATATTAAACATTACCGGTTTCAACTCAAAGTGGTCGGCTTCAATTTCAGGTGCGACAACTCCTGGGTTAAGTCCAACAAGATCTTCTTCAAGATAGTCTCGAATAGTTCTATTTCGTGCAAGAATCACTCCTCCTCCTGCTCGAACATCTTGATTCATATTGCCGTCTTGATTTGCCATTGCTTCTCTTATCCTTTGTCTAAGTCTTTGTAAGGTTCGTTCGATTTCTGGATCAAAGGGATATTCTGGTGAAGTCGGTCTCGCCCTGGTCATATACCAATGCAAAACCAAAGTTTGTTAGCCCTTTGAATCTTAAACAAGAAAAGTAAAAAGAAAGTGCAAGAAAATAAAAACAAAGTCGCTATTGCCAATCCCCGCAACGGCGCCAAAAACTTGTTGCGCGTAATAAGTGCTACGCAAATGTGCAAGTATACACGTCGCAAGTTATAGTATAAAAGATATCGTCTCCACAGGGATTGGTGCTACTTCAAGAATCTAGTCTCTTGCACTGTAAAAGTAAAAACACAAGTAAAGGATTATAGGAGTTTAACTAATGACTAATCTAGAAAGCAATAAAGTAAAAGAAAAGATGAATTCAAATGAGAGAGAGATAGGCCAGGTTATCGTGAGTTGAGGTGTGATAGCCGATTGGATCGTCTTGGTAAAAGAGTGTGCGGGCAACTCGATTTGCCGTGGCAACTTTACAACGGGTTGCCTTGGCAACTAATCGATGGTTGCACGGGCAACTACTTGGGCGTCCGGGCAGCAACCTTCAAGGTTCGGCAGAGCGTTCTTCAATGGTTTCTTCTTATCCTAAGTCGAAACTCTAGCTACTTGTGCATGCCTTGATAATACATCCTGCGTGAATCAAGGGTGAACAACAACCAATCTTGCGCTCCTCTTAGCCGTTGAAATCCTTAACTTATTCCTAAGCCGGATTAATCTTCACCATCAATAGATTGAATAAAGATCATATTCATTCGTTTCTTGAATCTAACTCTCCCGATATTAGATAAATAGATGAAATCACGAGATCCTCTCCCAATTCACTCGTAAACAAGAATAAGAACCAAGAATGAATAAACCTTGAATATAAAAGTGCAAACTCTTATTACCTAAACAAAAACCAATAGTTTCTCACAACCACAAAACACAATAACCATAGCCAAGTAGATTTAGTTCATGGCTAGGTTCCAAAGAAACACAAGATAAACAATCCCTAGCATGAACCCAATCGAACAAGAAAGAAAAGTATGAAGGAGGAGGCTTGTCGAAATCCTCCTTGCCCTTGATGCTTGTCGAAAATTCTCTCCTCTTGCCCTACTTGGACTTGTCGAAATTCCCTATTGCTCTCTATCCTTGATTTGTCGAAATCTCCTTGCTATTTATAGGGCTAGGCCAAAGTCCTTCTTTGAGGAGGAGTTTAAGTTGGAATTAAATTATCTTTAAAGAATATAATTCTTTATTATAATTGTATTCCTACTAGAACTTCTCCTATCTTCTTGGAATTTAATTCTTCTTTAATCTCTGCATGGCAATCAAATTCCTTTGGGTTTGGGATTTGCTCCACGTCATCTTGGGCTTGTTTAGTCATCAATTTCGCCTACCATATCACCTTTACTCTTGTCGAAAATTTCCATGGCAACTGGCTCGGCGTCTCCTTCATGCATTGCCCTGGCAACTAGCTCGGCGTCTCCTTCATGCATTGCCCTGGCAACTAGCTCGGCATTGCTTTGACAAGTGATCCTGCACATACACACACAAAGCACACCAAAGCAGCATCTTTTTCACAAAAACTACCAAGTTATGTAATCAAGCTCAACAATTGAAGGAAACATGGATTAATGCATGAATGGCTAACTATGCAACTAATATGAGCCTAAGTCTAACAATAATATGAGTAAAAAGGGTAAGAAAAATAGTAATTTTGAACACTTATCATCCACTATCAAGGAACAATGAATTTGCACTTGATGCTTTGGCCTTGTAGCAATGCCCTCTACAAACATGGAATTAATTTTTGATTTTTGGTACCCAAATCTTTTTTGGTCCATGAATATTAGTTCTCAAGATCTTGGTTCCCTTAGGAATCCAAGAAGTAATTTCTTTAACATTGTTAGAAGCAACAACATCCTTTAGAATCCATACACTTCTAATTTTCTTACCATAATAGGGCCTTGAATACCCTCCATGTTTGTACACACCAAAGTTTTTTTATGTAGTTGGGTTTTGAAGATTGCCCTTTTTCAAAACATGGTTTCCCAACCTTGTTCAATGAAGCTTTGAGATCATTTACCTCCTTGTTGTAATAATCATTCAACTCGGAAAGAAGGTTGTTTAAATCAACATTTCTTTTTCAAAATATTTTTGATTGTTTAATAAAGCACAAACCTTATTTTCAAGTTCTGGATTGGTTTTAGATAAGGAATCATTTTGGTTATTCAAATCAAGGATAATTTTCTTATTTTTCAAAATGGATTCCTTATATTTTTCAACCAATTCGTCATACACCTCTAGCAACTCATTATAAGCTTATTGAAGCTCATCAAATGTGAAATCAAAAGTGGATGAGTTAGAGGTTACCTTTGGATCCTCTTAAAGAGCCATGAGGCAAAGATGTGCTACTTCTTGCTCCTCTTCATCGAATGACGATTCCTCATCGCTCTAAGTAGCAACGTGAGCCTTGAGCTTCTTCTTCTTCTTCTAGAAGCTTTTCTTTTTTAGTTGAGGATATTCGATCCTTATATGCCCTGGCTTCTTGCACTCAAAGCATATGAGTTGATCCTTCTCTTCCTTATTGTTCTTGTTTTTGAAATCCCTTCTTCGGTTGAATTTTCTTCCCCGGTTGGTTTTATGAACCGAGTGAGTCACTTGGCTAACGTAGCCAACTCCTCGTCTTCCTCCTCGCTAGAATCACTCTCATCATAAGATGCTTTGAGAACAATTCCACTATTCTTCTTCCCCACTTCCTTCTTCTCGACCTTCATTTCTTCCTTTTTCTTCATCTCTTTCTTTCTACATTATCTCATGAGTGAAAAGAGAACCATGAGAGCGTCGTGCTTTAGCGTGTTTAGATCCTTCGCTTCTATGATGACCGTTCTTTTACCGTCTCAGGACTCGATAAGTGAGTAGATTAGTTTCTAAACTAGCTTCTCCTCTAGGATGATTTCTCTTAGACACTTGAAGCCATTGACGATGACGGAGAATCGTTCGAATATCTTTGAGATGTCTTCATTCGGCTCCATCTTAAAATTTTCGTAGCTCAAATTGAGAAGCCCAATCTTGGTCTCCTTAACTTTATTAGTGTCTTAGTATGTAATCTCGAGCTTATCCCAAATTTCTTTAGGACTTGAGAAATATGACATCTTTGAGTACTCATCCGGTCCAAGAAAGCAAAATAGCATGTGCATGGCTTTATCATTGATTTGAAGCATCTTCCAATCTTCAGTGGTCATCTCGTGCTTGGACTTTGGTACTAGCTGATCACCTTCTTTCTTCGTCGGGATTGTCGTTCCATCTTCCACTACATCCCAAAGGAGGTAGCATATGATTTGATGAAGAACCTCATATGGTTTTTCCAATAGGGATAGTTATCCCCATTAAAATATAGAGGTTTGGCGATGGAGTGAGACTCATACAAGTTGTTGCCGGAAGTGGATGCCATGGCTTTAACTTCTATTGATTGAATCACCTTCTAGGATTGCCTCAACGGTTGTTAGACCTTCGGTTGAGTGTGGCTCTGATACCAATTGTTAGGATGATCAATCAATTGAGAAAGTAGCTAATAGGGGGTGAATTGGCAATTTAAAATTTTGGAAACAATCTAAGAAAGTATGAACAATGGGACACAAGGATTTATAGTGTTTCAACCTTCTAACAGTGTCTATGTCCACAACCTTAGCTTCCTACAAAGGATTTCAACAATTTCACTATGAAATCTTCCCTTTTTCTAGGCTTAGGAGGCAACCGTTACAACTTCAAAGCTTTCTACCTAAAGCTTTGATTGATCCACTCTTTTACAAGGAAAGTTTTTGCAAACAGTAAAATAACCTCTCAAATGTGAATTTGATTGCCCAAATACAAACAACCCCAAACTTGAAACTAAAGATTACAATGAAATACACAAGTTCGGTTTACAAGGGTTTGACTCTAAAGGCTCAAATGGTTGGATTTAGCTTGAATGCTTGAATATTGTTCAATGTAGGTTCAATAGTTGTTGCAGCGGCATTGGAGACTTGTATTTATACCCTCTTATTGATTTCTATGTGTTTGGGCAGTTGAAGTCATCAATATAGCCATTGGGGACCATTTTTCCTGCAATAAATGTTGTCTGGTGACCTATCATATCTGTACACGAGAGCCCGTATCGATACTTGTTACAAGAAAAATATACCCGTTGTGTAGTAGTGTATTGATACGCCAGAGGTCGTATCGAAATGGTTATAGTGTAAAATTGGAGGCGTATCAAAATGGCAAGGTCGTATCAGTACGATATTTGCTTACTGGAATCTGAGTTGAAAAATTGCATCGGTATTCCTAGGGGAGTATCGATACGGGTAGGGGTGATAACGAGCCCAGCCGAGCCCGAACTTGGCCAGGCTCGGCTCAGCTCAAAAATAGTATTATTAGGCTCGGCTCGAGTCTTGCCGAGCTCAAAATTTTAGGCTCGAGCTCAGCTCAAAAACAATATTATTGGGTTTGACTCAGGCTCGAAGCTCATCAGGCTCGGCTCGGTTCAGCACGAAATGGACAATTTTTCTATAATTTTTTTTATAAAAGATGGGGCCTCGTTAAAAACCCCTTTCATAACCAACACTGAAACGAAATTCAATGTCGAGAAAGGATAAAAGAGTGCCCAAAAAGTATATTAACCAAATAACCAAAAAAATAATCATACAATACAAAAACTTAATCAAAGAAAATTATATATATAATTATTTTTACAATACAAACACCCCAATTTATTTTATTGCTTTTCTTTGCTAAACAAATTATTTTTAGTGCATATATATATATATATATAATTATTCTGAGCCTACTCACGAGCCTTTCGAGCCGAGCTTGTGGGGACTCGGCTCATTTGTTTAGGTCCCGAGCTGAGTCTGAGCCTGATTCGAGCTCACTCGAGCTAAGCTTTGACCGAGCAGAGCCCGAGTAGCTCACAAGTCGGTCAGGCTCATTATCACCCCTAGATACGGGTAACTGAAAAATTAAAAGTTCATTGATTCCAATAACTGAGAAGGCAACAGACAAAAACGTTTAATGCAAAGATCTTTAAGATCTCGACAAATCGTATCGATACGGATGGGACCGTATTGGTATGATTAAAATTTCTTAAACCCATATTTTAGATCGTATGGAAACAATGTAAGCAGTATCGAAACTCCTTACTAAAACATTTGCCCAGATGAATATCGTATCGAAACGGGTGAGTCCATATCGATACGCATAGTTTAAGATGCAGGCCCAGTTGAAGACCGTATCAAAATAGTCAAGGACGTATCAAAACGATTTACAAAACCAAATTTCAGCAGCTAAAATCTGTATCGATACGCCATAGGGTGTATCGATACGCCTGGGTGTAATTGTTAAATTTTGCCCTGAAACACTTAGAAAAATTTTGGGTTTAAGTCTTTAACTTTGGAAAAATTTTCCTTGTCATTTTTGTGAAATTTTGAGTACTTAAAAATTTATTTTCTTTTACAATTTGGTCCTTGAGCAATTTTTTATATCAAAATCAAATATAGGTTTTACAATCTCCTCCTATTTGATATAACAAAACCAAAGTAAAAATTTTTAAGTAACTTTGAAAATTTTGGAAATACTCCCTCTTACTTTAAGCTTAACTTTGAAAAAATTTTAAAAACATTTTAGCTAAATTTATTCTCCCACCTTTTTGTTAGATCAAAATCAATAAGATATAAGAGTAAGGCAAGAAACTCCAAGCATGTAAAGAAAAAAACAACATAAGAATAAAAATTCAAAGCATAGTTCAAGCAAACATAATTAAATCCAACTTAAGTCCAAAAAAACATAAAACAAATAAAAACCAAATCATAGGAATCCAAAAACATAAAACAATAGGTGCATAAACTAATCCTAATATGATATGATATGAAATGGAATGCAAAATGGCTAAGGATCCATCCACCGTCTCCATCATCTTAATTTTCGTCATCTTCATCCTCATCATCATTGTTGGCTTGAGTACCAAGGGATTGACGCCATTCGCCATGAAATGCGGTCAGAGTGATATCCATCGAGTTTTGGTAATTTTTAATAGCCGTCACTCTTTCCTCCAAGAATGTGAAGCGTGTGTCAATCACGGCAAACCCAAAATTCATGGTTCTGTGCAAAGAAGCAATGTTGGTGCTCAAGTTGGTGAATTGCCCATTGAGGTATGCCATGAGAGCATCAAGATTAGGTTGGTCCACTAGAGCTTGTGGAATGGGAGCCTCTTGAGGAGCCACTGCCAGATTGGGTTGAACACCTCCCAAAAAATCGGTATTCCGAATCCATTCTCTATTGTAGCATGCAAATTTTGTGCGACAAAAAGAACGCTCATGAATAGCATCGGTGAGGGGTTCAGCAAGGTCATAGGAGCAATCAATTCCCATCTTGTGAAATATGTAGCTTAAGGCGGTGCTATATGTGAAAGATGAAACCATATAGGTATGGCGATGTTGCACAAGAAAGACGATTTTCGAGAACATAATTTGAGAATGGTTTGGTCACTTACCCTCACGAAAACAGCAGAGCCAAAAGTCATCGATTTGGCAGATACAGGATGGACGGAACGACCAAGTGATCATGAGATGTAGGATGCAGTCATGTGCATCTAGCACGGTCACGGAGCCTCCAAGGACATGTCCCAACGAACCCTCATCATTAATTCCCGTATCCTCAAAACCCAAAAAGTTTGCTATAACGGATGAATCAATACGAAATTTCTTACCCATTAAATAAGATTCAATTGCAATAACCAAGGATCTATTTTCGTTGAAAATACACCAGGCATTGGAGTAAAAAATCAAAACAAGGTTTCGGTATAAAATCCCAAGTATACTCAAAAATGAAATAAATTTTCATTCTCGCATTAAATTAAGATATTTAAATGAAATCTTTTTGATGATAGAAAAGGGATCGAAGTAACACCCTCTCGGTGAATTTTATAACTTTGATATGTTTTAAAACAATCCATGGCATTTGGAAATTGTGGTTCATTAAAACAATTTTGATAGATATGAGTGAGATTGTGTCAATTACCATTATGGTCGGGATTGTGACTGGAATGATTGGAACTAGAGGCTATTTATTTTCTTGCACATTTCTTTGGTGCCATTATCTTGAAGTTGGGATTATGGACGAATGAAAAGATGTTGATGCACAAACTTGATGATTTTTGCTTGGGTTTGATTGAAAAAACAGAAGCCCTCAAGGATTTTTAAGAATTGTGTGACAAATTTTGAGGGATTAGGAGGTTTTTATAGAGAAAATCAGACGAGGATTTTTAAAGAAAAGTAGAAGAGTTTTAATTATGGTTGGATACTCTTTTAATGCCATCAGAAACTACCCAGTGATTGCGCGTACCAATACGCCATGTGGCGTATCGAAACGCAGTGTCAAAGCACTTATTAGAGTGTTTCGATACACGACTCGTACCTGTACATGTAAAGCTGCACCGAAACATGTTTCAATAACCGTATCGATATGAGGAACACCGTATCGATACGCTTGTGCCAGAAATAACATTTTTGGCTGTAAGTTGCTCAAAAATTCAATTTGAATCGAATCAAAATGCATGAAAATGATATGAGATCATCATGTATGAACAAAAACATATGCATACTCCCCCTAGCAACAAGCATAGATGCATATAGGAGCAAAATCAGAAAAGTAATGTAATCAAACATATTCAAGCATATTTTTAAGTCCAAAAGAGGCTCTAAGGGTTAAGGAAGGCTGGTTAAACCTAACTCTCTCCTAAGGGACCAAAAACGCTCTTTGTCTAATAGTTTGGTAAAGATGTCTGCTAATTGGTTTGAGGTGTCTACATATTCTAGAACCACATCATTTTTCAGGACATTATCTCTAATGAAATGATGCCTTATTTCTATGTGTTTGGTTCTAGAATGTTGGATGGGATTCTTAGTGAGACAAATGGCACTAGTTGTCACACCTAAAGGGGAAGGTACCTACATCAATTCCATAATCTAAAAGTTGTTGCCTCATCCAAAGGACTTGAGCACAACAACTTCCTACAGATATGTATTCTGCTTCGGTGGTAGATAATGCTACACTATTTTGCTTCTTAGAAAACCATGATATAAGCATACTACCTAGGAATTGACATGTACCGGAAGTACTTTTTCTATCTATTTTACAACCCCCATAATCCGCATCCGAGAAGGCATGTAAACTAAAGGAAGACTCTCTAGGATACCAAAGACCTAAACAAGGTGTATCTTTAAGGTATCTAAAGATACTCTTAACAGCTATAAGGTGTGATTCTCTAGGACTAGCTTGAAATCTTGCACACACGCAAACACTAAACATAATGTTGGGCCTACTTGCGGTAAGATAAAGCAAAGATCCAATCATAGAGCGATAATGCTTTAAATCTACACATTTACCTCCTTCATCTTTATCAAGCTTTGTGGAATAACTCATTGGTGTGGCTTGAGCTTTCACATTCTGCAAGCTAAACTTCTTGAGCATGTCCTTGATGTACTTATCTTGATGGATGAAGATGTCGTCTTTCCTTTGTTTAATTTGGAGCCTCAAGAAAAACGATAGCTCCCCCATCATGCTCTTCTCAAACTCATCTTGCATCAACTTAGCAAAATCTTGGCAAAACAATTCATTAGTAGAAACAAAAATTATATCATCAACATATATTTGAACTACTAAAATGTCTCCATTTCTTTTAATAAAGAGTGTAGTATTCACCTTTCCTTTATCAAAACCTTTTTGAATTAGAAAACTTGATAATCTCTCATACCAAGCTCTAGGAGCTTGTTTCAAACCATATAAAGCTTTTGAAAGTTTAAAAACATGGTTTGGGTAATTTGGATCCTCAAAGCCTGGCGGTTGTTCTACATACATCTCTTCATTAATAAAATCATTTAAAATGCACTTTTACATCCATTTGAAAAAGCTTAAATTCGTGATAACATGCAAATGTTAGAAGCATCATAATAGCTTTCATTCTAGCTACGGGTGCATAGGTTTCATCAAAATCGATTACTTATTCTTGAGTGTAACCTTGAGCAACAAGTCTAGCCTTGTTTCTCACTATGTTACCACTCTTATCTAGTTTGTTTCTAAAGATCCATTTAGTCTCTATAGTAGACTTATTACTAGGCCTATCAACTAATGTTCATACTTGACTCCTCTCAAATTGATTTAATTCTTCTTGCATGGGCAATATCCAATAATAATCTTTTAATGCTTTTTTGATATTTTTAGGCTAAAAGCATGAAAGAAATGCAACATTACAAGTATTTTTAAGAGAAAGTCTAGTGCTTACCCTTTTGGATGGATCACCCAAAATCTCACCACCTTTGACATAGTTGTACTCCCTTGGGTAGCTCACTTCCTTTTCCTCTAGATTCATGCCTCTTAAAGCTTCTAGAAGTGGATGTTGTGCTTCTTCTTCATTGGTTGGAACTTCATCCACCTTTGATGTTTGTCCTCCATTAATGGCATCAAAAATTCGTACATTGTCATCATCACAAGAATCCTTCCTCATAAAGAGGTTATCATCTAAAATCACATGTATTGACTCTTCAACAACCAAATTTCTTTTTTTAAATCTCGATAGGCCTTAGAGTTTAAAGAATACCCTAAGAAAATAGCTTCATCACTTTTGGAATCAAATTTGCCTGAATTGTCTTTGTTGTTGTTCAAAACAAAACTTTTACATCCAAATAGATGAAAATAGCTAATGTTAGGCTTTTTGGATTTTAAAACTCTTAAGGGGTTTTCTTTAAAATTGGCCTTAACATTGCTCTATTTATAATATAGCATGCGGTATTAGTGGCTTCCGCCCAAAAATACTTTGGCAAATTGTTTTCACAAAGCATGGTTCTAGCCATTTCTTCTGAAGTGCAATTTTCCTCTCTATGACCCCACTTTGTTGAGGTGTTTGAGGGGCTAAAAAATTATGGCTTATACCATTAGAATTACAAAAATCCTTAAAACCTAAATTTTGAAATTCGGTACCATGGTCGCTTCTAATATGAGTAATAAGTTGACCAACATCATTTTGAATGATTTTTGAAACTGTAATGAAACATTCTAAAGCCTCATCTTTGGTACTTAAGAATAGAACCCAAGTATATCTAGAGTAATCATCAACTAAAACAAAAGCATATGATATTCCAACCAAGCTAGTAGTTCTAATAGGACCAAAAAGATCCATGTGGATCAATTGTAAAACTCTACTAGTTGAAACATCATTAATAATTTTGAAAGAAACTCTTTTATGTTTGCCTTTTGCACAAGCATCATAAATTTTGTCAAGAGAAAACTTAATTTTAGGCAAACCTCTTACTAGATCTTTTGAGACTAATTTTTCTAAAACACTCATGCTTGCATGCCCTAATTTCCTATGCCATAACCATGAATCATGTTCATTATTTGCAACAAAACATGCATTAGAAATATGAATGTCATCTAAATGCACCATGAATATATTTCCTATGCGATGACCAAAAAGCACAATTTTGTGGGTTTCTACAGTTATAATTTGCAACAATATTTATCAAAAATTACTACGAAACCTTTATCACAATGTTGTCTTATGCTTAACAAGTTATGTTTAAGACCGTTGACATATAATACGTTTTCAACAAGTATGGATGAGTGATTACAGATGGAACCCATTCCTTCAATTTGACCTTTGGAGTTATCACCAAATGTCAGTAATCATCCTCTCTTTAGATCAAATGCCACGAATCTACTCTTGTCTCCAGTCATGTGTCTCGAGCATCCAATATCAAGGAACCATGAATTTGCACTTGAAGCTTTAGCCTTGTAGCAATGCCCTCTACAAACATGGAATTAATTTTTGATTTTTGGTACAAAAATCTTTTTGGGTCCATGAACATTAGTTCTCAAGATCTTGGTTCCCTTATGAATCCAAGAAGCAATCTCATTAACATTGTTAGAAGCAACAACATCCTTAGGAATCCATACACTTCCAACTTTCTTACCCTCCATGTTTGTACCCGCCAAAGTTTCTTTTTACGTAGTTGGGTTTTAAAGATTGCCCTTTTTCAAAACTTGGTTTCCCAACCTTGTTCAAGGAAGCTTTGAGATCATTTACCTCTTTGTGGTAATGATCATTAAACTCGAAAACAAGGTTGTTCAAATCAACATTTTCTTTTTTAAAATGTTTTTGATTGTCAAATAAATCACAAACCTTCTTTACAAGTTCTAAATTGGTTTTAGATAAGGAATCATTTTGGTTTTTCAAATCAAGGATAATTTTCTTATTTTTCAAAATGGATTCCTTATATTTTTCAACCAATTCGTCATACACCTCTTGCAACTCATCATAAGCTTATTAAAGCTTATCAAATGTGAAATCGAAAGTGGATGAGTTATAGGTTACCTTTGGATCCTCTTCAAGAACCATGAGGCAAAGATTTGATACTTCTTGCTCCTCTTCATCTGATGATGATTCCTCATCGCTCCAAGTAGCAACGTGAGCCTTGAGCTTTTTCTTCTTCTTCCCGAAGCTCTTCTTTTTGAGTTGAGGACATTCGGTCCTTATATGCCCCGGCTTCTTGCACTCAAAGCATATGAGTTGATCCTTCTCTTCCTCCTTGTTCTTGAAATCCCTTCTTCGGTTGAATTTTCTTCCCCGGTTGGATTTCATGAAACGAGTGAATCGCTTGGCTAACATAGCCAACTCCTCGTCTTCCTCTTCACTAGAATAACTCTCATCATAAGATGCTTTGAGAGAAATTCCACTATTCTTCTTCTCCACTTCCTTCTTCTCGACCTTCATTTCTTTCTTTTTCTTTTCTTCATCTTTTCCTTTCTACATTATCTCATGAGTGAGAAGAGAACCCATGAGAGCGTCGTGCTTTAGCGGCTTGAGATCCTTCACTTCTAGGATGCTCATTCTTTTACCGTCCCAAGACTTGAGAAGTGAGTAGATTAGTTTCTAAACTAGCTTCTCCTCTGGAATGATTTCTCCTAGACCCTTGAGGCCATTGACTATGACGGAGAATCGTTCGAACAGCTTTGAGATGTCTTCATCCGGCTCTATCTTAAAATTTTCGTAGCTCAAATTGAGAAGCCCAATCTTGGTCTCCTTAACATAAACCAAATAAAAACCAAAGCATAGGAATCCAAAAACACAAAACAATAGGTGCATAAACTAATCCTAATATGATATGATATGAAATGCAACATACCTAAGGATCCATCTCATCGTCTCCATCGTCTTCATCTTCGTCATCTTCATCCTCATCATCATTGTTGACTTGAGTACCAAGGATTGACGCCATTCACCATGAAACGTGGTAAGAGTGATATCCATTGAGTTTTGGCGATTTTCAATAGCCGTCACTCTTTCCTCCAAGGATGTGAAGCGTGTGTCAATCACGGCAAACCCAGAATCCATGGTTGTGTGCAAAGAAGAAATGTCGGTGCTCAAGTTGGTGAATTTCCCATTGAGGTATGCCATGAGAGCATCAAGATTAGGTTGGTCCACCGGAGCTTGTGGAATAGAAGCCTCTTGAGGAGCCAACACCGGATCGGGTTGAACACCTCTCGTAAGATCGGTATTCTGAATCCATTCTCTATTGTAGTATGTGAATTTTGCACGATGAAGAGAACGCTCATCAATAGGATTTGTGAGGGGTTCCGCAAGGTCATAGGAGCAATCAATTCCCATCTTGTGAAATATGTAGCTCAAGGCGGTGCCATATGTGAAAGATGAAACCATAGAGGTATGGCGATGTTGCACAAGGAAGACGATTTCTGCGAACATAATTTGAGTAAGGTTTGGTCGCTTACCCTCACAAAAACAACGAAGCCAAAAGTCATCGACTTGGTGGATCATAGAAAACTTGCCTCCGGGTGGACGAAACCACCAAGTGATCATGAGGTGTAGGATGCAGTCATGGGCATCTAGCACGGTCACAGAGCCTCCAAGGACATGTCCCAACGAACCCTCATCATCAATTCATGTATCCTCAAATCCCAAAAAGTTTGCCAAAATGGTTGAATCAATGCAAAATTTCTTACCCATTAAATAAGATTCAATTGTAATAACCAAGGTTCTTTTTCATTGAAAATACACTGGGCATTGAGTAAATAATCAAAACAAGGTTTCGTATAATATCCAAGTATACTAAAAAATGACATAAATTTCCATTCTTGCATTAAATTAAGATATTTAAATGGAAATCTTTTTGAAGATAGAAAAGGGATCGAAGTAAAAAGCTCTCGGCAAATTTTATAACTTTGATATTTTTTAAAATGATCCATGGCATTTGGAAATTGCGGTTCATTAAAACAAATTTGATAGATATGGGTGAGATTGGGTCTATTACCATTATGGTCGGGATTGTGACTGGATGATTGGAACTAGTGGCTATTTGTTTTCTTGAACATTTCTTTGGTGCCATTATCTTGAAGTTGGGATTAGGACGAATGAAAAGATGTTGATGCACAAACTTGATGATTTTTGCTTGGGTTTGATTGAAAAACAAAAGCCCTCAAAGATTTTGAAGAATTGTGTGAAAAATTTTGAGGGATTGGGAGGTTTTATAGAGAAAATCGGACTAGGGTTTTGAAAGAAAAGTAGATGAGTTTTAATTAAAGTTGGATCCTCTTTTAATAACATAAAAACTGCTGATTGATCGAAGGCACGCGATACGCACGAACGGCGTGTCGAAACTCTTATTAGAGTGTTTAGATACAAGACCGCACCTGTACATGTAAAGTCGCATCGAAACATGTTTCAATAACCCGTATCGATACGAGGAACATCAGATCGATACGATTGTGCTAGAAATGACATTTTTGGCTGAAGGTTGCTCAAAAATTCAATTTGAATTAAATTGAAATGCATGAAAATGATATGAGATCATCATGTATGAATAAAAACAGATGCATACTCTTCCTAGCAACAAGCATAGATGCATATAGGTGCAAAATCAAAAAATCAATGTAATCAAACAAATTCAAGCATGTTTTTAAGACCAAAAGAGGCTCTAACGGTCAAGAAAGGCTGGTTAAACCTGAGTCTCTCCTAAGAGTCCAAAAACACTCTTTGTCTAATGGTTTAGTAATGATGTCCGCTAATTGGTTTGAGGTGTCTACATTTTCTAGAACTACGTCATTCTTAGTGAGACAAATGGCACTAGTATTGTCACACCTAATGGGGATGGTACCTACATCAATTCCATAATCTAAAAGTTGTTGCTTCATCCAAAGGACTTGAGCACAACAACTTCCTACATATATGTATTCTGCTTGGTGGTAGATAATGTAACACTATTTTGCATCTTAGGAAACCATAATATAAGCATACTACCTAGGAATTGACATGTACTGGAAGTACTTTTTCTATCTATTTTACAACCCCATAATTCGCATCCGAGAAGACATGTAAACTAAAGGAAAACTCTCTAGGATACCAAAGACCTAAATAAGGTGTATCTTTAAGGTATCTAAAGATTCTTTTAACAGCTATAAGGTGTGATTCTCTAGGACTAACTTGAAATCTATCACACAAGCAAACACTAAACATAATGTCGGGTCTACTTGCGGTAAGATAAAGAAAATATCCAATCATAGAGTGATAAAGCTTTAAATCAACACATTTACCTCCTTCATCTTTGTTAAGCTTTTGTGGAAGAACTCATTGGTGTGGCTTGAGGTTTTACATTCTCCAAACCAAACTTCTTGAGCATGTCCTTGATGTACTTATCTTGATTGATGAAGATGCTATCTTTTATTTGTTTAATTTTGAGCCCCAAGAAAAACGATAGCTCCCCATCATGCTCATCTCAAACTCATCTTGCATCAACTTAGCAAAATCTTGGCAAAACAATTCATTAATAGAACCAAAAATTATATCATCAACATATATTTGAACTACAAAAATGTCTTTGTCCATTTCTTTTAATAAAGAGTGTAGTGTCCACCTTTCCTTTATCAAAACCTTTTGAATTAGAAAACTTGATAATCTTTCATACCAAGCTCTAGGAGCTTGTTTCAAACCATATAAAGCTTTTGAAAGTTTAAAAACATGGTTTGGGTAATTTGGATCTTCAAAGCCCGGTGGTTGTTCTACATACATCTCTTCATTAATAAAACCATTTAAATACAGTTTTACATCCATTTGAAAAAGCTTAAATTCGTGATAACATGCAAATGCTAGAAGCATCCTAATAGACTTTATTCTAGCTCATGGGTGCTTAGGTTTCATCAAAATCAATTCCTTCTTCTTGAGTGTATCCTTGAGCAACAAGTCTAGCCTTGTTTCTCACAATGTTACCACTCTCATCTAGTTTGTTTCTAAAGACCCATTTAGTTCCTATAGTAGACTTATTACTAGGCCTACCAACTAATGTCCATACTTGACTCCTCTCAAATTGATTTAATTCTTCTTGCATGGCCAATATCCAATAATCATCTTTTAATGCTTTTTGATATTTCTAGGCTCAATGCATGAAAGAAATGCAACATTACAAGCATTTTTAAGAGAAGGTCTAGTGGTTACCCTTTTCAAATGGATCACCAACAATCTCACAACCTTTGACATAGTTGTACTCCCTTGGGTAGTTCACTTCCTTTTCCACTAGATTCATTTCTCTTAAAGCTTCTAGAGGTGGATCTTGTGCTTCTTCTTCTTTGGTTGGAACTTCATCCACCTTTGATGTTTGTCCTCCATCAATGGCATAAAAAAATTCCTACATCATCATCATCACAAGAATCCTTTCATAAAGAAGGTTATCATCTAAAATCACATGTATTGACTCTTCAACAACCAAATTTCTTTTTTTAAATACTCAACAGGCCTTAGAGTTTAAAGAGTACCCTAAGAAAATAGCTTCATCACTTTTGGAATCAAATTTGCCTAAATTGTCTTTGTTGTTGTTCAAAACAAAACATTTACATCCAAATGGATAAAAATAGCTAATATTAGGCTTTTTGGATTTTAAAATATCATAAGGAGTTTTCTTTAAAATTGGCCTAATCATTACTCTATTTATAATATAGCAAGCTGTATTAGTGGCTTTCCGCAAAAAATACTTTGGCAAATTATTTTCACAAAGCATGGTTCTAGCCATTTCTTCTAAAGTGCAATTTTTCCTCTCTATGACCCCATTTTTGTTGAGGTGTTTGAGGGGCTAAAAATTATGTCTTATACCATTTGAATTACAAAAATCCTCAAAACCTAAATTTTGAAATTTTGTTGAGTAATAAGTTGACCAACATCATTTTGAATGATGAGTAAACGTAATGAAACATTCTAAACATCATTTTGATTGATTTTTGAGTAAAAATATGATCCAAAAGCTAGTAGTTCTAGGACCAAAAGATCCATCTGGATCAACTAGATCTACTTTGAAACATCATTTAATTTTAAACTTTTATGTTTGCCTTTTGCACTTGCATCCCCTTAATTTAGGCAAACCTCTTACTAGATCTTTTGAGACTAACTAAAAATCATGTTCATCATTTTTCATGAATCATGTTCATTATTTGCAACAAAACATGCATTAGAAATATGAATGTCATCTAAATGCACCATGAATATATTTCCTATGTGATGACCAAAAAGCACAATTTTGTGGGTTTCTACATTTATAATTTGCAACAATATTTATCAAAAATTACTATGAAACCTTTATCACAATGTTGTCTTATGCTTAACAAGTTATGTTTAAGACCATTGACATATAATACATTTTCAACAAGTATGGATGAGTGATTACAGATGGAACCCATTCCTTCAATTTGACCTTTGAGTTATCACCAAATGTCACTAATTGTCCCTCTTTTAGATCAAATGCCACAAATCTACTCTTGTCTCCGATCATGTGTCTCAAGCATCCAATATCAAGGAACCATGAATTTGCACTTGAAGCTTTAGCCTTGTAGCAATGCCCTCTAAAACATGGAATTAATTTTTGATTTTTGGTACAAAAATCTTTTTGGGTCCATGAACATTAGTTCTCAAGATCTTGGTTCCCTTATGAATCCAAGAAGCAATCTCATTAACATTGTTAGAAGCAACAACATCCTTAGGAATCCATACACTTTAACCAACTTTCTTACCCTCCATGTTTGTACCCCCAAAGTTTCTTTTTACGTAGTTGGGTTTTAAAGATTGCCCTTTTTCAAAACTTGGTTTCCCAACCTTGTTCAAGGAAGCTTTGAGATCATTTACCTCTTTGTGGTAATGATCATTAAACTCGAAAACAAGGTTGTTCAAATCAACATTTTCTTTTTTAAAATGTTTTTGATTGTCAAATAAATCACAAACCTTCTTTACAAGTTCTAAATTGGTTTTAGATAAGGAATCATTTTGGTTTTTCAAATCAAGGATAATTTTCTTATTTTTCAAAATGGATTCCTTATATTTTTCAACCAATTCGTCATACACCTCTTGCAACTCATCATAAGCTTATTAAAGCTTATCAAATGTGAAATCGAAAGTGGATGAGTTATAGGTTACCTTTGGATCCTCTTCAAGAACCATGAGGCAAAGATTTGATACTTCTTGCTCCTCTTCATCTGATGATGATTCCTCATCGCTCCAAGTAGCAACGTGAGCCTTGAGCTTTTTCTTCTTCTTCCCGAAGCTCTTCTTTTTGAGTTGAGGACATTCGGTCCTTATATGCCCCGGCTTCTTGCACTCAAAGCATATGAGTTGATCCTTCTCTTCCTCCTTGTTCTTGAAATCCCTTCTTGGTTGAATTTTCTTCCCGGTTGGATTTCATGAAACGAGTGAATCGCTTAGCTAACATAGCCAACTCCTCGTCTTCCTCTTCACTAGAATAACTCTCATCATAAGATGCTTTGAGAGAAATTCCACTATTCTTCTTCTCCACTTCCTTCTTCTCGACCTTCATTTCTTTCTTTTTCTTTTCTTCATCTTTTCCTTTCTACATTATCTCATGAGTGAGAAGAGAACCCATGAGAGCGTCGTGCTTTAGCGGCTTGAGATCCTTCACTTCTAGGATGCTCATTCTTTTACCGTCCCAAGACTTGAGAAGTGAGTAGATTAGTTTCTAAACTAGCTTCTCCTCTGGAATGATTTCTCCTAGACCCTTGAGGCCATTGACTATGACGGAGAATCGTTCGAACAGCTTTGAGATGTCTTCATCCGGCTCTATCTTAAAATTTTCGTAGCTCAAATTGAGAAGCCCAATCTTGGTCTCCTTAACATAAACCAAATAAAAACCAAAGCATAGGAATCCAAAAACACAAAACAATAGGTGCATAAACTAATCCTAATATGATATGATATGAAATGCAACATACCTAAGGATCCATCTCATCGTCTCCATCGTCTTCATCTTCGTCATCTTCATCCTCATCATCATTGTTGACTTGAGTACCAAGGGATTGACGCCATTCACCATGAAACGTGGTAAGAGTGATATCCATTGAGTTTTGGCGATTTTCAATAGCCGTCACTCTTTCCTCCAAGGATGTGAAGCGTGTGTCAATCACGGCAAACCCAGAATCCATGGTTGTGTGCAAAGAAGAAATGTCGGTGCTCAAGTTGGTGAATTTCCCATTGAGGTATGCCATGAGAGCATCAAGATTAGGTTGGTCCACCGGAGCTTGTGGAATAGAAGCCTCTTGAGGAGCCAACACCGGATCGGGTTGAACACCTCTCAGAAGATCGGTATTCTGAATCCATTCTCTATTGTAGTATGTGAATTTTGCACGATGAAGAGAACGCTCATCAATAGGATTTGTGAGGGGTTCCGCAAGGTCATAGGAGCAATCAATTCCCATCTTGTGAAATATGTAGCTCAAGGCGGTGCCATATGTGAAAGATGAAACCATAGAGGTATGGCGATGTTGCACAAGGAAGACGATTTCTGCGAACATAATTTGAGTAAGGTTTGGTCGCTTACCCTCACAAAAACAACGAAGCCAAAAGTCATCGACTTGGTGGATCATAGAAAACTTGCCTCCGGGTGGACGAAACCACCAAGTGATCATGAGGTGTAGGATGCAGTCATGGGCATCTAGCACGGTCACAGAGCCTCCAAGGACATGTCCCAACGAACCCTCATCATCAATTCATGTATCCTCAAATCCCAAAAAGTTTGCCAAAATGGTTGAATCAATGCAAAATTTCTTACCCATTAAATAAGATTCAATTGTAATAACCAAGGTTCTTTTTCATTGAAAATACACTGGGCATTGGAGTAAATAATCAAAACAAGGTTTCGGTATAATATCCACGGTATACTAAAAAATGACATAAATTTCCATTCTTGCATTAAATTAAGATATTTAAATGGAAATCTTTTTGAAGATAGAAAAGGGATCGAAGTAAAAAGCTCTCGGCAAATTTTATAACTTTGATATTTTTTAAAATGATCCATGGCATTTGGAAATTGCGGTTCATTAAAACAAATTTGATAGATATGGGTGAGATTGGGTCTATTACCATTATGGTCGGGATTGTGACTGGATGATTGGAACTAGTGGCTATTTGTTTTCTTGAACATTTCTTTGGTGCCATTATCTTGAAGTTGGGATTAAGGACGAATGAAAAGATGTTGATGCACAAACTTGATGATTTTTGCTTGGGTTTGATTGAAAAAACAAAAGCCCTCAAAGATTTTGAAGAATTGTGTGAAAATTTTTGAGGGATTGGGAGGTTTTTATAGAGAAAATCGGACTAGGGTTTTGAAAGAAAAGTAGATGAGTTTTAATTAAAGTTGGATCCTCTTTTAATAACATAAAAAACTGCCCAGCGACTGAGCGTACCGATACGCCACGTGGCGTGTCGAAACTCTTATTAGAGTGTTTAGATACAAGACCCGTACCGGTACATGTAAAGTCGTATCGAAACATGTTTCAATAACCCGTATCGATACGAGGAACACTGTATCGATACGATTGTGCTAGAAATGACATTTTTGGCTGAAGGTTGCTCAAAAATTCAATTTGAATTAAATTGAAATGCATGAAAATGATATGAGATCATCATGTATGAATAAAAACAGATGCATACTCTTCCTAGCAACAAGCATAGATGCATATAGGTGCAAAATCAAAAAATCAATGTAATCAAACAAATTCAAGCATGTTTTTAAGACCAAAAGAGGCTCTAACGGTCAAGAAAGGCTGGTTAAACCTGAGTCTCTCCTAAGAGTCCAAAAACACTCTTTGTCTAATGGTTTAGTAATGATGTCCGCTAATTGGTTTGAGGTGTCTACATTTTCTAGAACTACGTCATTCTTAGTGAGACAAATGGCACAGTATTGTCACACCTAATGGGGATGGTACCTACATCAATTCCATAATCTAAAAGTTGTTGCTTCATCCAAAGGACTTGAGCACAACTTCCTACATATATGTATTCTGCTTCAGTGGTAGATAATGTAACACTATTTTGCATCTTAGGAAACCATAATATAAGCATACTACCTAGGAATTGACATGTACTGGAAGTACTTTTTCTATCTATTTTACAACCCCATAATTCGCATCCGAGAAGACATGTAAACTAAAGGAAAACTCTCTAGGATACCAAAGACCTAAATAAGGTGTATCTCTAAGGTATCTAAGGATTCTTTTAACAGCTATAAGGTGTGATTCTCTAGGACTAACTTGAAATCTATCACACAAGCAAACACTAAACATAATGTCGGGTCTACTTGCGGTAAGATAAAGAAAATATCCAATCATAGAGTGATAAAGCTTTAAATCAACACACCTACCTCCTTCATCTTTGTTAAGCTTTGTGGAAGAACTCATTGGTGTGGCTTGAGGTTTTACATTCTCCAAACCAAACTTCTTGAGCATGTCCTTGATGTACTTAGCTTGATTGATGAAGATGCTATCTTTTATTTGTTTAATTTTGAGCCCCAAGAAAAACGATAGCTCCCCATCATGCTCATCTCAAACTCACCTTGCATCAACTTAGCAAAATCTTGGCAAAACAATTCATTAATAGAACCAAAAATTATATCATCAACATATATTTGAACTACAAAAATGTCTTTGTCGTTTCTTTTAATAAAGAGTGTAGTGTCCACCTTTCCTTTATCAAAACCTTTTTGAATTAGAAAACTTGATAATCTTTCATACCAAGCTCTAGGAGCTTGTTTCAAACCATATAAAGCTTTTGAAAGTTTAAAAACACGGTTTGGGTAATTTGGATCTTCAAAGCCCGGTGGTTGTTCTACATACACCTCTTCATTAATAAAACCATTTAAATACAGTTTTTACATCCATTTGAGAAAGCTTAAATTCGTGATAACATGCAAATGCTAGAAGCATCCTAATAGACTCTATTCTAGCTGCGGGTGCTTAGGTTTCATCAAAATCAATTCCTTCTTCTTGAGTGTATCCTTGAGCAACAAGTCTAGCCTTGTTTCTCACAATGTTACCACTCTCATCTAGTTTGTTTCTAAAGACCCATTTAGTTCCTATAGTAGACGTATTACTAGGCCTACCAACTAATGTCCATACTTGACTCCTCTCAAATTGATTTAATTCTTCTTGCATGGCCAATATCCAATAATCATCTTTTAATGCTTCTTTGATATTTCTAGGCTCAATGCATGAAAGAAATGCAACATTACAAGCATTTTTAAGAGAAGGTCTAGTGGTTACCCCTTCAAATGGATCACCAACAATCTCACAACCTTTGACATAGTTGTACTCCCTTGGGTAGTTCACTTCCTTTTCCACTAGATTCATTTCTCTTAAAGCTTCTAGAGGTGGATCTTGTGCTTCTTCTTCTTTGGTTGGAACTTCATCCACCTTTGATGTTTGTCCTCCATCAATGGCATAAAAAATTCCTACATCATCATCATCACAAGAATCCTTCATTAGAAGAAGGTTATCATCGAAAATCACATGTATTGACTCTACAACAACCAAAGTTCTTTTGTTAAATACTCAACAGGCCTTAGAGTTTAAAGAGTACCCTAAGAAAATAGCTTCATCACTTTTGGAATCAAATTTGCCTAAATTGTCTTTGCCGTTGTTCAAAACAAAACATTTACATCCAAATGGATAAAAATAGCTGATATTAGGCTTTTTGGATTTTAAAATATCATAAGGAGTTTTCTTTAAAATTGGCCTAATCATTACTCTATTTATAATATAGCAAGCTGTATTAGTGGCTTTCGCCCAAAAATACTTTGGCAAATTATTTTCACAAAGCATGGTTCTAGCCATTTCTTCTAAAGTGCAATTTTTCCTCTCTACGACCCCATTTTCTTGAGGTGCTCGAGGGGCTAAAAAATTATGTCTTATACCATTTGAATTACGAAAATCCTCAAAACCTAAATTTTGAAATTTTGTTCCATGGTCACCTCTAATATGAGTAATACGTTGACCAACATCATTTTGATTGATTTTTGAAAATATGATAAAATTTTCTAAAGCCTCTTACTAGATCTTTTGAAACCAATTTATCTAAACCACGCATGCTTGCATCCCCTAATTTCATATGCTATAACCATGAATCATGTTCATCATTTTCATGAATCATGTTCATCATATGCAACGAAACATGCATTAGAAATATGAATGTCATCTAACTGCACCATGAATATGTTTCCTATGTGATGACCAAAAAGCACAATTATGTGGGTTTCTACATTTACAAATTTGTAACCATATTTATCAAAAATTACTATGAAACCTTTATCACAAAGTTGGCTTATGCTTAACAAGTTATGTTTAAGACCATTGACATATAATACATTTTCAATAAGTCTGGATGAGTGATTACCGTTGGAACTCATTCCTTCAATTTGACCTTTGGAGTTATCACCAATTGTCACTAATTGTCCTCTTTTTAGATCAAGTTCCACAAATCTACTATTGTCTCCGATCATGTGTCTCAAGCATCCACTATCAAGGAACCATGAATTTGCACTTGAAGCTTTGGCCTTGTAGCAATGCTCCCCCTAAAACATGGAATTAATTTCTGATTTTTGGTACCCAAATCTTTTTGGGTCCATGAACATTAGTTCTCAAGATCTTGGTTCCCTTAGGATTCCAGGAAGCAATCTCATTAACATTGTTAGAAGCAACAACATCCTTAGGAATCCATACACTTCTAACTTTCTTACCATAATAGGGCCTTGAATACCCTCCATGTTTGTACCCCCAAAGTTCCTTTTTACGTAGTTGAGTTTTGAAGATTGCCCTTTTTCAAAACTTGGATTCCCAACCTTGTTCAAGAAAGCTTTGAGATCATTTAACTCCTTGTGTTAATGATCATTCAACTCGGAAATAAGGTTGTTTAAATCAACATTTTCTTTTTCAAAATATTGTTGATTGTCTAATAAATCACAAATGTTATTTTCAAGTTCTGAATTGGTTTTAGATAAAGAATCATTTTGGTTTTCCAAATCAAGGATAATTTTCTTATTTTTCAAATGGATTCCTTATATTTTTCAACCAATCCGTCATACACCTCTTGCAACTCATCATAAGCTTCTTAAAGCACATCAAATGTGAAATCGAAAGTGGATGAGTTAGAGGTTACCTTTCTTCATTATCTCATGAGTGAGGAGAACCCATGAGAGTGTCGAGCTTTAGCGTCTTGAGATATAGAGGTTTGGTGATGGAGCTTTACCATCATGTGATTTGATGAAGAACCTCATACGGTTTTTCCAATAGGGATAGTTATCCCCATTGAAATATGGAGGTTTGGTGATGGAGTGAGACTCATACAAGTTGTTACCGGAGGTGGATGTCATGGCTTTGACTACTATTGATTGAATCATCTTCTTGGATCACCTCAACGGTTGGTAGACCTTTGGTTGAGTGTGGCTCTGATACCAATTGTTAGGATGATCAACCAATTGAGAAAGTGGCCAAGAGGGGGAGAATTTGAAATTTAAAATTTTGGAAAAAATCTAAGAAAGTATGAACAATGGGACACAAGGATTTATAGTGGTTCAACCTTCTAAAAAGGTCTACGTCCACTACCTTAGCTTCCTACTAAGGATTTCAACAATTTCACTATGAAATATTCCCCATTTCTAGGCTTAGGAGGCAACCGTTACAACTTCAAAGCTTTCTACCCAAAGCTTTGATTGATCCACTCTTTTACAAGGAAAGTTTTTGCAAATAGAAAAATAACCTCTCAAAGGTGAATTTGTTTGCCCAAATACATTTTCTCACAACCCCAAACTTGAAACTAAAGATTACAATGAAATACACAAGTTGGGTTTACATGGGTTAGACTCTAAAGGCTCAAATGGTTGGATTTAGCTAGAATGCTTGAATGTTGTTCAATGTAGGTTCAATAGTTGTTGCAGCAGCATTCGAGACTTGTATTTATACCCTCTTATTGATTTATATATGTTTGGGTGGTTGAAGTCATCAATATAGCCGTTGGGGACCATTTTTCCCGCAATAAATGTTGTCTGGTGACCTACCGTATCAGTACACGAGAGCCCATATTGATACCTGTTACAAGAAAAATATAGCCATTGTGCAATATCGTATCGATACATGGGAGGTCGTATCGAAACAGTCATATTGTAAAATTAGGACGTATCGAAACAGCAAGGCCGTATCGGTACGATATTTGCTTACTGGACTCTGAGTTGAAAAATTGCATCGGTATGCCTAGGGGCGTATCGATACGGGTAACTGAAAAATTAAAAGTTCGTTGATTCCAATAACTGACAAGGCAACCGTCGAAAACATTTAATGCAAAGACCTTTTGTAACACCCCTTCCCATATCCGTACACCGGATACGAGTTGGAAATGTTATGACTTCTTTATTCAAAGATCAGGGTAATTTAAAATTTTCAGAGATCTTCCCCATGGTCACCCGCCCTAAAATTTCACTAGCCCAAGCACGCTTAACTTTATTTAAAATTGACATAAAATATTTATTCGAGTTCCAATCATAAATCAATTATCTTAGCAAGCAACCCATCATCAAAGATTATTTTTAACCTTGAATCTTCCAGAATCGCCAATTATCTTGAAACCCATAACAACTTTAAAGGCCAATCCCAACTCGAATAAGTTTAGCAAGTATACATGCCACTATAATAACCAAACCTTAATTAGGATGTCATTACTGTGATTACCTGTTGAGCTTTCCAATATTGATGCAATTCTTTTCTCACTCTCATCTTGATTTACCTACGTGTGTACAATCAAACACACGCTAAGTACGAACTTAGTGAGGCAGTAAAGGAAGTTAATAACAATAATTTAAACTTTATTCAACTTTATAGCCACATTTATATAGCATGATATATGCCAATACATCATCTTTCACATTGCATTAGTAATTATTTGTTATATGCCAATGTCATAAGATTTTCATGCTTGTCCGTTTATCATAATATGTCTTATATGAATAAATGCATCATGATCACTAGATAAGTATACCATCATACTAATCATGTATCAACACAATATAAACCGAATATAAATTTTCTTACCAATATACTTGCCATAATTTTAAGAGTGTATAAACTCTTTAACCCGTTTGTCAAATATTTACCGATTTCATAACCCGATTTCATAGCTCGATTTTATAGCCTGATTTAATAGCCCAAATATAGACCTATGAGGACCCTGGGTACACTAGTCAAATATGTACCGAAGTGATCCTGCACATTTATAAGGTTGTGCTTACCAAAATACCCGCACATTTATAAGGTTGTGCTTACCATAATACCCCGCATATTTATAAGGTTGTGCTTACCATAATACCTCGCACATTTATAAGGTTGTGATTGCCATACACTAAGTGTCCTTTATATACACTATAGTGCTATCCCGGTTATGCAGCGCGCTGCTGGACTCTATGGCATACCAACTATACCCTGTCCCTCGTTGACTTATTTGGGCATAATTTCCGCATTTATTCCATCCAAGGCAATGTATATCAAAATAATTTAACATTGGGCAGTTCATACTTGAATAACAATCATAATATAAAATCATATATAACTAGTGATCCATGCATTTATATTAAATCTTTGACATATTTAAAATATGTCAATCATATGATTAATGACATAATTATCATGCCAATATATAAACCAGGTAGACTTATCGCAAGTCTTCCCAATGATGTATAAAACATCCATGTATCATGTTATGTATGCATTGTACTCACCTGGGTCATTTATTAGCATGCCTCACTAAATTCTACTCGATCCTTTCCTTTATAGAACCCCGAACCTTCTTTGATTCGGACTTGACTTCATTAATCACATGAATAAAATAAAATATTTGTTAGATTCAAATCTAACAATACATTAACCATGCTATCTAATATAATCATTCAAATATAAAATTTTCAATTATTCTTCCTTTCTTCCTTGTACTGTTCAGAAACTCATTATGGTCCTTAGTGACCAATTTGAACTTCCAATAATTCTTCCGAGCTTGCTATCAAACATTTAGATACACAATGTATCAAATTCTATTTTCTGGCAACTTGCGCTACCTTTAAAGATTGGCTTATATCGGGCAGAATACATACCGGATTTTAATTTCCTTTATACTGGAAAAACTAGATTCGATAACAGTTCTAACAGTATAAGAAATGTAAATTAATAAAATCTACAAAAATTATGAAAATTCTTTAAACTCCCGTCACAGAGCTGTCCTGACCAAAAAACTGCTCTGTAATTTTTCTGACCGTCATTCGACTAAAAATTCACATCTTTTAACTCGGAACTCAAAATCAGTTTCCGTTTGTTGGAAATGAAACTAGACAAATACATCTTTACAACGATATAAAATTCATCATCAACAAGTTTTGTAGAATTTATGATGAATTTTCAAAGTTACTGCCAAAATTCAATCTTCTTCATATCTTTCCATAATAAACTTCTAATTTATACTAATTTATTCTTATTTTTCTACTTGTCAATTTTGTCCCATCACTTGCTTCAAACCATCAATTCATCAACTTCTTCCTCAAATAATTATTTAAAATAATTCCCTCTAATTTTTTTCTTTGCCAAAATAGTCACTAAAATGCAAAGGTAAGGATTCAAACTTCTTAACTTTGCAATTTAGTCCTCATATCAACATTACTACATTAATTCTATTATTTTAACTAAAAATCAGATTTAATCCCCATCCAAGAATTCATTTCCTATTTGGTCACTTGATTTTGACAAATTGTCAAAATAGTCACTAATTCGATTCAACTTTGGTTTAGCATTCTAATATCAATTTCACATCTACAACATCATTAATTACATGAATACCAATTTCATAAAATTCAGATTCAGTCCCTTAACTTTGAAGCTTGCCGAATTGGTCCTTATATATTTAACTTAAGGTTTTACTTCCAAACAACAAATCAAGCTTACTAGAATCATTAATTCAACATCACAAACCCTAAGTTAGACTTAAATCCATAAACCCTAATCTTCTCCATGCAAACCAAAATATGGAGAGTTTAAATCCTAGCTCAATATCATGATTTTAACATCATATATGCTTGATTCCAACTTGAATTCAACCATGGAGTCATAAAATCATAAAAGCCCCAATTTTTTTCATAAACCCTAATTTCCTTCTCATGTAAAATTTTCATCAATCAATCATGTATTCCCTGAATTAATTACATCAAAAGATAGAGCTCGAAAAGTATAACAACTTTGTACTTTGGAAGATTACCTTAAAACTGAGATTCAGGTCTTAAATCGAGATTGGAAATTTCCCTCTTCTTTCTCCTCCTTCTCCATGGTTTATGTCTGGAAAAGATGAACATTTGTTCATATTTTTTACTATTAATTTACACTTGTAACTATTAAATGAATTTTAAATTCATTTAATAGTGAAATTACCAATTTAGCCTTTAAATCCAATGGCTAATTTAATCTCATCCAAAATCAAGGGCCAAGATTTAATCTTTAATTTTATTCTTCCAAAAATACCCCTTTTAACTTCAAATATTTCAAAATCGCCATCCCTACCAAATAACCAATTTACCCTCCAACTATTCTTTATTTACTAGTTTATTTCAAAATTGCCATTCCATTAGAATCTAACTAAATTAGTTCCTTATCAACCAGCCACTATTCCATAATTATCATTTTATGATTTTCCATGACTTATGGAACAACCTCTGAAATTTCAATTTGATCTTATTTCCTGATATTCACAAAATACCTCTACTACGATTTCACCTTACCGAGCTATCAGATCTATTACGAAAATTCTATGTTTCCATAATGTTCCTCATATCATCATCTTTCATCCAATGACCTGGATTTAATTTTGAGTTAGTAGTTTACCAACTTTTCCCTTGTGATTTTCCAAAAATTACGATCTTGCCATTTTTCATCTGATAGTTCATATTTAGCATGGAAAATCAACTTAAATCCAAGGGTTCATATTCTTTCAACACAAGGAAAATATCTTAGACATTTAAAATGACATAATCAACCTTGGCTTATCATCCTTTTAAATATCCTGGATATTCGATTTGATCCGATTATCCGAATATTTTTCTTCTGAACTTTATCGCTTTATAGCCATTAATACAAACTCCGTACGAAAAATCTAAGTAACACGAAAACTTCATTCTTAGGGGTAAAATATTCATTTACGGGGTCAAAATACATAACTTTTGAAAAGTACACTTTGGTCCCTGAACTTTTCCAAAGTTTACACTTTGACCCCAAAACTTTCTAAATTTTCATTTTGGTCACTAGCCAAAAATTGGGATATTACATCTTTAAGATCTTTACAAACCGTATCGATACGAATGGGACTGTATCGGTACGATTAAAATTTCTTAAACCTAGATTTCAGATCGTATCGAAACGATGTAAGCAATATCGAAGCTCCTTACTAAAATATTTGTATAGATGAATGTCACATCGAAACGGGTGAGTCCGTATCGATGCGCATAGTTTAAAATGCAGGCCTAGTTGAAGACCGTATCGAAACAGTCAAGGACGTATCAAAACGATTTGCAAAACCAAATTGCAATAGCTAAAATTCGTATCAATACGCCATAGGGTGTATCGATATGCCTGGGCGTAATTGTTAAATTTTGCCTTGAAACACTTAGAAAAATTTTGAGTTTAAGTCTTTGACTTTGGAAAACTTTTCCTTGTCATTTTGTGACACTTTTGAGTACTTAAAAAAAATTTCTTTTACAATTTGATCTTTAAACAATTTGTTATATCAAAATCAAATATAGGTTTTACACAATTTTCCTTAATTAACCAATTAAAACTCAATAGAAAACATTTATAAAGGATCAATAACTTGGAAAATTTCAATAAAGAACCTTGTATTAGAGGAGAAGAACGAACCTCGCCTCTAATGGTTGCCTTTCCCCTTAATTGGATGAATTTTCTTGAGAAAACAAGATCAAATCAAATAGGTTTTGTTAGGAAATAATTAAAGAGCAATTTGAAAATAAAAGAATGTTGAAATCGAGTATTTACCTAAGAAAATTGAAGTGGAAAAGAGAGTTTGGCTGGAGAAAATTTGAGAGAAAAGCTTGTGATGAAAAGTTAGTTACGTAAGTTTTCTTTTAAATCTAATTATGGAATTAATCTCTCCCAAGCCCAATTATTTCTTTTAAAACCTTTTTAAAAATCCAATTAAAAGAGAAAATTATGATATTAGACTTTGGCAAAATAGCTCCTTAAAGATTCTAAGTTTTGACCCTTTTACAAAACAGTCACTAAAATAGTTTTAAAACTTTACATTTTGGTTACTAACCAAAATAACACTTTTTGAAACTTATTTTCATAAAATTGATTTTACCAAAATCATTTACATATTAAATAATGATTTTAGAATATTTTCTATATTTTTATCTCACCCAAAAATATTTATTCCAAATTAAATCTCGAAACTGACTCGAATCCTGTAACCTAATCCATCAAACCGTCTAAACCACCTAGAAAACTTCTAGGCCCAAAACCAGGGCATTACAACTCTCACCTTAAGAAATTTCGTCCTCAAAATTTACCTGATGGGAACAGATGCGAAAACTGCTCAACCATGTTTGACTTACTCTCCCACGTGGCCTCATCAACACCGCGATGTCGCCACAACAACTTAACAAGCTCAATTGTCCTGCTACGAAGAACTTTACTACTAGAGTCAAGGATCTCCACTAGTTCCTCATCATAGGGCAAATTCGGTCGCAACTCAATATCTTCTACTGGATCACATGCGACAGATCCGAACGATACCTCTGTAACATGGATACATGAGACACATCATGAATCTTCTCTAACTCAAGAGGCAAACTCAACCGATAAGCTACGGTACCTATGTGTTCCAGCACCTCGTACGGTCCAATAAATCTCAGACTCAACTTCACTTTACGCCCAAAGCTCGTCACCTTCTTCCAAGGTGAGACTTTCAAGAATCTTTTCACCAACCACGACTCAACCTCTCTACGCTTCAAATCTGCATAGGATTTCTGCCTATCCAAGGTTGCTTTCTATCGATCATAAATAAGCTCTACTTTCTCATCAGTGTCTTTTAACACGTCAAGCATGGAAACATACTTTTCCCTAACCTCAGCCCAACACAAGGGTGTACGACACTTTCTACCATACAAAGCTTCATACAGTGCCATATTTATACCAACCTAATAGCTATTATTGTACGCAAACTCCACAAAAGGCAACTGCCTTTCCCAAGATCCTTGGAACTCAATCATGCAACATCTCAACATATCCTCCAAAATCTAAATCACACGCTCAGACTGGCCATCCGTTTGAGGATGATACAATGTACTAAAACTCAAACGAGTGCCCAAAGCTCGATGCAAACATTCTTAAAACCTCGCTATAAACCACAAATCCCTATCCAAAATAATCAACTTGGGCACCCCGTGCAACCTCACAATTTTAGCAACATAAATATCCTCAAACCTATCCAGGGTATACGTCGTATGCACTGGCAAAAAATGTGCATACTTCGTATACCGATGAACAATCACCCAAATGGAATCCTTTTTAGTAAGAGTCACAGGCAACCCCGACACAAAATCTATGGTGATCCTCTCCCATTTCCACTCTAGAATTCTCAATGGTTGCAACAACCCAAAAGGAAACTGGTGTTCAGCCTTCACAGACTGACATACCATACATCTAACAACAAAATCAGCCACATCCTTTTTCAAACCCCCCCAATAATACTCTTTCTTTAAATCTCAATACATTTGAGTACTACTGGGATGTATAGCAAAAGGACTAGTATGTGCCTGGGTCAAAATCATCTGCCTCAACTCCACATCACTAGGCACCACTATTTGATCTTTAAAACATAAAACCCCATCACTATTAAAGTGAAAATCCGTAGGATTTCCGTCCATGATGTCCTTGACATGCGGTTTCAACGCCTCATCATAGGGTTTCTTTTCCTTAATCAATTGGGACAAAGATGGCTTCACTTGTAACTCAGACAACAAACCACCATCACGGGTCACACTCAACCTCGCAAACAATGCCATCAAATCTGCAACAGCTTTTCTACTCAAAGCATCAGCCACAATATTTGCCTTGCCCGGATGATGCTCAATTGTCAAATCATAATCCTTGAGCAACTCCAACCATCTACGCTGCCTAAGATTCAACTCTTTTTGCGACATTAAATACTTTAGACTTTGGTCATCCGTGTACACAATACACTTCTCACCATAAAGGTAATGTCTTCAAATCATCAATGCAAACACTACCGCAACAAGCTTGAGATCATGCGTAGGGTAATTGCGCTCGTGCACTTTCAACTATCTCGATGCATAAGCTACAACTTTCCCACCTTGCATCAACACATACCCCAAACCAACATAGGATGCGTCACTATACACCATAAACTCTTTCACTGACTCAGATTGAATCAAAATTGGAGCTTGTGTCAAAGTTTCCTTCAACTTTTCAAAAGCTTGTTGTCTAGCTTCTGTCTACTCAAACTGTACATCCTTTTGCAACAACTTTGTCAACGGGGTAGCAACCCTTGAAAACTCACCCACAAAACAGCGATAATAATCAGTCAATCCCAAGAAACTACTAACTTTCGTTACTGACTTAGGTTGCTTCCAATTCACAACTACCTCAACCTTTTTTGGATCCACCCGAATACCTTCTTTATAAACAATATGGCCAATAAAAACCACTTCTTTAATCCAAAACTCACACTTGCTCAACTTGGCATAAAGCTGGTTATCCGGCAAGGTTTGTAACACAATCAGTAAGTGTTGATCATAATCCTCCTCAGTACGAGAGTACACATGAATATCATCAATAAACACTACAACGAATACATTCAAGAATTCATGAAACATTCGGTTCATCATATCCATGAATGTTGCAGGCGCATTCGTCAACCTAAACGGCATCACCAAGAACTTATAATGCTCGTACCTCGTACGAAAAGAAGTCTTCAGCACATATTTGTCCTTAACTTTCAATTGATAGTATCTAAATCACAAGTCAATGTTGGAAAACACAGTAGCACCTCAGAACTGATCGAACAGATCATCAATTCGCGGCAAATGATACTTATTCTTAATTGTCAACTTGTTTAGTTGCCAATAGTTAATGCACATCCTGAAAGTGCTATCTTTTTTTAAGTATCTAAATCACAAGTCAATGTTGGAAAACACAGTAGCACCTCAGAACTGATCGAACAAATCATCAATTCGCGGCAAATGATACTTATTCTTAATTGTCAACTTGTTTAGTTGCCAATAGTTAATGCACATCCTGAAAGTGCTATCTTTTTTTACAAGCAACATCGATGCTCCCCACTACGAAACACTAGGCCAGATGAAACCACGATCCAACAACTCATGGAGTTGCGTCTTCAACTCTTTTAACTCTTTTGGTGCCATGCGATATGGTGCAATCAACATCGAAGCCATATAAACATTATGTCTTAATACAAAACTCCACCTCTCTAACTGATGCCAAACAAGGAAACTCCTCTGAAAACACTAGAAAAATAACGAACAGTACGGATATCTTTTGTCTACACTTCCTCCATATTCAGATTCATAACGTAAGCTAAATATGCTTGACACCCACACTCTAGCAACTTTTGCATTTCCAAGGCCAAAACCACATTGGACAAGAACTTAACATTCTTACCTACAACTACCTCATGGTTCTTGCAAAAATATGAGTCTAAAAGATGATAATGCAGTAAAAAAATGTAATTAGACCAGCTTGTAGCAAGAATCGAAGTCACTCACGTTTAAAAACAAAAATCATTTAACTCTTGTAGTAATAAGGCAATATGTCCCCAAGCTAACACCCCAACATCTCATATTTCAAAAATAATCTTGCAAAATCAAACATCATGTATACCTAACAACAGAATCATATATCAACAATACATCAAACAACCATAACCCACCTCCCAACAATCATAACCTAGCTCTGATACCAACAAATGTAACCCCTTAACACGGTCTAGTCACAAGACCGAACTGAGCGAGCTATATTGGGGTTTACCAAGACAAACCCATAAAAATGTACTTAAAAATGGTCTATTTTTTCATTTTATCTTATCTAAATGCATATTTAAGTCCCAAGGTGATCAAGTTGGTAATGGTGAAAATTACAACTCAATCGGACGTCGAATTGACAATTAATTGTATGAATTAGCATTACAAGGACCAAAATGTAATTCTAGATACTTAAGGGGACTCCCTTGAAATGAAGGTTTCCAATCCTTAATTAGTCACATTTCATATAATCAGGTTAAATTTCAACTAAAGATAACCATTCAAACTCGTTTAATTGTGTGCTCAAGGAACAGAGACTAAATTACAAAGAATACAAAATTTAGAAGGCATCTTAACAGAAATAATAGCTGGCGTACCAGTAAAGACACTTCCTGTATCGTAACGGGTATAGAATACAAGGGCATAACAATATGGTCCTCAAGCATATCGGTACGGGCATACTATATTCTAAAAAAAAGATTCTAGTAGCCAAAAGGCGTACCGGTACGGTTGCTCGTGTACCGACACTAAGCCAAAATTCCAACATCATGTACCAATATGATCCTTAGGCATATCGGTGCGCCATGGCATTTTTGCTCAAATTGAGCGAGATAGGTCCCCGTGTACCGATCCTTAAGGATCTGTACCGGTACGGACATACTTGTAATGACCTCTTGGTCGAATATATGACACTTTGGCTCAATCTAACATACACCAATCAACATCTAATCATCATATAACATCCTAAACATCATTTCCTCAAACATAAGAGCATGGAAATAGATCATACACAATATATCATATCCGAACCAAATCCCTATGTGCATGATCTCTACCCAAACATGCAAATTGTTTCCTAACCCCTCAAAACCAAGCATTAAACATCATACAAGTGCAAAACATCAAACATAACTTGTACAAAAAGGGAGTATCCAAAATAAACCTCCCAAACACAACTTGGTTACATTGCCTCTTATTACTACCATGTATTTGCAAACCCATACTTGAAAAGTACTTTGACCCTTGGATCTTCCCTTGCTTACTCACTGTCCGAAAGAGCCTATTTCTTTGGATTGATGAGAAAGGAGAGCATAAGCTTTAAGCTTAGTGAGGGAATCTCAAAAGCACTCATCAATGAATTTAAACAATTTTAATTCAAATCTAGTGTATAAGTCTCGTGCCAAAACATCTCATGTTTCTATGTTCTTCCCAAAAATGCACATTTAAACCATTTGCAACACATGTACCATGGATTTCTATCTCAAACCTTAATTTAAGCTTCACATGCCGAAATCTCTAAATAGCAAGCATAAAGATCATCTCATGTATAAACCACATTATACAAAACATAATCTAATTCTCATGATACAACATCTTATATATTGGCATTCAAGTGACTCAAAAACAAGTTTCATTCTATTTTATAAAAACCATATCGGATACACGAATTTCCCAAGTGTTTCCTTCAACCACTTTACATACGTCATCAAATCGGAGCAGCCCTCAACGGTTATAACATATAAATCCACCAGCGGGAGAATTGGCACACTCTTGACCCCTTGACCACTGCAGTTCTCATGCTGGAGCATGGCACACTCTTGACCCCTCGACAAATATGAGGCAACTTTTATAGTGCACTTTAAACCCTATGGCTAGCCAACTATAGCGGATAATATTTTACCTCAGTCACTTCCCAATATACTCAATAACAACCTTATTAACTTACTGTTTTACACATACACTCTAACTAATCACTACTAACAAATAGGTCCAATTTTAAAAAATAAATGGATGATGACATAACAATTAATAAAATCTATATAATAACAAATTTAACCTTAACCTTTACATTTTATTTTAATTTGGTTATAAATTTAAAATTTTAGCTCTCAACATTTAAATATTACACCATTTTAGTCCCTTCAATCTTAAACTTCATCTTCTCATCTTTTAAAAACAAAAGGTATGCATCTCCTACTATGGTTAGCTCACCATAGATGGCTACTGTAAACATCAATGGAGGTTTTGATTCTCCAATGGTTTTCCATTGCTTATACAAATGTAGTTGTAGATGGCTACCGTTAACATCAATGGAGGTTTTTTTAGAAGAGAAGAAGATGAAGTTTAGGATTTAAGGGACCAAAATGTTGTAATATTTAAATATTGAGAGATGAAATTTTAAATTTAGGACCAAATTAAAATAAAATGTAAAAGGTGAGGGTTAAATATGTTATTATACAGATTTTATTAACTGCCACATCATTAGCTGTTTATTTTTTAACGAAATTGGACCAATTTGTTAGTCGTGATTAGTAAGGGGACCTATTTATAACTTCTCATAGTCAGAGGACTCAACAAAGAATTGGGTCATAGTCGGGGGACTATTTATGTAGTTTACCCTAAAAAATAAATCATTCTAACTTGGAATGACAAGAGAAGATAAAATTAAGATAAATGTAAATTAGCTCAAAATTATATTTATGTTTTACCAACGGAATTGGTTTAAGTGGTAAGCAATTTGGTATCGTTAAGTAACTTTCAAGTTCTCAGCCTTGTGTAAACAAAAAATTCACGCCGAGAAACTCACCCACTAAAACTAAGTGTGTGACGCAGATCAGTTCGGATTAGTCAGAGCAATGCCCTGGGGAACCAGGAGAGCAACAATATATATATTAAATTTTGTTTTATTTCCTCTCATATTTCAATCGTATCAAATAACCAGAGCTATAATTGAACTATGAAGGGGCAAATTGATAATTTTCAAATGAATAGAGTTCTAAAAAGTAATTAAATCATAAAAATTAAGGGAACCAGGGTTCAATTTCATTAATTTTAAAGGAAAAAACTTTGATACGCAAGTCGTGTAAACTTTAGTTTACACGTGCCTTTTAGTTATAGGGGTTAGGGTTTTTGTTTAGGGTTTAAAGTTTAAGGGTTTAGGTCGTATGATTTAGAATTTAAAGTTAGTATTTAGAATTTAGGTTATATGGTTTAAGGTTTTGGTGTTAGTTTTTTAAGATTAGGGTTAGGAATTTAGTATTTAGGTTTTATAGTGCAAATATACAAGCTTCTGTAAAATTAATTTTACAAAGTATGTGTATCAAAATTTTACATAATTTTAAAATTAAAAAACATAATTAAACCAGAAAAATAAGGGTCGGGACTTAAATTCATTAGTTTACTCTGATATGTTTTTAAAAATAATAAATTATTTTTTAAAGGGACAAGACTTAATTACAATTATTTTAAAACCATTAGTAACCTAAAATGTAAGTAGACCATTTAAAATGGAGAAATTACATAAATATTGTTCTCCATTTTTTTCTTAAATATGGCAGCAACTAAAATAATTTCATAAATATTGTGAATGCTATAATGTTTTTAAAATCGTTACCTTTAAAACCTGTCTATGAACAGTAAACTAAATTTTTTAATAAAAAAATAAAGTCGGTTATAAAGGAATACGACTTCAAACAGTAAAAAAATAGAAAAAAATGAAAATTTTACCTACTATCTTCAAATAGGGTATCACGTCATGCACTACCTCCACGTTGCAGCCACACAGGCTGGTTCTGTTTTGACCACTGTTCAAAGTCGATGGGTGGACACACCGACTTCATCATATTATAGAGTCGTGCAAACAATTCAGAGGGCTTGTATGGGGGTGTAGAGGTGGTAGGTCACGGGTTTAGCGGGCATGCATGTGACAATGGGGGTGCAAAGGTGGCAGGTTCGCCTACATGCATGCATGCATAGTGTGCTCCGGGAAGGGTGTTTTTTTTATGATTGGGGGATGGGTTGGTGGAATGAGTGGTTAAAATTTAATTTTTAGGGTGTTAAATAGTGGTTGAAGGTGGAAAATGGTAGAAAGAAATTTTGAGTTGTTAGAGTAAAGAAGAATGAGGAAGAAGATTTAGAGAAAATATTGTAAGTATAGATGTGTATTTTAATTTTTTTAATTTAGTAATATTATTTCATTAATTTTAATTTAAGTTTTTTTAAATTGTATGTTATACTATTAGGACGAAAATTTGTTTTTTTTTATTTAGTATTGATGATGATTAATATAAGTTTAATGTTTGATATTTTGAATATGTTTGTGTTAAATAGGTGGTTGAAGGTTTGGAGAAAATTGATTAATGAAGAAGAAGAAGGAAGATTTTGAGAAAATATAGTAAGTTGATGTGTATTTTATTGTTTAATTTAGGTTCATTAGATTTATTTTTTATTTTTTAATATGTCATCTTATTATTATTATAAGAAAAATGATTTTTAATATTTGATGTTTAAATATTTGGAGAAAATATAAGGAGAAATTTCAAAAAAATTATTGTTCCCCTATTTTATTATTATAGTTAGTATGGAAATGTAATTTTATTAATTTTGAACTTTAGTATTGGGATATTGATGATTAATATTCTCTTACTTGTCATGTAGGATGGCTTATCAAGCTCTTCTTTTGAGATTACAAGATCGACACATTACTAGTGTTTGGGTTGATGAGATGGTATAAATTTTTAATAATTTATTTATTAGAAAATTAGTAACTTTTAATTTATTAATAATTATGTTTAAATGCATTAATTACAAGATATGAAGGATACATTTAAACATTATCGGAGTATGACAAAAAAATCCCCCAGACGATAAATCATGCATTTCCTGCAAATGGCGAGATTTTATTATCAGACATTCATTCGTGGGTATAAGTTGGTTTCTAGGTTGATTATCACTCTAGTTGAGCGTTTGATACCAGAAACACATACATTCCATATGTCGTGTGGAGAATGCATGATCACACTAAAAGACGTGGTCATGCTTATCAGGGTCCGGATAATTAGAAGCCATTGATTGAGCCTACTATGGGTTCAAGTGAAAGTATTTGTGAAAAATACATTAGGAAGGTGCCATATGGAGAAAATGTGAAAGGGTCTCGTATCAAATTGACTTGGTTGGAAAGTGAATTTAAACTCAATGATTATGTTAAGGGTTAATGAGATTTGAAAGGCAAGTCGAGCATATATTTTGCAATTGGTTGGTTGGAAAGTGAATTTAAACTCAATGAATTGGTTGGAAAGTGAATTTAAACTCAATGATGATAGTGTCAGATAAATCTGACAATCTGGTCCATACACGATATCTACCTTTTATGGATACTCTTTGGGATGCTGGTAAACGTAGTTGGGGATTGTTCATATTATTATTCTTGTATCGTGAGTTGTCCAACGGTGTTATACTAGAAAATGGTGAGAATGTAAGAGGTATTGGTGGATATTGGTTGTTATTGCAAGCGTGGGCTTAGCAGCGACTTCCCTTTTTGACACCGATTACTCGAACGCAGATATAGTTTCCTCTTGTTGCAAGGTAATTATCCTGATTTTGAGTTGAATATTTAAATTAAATTTACTTGTTTTTAAAATATTATTGTGATTTGTATGGAGATGGTGCGAGAAAAAAACTCACAAAAGATTGGTGCACAACAACGTCAAAGTATTTCAATCTCATATTGATTCGTATTGTCAAGATCAAGTATCTGAATGGAAAGTTTAATTGGTTGAATGTGTTATTTACATTTTAGTTAGATGTATTATTATAATAATCATATTTTTTGTGTAGCTTATTTGGATTGCGTATAACTATGACCGCATATTTGTACCAGATTATTTGATGAAGGATTTTACTTTATGGTGCAATGTTACACCGCTGATCCACTTTGCTACTGTCGAGTTCCACTTTGGAGATAGGGTGCTGAGGTAATTTGGCTTCCACCAGCCTATTCTGCATATTCCACTCGATCATTACTTTCTTCACGACTAGATGGACGCGGCAGACCAGATGTTGATTGGGAAGTCACACATGCAGATTACCTTGATTTGTGGGACGACAGAGCTTTATCGTTGTCATTGTTGGGAAATGCTGGTACACCCCATAGCGTAGCAAAAAAATTATCCGGTGTATTCTGCCACTGATCCATGTACGAGGAATGAATCCGGGGTGAAAAGGGATAAAATGTTACCTTAAATAAATCTGAAAAAAAAAACCATAGGGAATTAGGAGAATCTAATTCTTCTAGCACGATATCGAATCCAAGTCGCCACAACATCGTTCCGACCTCTACATAGTCCACCCAAATGAAACTAACAATATTTTACTTCTCTAACTGTTAAAGAGGTTTTTTGCAAAAGACATATTTTCGGCTGCTAGACCTTATGCCTTTATATAGCATTCAAAAATCTAATTCTAATTAAATTCGGATTCATTAAATATACAATATATTTAACCGAATATAATTAAATATGCAGAATATGATTCTACTTTAATTAGGTTTCTTTAGAGATATATGTATATTGTAATAGTACTTGATAATTACAACAATTATAATAATTTTGGTTTTTACCTATTACGTGCACAACAAGTTTGTACACATGCTATCTAGTCGATATTTGTTCATTTCAATCAGAGGGTGTGACCCTTGTAGGTTCATGTAACGTTAGCAGTAATATCTAGAACAATTCTAATATTACAAGCAATGAGTGGCATCTAGCAATGCATCATTGCTACCTAAGTTACATGAAGTCATGGTTCGACATAACCTTTTTTCGTGATTAACTCTTTTCATGTATTACATCCTTTTATCCTCATATCTAGATCGAATACAAGTCATGGAATAGTCACACTTGTATAGTCCATCTAATATTTCTTGATATCTTGAGTAGACTATTATAAACAAATAACTATGATATCTCATATCAATTTATTCGAGCATGGCCATGCATTTTCTAGTCTCACTCAATCAACTGGCCTATGATATTACTCCTATTATGTAGGAAGGACAAATCCTATCTTGATTAACCATATTCCGCTACATAGATTGTGACATATCCAATATTGGTCTTTATAGTGTAGTCTATTACGACACACGTTTGACCGCATCAAAATATGTCACTCACGATGTTGAAATAATGATGATCTCAAGTCTGAGGATCTTACATGTAGTTATCACTATGAGCTATGTTGTGACTGTCACATAATAATCCAAGAAGCATGCTCATAGCGGGTCAGTCTAATAGGCCATTCTCTAACACATACTTATGTATTGATTTTGACATCTTCATGTCAATGACAACACTTTATCATCAATCAACTACATATTAGTCTTAATATATTATTGTTGTCCATGCCCACAATAATACTCGACTAAGGACATTCAAGAATAACTATATTATTCTAAAGACTTTATTATAATTCAATTTATTTATAAATGCACAGAATAAGACTGAAAAATAATAATGGCTTTATATTAATAAACATGATAAAATAAGTATGTCTTTTATAACCATCTCATGATTGGTCTTTGGGCATACTCCAACAGTCATATCACAGTCCAATACAAGATGATGGTTTTGATTTTGGGATTTTAGAGTACATGATCTACTATCGTAATAATGAAAAGTCATACTTAACAACTCTCAAAGAACGAGAATAATACCAAAGGTACAAGAAAAAATATAGCGGTAGAGGTGAATCATCAAAGAGTGCAACGGGCGTATCTGGAAGTGTAGTGGAAAAAAATCTCGTTTGGAGTAGAAACGTTGAAGGTTGGCCAACCATATCGGAGGTAGATATGAGCACAGTAATGCCAACATCGGTATGAGAAAAGGAACCGCCTCCTCCATGTGTACAACCAGAAGTGGCCCTGAGCTCCTCAGATAATCAAAGTTTGATGATGTTGATTTATACAAACCCGAGTTTTATCTGCCATAGTCAACCATTTACTCAAACTTTGGCGATAACATAGATTTTCAGGAAATGCAAAATTTCTTGTATTCACCAGAGATTATGGGAGGGCAGAGTGATGACTATTTTTTCACAACATCACCTTCTATGCCCTTGGTGACTGAGGAGGCGAGCAACGCTGAAGAGGATCCCGAGGCACCACAGTGGCCACAACGTGATCGATGAGCGCCGTGACATTATTATTCGACCACACCCCATCATAGGAAAAAATTACATAAGAAAAGATTTCATTTCTTTTGTGTAATACATTTGAGTTTGAATATTATTGTTTTTTTATTTTTCACTATTTTTTACTATTCACCTAATCTAATTATTTGTAGTAATTAGTGAAACACTTTTCAAATTCGAGTCGAGTTCCTTAATTATTAATGAACTTAATGGTAAAAGTTAAAAATTAGAAATTTCTTAAATGTTCATGTCCATTCTTAAGACTATGTAATTAAGTAACATAATGATTATGTCAAGAAAAAGTAACATAATGATAAAAGTGAGAATTAGGGGTTAGAAATGGCTTATAATGTTATATTTTGGTGAAACAGGACGAAGATTTTGAAACCATACTAAGAGATATCGAAACCTCCATTCCAGAATGTTAATTTTATGAATCTGTGACATAGGTTTCGATACCTTTCCGATAGGTTTCGAAACCTTACCTAAAATATTAATTTTTTATGTTTTGGTCACTATCTCATAACTTTTTCAATTGAACTCCGATTCAATCGACCGCTTTTTTTGAAGTTCAAGTTTTGTGATGAACATGAAATTAAGAATATTTCCTACTAATAAAATGTGAAATTTATTTAGTCCTTGAAACTTTTAGAAATCTACAGATTAGTCCTCGAACAACATATATATATATATACATCATAAGATAGCAATTTGGTCCATAATTATTAAATCAGAATTAAGAAACTTATTTTCATTGATGTTTAATTTTATTGCTTTGAATTCAAATATGTTTCATATTAGTTTAACTTTGAATCGAATGTTTGAATTATCTGATTTGTTTTCTGGTGACATCTCCAACTCGGTTTTCTTCTAGACTGGGTAGGGGGCATTACAATAATATTATAATTTATAATAGTTTTCGTGACCATTTTTAAACTAACGTAAAAATAACTTGACGATTAAGTTTAAAAATTAGGTTTTGTCCTTTTAATTTGACTTTAAAAAAATCATTTTGATGTCGCCGTCGGTTACTCGAGGTAAATCGAATACCATAAAAACAACCAGAGATTTGTTCTTTTTAAAATTGGGTTCGAGAGTCGGTTACGTGTTGGGAAGTATTAGCACCCCCGCAAACGCTCGTTATCGGTACCTTTAATTTTACGAGGCATATTGGCATTTCGAATAACATTTTGAATATAATTTAACCATTAATTATTAACTGGATTTAAATTTCAAATGGAGATATTCCTTTTATAAGAAAATACATTTTTTATACAAATATGAGATTAAAAGTACCCTTACATGTTCGAGGCACCCCCATTCATATTTAAAAAATGTATTTCCAACATAAAAGGTTTTTAATGCATGATCAATTGTTGTCTTGTTTATTTTAAGTTCTAACTTAAAAAGGTTCTAATTAATCACGTATTATTTAATTCTATGAATATTATTTAATTTAAAGACTTACATGAGATAACACCCAATTGCTTGAGCACCATCCATATTTAAACCCCAAAATTATATATAATATTCCTAATTCAATTGATTACTCTAATTATTTAAGTTCCAATCCTAATTAAGGCTCTAATCAATTAACTAAATTATTTATCCATTTTTAAAGTTTTAATGAATACTACATATTCAACTTAAAAGCTCATGTTGGACAACACCTCATTGAAAGCAATGAAACATCACCCAAATTTGGAATTTCAAAGCTTCCCACTTAATACTCATTAATTTGCTACAATTATCTTTCCTAATTAGATTATTAATTTCTAATAGAACCTAAGGTTTAGCTCTAAGCAATTAATTAAATCTATATGACTAGGTTGTCTAGCAAACATTTCTATATGCACTATTTTAAAACATGCATCAAACATATAATTTAAAGCAATTAAAATAAATAAATAAAACTGAAAAAGACTAAATTGAAAGAAAAGGAACTTGCAATTCTGACTTTTTTACAAATGATGACTAAATTGCATTACACTTCAGAGTTCAGGGGGTAAAACTCGAAATAACCCAAAATATTAAAAAATTGCAGATCATGGGTCAACCTGGATAAAAACAAGTGGATCCCAAGTTGAACCGGCGCCACCAAGTTAAAGTCAGCGATTATATCCAATTTACTCTTTCTTCTACCGGCCCTCTCTCTCTCTTTATCAAATTCTCTCAACCACAAACACCTATTTTCTAGACTTTTACCCTAAAAATAGATCAAAACCATTTGTTCTTCACATATTTAACTTGTGTTTTTCCCAGTTTCTTCGTTTAATCCCCACAAATCCTAAATTTGACCACATTTCATGTTTGCGAAGATCAAACACACCAGTTTGGATATGGTGTTCATGTTTGTTCTTCACAAACTTGAAAAAACTCTAAATTGCCGGCTTAACTCCACCGTACCAACCACCCTTCAATCTATCTCTACCACCACTGATCAACTCCAACCAATTTTTTTGCCGTCAAAAGTCGACTCCTAGCTGCCGCAGGCAAAGTCGGCCACTGTCACACTAACTCCAGTTATACTTGACCTTTCTCCGACCGTCGTACCTCTGCCACTGAACCCTAAAATTCTCAAAAAATCCCAATTTCAAGCCCTAAACATCCTAAAACTACTCGATTCTTCAAAATCTCCCACTTCTCCCCTAAATCTACCTAGTAACCACCTTTTTCGACTCCACTGGTATCCTAAACTCTTCAGCCACCAGATAAGCCATTGTTTCCCCCTTTTTATTTTTAAGCTTCTATTTTTTATTGTTATCACTTAGATCTAATGTGTTGTCCCTTTTGTAGAAGAAAATTCACATTCGCGGTGGTCGGAGTTGCAGCGGTCGTCTTCTCTATCATTTCTTTCTCTTTCGGTGACTCCTCAAATCCCGACGACGCTTCAGCTTCAGCTTCCTGAGACAGTTCGACTTCCAATAGCAGCTAAAATTCCCAGATTACCCTTTTCTCTCTCTTTTTTAATTTAGCTAATTATTACCCAATAGCTCTCCTCTCCTATTTATAGTAGGTAGTGGAGATGACCTCAGTTGACGTCATGGACAGCTAGCTAATGACAACTAAAATTGAAGAAAACCACAATCTGTGTGGTGTCTTATTGAACCAATGGCGTAATGCCACGTGTCAAAAATGGGTGGGAAAATCTGAGTTAAACCAAATTTGTTTTGTTTTGCTTATTTGGGTTGTAACATCTGTATCAAATATGGATTTGGGCCTTTAATTTTAGGCTTTCATGTAATACCCAAAATTTACAGTACTGTTTAAGGGTAATTCAGTACTAAGATAAGGGCTTAAAAGCTTACTTAGTGACTAAAATGACAAAAATGTAAAAGTTAGGATTTTCTCAATTATGAACTATGGAAAAGAAATTTCTGAGATTTTAAGGTGTCATATGGGAGAGAACGAGTAAAATAGGATACTCGCAAAGTTTGGCTAAAATCTAAGGAAAATTGGAATGAGAATTCAAAGTTAAAGTTTAGTGACTAAAATAATAAGTTTTGAAACTTGGGGTGATAGAAGAGGAAATATGGAAAGTTGAGGGACCAAAGTTGTAATTTCTCAAAAGTTAGGTGTTTTACTTTATAAATAGATAGAGCACCTATAGATGTGGATCGAATGAGGAATTACTGGTTTGATCCGATATTTCAATTATTGGTAAACCGTAGTCAAAGTTTAAGTAGAATTTGGATACACAAATCGAACTGAAAAATTATGAAATTTTACCATATTATAGAAAAAGGTTATAAAATTCATTTCCAGGTGTTGAAGAATTTATCAGTAATTATTTTATCTTGTACATAAACTAAACAGATCATGGAGAAAAATCTAATATAAATTACGGGAATAAAAATGCAGTATAAGATATTGAATTTAGATCGAACTGCAAAATTAAGCGTGCGTAGGACATAGGATGGGTGACCTATTGGGAAGGTCTCATGTCAGTAATTGAGACTGATAAAAAGAAATCAACTCGAGTTAATATTATTCGTATGGATATCAGATAAAGGATTTTTAAGAGAATTTTATCCGATAAAGATTTCAGATAAATTATCAGTATATTGAACCGAGTCAAAATTTCAAGATTTTGATTTTTAGAAAACTATGGAATATTTTGTAGGTCAACAATATTTATTTAGGAGATTAGAATTATGAGAATTTTAGATTTTACCTGGTAGTTTGGAAAATCGTAGTAAGTGATTATCAGGTAATCGAATTGGAATTTTAAAGGCAGTTCCATAGGCTATGGAAAAATTATAAAATATTATTTTTATGAATATTTTAATGTTTCTAGTTGGAATCTAACTAGATTTGGTTCCACTTTTACAAAATGCCAAAATTTTGTGATTTAAGTGATTAGTTTTGGTAATTTGGTCACAATGGCAATTTTGAAATATTTTGAAAGTACCATGGGTAATGTGGTAATTTCTCATGTGAAAGCATTACTCTAGTTTGGTTAGAGTTGAATGGGATTTGGTTGGAATTGAACTAGAATGACAACTAGTAAATATAAACTCAGTTGGGGGACATTTTGGTAAAATAAAATAAGATGAATTAAAAATTCATTTTTAATTTTACATGTGGCATAAAATAAGAAAAAGATGAACAAATTTGTTCATCTTCCTCCATTTATTTCGAAACTAACAAGGAAAAGAGGAAAAAATACACAAAATTTTCAAGGTAATTTTGAAGGCTTTGAAGCAAGATTCAAGGTATGATCCTTTAGAATAATTTGTTCTACATTCAATTATCTACATTTTGGTAGCAATATTGCATGGTGTTGTGAAGAACTACTTGAATTATTGATGAGAGACAAAATAGGGTTTTATATTCTATGTTGAGATTGAAGTATGATTTAAGCAAATCAAGTGTTACGGAGTTGAAATCAAGCTTAGATTTAGATTGATTTCATGATTGAAGACATAAATCCTAACCCTAGAATTTGAGATTTTATTTAGGGTTTTGAAATTGATGATGAAAATGAAAGATTGATGATATTGGAAGTTTGATTTTGATGCTAGAATGAAAAATCCGTAACTAGTCTTTTAAGTGACTATTTTGGCATGTTTGGTAAATTAGGGAAAATATTGTGAAAATTATGTTAATGGTGGATTTGAAGAGATTATGAATTTAGAAGCTTAATTATGGCATTAGGACTAAAATAAAGTCCTTGAAAAGTTTAGACACCCAATCTGCCATATATGAAGAATTTGGGATTTTAAGTGTAAATTCTTGGAAAAATTAATTTGAGCATGTTAGATTGTTGTTTGGATGAAAAGTGAGCCTAGAGAAGTTTAGGGACCAATTCGAAATAATTGGAAATTAGGGGAAATTATTGAAAATTTTATTTTAGCATTGGAATTGGTGATTTATGATTGAAATAGCATGAATTGATGATTAGGAACCAAAAATGAAAAATTTTAGAGGTAAAGGGGTCAAATCGGCAAATTAGAAAAAGTATGGGATTGATCTTGAATTAATGAATAATTGATGGAAATGATGATTTAAGCATGATATGAAGTTAAAAGGGTTGAAATGACAAGAAAGGAAAGTCGAGGATTTTTTTAGAAAATAAGAAATTTAGTGAAGGACTAAATTGACAAAAGTTTGAAAGTTAAAGGAAAATTTCTAAGAATGTTAGAAACAAGTGAATGGTTTATTTGTACATAAATTTAATGTACAAATGTGATGTGACTAAAATATCACTTTTATAAAGTTGAGGATAAAAAGGATATTATTTCAAAAATAGCAAGTAGTAATGAAATTGTTCAAATTGAGATTGAACAATTGTTTAATGTTCAAAATGGTCATTAAGGACCATAATGAACATGTGGTAAATACATGGGAGAAAAATAATTAAGAGAAGTTAGAGAAAGATAGAAGTTAATTATGAAAGTTATGTTGGATTTGAATTATGGCAGTGAGTTTAATAAATTGCCATAAATTTTATAAAAATGGTTAGATGATGAAATTTATACCAACATGAAGAAATGGTTGTCTAGTTTCGTTTCCAATAAACGAAAACTGATTTCGAGTTTCGAGTCAAAAGATATGTATTTTTAAGTGACAAAAGGTCAGAAAACATAGCACCAGTCTGTTCCGAATTCTAGCATTGTAATTGACTTTGAAAATTCGCCATAAATCATATAAGTTGAATTTGGGCTATTAATTTATATGGTTGAAAAGCTTATTGAATCTAGTTTCTTTAAGAACAAACAGAATCGAATTCTGAGTTGTAGATTATTTTATAGAAATATTTCTTTGAAGGTAGTGCAATTTGCCATAAAATGAGAATTGATACATTTTGTATCTAAGGTTAATTAGTAAGCTTGAAAAGGGTTAATGGAAGTTCTAAATGGTTACTAAGGACCAAAATGAGTTTTGGAACGTATAAGGAAGGAAAGAGGAATTTGTATATTCGAATGATTAGATTTGATAGCATGTTTGAGAAATTGTTAGATTTGAATCTAAGAAATGTTGTTTACATTCATGTGATTAATGAAGTTTGGATCCGAATCAAAAGAAGGTTTGAGGTACTATGAAAGAAAGGATCGAATAGAGCTTAGTGAGGCAAGCTAATAAATGACCTAGGTGAGTGTATTTTATTTATTTATTATATATGTGAGATGAATGAATGCATTTTTATCTGTATATATATAATGTGAAGAAGACTTGCAATAAGTAACTTTGATAATAATGAAAATGTATGTTGATCAAAGTTATGTAAATGGTATGAAGTATTAAGTGGCATATGTGATACATGGATATGGAATAATGATTTATCTAAGTTAAATTGGATTTTAGATTTTGGGTATGAAATGCCATTATTGAATTATGGTTGATAGTTTTGATAAATTGGATACTGCAGATGAAATATGAGATGTGAATTGCCCTATTATACGAACAATAATGATTGATCTATAAGGAAATAAATTGCCCAAGTACTAGTGCGAAGTCTTGGTATAATTGGATATCCAAAAAGAGCCATAGCAGCTGCGAACCAGCACTACGGTGCTGAGATAAAGTAGGCACTACGGTGCTGAAGGGAAAGTAGGCACTACGATGCTGAAGGTGCTGAAAGTAAAGTAGGCACTACGGTGTTGAAGGTAAAGTAGGCACTATGGTGCTGAAGGTATGAGGAGCAAAGAGCGTCCTTGAGTACATACTCACCATTAGACGCTACGACGTTGTAGACACTACGGTGTTGGACTCATATACCATAAGTTCAATGAGAATCTTTGGTATGGTTGGATATCTATAGGGTCTTAGCAACTGCATCAAAGCACTACGGTGCAGGAAAGACTCTACAGAGTCAGGAAAGACTCTACGGAGTCAGTTCAAACACTACGGTGTTAAAAGGCACAAAATGTGCTAGGATAAGGAGCAAAGAGCATCCTCGAGTACGTACTCATCTCAGTCGCTTCGGTGATGCAGACGCTAAGGAGTCGTAGACACTACGGTGTCATGATGACTCGCGTACCATAGCTTCACATGATTGTTGTACTTTGGGTTATGATAAAGAAAATGATATGCAAATGATTGCATGATGAAATTATGGTTATGATAAAAGTAATGATATGCAAATGATTGCAAAATGAAAGTATGGTTGTGATAAGGAAATGATATGCAGATGATTGCATGATAAAAATATGGCTATAATAAACGATATGACATGCAAATGATTGCATTACGAAAGTATGACTATGTTAAAGGATATGATATGCAAATGATTGCATGGTAAAAGTATGGTTATGTTATAGAATATGAGATGCAAATGATTACGTGATAAAAGTATGACTACTTGTTGATCATAAACCATTGATATCATGATTTTATGACAAATTTGATAGATGATATGAATCATATTGAAAGCATGTTTATGTTGAAGAATTTTTTATGCATATGAACACTTCATGAACATAGAACAATGATGACATGACTCTTAAGATAGTCATGATACATGGTTAATTCTGCATATACAAAAAACTTGATTTAATACTTTGGCTATAATACTTGAAATGCAATTATGCAAGTAGTTAAGCTAAAAAGCTTAATGTACACAAGACTGGTAAAACAGATCAAATCTTGTGATTGGAATATTACTTTGGTCAAATGAACTATACAAGTAAGACAGTTCTATATATGATAAAATGTTAACAATTGCAAATGAAAATCATTCGCCATCTTGCAGAACTGTGTTATTATAATTATTGTTTCTATTATTATGATTATGTTTCATTAAGTTGTATTTAACGTGTGTTTTGTATCACACGTAGGTACTTCAGATTAGATAGAAAAAGAGGAGTTGCACATCGTTGGATCAAGTTCGCTTGTATTATCAGTAAGTATCACCACATCCTAGCCTAGAGGGGCATGAATCAAATTTAAATAACTAGCTATTTTGTATAAACTAGAAACATGACTAAGTTTTAAGAAATTAAGAATATTAGAAAAGATGCATTAAACGAATTTAAATTTATTTGGTTGTTTATTGTGTAGTGATAAAAAAAATTAAGTCTGAAAATCAGTATAAATCAGTTAGTAACATCTTTAATGTGTATTCGAATATCGAATTAACGTTGAGGGTGTTACATTTCAGGAATGTAAAAATAGACATTATAAGGGAAATTAAACTTTTATTTATTTATTTCAGAGACTATTATATTATTATTATATTTATTTATTTTTAAGAGAAAATTATTATATACGTACCACCCTGGGTGAAATTCGGGTATTACAATAGAAAAAACATAAAATTATAAATAACTAATACTATGGAAAGTAGAATATTTGATATCAATATTGTTGCGTGTTTTGAGTGCTACGCAAATTGTGCAAGCGAACATGTTGTAAGTAATAAAGTGATGACTAAAATAGTATTATCTCTACAAGGACCGGGTTGAAGGACTTGTGCTTTTGATTTCTTGCATTGAAATAAGAAGGAAATTATAGTGATAGAGAGTGAAAAGAGGTATCTAAAACAAAGTAAATAAAGATTGAAGACAAATAAGGGAATCAATGAGAGAGTAGGTTGGCTTATTAGGATTGAGAGTATGTCGGATGAGTTGCTTTGGCAGGTTGAATGTCAAAGGCAAGTGAATTGCTTTGGCAAGTAGATTATCGTGGCAAATAATTGCCCAGGAAATTAGTTTGTTAGAATTATGACTCTCCATTACCAGTGACATGCAATAGCAAGTGGTTGAGTCGGAGTAGAACTCTTCTCGGCAAGTGATTGCCCTGGCAAGTTAATTGTTGTAGCAAGTGTGATGTCTTGGCAAGTTAATTGTGTCTTCAATGCTCGAAGAGTGTTCTTCACTGCCTTCACGTTATTTCTAACTTGAAGGGCTGACGCTTATGCAAACCTTGGCGATACACCTATCACGCATTACTTTACCAAGGATGAACACTGTCTTTCCTTGAATTCTTATTAGCTGCTTGAAATCAGCTTCTTCCCCAAGCTTTCTTCACTTTGTCACATTCCTGAAACTTGGTTCACGAAGGGATTGATTTCCTTCAGCTTTCGCAATGTTAGGAAATCTTGATTCAATTCAGTCAGTCGATCTCCATCAACTCTCGTAATGTTTGGAAATCAACTCGGTCGAGGAACCTCCAATGGCTGTCACTTCATTAGAGTGATTTCTTCCCATGAATCACCATTGATCTCGCTCTCCCTTGTGCTGTCACTGATTTAAGGATTTGAGTTTCAACAAATGATTCTTCACTCAAGCATTAAACTACTTGAATTGCAAGAATATGAATTGAACAAACATTGTGCATTTAAACTTAAACCAAAATCAAATCATCCATACAAAAACCTCCCAAAACCTAATAACCCAAACCATCTAAGTTTAGTTCATGGTCGGGTGAAAGAAAATACAAAGAAACTGTCGCGACCATTTTTGAAATCAGGTGTGTAAAAATTGCCTAACGATTGATCTTTTGTAAAATTAAGGTTTCGACCCCTTTTAATCTTTTTTTACATTTTTTAAAACTTGAGGTTCATTTTAATAAAATTCATCTTTAATTTCCTTTAAAAATAATTGGAGTCGCCACCGATCACTTCGAGGTAGACCGGACACCGTAAAAACAAACCAGAGATTGTCTTAAAAATTGGGTTCGGGAGTCAGTTACGTGTGGGGAAGGATTAGCACCCCCACAAACGCCCATTATTGGTACCTTAAATTTACGTGGCATTTTGAATAATTATTTGAATTTAATTTATCCCATAATTATTAAATGAAATTTACATTCCAAATGCGGGTATCCTTTTATAAGAAAATGTATTTTGTTCGAATATGAGATTAAAAGCACCCCGTTAAGTTGCGCCCCTATTCATATTTAAAAATGAATTTCCAACATAAAAGGTTTTTAATGAATATATTTTTGTTGTCTTGTTTGTTTTAAGTACTAACCTAAAAAGGTTCTAATTAATTAATTGTTTATACTATGAATATTAATTAATTTAATGGTTTTTATGAGAAAATATCAATTGCTTGAACACCTTCCATATATTTAAAGCCTTTAAATTAATCATATTCCTAATTAATTAATTCTTCTAATTAATTAAAGTTCTAATCCTAGTTAAGGCTCTAACAATTAATTAAGTCAATATTATAAGTGAAATGTATATTAAATATACACCTTTAAAACTAATGTTGAGATAACACCACATTGTAAACAATGGAACACCATCCAAATTTGGGTCCCAAAAGTTCTATTTAATAAAAATTTAATTAACGACAATGTATCCTAATTAATTGTTTAATTTCAATTAAAAACTAAGTTGATATTCAATTATAAGTGTCATGTATATTAAATATAATTTATTAAAATTCATGTTGAGATAACACCCCATTGGTAACAATAGAACATCATCCAAATTGGAATTTTAAAATTATATTTAATATCTTAATTACTACAGTTTTCTACCTAATTTAATTATTGAATCCTAATTAGAGAACCCAACCTAAAGGCTCTAATAATATACTATCTAAGTGTTCTTTAATGATCTAACAATTATTTCTATATACTTAATTTAAAGTATGCAACATACAAATGATAATTTAAAATAATTAAATTAAATTTAGCAAACAAATTAAGGCTAAATTGAACTAAAAACAAACTTCAAAGCTAATTTTATTATATTTAGGGACCGAATTGAATTATACTTGAAATTTTAGGGACCTAAACTGAATTACACCAAAACCCAAAATATTTCGCCGATCCTCTACCCGACCCGAATATGAGTACGCGAACCTTCTCTCGACCAGGTGCCAAAACGGCACCGTTTCGTACCAAATATAAATGGGGAAGTCCGAGTTGGACTCGACCATTTTCCCATTTGCTTTCTCTCTTCCCGCCCTCTCTCCCAAATTCTCTCAATTACAACACTAAACTTCCAGAAATCTAGCCTAAACCAGATCAAACCAAGGGTTTTGGGATGAGTGTTCATCCAAGTTCATTAAGAACTCGATGAACCTCAAATATCCCGACCACATTCTTCCATGGGAACCACCGGTAAATCTTTAATCGCCCTTCTTTGGCCATGCTCAACCATTCGTCGGCCACCACCCTTCCCCGGTCGGCCGCCGGTTAAACTCTAATCATCTTCAACCTTGATTCGACCATCGTGGTGCGATTTTCAGCCACCACGCGGTGATTTTCAGCCACCGTCTACTGCCCTCCCTCCCAAATTCTTTCAATTACAACACTAAATTTCCCAAAAATCTAGCCTAAACCATATCAAACCAAGGGTTTTGGGATGAGTGTTCATCCGAGTTCATCAAGAACTCGATGAACCTCTAATATCCCGACCTCATTCTGCCACGCCAACCATCGCTAAATCTTCAATTGCCCCTCTCCGGCCATGCTCAACCGTTCGTCGGCCACCGCCCTTCCTCGGTCGGCCGCTTGTTAAACTCCGATCATCTTCAACCTTGATCCAGCCATCGTGGTGCGATTTTTGGCCAGCACGGGGTGATTTTCAGCCATCGTTCACCGCCGTTACCGAAACCTAAAAATCCCAAATTTCCCCATTTTTACCCTAATCTCTAAACTAAGCCCGGCTCAATTGAGCAACCCAAATCTGACCATATTAAGCCTAAAACTACCCGTACCCGATCCCTTTTCAACTCCGCCGTGAAAATCAGACTCCGGCCACCAAGATAAGTTTCCTGATCTCATTTTGTTTCTATTTTTATATGTGTGTAAACTATTTTTTGTTTCTATTTTTCAAGAAATTAAAATTGGAAAGGAATATACCTTTTCGACGGTGGCCATGGCGATTCTGACCGACGAACTTCCCGGCGACTGATGAACTTCCCAGCAACTGTTCATTCTTCGGGCAGTTCGGCTACCCCGAGGTGAGATTCTCTCTCCTCCTTTATTATATTTATTATTATATTTATTAGTTTAATATTTCTAATCATTGTTATTAATTCAAACCTGGCATTTCTCTCTCTTAGTATTTATAGGGATAGTGCAACGTGACGTCATTATTGACAGCTGGCTCCAGATAAACCAGGATTCGCATGAATTTTATTTCAACCAATGGGAGCTTGCCATGTGGTGTTTTTGGGCAGGAAATAGGCTTTAGATTAGTTTTGTGTTTGTTTGGGTTGTAGCTTATCCGAATTTGGGTTGTTAAAAGCTGGAAACAAATGATATATGGGCTTGGGAGTTGTATTTGGGCTTTTAATTTGTAAAAGGACATTTAGACTAAAAAATAGACATTTAGACATTTGTAATATGGGATTTAATTATTTAATATATTTAACTGCCTTATTTATATTTAAATACCCCAGAAAAAATACGGGTATTACAGCTGCCCCTCTTTCCTCATTGTTGTGAAACAAAAAGTGGGCAAAGACTGAAAAGTCATGAATTTTGTCCGAATCCACTGGCCGTCTTCTAAACTACTGAATCTTGAAGTTGTTCTTCTAATTTCGAAATTCTTAAATCTTCTGCCAAATTGTGGAATCCGAAGCTGTTCTTCTTATCATGAAATTATTCATCTTCCAATGTCCAGAACTTCTCCTAACATTCTTCATCTCTTGAGTTTTGAAGTTGTTCTTATTATTATGAATTTCTTCATCCCTCTATCAAATAATCCATCTCTGCAAAGGTGTCGAACAAGCAAATTCTTCTTATTATGAACTCCTTATTCTTTTGTCCAGGTTAACCACAAAATCTGAACTAGTTCTTCTCATTATGAACACATTCATTCCTCTTGGTCATGCCGATCCACCTCCATACAAAGGTATCGAATAAGTGAGCTCTTCTCACTAGGAACTCCTCGTTCTTTTTGAAACCATTGATCTGCCTCTCTGTAAAGGCGTTGAGTAAGCAAGCTCTTCTCATTAGGAACTTCTCATTCTTTCAAAAGGTGAACCCTTCTCATTATGAGTTCTTCATTCTTTTCTAGATGAAATCTTCTCATTAGGAGCTCGGTGGTGAATTCTTCTCATTTGGAATTCTTCATTCTTTGCTGGGCAAATTCTTCTCATTAGGAATTCGTCATTCTTTGCTGGGAGAATTCTTCTTACTAGAAATTCTGTGACGAGCTCTTCTCATTAGGAGTTCTTTCAATTTTGCTGGTCTACCTCTCTGTAAAGGCACGAACAAGTAAGCTCTCTCATTATGAACTATCCTCATTTCACAGCAAATGAACTCTTCTTATTAATAGCTCTTCGATCTTTCTTGGTGAGTTCTTACTATGAACTCTGAATTCTTTGATGGTTAAACTCTGGATACTAGAAATGTTGATTCTCCTCTCATCTGGGGAACAACTAATCATGCAAAAAGAAACATCATCAATTAATTCAAATTCAATCTGAAATAGCATGAAATATTTTCAATTTCTCGCTTGAAGCATTGAGTTCTTTAATGTTATTGCTTTTCTGTCTACAATGTATTGATCTTTTTGATCTAAAGCTCATAAGGGATCTCATCTCTTGTTTCTCTTTCTCTATTGATCAATTTCTTATGTGCTTGGAATGTATGTGACTGATTAAATCAAGCGTCTTCCTCATCTGCCCATTGACAATCTACTTGGCATTTCGATCTAGTAACATAGATTTTTCTTTTCTTTTTTCCCTTTTTCTGTTCTCATATTTTCTCTTTCTTTTTCCTTCTTTTTTTTTCTTTTTCTTCCCTTTTTATCTTTTTATCTTTTTCATTTTTCTTTCTTTTTCTTTTTCATTTCTCTTTTTCTTTTCATTTCTTTCTCTTTTTTGAACCGTTGGTCCAACATGCCCACTATCTTATTTTGACAACCCTTGAAAAATTATCATCGCATTCAAATATATCAACCTAAAGGGCTTAACATCATACCAGCAATAAACAGGGCTTTTGCTGAAATTCGCTCCTTCAAATGGAGCAATCTTGTTGAGATCTGCCCCTAGAAACAGAATGTCCTGCTGAAATCTACTTTTGTAAGTGAAATACTTGTTGAAATCTGCCTCTATAAATGGAGCTTCTTGCTAAAATTTACTCCTACAAACAGCATGTCATACTGAAATATGCTTCTGTAAGCAGAATATTTATTGAAATTTGTCTCTGCAAACAAAATATCTTGAGATCCTCCTCTGCAAATGGAATATTTTAGAGAGATCCGCCTCCGCAAACAGAATATTTTAGGGAAATCTGCCTCTGTAAATGGAATGTCTTGAGGTTCGCCTCTGCCAACAAAATATTTTAGAAAAATCTACCTCTGTAAATAGAATATCTTGATATATGCATCTGCAAGCAGAAAATCATGAATTAATATATTTATTTTCTCACAAATATGATCGAAATTTTTACTAGACATCTATGCTCGCTCTTTGTCAGGTTTTTTCCTCCGAGATTTATGTTCATTCCTTGCTGGATCTTTCTTTTCAAGATCTTTATTCATTCTTAACTGGATCTTTTCTTCAAGATCTCTGCTCGTTTTTTATTGGATCTACTTTTTCAAAACTCGAAGCCTCAAATTGATTCTTGCCTTTCCTTGATTAAATCTGCAAATTCCTGCCAAATTATGCAAAAATGCTTTGAATGTATGAATTAGCATGCTCCTACTTATGGATGCCTAACTATGTGATGTCTGAATGTTGTCATTTGATGACTACTTGGGCAAACTTTCATCTTCAGGGAAGCTCTGAATTTTTTTTGCTTCGACTTTCATTAAAATTTCTTCTACTGACAGTATAACCCATCTCACACTCAAGTTCAATTTTCAGGATCTCTGCATCTTTTGCTCTAAAGCGCCTTTTCAAGTTTTCACTTTAGTTGTTTCTTCTTTTTTCCTTCTTCTCAAGCGCGCTTTCGGGTTTTCACCTCGATTTTTTCTTCTTCTTTTTCTCTTTCTTTTTTGCAACAATGTTCTCTTTTGTTCACTATGATGGGACTTCCCTTGCCTTCATGGATAGAACATGGACCTTTTTTGCCACATCTCACCATGCATTTCTCAAAATTTGAATACTAGGGATCACTCTTTTCTTAGAAAGCTGCTCTTACTATATCTTCATTCAGCTTTTTTGACGAAATTATTTCTCATAGCTCTAAAAGAGATCATGATTCACTGTTGTCCTATCTTGCAAATCTTGTTTACCAGCATGTGATGTTCTATAAGGTTCTTTTTGCAGCGTTGCCCCACTCCGGCTTGAGTTTGGCTATTATCTTTGCTCACATTCGTCTTGCTTCCTTACTTTGAATAGCAAAAACCCTCATCTGGTTGATCTAGCTGCATCTTTGCTCCCAAAAGATAGTGCATGCTCTCTCTTTTACCCCAGAATCACTCGTGTCATTTCCTTGCAGCTTTGTTTGAAAATTACCGACACTTAAAATTGTGTCTTTTCCTCGTCATACTTTTCATCATTAAACAAGTACCGAGGCTACCTCAAGTTTTGCCTGCACTTAAAGGATTAGTACATCATAATAATACCCAGGCAATCTTTTGCTTTTCTTCTATCTAAGTAATTTATCTACAAGATGCTTGTTGAAAAGATAAGTGAATGGCTCAAAATATTATTTTACTAGATTGAGAAATTGGAATAATTTGATAAATCATGACAAACATGAGAAGACAAAAATCAAGATTAGGCCCTTTAAATATCTATTGTAACAGAGCCTTCGAATCAAACTGCAAAGATCAACTCCAATATGAACCGTTCTAGATTATTAAACTTCTAGGAGAAACATTTCTCGTATACCTAATTCTATCCCATTTAAGGTGGCACTCTTTACCTCACTAACTCACCATGCCCCAATCCTTCCCTCTTTTCTGATCTCGATCAAGCATTAGAAGTCTTGAAGTCCTTGAAGAAAGGTTAACCCTGATAAGCGGGATGTATTCTGAAGACAAACTCACCTTGCTCCAATACCCGTATATGGTCAAAATGTTCTTTTGAGGCTTGTAATGTAGGCTATGGTTCACAGCTGCCAAAGAAAGGATATATAGGCTCAAATAAATACTTAAGGGTGATGAAACCAAGGATCATTTCTTCCAAGTGAAATATCATTTTTCTCATTGATCTGAATATGTTCGAATGAAATGCTCTTTTTCTTTTCCTTTTATTTTTCTTTTTTTCCCCTTTTTTGTGGATCGCTCTAGACTGCTCATTTTTAAGTTTTCACCCTAGAGTTCATTTCTTTTCCTTGAAACCAATCTTTCACTACTCCTTTACATAGAGACTTGTTTAAATGAAAGATCTCTCATATATTTTGTTTTTCTTCTGCACTTTTCAACTTTAGTGCTTTCTTCAGTTGCTTTAACTTGATTCAGCTGACTTTTACTCTCACTATTTTTTTTTTCTTTTTTTTGACTGAATTCAGAGTTTTTTTTGTTCATCCTACCTTTATGGCTTTTGTGCTTGATATATTCACTTTCATTTCCTTTGCCCCTGATTCATAATGCATTACTATCATAGTATGTTCAAAACTGAACATTTTCCTTGCAAACGGACTTTCATCCTCTTTGCCCCTAGTGTAGGGGTGATCATTGGTTTGGGTTCAATCGAAAGAAAATCATCAGGCTCAAAGGGGACAACAAATGATATTTTCTTTTTTTCTTTGTGAAGGGAGATGAAGGAATGCCAAATGTCCTCCCATACTTGGATATCTTCGAAGGAAAGCCGTCTTCAGGTTGATGATGTTTTGGGTTATCACTTCATTCAAAGACATTAGCCAACAATGCTTGAGAGGCAATTCACTCAAAATTTGTATTTGGGTTTTTCCTTTAATTCTTTAACACTCATTAATGTCTTCCCATTGGCCTAAATAAAGTACAAAAGAGTCACAATTCTAAAGTTGATCTCTGAATTTGATTCAAGGTCACTCTTACAATCAATATCCAAGGACCTGAGAGAAAAATATTAGTGAATATATATACATATACGTATGGGAGAACAAAACTAACCCGTAAAAAAGAACAAATGAAATATTAAAAGAATCAAAGAATGCAAAATGTTTTCCATTTGAGAAATATATAAGAAACAAGCATCATAGGCAAATAAACCGAAATAGCCTCCCTTACAAAGGACCCTCAATGCTCGCAGGCAAAAGCAATTGGGATAATTCAGGGTATTACTCTACAACAGTCCTAAAACTGCAGACGGATCTCCCATGGTTTAATAGTCAACTGTTAATCGAGGAAAACCTGGGTGAATTCCATCCACTCCAATTCTTCCAGCAATTCTTCATTTATCTCGTTTACCAACACAAATACATGCCTATTTCTTGCTCATGCCCTAATGCTCTTATTCTTTCTGAACAAATTTTTTAATTCTTCAGCGATCAAATTCATCAATGTCGCTCTAGTGGTCTCTTTCCATATTAAATTTTCCCCACGTTTATTTAGGGTGAACAAATGCTCCAAGTCCTTGGACATTTTAAGTTCTTGAACTTTCATCAAGTTCATCTTTAATTTTACAGAACTCCATGGCAAAACTTGCTAAGTCCCTGAACTGGCTGATGTATGTATTTTATCATCATCACCATGACCTCTAATAGGCAATTTTTCTTGAATAAAAAAATACCAACTGAAGATGCTTGCCCCATACTCAGTTATATCCTCCCCATGAGTGGTCAAACATTTGCAACCATGGCCTTACATTTTGAAATCATTTATGAAGCAATACAAAAGAATCTTTGGGCTTGAAGTAACAAAGTTGATTTCCTATACTACTTTAGAGATAATTCTTGCAAGCGGTACCCCCTTGATGCATAGACATGAACGAGACATACTTCAAAGCTCTAGACAATCTCGGAAGCATCCATTCTGGATCTCCTACTTCTTAATTTCCTCTATTAAGGGCCTAGACTTCTTGGTAGAACATCCTGGTTCCCCAAGTGAAACTTATAAATATTAACGGGATCATAACTATGGGCAGACGGGCTTGACGTCTTCTTCACCTGTCTAGGGGTAAAATAAATCTGAAATGGGTATTCCAAATATATCAAAATTTGCATTTGTCCAAGGAATCTTCCATGATAGACCTGGTGAGTCAGTTGACCTTTTTCTCTTACAACTTCAGGGAGTCTGATCATTGCATTCACTCACTTCTTTCTTTCTTTTCACTTGACATTTTTAGAACTTGTCTTCTGAGCAATCCAATTACATTTTTTCAATCTAGGGGACTACGTTTTAAGTTACATAACTTAATAGACGATCTTCAGTGTCAGCTTCCAAAATCTCCTGGTTCAGAATGTTTTGAATTTGCAGCTTGAAAATGTAGCAATATTCAATGTCTCAATCATAACTCACAATAATCTTGATATTGTAACAACTTAATTAACAGGCCTCTTAGAATTTCTCATGATACGGCGAAGCCTCGAGCAATATATCTCACAATAGAAAATATGAACGAGATCCAATTTAATCCTTGAATTTTCACTAGCAGAAGCATCTTGAGCATCAGGTCTTGGGGGCATTCTTTGGTATATAAGATATTGCAGAAAAGATGCCAAAATATTACTCTGACTCTAATAAACCCCAGACTGCAACGAGTTATTCACAAAAGTTTGTCATAGCCTCTGTCATTTTGTTTTATCTTGACTCTTCTAGCAAACAATAATCTTTGATTGAACTGGGCTCCTTACTTTCGGAATATAAATACCCAACCCTGATGAGACCAAAAACTTTAGTAGGACATTATCTGAAAGTGATTTTAGATAGGGTAGAGCCACAAATCTAAATATGACATTGGATAGGAATAATTGTCTTCCTTTTCCGACTGAGCTCTTCAGTTTCTTTATCTCATGTCTATATTCTGCTCCTCTTGCAATCAACTCCTTTGTTAGCAAACTTCAATCTTCAACTGACCTTGGCATTCATTGCTCTAGAGAAAGACTCTTTTACACCTCATCTCTATTGGGATCATCATGTCCACTGATTATCACTGAACCATCGATCAGTAATACGTTCGGTAAACTCTAGAATCTGAATTCATTCAGTCCTTCTATGCCAGTTCGCTGAGCTCCCTTCATTTTAGAATTTTCAAAATACACTAGTGCCTCTAAGTCAAGCATTCTACTATTCTCATCATAATCCAAACTCGGATCTTTTAGATTATTTGCAAATACCCCCAGCTATATCATTTCGAACTTACTCAGCTTTTATTTGTCTTTTTATTCTCATCTCTCTCTTTCTTTTTTTGACTTTTTTTGACTTTTTTGATTTTTCTTTTCTCTTTTTTTTGACTTTTTTGCATGAAGAGTCCTTTCAGATTGAACCCTTATGTGAGATGAATTTCTATCTTGATAACCCTTGTTGGTATTTTGTCTTGAATATTTCCTTCTTCAACCTATCTGACTCCAAGCAAAGTGGTGGCTTGTATCCCATCTCGTTCTCGGACTAATTAGCCTCTTTCTTTGTTCAATCCAAGTGATCCTTAACAACCTTTGAGACTGTTCAACCTTAACAAATTTGTTTCCATGCTTATCAAAATGCAATGTTATTTTTCTAAAAAATGTAATATTTTAAACAAAATTCAATATTTTAAACAAAAGTACAATATTTTTTTTATTTTACATAATATTTAAATGATGTAATGCATGAATGCACGAGGTATCGATTTCAAGAACTAGTCATTAGAACAACACCCATTTAACTAAAAGGTCGAATACAAAGAAAAGGCAATATGTTCACTAGCTCCAGCTCTTTTGGTTGATCAATTTGTTCAGCCTCTAAATCAATGTTTGCCCTAGCTCGGTGTCTATATCAGAATATTGTTGCAGGTTCACGACCTCATCGAACAAAATCTGCACATGCCAGGCAACCTCCGCACTTGACTCCTAAAGTTAATCACTTCACAATTCCATTTCTGAATAACCTAGATTACTATCTCGGCCTGATTTTTGGTATTTTGTCCTTCATTGTGGTATCTCTTTGAAACTTACAAGCTGGCCTTTCAATTGTCGTACTGCATTTTCTAATTCTGCCACTTTCTCAGCTTCTCATTTTTATCAGCATTTTTCCTTAATTATGTTATCCTTCGTTAACTTTTATCACTTGTGAAACTTGGATATCACCTTTAAGTTCAAAGCCTTTCATTCCTCCTTAGGTTTGTTTAGAAACAGTCCTTGAATGCCCTTTAATTTATTCATCTTGAGTGCTCCTTCAATTTATTTGTCCTCTATTCTTCCTCTAGTTATTACTATTTTTCCAGATACTGCGTCTTGCTTATCTCTGTAATTATCGCTGACCTTATCTTGAACCCTTAACTGTTGTTGAGCCTTGTACAAACTTTGTTTTTTTTGACCCCTAGAGCGGTGTAACAAAGCCTCGTATTTCACTATTGTTGGTGTCACATGTATTCTCCCGAAAAGCAAACAATTACACCGGGCTTCATAAACTAAGTCACAACTCTTGATCCATTTGACTGTCTAACAGCAACGCTATAATCTAGAAATCTTGTTGAAAATGACTCTTCGTATCCCCATCCCATAGTTCTCAAATTAAACGTGGTTTTGGCAAACCTCAATCTCAGGAATATCTGGTACCACCTTGCATTAATGACACCTAGCCTCCACGAATATTGTCTTCGTTCTTGTACTGAATCTTCTCGAATATGATCCATAGTGACATATTGTCCTCCACTTATCTATCAGACCCTTCAGCTCTTATGTCCACTGCCTATTCGACTAATCCTCGAACTGATACCTCTCATGAATGCAATGTGATGTATCGTGCATAAAAGACATATAACAAAACATGAAAAATAAAACACAAAAAAACTGTGTCAATATGTGAAATAATATTGTAAACAAAAATAATTGGTATAAAATTAAATAATTTACATTGCGTAAAAATAACCAGAGAACAATTTATTTTGTACACACAAAATAACCAGAGAAATGTATTAAAATCGGCAACATACTGTCCTAGGTCCTTGTTTGGCTCTAATAGGGTAGGCCTCTATTACAGCATGTGGGTTTCGATTTAGAATCTGGGTACCCAAACTGTAGTTACTGTATTATAGTAAGACATCGATTCAGGAGTATAAGAGCCTTTATAGCGGAGGCGTAACCTCACGGTGTATAAGGTTGGTATACAGGAAGAAGGACAATATTCCAATCACGGAGCTGAATAACTCACGTAAGATCGTGCCTCACTCCCACTTAAAGGTGAAAAGCAGGTGGAAGAGTTATGCCTGAATGACAATTTATATCGCACAAGAAAAAGCTATCTCCATCTTTCCTGAAAACTCATCCAATAGTTATGAAAAAAATTAAATTCAAATTAATATCCTAAAATGAAAAAATGCCACATAAAATAATTAGGCCTGACTCTCAATTTTAAAAAGTTCCAGTGGAGTCGCCAAGCTATCGCGACCATTTTTTGAAATCAGATTCGACACCTTTTGTAAAATTTAAGTTGCGACCCCTTTTGATCTATTTTTACATTTTTTAAAACTTGAGGTTCATTTTAATAAAATTCATCTTTAATTTCCTTTAAAAACAATTGGAGTCACCACCGATCACTTCGAGGTAGACCGGAGACTGTAAAAACAAACCAGAGATTCTGTCTTAAAAATTGGGTTCAGGAGTCGGTTACGTGTGGGGAAGGATTAGCACCCTTACAAACGCCTGTTATCGGTACCTTAACTTTACATGGCATTTTGAATAATTATTTAAATTTAATTTATCCCATAATTATTAAATGAATTTTACATTCCAAATACAGATATCCTTTTATAAGAAAATTCATTTTGTTCGAATATGAGATTAAAAGCACCCCGTTAAGTGGCACCCCTATTCATATTTAAAAATGAATTTCCAACATAAAAGGTTTTTAATGAATGTCTTATTATTGTCTTGTTTGTTTTTAAGTACTAACCTAAAAAGGTTCTAATTAATTAATTAACTATTTATACTATGAATATTAATTAATTTAATGCTTTTATGAGAAAATGTCAATTGCTTGAACATCTTCCATATATTTAAAGCCTTTAAATTAATCATATTCCTAGTTAATTAATCCTTCTAATTAATTACAGCTCTAATCCTAATTAAGTCTCTAACAATTAATTAAGTCAATATTATAAGTGTAAATGTATATTAAATATACACCTTTAAAACCAATGTTGAGATAACACCCCATTGTAAACAATGGAACACCATCCAAAATTGGGCCCCAAAGGTTCTGTTTTATCTACATTTAATAAATACAATGTATCCTAATTAATTATTTAATTTCAATTAAAAACTAAGTTGATATTCAATTATAAGTGTCATGTATATTAAATATAATTTATTAAAATTTATGGTGAGATAACACCCCATTGGTAACAATGGAATGTCATCCAAATTGGAATTTTAGAATTATATTTAATATCCACTTAATTACTACAATTTTCTACCTAATTTAATTATTGAATCCTAATTAGAGAACCCAACCTAAAGGCTCTAATAATATACTATCTAAGTGTTCTTTAATGATCTAACAATTAATTCTATATGTTTAATTTAAAGTATGCAACATACAAATGATAATTTAAAATAATTAAATTAAATTTAACAAACAAATTAGGGCTAAATTGAACTGAAAACAAACTTTAAAGCTAATTTTATTATATTTAGGGACCGAATTGAATTACAACTTGAAATTTCAGGGACCTAATCTGAATTACACCAAAACCCAAAATATTTTGTGAATCCTCTGCCCGACCCGCATATGAGTACGTGGACCTTCTCCTGACCCAGTGCCAAAACAGCACCGTTTCGCACCAAATAATAAAAGGGGAAGTCCGAGTTGAACTCGACCATTTTTCCCATTTGCGCTCTATCTCTTCCCACCATCTCTCCCAAATTCTCTCAATTACAACACTAAATTTCCCAAAAATCTAGCCTAAACCAGATCAAACCAAGGGTTTTGAGATGAGTGTTCATCCGAGTTCATCAAGAACTCGATGAACCTCTAATATCCCGACCTCATTCTGCCACGCCAACCACCGCTAAATCTTCAACCGCCCCTCTACGACCATGCTCAACCGTTCGTCGGCCACCACCCTTCCTCGGTCGGCCGCAAGTTAAACTCCGATCATCTTCAACCTTGATCCGACCGTCGTGGTGCGATTTCTGGCCATCACGGGGTGATTTTCGGCCATCGTTCGCCGCCGTTACCGAAACCCTAAAAATCCCAAAATTTCCCCTTTTTTACCCTAATCCCTAAACTAAGCCCGACTCAACTGAGCCATCCGATTATGACCATATTAAGCCTAAAACTACCCGTATCCGAGCCCTTTTTCAACTCTGTCGTGAAAACCAGACTTCGGCCACCAAGATAAGTTTCCTGTTCTCATTTTGTTTCTGTTTTTATATGTGTAAACTAATTATTTTTTTGTTTCTATTTTTCAAGAAATTAAATCGGAAAAGGAATATACCTTTCTGACGGTGGCCATGGCATTTTTGGCAGACTAACTTTTCGGTGACCGATGAACTTCCCGATGACTGATGAACTTCTCGGCAAATGATGAACTTCCCGGTGACCGTCAATGCTCTGGGCAATCCGACTACCCTGAGGTGAGCTTCTCTCTCCTCCTTTATTATATTTATTATTATATTTATTAGTTTAATATTTTTTAATCATTATTATTAATTCAAGCCTGATATTTCTCTCTCTTAGTATTCATAGGGATAGTGTGATATGACGTCATTGATGACAGCTGGCTCCAGATAAACCAGGATCCGCGTGAATTTCATTTCAACCAATGTGAGCTTGCCATGTGGCGTTTTTGGGCGAGAAAATAGGCTATAGACCAGTTTTGTGTGTGTTTGGGTTGTAGCTTATCCAAATTTGGGTTGTTAAAAGCTGGAAACAAATGATATATGGGCTTAGGAGTTTTATTTGGGATTTTAATTTGTAAAAGGACATTTCGACTAAAAAATGGACATTTGGACATTTGTAATATGGGATTTATTTATTTAATATATTTAACGGCCTTATTTATATTTGAATACCCCGAACAAAATACGGGTATTACAGAAATATTTCCCCAACATGAAGGGTGATGTTTGATTACAAAAATGAAAGAAAAGAGGAGATGAGCTCCTCAATTTGATCATTCCTCCCACAATCGGCCCTTCCCTTTTGATCTCACTCACGAACCGATCCCTAAATTCCCTTCTGCTTCATGTGTTTTGATCCTTTTAAATAGGTGTGGCGGTAAGTTATTGCGTGAAATTTTGGTGGAGAGTAGGATTCCATTTTGAATTTCAAATATGGGAGATAATGTAGCTGATTTAAAATAAATAAAATAGGGATAATATCCTTTACATTTTGAATTTGAATTGGTCGGTTGGGAATCCTAACCGATTTAATCCTTTCTTGCCACGGCAGGCTTCAACAATTGGCTCGATAAATTGTCCTGCACCACAAAAGAGAAAAAGAGAAGTATTTTTTCTACAAAAAATAATAAAATGCATGGACAAGCCTATTGAACTAAGAAACTACGAACTTATGCATGAATCACTACAAATGCAACTAAAGTGAGCTCAAGTTTAACAATAATATGAGTAAAAAGGTAGGGAAAACAGTACATTTCAACATCTAACACACACCCAAACTCGAACTATTGCTTGTCCTCAAGCAATGCAAAACTAGCAAACACTTGCCAAGACATCAAACATGAACAAGTTGTATACCTGACTTCAATCCTCATAACCATGGCAACTATCATTAATTACCTTTGCGACTTTATGCAAAACATAGAAAAAACACTCAAAATTCAGTATGATGCAAGTAAAGTGTGTGCGTAGTTATGTACAAGTTAATCATGGGAGTTCCAAGCAAAACCTTAGTTTTATTAACTTGTCGAGGCAAGCGATCTAACTAGAGCCAGTTTCGGGCACCTCTAGGAATTTCTTTTTTTTATACTAGAGCCAGATAGGCACCTCTAGCATTTTCAAAATCCCTAAGACTAGAGCTAGTTCTGGGCACCTCTAGCAAAGATTCATTCATCGTTCATTTTTTTTTTGCTAGAGCTAGTTGGGCACCTCTAGCGTTTTTCTAATATTTACTTACCTAAGGTTCACTAGGTTCTCCTAGATTAACAAGTCACAACAGTGTTTATTAAAGTTGTATCATAACAAAATCCTAAGAAACTTTCCTGCTAAGCCTAGAGTTAAAAGTTCTCTTAACCTAATTCCGTGGAAAATAAATCATCATCAGATATCACAAAAGGTTATTAACAAGTTCAATCAAGCAAACTGTCATGGCAAGTGACATAAACTATCATGAAAAATGCTTGCTAACATGAAAAACATCAGCTGAAAAGCAAATGAATGCAAATACAACTAAACATGAAACAACCAAGATAATCCCCCCTAAACTCGAGGAAAGCATTGTCCTCAATGTAAGAAAACAAGAAGAAAAAACTAAAAATGAGAATGCAAAAGCTAGCCATAGAGGTTATCACCTCTATCTCAAAGTTTCTGGGTGTCCATGTACTTAACACGTTTTCCAGTACATGTTGGTTGTTATCTTGTTAGTGGTGTAAGGGTTGGAGCTTCAGTTTCCTCTACCTCATCTTCTGGCTCACCCATCGTATTAGCTTCCTTAAGTGGTGCAGCTTTATGCTTCACAGGCTTTGGTGGTTGTGCATCCGATGGTGGGGACATCAACTAAGAGGACGTGGTGTCTTCAGAATCTGCAAGATCAACAGTCGGTGCTGTGCGCGTCGGTTCAGTCATTGGTTTCTTACTTTATCCTTGGTAGCAGTTACTGCGGCAGTTTCTTTCTCAGCTGGGCCAGACTTGCCAACCTCACTTGTCGTGGCAATTAACTATGCCGAGAACATAGGGAATGGTACGTTGCAATCAGGATACTTCTCTAGAATAATTCATACTAGTGTAACATCCTGATCCTTGATATACTGCAAGAGCTTCATTTCTCGCTCCTCCATGCGTTCCAACTTTTCCAACAAAGGACGTACTAGGTCAACCATCCCTTGGGAACTTGTCGGGGCAAATTCATTTAGTGCAGTGTCTTTTACCGTGGCATGTGCACTTGCCGGGCCAACTGAGACAGTTGGTTTCGGTGTAGCTAGTTGTGGCATTCCTCATTGCATCACTCGCATATATTACGCCTTTGTCCACCCACTCCTCTTTGGCAATCGTTCGTCAGTTGGCTCGATTGGTACCTTTTTTTCTCGCACAAAATAGATATTAAGTTGGGAAAATATAATGCTCATACATCCTGTTTACTGCATGCATAAATCTCATTCAAAATTATTTGCCCAACATTAATAACACACTTATGAATAATAGAGTGCAATAATAACAATCGGGACAACGAAACAGTGGTGTTGTGTGTGGTAGGCAGTAAGCGAGTCTTAATAAAGTTAATCCACAACTTAGCTTCAGGTTTTAGCATGATGCGATTTACCGTTCCTTTAAGCTCTCCCTTGCTCCATTCCATTCCTTCAATGGTAATAGCTTTAAAAACTTGGTCCATCTTCTTGCGAGTCACATTCTCCACGAACTTAGCATGTTCGTCTTCTTCGAAAAATAAACCATAATAGGCGTTGATGGTGGTAGCATCGAGAAGAATGGCCCTGCCACGTACAAATACAATCGGGTTATCTGGACTAGAAATATGATAATAAAATTCTCTTACCCATGAGCTGTTTACTCTGATCGGTTGTTCATAAAATATTAGCCATTTGTGACTCTCGATTATGGCATATATAGACTCCTTAAGACCAAATCTCGGGTGAGGCATTTCATAGGCAAAGCCTTGCTTCTCCCAAACTCGCCTTATCGTAAACTTCTCTTCGAACCGCTTCTGCACTGCCGCCATGGTGAACTTACGGTATGATGGTTGTGGCGTGCCTGAGGGATAAATTTTGTCCATGGTTTTGAGGTTTGTAGACATGATTTCGGTTCAAGAAGAAGAAGAAAAGAAAAACTCATGATTTCAACAATGGAGAAAAGAAAGTGTGAAGAAGATGAAATGAATGTGAGGGAATAAATGAATGGGAAAGATTGAGGGTTGGTGTTATAATGGTGAAGTGAATAGAGGGTGATGGAAAAGTGAAAGGTTGAATGAAGTCTCACCAATGGGTGAAAAAAGAAAATAATGATGAAAGGGGAAGGGAGTGGTGCGGGTAGGTTTAAGGAAAAAATGGATGAAATATTACTAGGGTTTGAAAATAATTAGGTTTTTAAACCAACATTAACTTCCGGCCCTTGATCTCTCTTGGGAAAAATTCCCAACAAATTCTTCATTCCTTCTCCACTTTGACCTCTTGACCTAAAATAAATAAAAGAAAGATATTAAAATAAAATAAAATAAAAGGAAGGGATAAATGAAAAGAGAAAAATTAACCTTCAAAACTAAAAGAGATAAAAGAAAGATAAATAACAAAATTCAAAAACAATTTAAAGCAAACAACCTAACTAACCGCAAATAACAAATTGAAAATTTAAACTAAAAATAACCAAAAAAATAATTATGCAAAAATCCAAATAAATAAAGAGATAAATAAAAATCCCAAAACAAATTAAAATAATAATAAATCTGAAAAATACAAGTCTCACAAAAATAACTGAAAAATAAAATGAAAAATCCTTAGCGAGAGCATTTTCATGCATCTCCCAAGGAGATTGCGAGGTTGTCTCTTTCAACATGGCTTCCACTATAGTGCTTTAGGTATAGCAATTGCTCATTTGGGAACATGTCATGAATCTCCAAGTGGTCATCATCTATGTTGCTCCTTTCAAATCTAGATAAATGATCGGCAACCTAGTTTTTTATTCCTTTCCTGTCCTTAACTTCTACATCAAACTCTTGTAAAATCAAAATACATCAAATTATATGAGGTTTAGCATATTTTTTAGAAATGAAGTACTTAATTATTGAATGATCAGTGTGAAAAATTACCTTAGTGCCAATCAGATAAGGCCTAAATTTGTCAAATGCAAATATAATTGCCAACATTTCCTTTTCTGTAGTGGTGTAGTTCAATTGAGAATCGTTAAGCGTTTTGCTAGCATAATATATCACATAGAAAGTTTTACCTTTCTGTTAACCTAAGACAGCTCCCACTGCGTAGTAACTTGCGTCACAATTAGTTTGAAAGGCAAGGTCCAATCTGGTGGAACAACTATAGGTGTCGTGGCAAGTTTCTGCTTTAGCTCCTCAAATGTCGTGGCACAAGATTCATCAAACTTGAAAACTCTATATTGTTCAAGAAAATTACAAAAAGGTTTAGAAATTTTAGAAAAATTATGAATGAACCTTTTGTAACATCCTGAGTGACCGAGAAAACTTCGGATTCCCTTGACTGAATTTGGTGGTGGAAATTTTTCAGTCATGTCCACCTTTGCCTTGTCCACTTCTATGCCCTTGTGTGAGATCTTGTGGCCTAACATGATACCTTCATTCACCATGAAATGGAACTTCTCCCAGTTTAACATTAGGTACATTCTTTACATCGTGTCAACACCTTGTCCAAATTACCAAGACAATTATCAAAGCTATCCCCGAAAACTGAGAAGTAGTCCATGAAAATTTCAAAGAAATCCTCCACCATATATGAGAAAATTTCCATGATACACCTCTGGAAGGTTGTTGGTGCATTGCAGAGTCCAAATGGCATTCTCCTAAATGCGTATGTGTCGAATGGGCAAGTGAAGGTGGTCTTCTCCTGGTCTTCTGGTGCTATGGCAATCTAGTTATAACTTGAATATCTATCAAGAAAATAATAAAAAGATTTTCCTGCAAGACCATCAAGCATTTTATCAATAAAGGGTAAATGAAAATGATCTTTCCTAGTCGCCTTATTTAACTTATGATAATCCATACAAACCCTCCAACTTGTGATAGTCCTAGTAGGAATAAGTTTATTTTTTCATTACTTACCACAGTCATACCTCTTTTTTTCAGTACACATTGTACCAGACTTACCCATGAGCTGTCAGAGATAGGGTATATGATTTCGGCTTCAAGCCACTTTATGATCTACTTTATCACGACTTGCTTTATAGCTGGATTAAGTTTCTTTTGAGCTTCAACAAAATTACTATTGCCCTCCTCTAACAGGATCTTATGTGTGCATACCGCTGGGCTGATCCCCTTCAGATTTGCTATTGTCCAACCTATTGCCTTTTTGTGCAGCACCAATTTATCGATCAGTTTCTATTCCTGTTTAGGCTACAACTTAGAAGAAATTATTATGGGTAAGGTATCGCCCTCTTCCAGATAAACATATTTTAATCGCTCTTGTAAAGGCTTTAACTCTAAAATAGGGGGTTGCTCAATGGAAGGTTTCTCAGGTTTAAACTATGTATTTGAAAAATCAAGGGATTCAAAACTCTTACCTAGTTGATTCAGAACCCAATTTACCTCATGTTGCTCCATAGTGTTTAGCTTATTCTCCTCTATTTCTTCTATCTCGAAGTTGGCAAGAGAAGTATTGAGGCAATAGTCCTCTACATCAAAGTTGAACTTTGACGTGGCTTCAATTGCTTGGCATTCCTCTGGATCATCGGCATCCTTGAGTGTTTTGAACACACTGAGTGTGACTTGCTGCTTGTTCACCCTTATGGTGAGTTCTCCTCTTTCAATGTCGATCAAGGTCCTCCCTGTTGCTAAGAATGGTCTCCCAATAATGATGGGTGCAAACTCATCTGCTTCACAATCTAAAATAATAAAATTAGTAGGAAAAATAAACTTATCAACTCTTACCAGAATATCTTCGATTTTTCCCTCGTGATGCACATATGATCTATCAGCAAGTTGTAGCATGACTGTGGTGGGCCTCGCCTTGCCTATTCCTAATCGTTGAAAAACAGATTTAAGCATAAAATTTATGCTTGTTCCAATGTCACATAGAACTTTTCTGATGTAATGATCGCCAATGGAACATGGTATTGTGAAACTGCCTGGATCTTTAAGCTTAGGGGGAAATTGGTTGTGTAACATAGCCATGCATCTCTCTGTCAAGGAAACTATCTCAAACTCACTCAACCTCTTAAGCTTAGATACTATTTCTTTAAGGAACTTGGCGTAGTTAGGCATTTGCTCAATTGCCTCAATCAGTGGTAAGTTGATGTGGACTTGTTTAAGAATGTAAAGGAACTTTTTAAACTGGTACTCATTCTTATGCTTCTTTAGCCTCTGTGGAAATGGTGGTGTTGGTCTGTTCTTTTTATCTTTACTCATCTCGAACGGATTGGTTGTAGAAGATAGACTTGCTGCGACATGTGAAACTGTAGTGGCATTCGCTTTTGGAGACTCTTCTTCATCAACCAATGCATGCTTATCCTCCTCGGGTTGGTAGGATATTTGCCCACCTTGGCTCCACTTCTTGTATTGATTACTTTACACTGCTCATGGCCTGATCCTCGTGCAACCTCAATATTGCTGGGCAAGGTTCCCTATGGTCTCGTGCTTAGGGTATGAGCGAACTGTCCAACTTGAGTTTCCAAAGACTTGATTGTTGCTTCCTGACTCTGTATCCAAACTCTGTCCTATTCATAAAAGAGATAGTCTTTTTCATGAAATTACTAGTTTCAACCATATAAGATTTAGTTTTAAGTATAAAAGCATTTAAGCTGGTTTCCAAAGAACTAGTTGTTGATTGTTGCTATGTCAATTGATTCTGTTGTCGTGGCATGTTCTGTTAGAATCATGGTGTTTTGGCATTCTGTGAAGATACATTGTTGTAGCCATTTTGATTATTCCACAAAAGTTTGGATGTTGCTTCCATCTTAGATTGTATGTGTTGGAATATAGATTGTTGTTTTTGTTGTAGTTTCCAACGTAAAAACTAGATTCTGGATTCTGTGGACACTTAGAAGAATCATGGTTATCATTACAAGAACCACAAAATGAATTTACTACCTTTACCTCATGTGTGTTGCTGCGACGTTGCATATTCTTAACTATATTAGTTAATGTGGCCAATTGTGCCGAGATGGCATCAGTGGAATCAAGCTCGATTGTCGTGTCATTTCGCCTTGCTTATCCCCTCCTAGTGGTTGGGAACTGATAATCATTGTTGGCAATTATATTAAGAATCTCAAATGCTTCCTTCAGTGACTTATCTAGAATTGTTCCATTCACCGAGGCATCTAGCATCATACTAGTTGATGCATTGACTCCATTGTAGAACATCACTATTTGTGTCTATTCTCGAAATCTATGCATGGGGTACTTACGAAGAAGCTCTTTGTAACGATCCTAAGTCTTGTACATGGATTCATCATCTGTTTGACAGAAAAAGTGATATCATTATGCAATTTATATGTTATGCTAGTAAATTGTACCTGACAAGGAAACTTCGGCAAAGATCTGTCTAAGATTCTTTGGTTCACGAAGAGATTGATTTTCTTCAACTCTCGCAATGTTAGGAAACCTGGATTCAATTCAGTTCATCAATCTCTATCAATTCTCATAATGTTTGGAAATCAACTCGATTGAGGAACCTCCAATGGTTGTCACTTCATTAGAGTGATTCCTTCCCACGAATCACCATTCAACTCGCTCTCCCTTGTGCTGTCATTGATTTAAGGATTTGAGTTTCAACAAATGATTCGGCACTCAAGCATTAAACTACTTGAATTGCAAGAATAGGAATTGAACCAACATTGTGCATTTAAACTTAAACCAAAATCAAATCATCCATACAAAAACCTTTCAAAACCTAATAACCCAAACCATCTAAGTTTAGTTCATGGTCGGGTGAAAAGAAAATACAAAGAAATATTTCCCCAACATGAAGGGATATGTACGATTACAAAAATGAAAGAAAAGAGGACATGAGCTCATCATTCCGATCAATCCTCCCACAATCGGCCTTTACCTTTTAATCTCTCTTAGAATTGATCCCCAAATTCCCTCTTCTGCTTCATGTGCTTCGATCCCTTTCGATAGGTATGAAGGTGAGTTGTTGCGTGAGAATTTGGTGGAGAGTAGGCTTTCATTTTGAATTTCAAATATGGGAGATAATGTAGCTAATTTAAAATAAATAAAATGGGAATAATATCCTTTGCATTTTGAATTTGAACCAATTTAATCCCTTCTTGCTACGGTAGGCTTCAGTAATTGGCTTGGCAAATCATCCTGCACCAAAAAAGAGCAAAAAAGCACCATTTTTCTATAAAAAATAATAAAATGCATGGCCAAGCCTATTGAACTAAGAAACTACGAACTTATGCATGAATGACTACAAATGCAACTAATATGAGCTCAAGTCTAACAATAATTGAGTAAAAAGGGGAGGAAAAACAATACTTTTCAACACCTAACATATATCTCAGAATTTTTGAATACAAATAGAAATCACCGAGGCATAGGCACGTATCTTGGTTCATTTGGACAATTTGATCTCGAACGTCCTTCAGCCCTACATATGGTACATCTCTTTCATTGTCCCCTCTTTCTATGATAAAGATCTATACTGGTATAGATGCGAATCGATCTAGGTCAGCCAGTTAGAGTTTTACAAAGTCTAGGACCCGGTAGCCATTTTCATGCTCTACTAATAGCCAATACTTTGAATTTGCTATCGGTGGAAACTCACTTCTGTAAATATTTACCATCCTATAGAGATTGAAGCATTCATCAACATAGGTGTACGGGTCAACCCCTACAGACATACATGATGCAAATGCATGAGCTCATGGATATCATCATGCCTGGAACTCACCACAGTCACACCACCTACGTCCGAAATCGACTCGAAATACATTTGAGTGGCCTACTTCGTTGTTGTGTCTAGAACCACAAACAACATCAAAATTTCGATTCATTCGATCGAACCTGTGAACATTCATCGACGTTACATTCTTCACATTATTTTTCATTTTTGTCACAAGATCGGGAGCCCAACTTTCCCCCTATTTATTGAAGATTCGATTTGTTTCCCTTTAACGATACAAACTTTAGCCAACTTGTAGTATGTCTCTTTCACCAAGCTTGCTATTAGGAGATGATGTGATCCTTTTAGTACTCTATTTATGCACTCCACAAGGTTGGTTGTCATTTTCCCGTATCGTCTACCACCTTCATCATACAATTGGGCCCACCTTTCCCTCTCGATATTGTTGGCCCAACTCCAAACGCGCTCGCCATACTTCCTTAAATTCTCCCTCTTCCTCTCAAAATCTAGATGCAGTAGTAGATATCTTTTGTCATAATCAACACATAAATGGTTTTTGAAAAAATGATACTTACCCATGCTTAAAATTTCACTGTGAAGGTATTGGTTTTTGAACTGTTCGTATCTGTTGTTACCAATATGACGAACACAGTATACGGGATATACGTACAGAGGTGTCCTACAACTTCTGTCTCAATTAATTGCTAATTTGATACCCGTCTCTTGATAGGATATAATGCATACCCATCTTCTCAGATGACATGCTCACGTAAATTGCTCAAAAAGAAATTCCAAGCTTTCGTCATCTCCTACTCAATAATTGCGAATACAATCGGGAAGACATTGTTCTCACCATCTTGCGCAACAGCAATCAACAGTACATGGGAGTATCTCCCATACAGCCATGTGCCATCGACTTGGACCATACGTTTGTAAAATCGAAAGCCTTCAATGCATGGCTTGAACGCCCATAATAGTCGATGATAAAAATTATGCCCTTCAACAAATTGGCCTTCTCGATCGTATACATCTGAGGTTTAATACCTCACTATGGTGTATGGGATAAAATGTGTTATTTCTAGTAATAAAACCGATAGCTCATTGTATGACTTGTCGTAATCACCATACACCGACTGCATTGCCTTATCTCTTGCACAGCACCCCTTCATATATTTTATCTAATATCCAAACTGCTGCACAATGGTTGATTGAATCACTACAATGGTTACCCTTGGATTTGCTTCAACCAACTTCATCACATGATGGCTTATTACATTCGAGTCCAATTTGCGGTGGTCCTGGTCGATGGAAGTTCGTAAGCATGTGTGATCGCCATTGTACTTTGTGACCTCCCAAGCATTTTTCCTTTGAATCTTTGACACACGGATCTTCCAATTGCACTCTTGTCCATATTTCACACACTTGACAAAGAAAGTCCTCGGGCTGGATTCTACAACAATGTAGTCCACATGCTTCTTGATGTTATACTCTTTCACTTCCAATGTAGCTTCATTCTTTTCATTAAATAGAAGCCCAACCTATAATTCATCATTCTGACTTAAAGTTAATTGTGGCATATCCGGGAATTGAGTTGCCCTCATCGCATCGAAATCTACTAAGTTCATGTGAGCAGGAGGTTCATATCATGTAATGTCGTCACTGGTCAAAACGAATTCTCTAACACCAAAATTAGGGGCATCACCAATGTCACGAGGGAACAAATTGGGATCCCAATATCTTTATATTCGCTGGAATCTTTAAGTGTTTCTCTCCATCGACCTCAAAGGTTTTCCACATTAGCATCAACAGTCAGATCAACAACCGATTCTAAAAATTATATGCTCATCGGCCTGTATGATGCTACATATGTCGAAGGCCCTTCTAGATGAAATAAACTCAATGTCCCACTTGCCAATATTGCGATAAAACTGCCTCCGGACATATCAATCTCATTTTTGAAACCCTTTTGAGCAGATGTCGAAAGCCCAACTATTTTTTTGGATGGGTCGAGAACATCACGCACCTCAGCAAACAATTCGATATTTTGAATATCTATAGATTCATGTTCTGCAATCATTATTCCAACATCAGTGTTATCTTGGAGAGTTATTGCAGAATATCTGACTGGATTGTGACATGTCAGCCATCGGTACCGCAAAACATGAATCTCAGCTCCAAATTTTCTCGAATATCTTCTCCTTCATTTCTCGAAGCGTGATTTCATTTTCAAATCTCATATTCTTTGTAATATCCCAAATTTTTTGGTTAGTGACCAAAATGAAAATTTTGAAAGTTTAAGGGTTAAAGTGTAAATTTTGGAAAAGTTTAGGGACCAAAGTGTAATTTTCAAAAGTTATGTATTTTAGCCCCGTAGATGAATAGTTTACCCCCAAGAATGATGTTTTTGTGATACTCAGGTTTTTCGTACGAAGTCTGTATTAATGGCTATAAAGTGATAAAGTTTAGAAAAATATTCAGATAATCGGATCGAATTAAATATCTAGGATATTTTAAAGGATGATAAGTCAAGGTTGATTGTGTCATTTTACATGTCCAAGATATTTTCCTTATGAGGGAAGAATATGAACCCTTGGATTTAAGTTGATTTTCCATGCTAAATATGAGCCGTTGGATGAAAAATGGCAAGATCGTAATTTTAGAAAATCACAAGGGCAAGGTTGGTAAACTACTAATTCAAGATTTAAATTTAGGACATTGGATGAAGAAAGATGATACGAGAGATATTATAGAAATATAGAATTTTCGGAATAGATTCGATAGCTCGGTAAAGGTAAAATTGTAGTAGAAGTATTTTGTGAATATCGAGAAATCGAATTGAATTGAAATTTTAGAGGCTGTTCCATAATCCATGGAAAATCATAAAATAATATTTATGGAATAGTGGCTGGTTGAGGATGAACTAATTTAGTTAGATTTAAATGGAATTGCAATTTTGAAACAAACTAGTAAATAAAGATTAGTTGGATGGCAATTTTGAAATATTTGAAGTTACAAGGGTTATTTTTGGAAGAAGAAAATTGAAGTTTAAATCTTGGCCCTTGATTGATGATAAAATCAATCTCAACCGTTGGATAAAAAGGGCACTTTTGCAATTTCCCTATTTTAATGAATTTAAAATTCATTTATATATTACAAGTGGCATAATTGGAGAGTTTTGAAACTAAAAGGCAAAAAATGAAGTCTTCTTCATCTTTTACATTTTCAAAAATATGGGGAGAAAGGGAAAAAAATTCCAAGCTCGATTCAAGCCCCAAAACTCGATTTTCAGGTAATCTTTCGAACTGCAAAGTTATTCTACTCTTCAAGCTCTATCTTTTGATGTATTTAATTCATGGAATACATGCTTGGTTGATGAGAATTTTACACGAGAAGGAAATTAGGGTTTATGAACAAAATTAGGGCTTTTGAGATTTTATGATTCCATGGTTGAATTTAAGTTGGAATCAAGCTTATGTGATGTTAAAATCATGTTTTTGAGTTAGGATTTAAATCCTACATATTTTGGTTTGTATGGAAAATATTAGGGTTTATGGATTTAAGTTTAACATAGGGTTTGTGATGTTTGATTAATAATCTAGTAAGCTTGATTTGTTGTTTGGAAGCAAAACCCTAAGTTAAAATTATAGGGACCAATTCGGAAAGCTTCAAAGTTAAGGGACCGAATATGAATTTTATGAATTTGGAGTGTATTTATGAAATTAATGATGTTGGAGATGTGAAATTGATGTTGGAATGCTAAGCCGATGTTGAATTAAATTAGGGACCATTTTGAAAAATTGTCAAAATAAAGTGACCAAATACGAAATGAATTATTGGATGGGGATTAAATCTGTTTTTTAGTTACAATAATCGAATTAAGGTAGTAGTGTTGATTTGAGGACTAAATTGCGAAGTTGAAAAGATTGAATCCTTACCTTTGCATTTTAGTGACTAATTTGGGTAAAGAAAGAAAGTTAGAGGGAATTAATTTGAATAATTATTTGATGAAGAAGATTATGAATTGATGGTTTGAAGTAAGTGATGGGACTAAATTGACAAGTAGAAAAATAAGAAGAAGTTAGTAGAAATTAGAAGTTTAGTATGGAAAGCTATGAAGAAGATTGAATTTTGGAAGTGACTTTGAAAATTCACCATAAATTCTACAAAAATGGTTAGATAATGAAATTTATACCGTTGTAAATATGTGTTCGTCTAGTTTCTCCTCCAACAAATGGAAACTGATTTCGAGTTCCGAGTTAAAAGATATGAATTTTTAATCGAATTAAGGTCAGAAAAATTACAAAGCAGTTTCGGTTAGAACAACACTGTGACGGGAGTTTGAAGAATTTTCATATTTTTTTGTAGATTTTATTAATCTATGTGGCTTATACCGTTAGAATCTTTATCGAATCTAGTTTTTCCAGTATAAAGTAAATTAAGATCTGGAATGTATTCTGCCCGGTATAAGCAAATCTTTGAAGGTAACGCAAGCTGTAAGAAAATGGAATTTGAAACATTTGGTATTTAAATGTGAGTTAGTAAGCTCAGAAGAATTATTTAGAAGTTCAAATTGGTCACTAGGGACCATAATGAGTTTTTGAACAGTACAAGGAAGAAAGGGAAAATATTTGAAATTTTTATATTCGAATGATTATATTAGACAGCATGTTTAAGGTATTGTTAGATTTGAATCTAATAAATATTTTATCTTATTTATGTAATTAATGAAGTCAAGGTCGAATTAAAGAAGGTTCGAGGTTCTATAAAGGAAAGGATCAAGCAGAATTTAGTGAGGCCTATTAATAAATGGCCCAAATGAGTGCAATGCATACATAACATGATACATGGATGTTTTATACATCGACGGTAAGAGTTGCGATAAGTCTACCGAGTTTCTATATCGGCATGATATTTATGTCATTGATCATATATTTGACATATTTTAAATATGTCAAAGGTTGAAAACAAATGCATTGATCACTAGTTATTGATGATGGTATGCTATGAATTTTATTCGGGTATGTACTGCTTAATGTTCAATTATATTGATATACATTGCCATGGATGGAATAAATATGGGAATTATGCCCAAATAAGTCATTGAGGGACAAGGTATTGTTGGCATGCCATAGAGTCCAGCAGCACACTGGATAATCAGGAATTCGGGATAGCACTATAGTGTTAAAAGTACACGTAGTGTATGGTAGGCACTAACTTATAAATATGCAGGTTAGCACTTCGGTGCATAATTATCCAGGATAGCACTATAGTGTTAGTAATTAACACATAGTGTATGGTTAGCACAACCTTATAAATGTGCGGGAAATGCACTTCGGTGCATATTTGACTCGTATATCTAGGGTCCTCAAGGTTTAGTTGGGCCATAAATAAAGGGATAATAAAATGGTAAACAAGTTAGAGAGTATATGAACTCTCGAGACATATTTATGTGAACAATCGGGGCAAATGGCAAGTATATCGGTAAGAAATTTATATCCGGTTTACATTATGTTGGTACATATTAGTATGATTGTATACTTATCTAGTGATCATGATGCATATAAGGCATACTATGATAACCGGGCATACATGAAAATCTTATGACATTCGCATATAGTAAATAATTACTAATGCAATGTGAAAGCTGATGCATTGGCATATATCATGCTATAAAAATATAACCATGGACTTGAATAAAGTTAAAATTATTGTTATTAATTTCCTTTATAGCCTCACTAAGTTCTTACTTAGCGTGTGTTTGATTGTACACACGTAGGTAAAACAAGATGAGGGGAAGAAAAGCGTTGCATCAATATTGGAAAGCTCAACAGGTAATCACAGTAATGACATCCTAGTTGAGTTTGATTTTTATAGTAGCATTTATGCTTGCTAAATTTATTCGAGTTGGGATTGGCCTTTAAAGTTGTTATGGGTTTTAAGATAATTGGCGTTTCTGGAAGGATTCAAGATTAACAATAACCTTTGAGGATGGGTTGCATGCTAAGATAATTGGTTCATGTTTGGAACTCGAATAAATAATTTATGTCAATTTTAAATAAAGTTAAGCGTGCTTGGGTTAGAGAAATTTTAGGACAGGTGACCATCGAGAAGTTTTTCTGAAAATTTTAAATTACCCTGATTTTGATTTAAAGAAGTCATAACACTTCCAACTCGTATCCGGTGTACGGATATGGGAAGGGGTGTTACATTTATTGGTATCAGAGCTACAGGTTTAGCCAGTTCTGGAGATTAAACAAAGTATGGTAAAGGTCGAAAGTGTATACATGCCACTAGGATGTTAGAATTACTGATGATTTTACTTGTTGGAATGAACGCAATTGCTTACTTTATTAAATTCCAATGTGTGAGGGTAAAAGAATTGTGTCAGGTGTTTAGGCGAGTGAATCAATAAGAGATTTACAAGTATGATAAGGTTAATGATAATATTTTACCCTCAGCTTAGCATGGTGCAGAGGCACCAGGGTAACATAATGTGTATGTTCTGGATTAAGATTTTTCTTCCAGACATTAGATTTGATCATGAATCAGCCTGATTAGGCACTGATTGAAAAAGAACTACGAGTTCTAACATACTAGAATTTCAGAGAAATATTGATGAAAATCCTATGATTGTTAATCTATGGTTTAAAGATATAAAGGTTAGGTTGAAGGAACTTTGTATTTATGATCAAAGGAGACTAAAAAGAAAGAATAATATTTCATCTAAAAAGGATTAGACCCGTATTTGATAAAGTAATGTTACGGTATATACTCAAAAGTCTGTTAGCTAGAAGTTCTTTCTTTGAGAGTTCTGTAACAAAGTTTATTCTACAGATGCAATGGAGTTTCTTGCATCTTAATTAGGGCAATTGGATCATTTACAGGTATGAGTGAAAGTTTAATAAACTGGGTTGAATTGCTTCTAAACTGCTTCCTACAGACAGAAGGAGAGCATGTTATGATAGCTCATAGAAGGCTAAAGGTCAGGTATAAAGAAGTACTGACTGCCCTATGTATTTCAGAATTCTATGAAGTAGTAAATTATGCTGAATGTAATGGAAAAGGGTTTAGAATGAGAAAATATCTAAACAGAGGTCATAGCTCATAAAGAGAAATAGTGAATCGAGATAACCACTTTTAAAAAAATGGTGAGGATTTCCGAAAAAAATATCAAACTGAACTTTTTACATAGTTTCGCTAAGAGATGGGGACAAGGAAAAATTAGGAACTCTCTGACATTTATAATTACTGTTGGAGATTCAAGAAAATCACAAAACCAATCATGTGAGTGTTGTGATAATTGGCATGCATGAGCATGCAAAGTTTTTTTATAGGAATTTGTTATCAATATGAAAATGATTGAACTTATGCTATGGATACCGAGCATCAAGGGTAAGCTGGAAGAGTATTCCTATTGTTTGTAAGTTTTAAATGGGTTGCCCAAGAGGAGTCGTCAAGCTTGATGCTTAATCAAGAGACTAAGTTTAGGATTGTATTTAATCCAATATGGGATTTATATTGATTACACTCTACAGAACGGCTCTTACTAGATTGAGAAAGCTAAACATCTAGTTGCAAGAGCCATTAGATGAAGGTTTTATACGACTTGGTATATCACCTGAGGAAGCTTCAGTGATGTTAGTTAAAGAAGCAGTAATATTCCTCTAAGGTTAAATTACGATTATATTATTACCAATAAAGGAAGATTTGATAGTAGCACTAGTATTAGTGCAGTATGAATCTAGTAAGGATTCTGCCTTATTCAATAATACGTCCTATAATTGGTTGGGATGTGTATTCATGTAATAAGGCTAATATAGTAGTTGATGTACTTAGCCAAAAGTCATTCTTTTCCTTATAAGCATTAAATGCTTAATTATCTTTGGAGGAAAATAGCGTATTGATTACACAACCTTAGTTCGAGTCTACTATCACAAAATTGATCAAAGATTTATAGATAAAAGATAAGATATGCCTGGAAAGAATTCAGTAAGGTGAAAAGGGAAAATTTAATATTTCGGTGTTAAGTCTAAAGGATGTTCATGTTATTAAGGAGTAATTTATATTCCCGAGGATGATGAAAAGAGAACTAAGAGGTGATTGAATCTGATTTGATACAGTTCAGGATATGGAGAATAAAGTAAGAATGGTTCAAAATAGTTTTAGAATTACTTTGGAATGATGGATATTATATGCTGATCTTGAAAGAAAAGATATTTAATATGAAGTTAAGAATAAAGTATTCCTTAAAAAGTTTCACCTTGGAAGAAGGTGTTATAGTTTGGACCAAAAAGGGAAGCTAAGTTCGAGATTCTTTGGGTCATATAAGATTGTGAAAAGGGTTGGTTCGGTGGCTTATTAGTTAACCTTACCTCCGGAAATGGACGAGATTCACAATATATTTCATGTATTGATGCTCAAGAAGTATCGATAAAATTCTTTACATATCATTACTTCGGAGGGAATAGAAATTCAACTAGATTTGATTTATGAGGAAGAATCGGTAAAGATTATGGCACATGGAGTCAAAGAACTAAGGAATAAGATGATCTCACTTGTTAAAGTTTTTGGTGAAATCATGAAGTAGGAAAAGTGATCTGGGAAAGAGAAAAAGATTTGAGAAAACAGTTTCCTCGTTGTTTTGAACCATGTAGCGATATCCCTTTTTTACAGTCGGGTGTTTCGCTAAAACGGGTTTTCAAAGTGTTTGGGAGTCTTTCAAATATTTGAAAATGTCTTCCGTGGGATTTTTTTTAAAAAAACGTGTTTTATTAAAAAAAATGGAGTCGCCACCGGCCATTAAGGTAGGCCGAGAACCATAAAACTAGAGATTTTAAAACTGTTGGGTTCGGGAGTCAGTTACGGATGGGGAAGGATTAGCACCCTCACTCCGCCCAAAAGTGGTACTTTAATAATTACCGCTTTATTAATATTAAACTTTCTGGATTAAAGTGACAATTAAATTAAAATTTGGTTATAAGTGCGAATAAATTTTAAAGGCCCCGTTATTCAAGAGTAAACCGATAGACCACCATCACTGTGCTTGATACTGGCCACGTTTACGCTCTAATAAAAGGGCACCGCATTGACAATTAATATTCCATTGTACAACTTGAGCAAATATATTACGTGTAAAAAGCATATCTAAATCAACATGGTAATAATAAAAGCTTAAAAAACAATAAACGTTATAATACAAAGGCATAAATATAAACATAAGCGTAAACACAAATAAAAATAACATAAAGCTTAAACAATTTGGAACATGAAAACATAAAGAGGAAATAACATACTTTAAAATTAAACTAACCCATATATAACATGCTTGAACATATTAAAATTACAAAACAATAATGTATGCATGCCATGACATATAATATGATACTAAATTGACAAAGCAATATGCTAACACAAAAAAGACTAACACTTGATACTTAACATATGACACCAATTTATGCATGAATTAAAAAAACCATGACATTATATGTAACAAAACATCACACTAACATATAACCTAAAACAAAGTGAACATAAAATACATACTAAAATACAAAAACATGTTATCTACGAATCAACTGAAAAACAAATCAACATGTATAATATGGATGAACGAAAACATAAAAACATGATATCATAAACCAAACATATATTATATAAAAAAATGAAAACACAAAATAAATAAATAAAAAGCACATAAAAACACCAATGGGTAATGCAAACATATTAAAAGACCTATATAATAAAATATGAAGAAAAGAATAAACATGCTAAAATATATAATAAATCAATTGTCATTAACATTTAAAACATATAAAGGACTTAAATGAGATAAAAAAACAGAGGGCAAAAACAAAAGAAAAAAGACACATTTTAGGACCTAATTATAAATCGAACTAAACCTAAAAGGACAAACTATAAAAAAAACCCAAGGGGCAAACCCAAAATGAAAATGTTGAAAACACGGAAAGACTAAAGGTGTGATTTTACCATTAAAAATAGATTCGGTTTAATTAAGGGACAACATTGAATGAAAGTAAAAAGAAGTGAGGACTAGACTTGTAATTGGACCATGCGGCGAGCTCAAAACGAGAATTCTATAAATGCATAGGTCTTTATTGCGTAACTAGACCATTTTTAAAACAAAAATGCTTATTTAAGAACCCAATCAGATCAACTTTCACCCTTTTGGCATTTTAAAAAAATCATCCTAAAATAAACCCTCTCCCTCTTTCTTATTCTCTCTCAGTTGAACCCTAGAAAACCCTAGGAAAACAAACGGCCGTCGTTGTTATCCAGACATCAAAGGTGGTTGGCCACTCGGCCACCACCCCCTCCGTCGCCGGCCGCCGCTGGTCGGCACCGACATAACCCCTAAAATAACCTGTTTTTCAAAAGAAAACCAAATTATACCTTAGATTTTAGGAATAAACCCCATATTTACATATATTTAAAAAAATTGAACCTAAAAAAGGTTTTGAAGATCAAAAAGAAAGATTGGTGCCAATCATCGGCAGCACCCACCTCGGCCGCCATACAAGGCAGCCGACTGAAGCTGAGAGGGTAAACTCTTAACCCTTTTCTATTTTCTATTATTTTTGGATGCATGCAAGGGAAAAAATAGAGAAAAATTACCGATAAAGTTTTTTTTATTTCTGGGATCTTGAATCTCAGTCTCAAATGCTTGGTTACAACTGATATATATCATACTCTGATTTTTGTTTTGTTTACACAAATAAGTTATAATAAATGAAAGTACTATTCTTGATGTTGTGATCTGATTTCCTTTATTTTTGTGTTTTTGGAATGTACGGCCGATGGGGGGCTGTACGGCGGTAGAGGGTGGTTGAAGAGTCATCGGCCAGATTTGCTCTTGGCTGTTGGATCAGATCTGATCCAACGGTTGAGATTTCTTGAAGATCAACGACTTGATCGACGACCCGTGGCGCTTAGAGATCTGGATGGTCAGTGCGTGCACCACACGCGCGCGTGGAAGACAGCTGGACGACAAGTGGCATCACGAGCGGCAGATGGAAGGTCTTCTCCTTTCAATCATGGCCGTTAGATCAAGATCTGATCCAACGGCCCAAGGACGGCTGCGCATAAGGGAGAGAGATGTAATTAGGGTTTACTTATCTGATAGGGTTTTGGGCCAAACGGGCTTTGTAATAAATATTTGTTGGGTCTTGTAATAATTGGACTGGACTATTAATATTATTTGGTTTTAATGTACCATATCTGATTATATATATATATATATATATATAATAATAATAATAATAATACAGGCACATATATAACACTAATAATTATAATAACATATACAAGCAAGCCACGCATATATAATATATAAATATATACACACATTAATTTATGTATACATGCACACACAACGTACATATAATATTAGATACACATACATTCAAATTAACATACATATCTCATACGTTTAAACACATAACCTACAAGCCTATATAATTGTTCACACATATTGTACATGCATATGACACATATTCCATGATAATTACTAATATGTAATACATAATATATATAGTATATATGCATTCACACATTAATCACACATATATATTAGATATATACTAATCACACGTCCATAATAAACACACATAATAATATATCATATGCTTATATGTGATAGAAGTATATTAATTATTATAATAATATATTAACACAATATTTACACAACAGGTAAAAATGAGTGATTACTGTTGCCCCTCTTTGCTTGTTCTTGTGAAACGAGAATAAAGCAAAGATCATAAGCACTCATTTTTATCATACTTTCCTGTTTGTAGCTTCAGAATCACGTGTTCTTCTGGAACTTTTCGTTCTTCCTCGACCACCTCTTCAAGCTTTATTCCCTTCCATGCCCCAATTCATACTCGTTTTGACATTCAAAATGAATGCTTGACATCATGCCCGAAGGTCTTACTGACGGCCTGAAGGTCTTATCACCATGCCTAAAGGACTTACTGGTGGCCCGAAGGACTTATCATCATGCCCGAAGGACTTACTGATGGCCAAAAGGACTTAATATCTAGCTTCATGCTACTATGGCTACCATCACCTAGCCTCACGCTACTATGGCTACCGTATCATGCCTGGAAGACTTAATGATGGCCTGAAAGACTTATCACCATGCTCGAAAGACTTAATGGTGGCCCGAAGGTCTTATCATCATGCCCGAAGTTCTTATTGATGGCCCGAAGGTCTTATCACCATTCCTGAAAGATTGAAAGACTTACTAATGGCCCGAAGGACTTAATATCTGGCTTCATGCTACTATGGCTACCATCACCTGGCCTCACGCTACTATGGCTACTGCATCATGCCCGAAGGACTTATTAATGGCCCGAAAGACTTATCACTAAGCTCGAAAGACTTACTGGTGGCCTGAAGGTCTTACCATCATGCATGGAGGTCTTACTGAGGTCCTAAATGACTTAATAGCTAGCTTTACGCTACTATGGCTACCGTCACCTAGCCTCACGCTACTATGGTTGCCGTAATCTGGCGTCACGCTACTATAGCTGCCACATCATGCCCGAAGGACTTATCACCATGCTCGAAAGACTTACTGGTGGTCTAAAGGTCTTATCATCATGCCCAAAGGTCTTACTAATAGCCCGAATGACTTAATAGCTAGCTTTACGCTACTATAGCGACCGTCACCTAGCCTCACGCTACTATGGATGCCATCATCTAGCCTCACGCTACTATGGCTGCCGCATCATGCCCGAAAGACTTATTGATGGCCCGAAGGACTTATCACCATGCTCGAAAGACTTACTAGTGGCCCGAAAGTCTTATCATCATGCCCGAAGGTCTTATTGATGGCTCGAAGGACTTAATAGTTGGCTTTATGCTACTATGGCTATCGTCACCTGGCCTCACGCTACTATGGATGTCGCATCATGCCCGAAGGACTTATTGATGGCCCTGAATGACTTATCACCTTCTTGAAAGACTTACTAGTGGCCCGAAAGTCTTACTAATAGCCCGAATGACTAAATAGATGGCTTTACGCTACTATGGCTATCGTCACCTGGCCTCACGCTACTATGGTTGCCGTCATCTTTCTTTAATAAAATCTACTTCTTAAAACTCTTTGATAATTCTTCAAATACCTGTCTAAAACAAGAAAAAATTGACATGCCTCTGTCTATATGATGCATGCAATGTAATTCTTTCTTTTTCTTCTTCTTTTCTTCTTCTTCTTCTTCTTCTTCTTCTTCTGCTTCTTCTTTTTTTTACAATATGTTGAGTTTTGATCTTCATTTTCATCAATATTTCCTTTATCAATTGAATACCCGCTCTTACTCTCTTGCACAAGCTGTAATCACTCATTTTTATCTGGTTTGTAAATATTGTAATATATTAGTATAATAATTAATAGATATTATTATTGCATGTATACATTTATAGTATTATTATGTGTGTTTATTATGCACGTGTGACTAATATGTGTGTGGTATGTGTGTCGTATGCTTTAATTGTTTGTATGTATAATGTGTTTACATTTATATTAATTAGGTGTGAACAAATATGTGCATTGTATGTTATGTGTTTGAATGTTATGTGATATGTGTTAATTTGCATGAATGTTTTATATGTAAGTGTATTAAAATATTATGTGTATATACGTATTAAGGTGTATGTAAGTATGTATGTGTATGCGTGTATTACTATTATATGTGTGTACATTTTTATATGTATTGCGTGTATGTATCTATACGAATATATATTGCATGTCCACATGTATATGTATAATTATTGTTATTATGTATACATTTTTATGCATGTATTATTTATTACTATTGGGTTTAAATTAAAAATGGATCAGATCATAATATAAAAAAACCCATATATGTAATTTAAATTGACCAGTGCATATACAATTTAAAACCCGAAAATTAATTAATGTTTACACAAGGCCCAACCGGCCAAAACCAAAACCTATCCAATTAACCAAAAAACCATAGAATCTTATCTAACATCCCTTCATCTTTTGCAGCTGTCACGTGGCCGAGAGATCATCCATCTTCCCCGCCACGTGGCCTTACCACGTTAATCCCGCGGCCATCGTACATTCACAAGATTTCCCTTACCAACCGAGCATGCCAAGAACAATAAAAAAACAGAGAGAATCATATCTACATCAAATCCACAGTGATCACATTTAAAGTTTGTCCATGTAAGAAAGAAAAGCCAGAGAGAAAACAAGATATATCCACGGAATCCTAACTTTTGTAAGGGGAGGGAAAAAATTAAAATAAAAAAACACACAAAAGAGGTTTTACAGAGAGGTATTTCTCCTTTCTTCTTTCTTTCCATGCAAAAAAAATAATAAGTACAAGGAGATTCGAAGTTTACCCTTGGTTCGGTTCCCTCCTCGCTGGCGATAAACCCCGTATGGTGAACCTTTAAAGGAGGAGGGTTTTTTTTATCATACTCAAAAATGGGGTTTTCATTTTTTATATCTAACAAAAGAGGGGGTTTTCTCTTAAATCTAGGAATAGATCTGGGTTTAGTTTGAGAGGGGGTACATTTAAAGTCAGGGTTTGAGTTTGCCGGTGCTGGCGGCAGGTGGTGGTCTGAGCGGGCCGATGCGGCGGAGTGCCACCGGCTTCTGGAATTTATGGTTAGGTTTACAAATCTCCAGATGGATAAAAGGAGAGAAAAAGGAGTTTAATTCTTAAAGAAAAAATGAACCAAAAAGTTCAAAACCATTACCGGTTAAGCCTTTTTATATGCAGCTAAGGTTTTCAAAATGGTATAATTACTGCATAAATCCCCCTTTCCAGCTCTATTTTCGTTTTGAGCTCGCCGCATGGTAATATTACAAATATGCCCCCTCTTTATTTTCAAGACTTTTTAATTTGGTCCTAAAATTAAACTGAATCGATTTCAAAAATGGTAAAATTACCCATTAATCCTTTCGTGTTTTCGATATTTTCAGTCTGAGCGTGCCCCTTGGTTTTATTGCAATTTTAGTCCTTGCAAGTTTATTTCAGTTTATAATTAAGTCTCTAAATGTGTCTTTTGTTCATTTAAATTCTGCTTTTTGATTTTGTTTTTATTTTATTCTAGTCCCCATTATGATTTAAATAATTATGTTTTTCTTTGTTTTGAGTATGATTACATTGCTCTCTAGTGTTTACATGTTTTCATATTTTATGTTTTTTACATGTGTTTTTTTTTGTGATATCATGTTTTTGTATTTAATTTATTTTGTTCGTATTATATACATGTATATTTTTATATGCTATGGTTAATTTAACTTGCTTATTCATGTCCATATGTTAGCATGCTTTTTTTTATTGTTTATTCTGCATATTATGTTACATGTTAGCTAATGGCATGTTTAGTCTTGTTTTTATGTCCATTTCGCTCCTCTTTTTTATATATATGTGTCGTCTTTGTCATGTTTATTTATGCATGTTTTCTTTTATGTGCATCATCATGTTAATATATTGTGTAGTTTGTTGGTTCATGTTGCATACATGTGTTTTATTAAGTGATCATGTTTAGTTTAGTTATTTGTCATGTATATATGTATTCTAATATGTTTTTTTATTTGTGTTTTAAGTTATATGTTACAAATGGGTGATTTTTGCTACATATTAATATCACGATATGCTTTTAATGTATGTATGTAATTCATGTCATATGATGAAATTTTTAGTGTAATATTGTGGTAATATTGTTTTATTAATTTAGCATCACATTATATATATGTCTTGTATATATTGCAGCATGGTATTTTTCTTTTAGTTTCTTTTAACACGTATATATGTGATTCATTAATTCTTGAAGTATGTTTTTTCCTTTTTCACGTATTGTTTTATGCTTTGTTTTTATTATTGTGATATATTATGTTCGTGCTTTTTTTGTTTTATTTAATATCGTGATATTTATGTTTTTCTTATTATGTTTTTAGTACCATTTCAATGTGAATGTATGTTTTGTCATCGTTTTTATATAGATTTATCATGTTCAGGTTTTTTTTAGTTTAATATTTTGGGGTTTATGTTTTTCATGTAATTGTGTTTATTTTAATGTGTTTTATTAGTATAATACCATGTTAAATTCTATTTGTTTTTGATGTAATGTTTGTTAAGATTGCATAACCGATATATTTTTGTCAATGTGGTGCCCTTTTAGTCGAGCGTAAACGTGGCCAGTATCAAGCGCAGTGATGGTGGCCTATTAGTTTACTCTCGAATAACGGGGCCCTTAAAATTTACTCGCACTTATAACCAAATTTTAATTTAATCGTCACTTTAACCTAGAAAATTTAATATTAATAAAGCGATAATTATTAAAGTACCAATTTTGGGCGGTGTAGGGGTGCTAATCCTTCCTCCGTAACCGATTCCCAAACCCGACATTTTCAAAATCTCTAGTTTATGGTGTCCGGCCTACCTTAGTGGCCGGTGGCAACTCCATTTTAAAATAAAGTACGGTTTTTCTAAAACACCACGGAATACATATTTTTTAAATACCCGAAAAAACCCCAAACACCTTGAAACCCCATTTTTTAGCGAACACCCGTCAGAAAAAAAGGGACATTGCTACAGATGGCGACTCCGTTGGGGACCCTTTTCTTGTTTTTTTTCAAAAAAAATGAAAGTCAAGCTTTTTAAATAATTACCGATTTATTAATATCGGAAGTTCCAGATTAAAGTGACTATTAAACTAACATTCAGTTATAATTGCGCATTTATTTTAACGCATTTAAAATTTGGCATATAAGCCCGTCCTTTTTTTAAGTGGGGGAAAACACTAGTGCTTTTGTGAGGATACCGTTCCTCCGTATGGGCCTAGCAAAGTACCTTCGGGGCTGAGTACCTTATGCTTTCGTAAGGATATCGTTCCTTCGTAGGGGCATAAGCGAATGGGTCCCCCTGAATTGAGCCCCGTTGAAAGGAACCTATAATGGGTGATGATCGGGGGCCTTGCTACCCTTAGTAGGGGATAGCAAGGAAAATTCAGGTACCTCCTAGCACCAACACTGCATGTAGAGAACATAAAAAACCCACCCTTTTAGAGCCATGCGGATAACCCAGGTGTTTTTAGATGAGATGTAAATAGGGTTGTTTTGTTTGTTTAATTTGACCTTTACTTATGTATTTATTTATTTTATCCAACACTAACTTATTTCCTTTTTTTTTTGTTTTTGCATATATCATCGCATTCACATTACATAGGGTATTGATTCCCGAGTGGTTTCTCCCATAATAGAGATTGTTCATGATGGACCAAGGGTTCTCTGACCTGACGATAGGGGGTTCAGTTCCAGAGTTCAATCCCAAGGCTAGATCAGGGACAGTAGAATAAGGATCGTTCAGAAACTTCAGGTCAGATTCGGCAAGCAGTGTCAGTCCTGGTAACAAGCAAGGTGGAGTACAAGAGTTAAAAGAAGCAAATGGCCGAGATGATGAACCAGATAAATGCTATGATGAAAGGTAAGCAACCTGTCGAACTTAGAGAAGAATCGATCAAGGATCAAAATGTAGAACAAAATGGTCAGAATGTTAAGATAGACAACACCATTAAATACGACAAGTTGAATCCTTTTGTGATCAATCTCAAGAAACAGACAGGTGGCATATCTGGGAGATACCTAGAAAATAGAGGCAAGACGAGGAAAAGCTCGAGAATCAAATGATGTAAAGAGGCATTGTCCTATACCTATAAGATACACCGAGCTTCTTTTGTTGCTTGTTGAAAGGAATCTTATCATACCGGTGATGTCTGTACCAAAGAGACCTCCTTATCCGAAGAGTTACAATAGTCGTATCTAGTGCAGCTACCACATAGGGGGTTTGGGTCATCACACTGAGAACTGCGGAGCCCTGAAGAACAGAGTTCAAGATCTTATCAGGATGGGAGTTTTGGGTTTCGAAGACGGACAACCTCGATTCTACAATGAGCCAGCTGCTGCCCGAAGGGCAAATTCGAAGAAGGGTCAATACCCAATCCAAGGTTCGGGTAACACAAAAGTGGGCCACTCAAGTGAGACAAATTTAGGAGTTGAGAGTAAAAGCATCTCAGAAGATGAACTTGCATTTGAGAACGGCCAGCTCAAGCAGGAGAGGTATGATCTGAACAAAAAACTGAAAAGTATACAGGACGAGTACTAGAAGTTGCACTTTGAATTAAAAAATGTAGCACTCAAAGAACAGATAGAAAGGCTCAAGACTTCTTTACGTACCAGCGAGATCCGTGCTAAAGCATACAAACGGGCCTGGTATGAAAGTTTCAAAGAAGTCAATGTCAAGCTGCAAAAGGTTGAGCAGAAGATACAGGAGAAAGACAAAGACATGAAGATTGTTATGAATCAAGCGCGACAAGTGGCCCAACAGGTAGCAGATTTGGCTGACACATCAGCACCAATAAGCCAGAATATGGATCTAATGTTGGACCGTGAGGGAAAGCTGACGGGACTATTGAATGAGGTCAAGAAATTAGGTGCTAGAGCTCTTCGCTATCTATAAAATCATAATACCTGATGTAATGAAAGCTTTTGGTCTGAATGAAAGATAATCTATGGGGACAAATCACTTACGGAATCAATACATTATTGCATTCATGCATTGCATTGGCATCACATCCTTTGCATTGTTTAATGATTTTATCATTGCATGACACTTCATCATTTAATTTCTGGAGTTCGATGGCAGAACTAGTTGAGAAAATTGAACAAACTAAGGAGTTGAGGCTTGACCTGCTAGAAGAAAGAATCGAGAATGAGCTAAAGAATAAAGAAAAAATAGATGTTTTCAATACGAGGGAACTCTGTGTAGTCCCTGATTTGGTCATTCCTCTTAATTTCAAGATTCCCAGATTTGGCTGCCCGAAGATTCACTTGAACATGTTTTGCAGAAAAATAGAAGGATACATGAAGAATGAAGAGCTGTTGATCCACTACTTCCACGATAGCTTGACAGGACCTACAGCAGTGTGGTTTAAATGTTTGAGCAGAAACCAAGTTCAGTCATGGGGTGACCTCGCTAATGCCTTCTTGAGTCAGTACAGATATGCCTTAGACTTAGCACCTTGTCGTCAATTTTTTCAGAACGAGAAAATGAAACCGAATGAAAGCTTTAGGGAGTATGCACTACCAACGCAATGTAAGACCTTCCATGTGATATACTACGCTAGTAAAACTCTTAATAGTGCTCAAGTGAATTACACAACAACGGAGAAAGAGTTACTAGCTGTAGTTTTCGCATTTGACAAGTTCCGATCCTATTTGATTGGTACAAAGGTAATTGTTCATTCGGACCATTCGACAATCAAATATCTATTTGCTAAAAAGGATGCCAAACCTTGTTTGATTCGTTGGATATTACTTTTACAAGAATTTGATATTGAAATTAAGGACAGGAAAAGAACAGAAAATCAAGTGGCCGATCACTTATCACGTTTAGAACGCAATAGGGAGGAGGACGCGGATCTAGAGATATGCGATGCATTCCCGGATGAAAAATTTTAGTTACCTCGGCAACCCTCGATGCCTCGGCAACCATGAACGCGCATGCCTCGGCAACTCTCGATGCCGCAGCAGCTCTTGACGCGCACGCCTCGGCAATTTTGGGAGCAGTCGCCAAGGTAGCACATGCCTCGGCAATACCCTGGTACGCGGATTTAGTTAATTTCCTTGTTTGTGGTATTTTACCTTATGGCCTTACTCACCAAGGGAAGAAGCAGTTCTGCCATGATGCTAAGCATTACTTTTGGGACGAGCCTCTTTTCTTTAAACAATATGCAGATCAGGTTATACGCCGATGTGTCCCTGAAGAAGAGCAACAGAATGTACTCTGGCAATGCCATTCTTCACCCTATGGAGGACATTTTGGAGGAACTCGTACTGCGGCCAAAGTTTTGCAATCCGGTTTGTATTGGCCAACATTGTACAAAGATGCCCAAGACTTTTACAAGCAATGTGATCGTTGCCAGAGGACGGGCAATATCTCTAGACGACATGAGATGCCACTCCAGAACATCATCGAGGTGGAATTGTTTGATGTATGGGGGGTCAATTTTATGGGACCTTTCCCATCTTCATTCGGCAACCTCTACATTCTACTTGCCGTCGACTACGTGTCTAAATGGGTTGAGTCAGCTACAGTTCTCAACAATGATTCTAACACCGTGCAACGATTCTTGCAGAAAAACATATTTACACGGTTTGGGATGCCAAGAGCAATTATCAGTGACAAAGGCAAGCATTTTGACAATAGACTTATTGCCAAGATGTTGCAACGCTTCGGCGTATCACATAAGATCGCCATGGCATATCACCCACAAACCAACGGGCAAGCAGAAATTTCCAACCGGGAATTGAAGGGTATACTCGAGAAAGTTGTAAATCCCTCTAGGAAGGATTGGTCATTAAGACTAGATGACGCACTTTGGGCATATCGCACTGCATTCAAAACACCCTTAGGTATGTCCCCCTTCCGACTTGTCCATGGCAAAACATGCCATTTACCGGTGGAAATCGAACACAAGGCATACTGGGCAATCAAGACCGTGAATATGGATTAGGAAAGTGCCGGACAAAAGCAATTGTTGGACCTCAATGAGATAGAAGAATTCCGTGCACTCGCCTATAACAATGCACAAATCTACAAGGAAAAAACAAAGCAATGGCATGACAAGAAACTATTATCGCGACAATTCACGCCAGGGCAACTAGTTCTCCTATTCAATTCTCGGCTAAAACTTTTCCTGGGAAAGCTAAAATCAAGATGGTCTGGACCATTCGAAGTTGTCAAACCATTCTCCCAATGAAGTAATTTGAAAACCTCTTGTTTGCATAGAATCCAAAAAATCAACTTGCACACAACTCCGCACACACTCACAAGCAGTATAGTTTGATTCCGAGTAACTCCTAAGTTTTCTAAAAAATGAAAAGCCAATCATACTTTGTGCCCTGGTTCTGAGAATTGAAATCAAGTTCAAAGCTAAGTTTGTGAAAATTAAAGTCTTGGCAGGTAATTATTAGTTTGCATTGCTTGAGGCCAAGCAATAGTTCGAGTTTGGGGGTGTGATAAGTGTTCAAAAGTACTATTTTTCTTACCCTTTTTACTCATGTTATTGTTAGACTTAGGCTCATATTAGTTGCATACTTAGCCATTCATGCATTAATCCATGTTTCCTTCCATCGTTGAGCTTGATTACATAACTTGGTAGTTTTTGTGGGAAAAGATGCTGCTTTGGTGTGTTTTGTGTGTATGTGCAGGATCATTTGCCAAAGTAAGGCTAGAGCTAGTTGCCAGGGCAATGCATGAAGGAGATGCCGAGCTAGTTGCTAGGGCAATGCATGAAGGAGACGCCGAGCCAGTTGCCAGGGCAATTGTCGACAAAGAACAAGGTGATATGGTAGTCGAAATTGATGACTAGACAAGCCCAAGATGACGTGGAGCAAAGCCAAATCCCAAAGGAATTTGATTTCCATGAAGAGATTAAAGAAGAATTAAATTCCAAGATGATAGGAGAAGTTCTAGTAGGAATATAATTATAATAAAGAATTATATTCTTTAAAGATAATTTAATTCCAACTTAACTTCCTCCTCAAAGAAGGACTTTGACCTAGCCCTATAAATTAGAGGCCATATCGTCAACTTGAGGAGGAGAGGAAGAGGACAGAATTTTCGACAAGCATCTAGGGCAAGGGGATTTCGACAAGCTTCAATTCTTCATCTTTTTCTTTCTTGTTCAATTAGGTTCATGCTAGGGATTATTTATCTTGTGTTTCTTTGAAACCTAGCCATGAACTAAATCTATTTGGCTATGGTTATTGTGTTTTGTGGTTGTGAGAAACTATTGGATTTTGTTTAGGTAATAAGAGTTTGCACTTTTCTATTCAAGGTTTATTCATTCTTGGTTCTTATTCTTGTTTGCGAGTGAATTGGGAGAGGATCTCGTAACTTCATATATTTGTCTAATATCGAGAGAGTTAGATTCAAGAAACGAATGAATATGATCTTTATTCAATCTATTGATGGTGAAGATTAATCCGGCTTAGGAATAAGTCAAGGATTTCAACGGCTAAGAGGAGCGCAAGATTGGTTGTTGTTCACCCTTGATTCACGCAGGGATGTATTATCAAGGTATGCACAAGTAGCTAGAGTTTCGACTTAGGAATAAGAAGAAACCATTGAAGAGCGCTCTGCCGAACCTTGAAGGTTGCTGCCCAGACGCCCAAGTAGTTTCCCAACTAGTCGCCCAGGCAACCATCGATTAGTTGCCAAGGCAACCCCATTGTGCAAGTTGCCACGGCAACTGAGTTGCCCGTGCACTCTTTTACCAAGACGATCCAATCGGCTATCACACCTCAACTCACGATAACCTGGCCTATCTCTCTCATTTGATCTCATTCATTCTTTTACTTTATTGCCTTCTAGTTTAGTTATTAGTTAAAACTCCTATAATCCTTTATTTGTGTTTTTACTTTTTTACAGTGCAAGAGACTAGATTCTTGAAGTGGCACCAATCCCTGTGGAGACGATATGTTTTATACTATAACTTGCAACGTGTATACTTGCAGAATTGCGTAGCACTTATTACGCGCAACAGTGACCTTCTACCAAATAAGGCCATATGTCCGAGATGGATACTCCAAACACTTCCAAATTTGCACTCGTCTGAGGAATTTTCCTTGATGACTGCGAAGTGTCAGTTTGTCTTTTTCTTTTACGGCTACGAGAACCTTGGAGGTGACATTCATTTACTTCTTTGTCTTCATCTGTCTTCTCTTCAGTTCGGTCCTTTGACTTAGACCCTAATTTTTCTTCTTGGATTACGTATTCTATCCTCTCTCCAATCATCATAAAATCCTCAAATCTGCTTCTTGATTTCTCCAACATCATATCAAAGAAAGGAGAGGGAAGTGTTGCATGGAACAGGGGAGTCAACTCTTCTTCTGCTATAGAAGGCTGGACTTGGGTTGCCGAACATCGCCACCTTAGCGCATACTCCCTGAAGCTTCTATTTGGTCTCATTTTGTCGTTCTGAAGAAACTGTCGACGGGGCGCTAAGTCTAAAGCATATCTGTACTAACTCAAGAAGGCATTAGCAAGGTTACCCCATGAACGAACTTGGTTTCTGCTCAAATGGTTATACCACATTGCTGCAGGTCCCGTCAGGCTATCGTGGAAGTAATGGATCACAACTCTTCATTCTTCATGTATCCCTCAATTTTTCTGCAAAACATGGTCAAGTAAATCTTCGGGCAGCTAGTTCCGTCATACAACGCAAATCTAGGAATCTTGAAATCCAGAGGAATGGCCAAATCAAGGACTAGGCAGAGTTCTCTCGTATCGAAAACATCTATTTTTTCTTTCTTCTTTAGCTCCTTCTCGATTCTTTCTTCTAGCAGGTCAAGCCTCGACTCCTTAGTTCATTCCATTTTCTCAACTAGTTCTGCCATCGAACCCCAAAAATTAAATGATGAAGTGCCATGCAATGATAAAATCATTAACCAATGCAAAGGATATGATGCAAATGCAATGCATGAATGCAATAAGGTATTGATTCCGCAAGTGATTTGTCCCTATAGAACATCTTTCATTAAGACCAAAAGCTTTCATTACATCTGGTATTAGGAGTTTTACAGATAGCGGTGAGCTCTAGCTCCTAATTTCTTAACCTCATTCAATATTCTCGTCACCTTTCCTTCGCAGGTACGTAAAGAAGTCTTGAGCCTTTCTATATGTTTTTTGAGTGCTGTATTTTCCATTTGAAGGGCTTGAGATTCCTCCTCTTTCTGCTGCAGACTTGATTTCAGGATCTCGTCCATAGCCAGACTACTTTCCAACTCACTTTGGAGGATGTCGCGTTGGCTCTCCGCTTCTTTCAGTTTCTGTGACATGATCTGGCTTTATTTTTACTAGTCTTGCATTTTTGCTTCCAACATTCTAAGTCTGCAGCATACTCTTCGGTTGTCTATCTTAACATTCTGACCATTATGTTCTACATTCTGATCCCTGATCGATTCTTCTCAAAGTTTGACAGGATGCTTACCTTTTGTTGCGCGTAATAAGTGCTCCGTAATTGTGCAAGTGTACACGTCGCAAGTTATAGTATAAAAGATATCGTCTCCATAGGGATTGGTGCCACTTCAAGAATCTAATCTCTTGCACTGTAAAAAGTAAAAGAACACAAGTAGAAGATTGTAGGAGTTTAACTAACAACTAAACTAGAAAGCAAATAAGTAAAAGAAGATGTAATCAAATAAGAGAGAATAGGCCAGGTTATCTTGAGTTAAGGTGTGATAGCCGATTGGATCGTCTTGGTAAAAGAGTGCAAGGGCAACTCAGTTGCCGTGGCAACTTGCACAGTGGGGTTGCCTTGGTAACTAATCGACGGTTGACTAGGCAACTAGCTGGGCAACTACTTGGGCGGCTAGGCAGCAACTTCAAGGTTCGGCGGAGCATTCTTTAATGGTTTCTTCTTATCCCTAAGTCGAAACTCTAGCTACTTGTGCATGCCTTGATAAGACATCCATGCGTGAATCAAGGGTGAACAACAACCAATCTTGCGCTCCTCTTAGCCATTGAAATCCTTAACTTATTCCTAAGCCGGATTAATCTTCACCATCAATAGAATGAATAAAGACCATACTCATTCGTTTCTTGAATCTAACTCTCCTGATATTAGATAAATAGATGAAGTTACAAGATTCTCTCCCAATTCACTTGTAAACAAGAATAAGAAACAAGAATGAGTAAACCTTGAATTGAAAGTGCAAACTCTTATTACCTAAACAAAATCCAATTGTTTCTCACAACCATAAAACACAATAACCTTAGCCAAATAGATTTAGTTCATGGCTAGGTTCCAAAGAAACACAAGACAAAGAATTCCTAGCATAAACCTAATTGAACAAGAAAGAAAAAGATGAAGAATGGTTGAAGCCTTGTCGAAATCTCTCCAAAGATCTTGTCTAAATCTCCCTTGCTCTCTTTCTCGAAATTTCGCTCCTTTCTCCCTTTGTCGAAATTTTTCTCCTCTCTCCCTTTGGAGTTGACAGCTTGATCCTTAATTTATAGGGCTAGGTCAAAGTCTTTTTTAAGGAGGAAGTTAAGTTGGAATTAAATATTTTTAAAGAATATAATTCTTTATTATATTTAAATTCCTTCTAGAACTTCTCCTATCTTCTTGGGATTTAATTTCTCTTTAACCTCTTCATGGAAATCAAACTCCTTTGGGATTTAACTTTGCTCCACGTCATCTTGGGCTTATCTAGTCATCAATTTCGACTACCATATCATCTTATCCCTTATTGAAAATTGCCCTGGCAACTAGCTCGGCATCTCTTTCATGCATTACCCTGGCAACTAGCTCGGCATCACCTTCATGCATTGCCCTGGAAACTGGTTCCAGCCTTGCTTTGGCAAGTGATTCTGCACACACACACAAAATACACCAAAGCAGCATCTTTTTCCACAAAAATCACCAACTTATGTAATCAAGCTCAACGGCGGAAAGAAACATGAATTAATGCATTAATGACTAATTTTGTAACTAATATGAGCCTAAGTCTAACAATAATATGAGTAAAAAGGGTAATAAAATAGTACTTTTGAACACTTATCACACCCCCAAACTTGAACTATTGCTTGTCCTCAAGCAATGCAAACTAATAATTACCCGCCAAGACTTCAATTTTCACAAACTTAGCTTTAAACTTGATTTCAATTCTCAGAACCGGGGCACAATGTATGATTGGCTTTTCATTTTTCAGAAAACATAGAAGTTACTCGGAATCAAACTATAATGCTTGTGAGTGTGTGCGGAGTTGTGTGCAAGTTGATTTTTTGGATTCTATGCAAACAAGAGGTTTTCAAATTACTTCATTGGGTTCTTTTAACATGTTTTAACTAGAGCCGGTTTCGGGCATCTCTAGTGTTTTTTTTTTAGTTTTCTTAAGTTAAATTAATTTATTCAACTAGAGCCGGTTTTAGGCACCTCTAGCGATCAATTTTTAGCACATACTAGAGCCAATTTCGGGCACCTCTAGCAATCAATTTTTAGCACATACTAGAGCCAATTTCGGGCACCTCTAGCATTCATCCAATTTTTATTCTAATCCCCCAACTTTTTAACTATCAACCTAAGTTCGCTAGAATTCCTTAAATCAATCAAGCCACACAGCATTTCATTAAGTTTAGCATCATAGTACGATTCTAAGTGTTTCCATGTTTATCCTAGAATAAAAAGTTCTATCAATTAAGTACATTGGCAAAGTCATCATAGGATATTCATCAAATCTAGGCAATTCTTGTTCCAACTAAAGGCATGGAAAGCAATTTATGTATCCTAAATGCAATACTTGAGATGAATGCAACTAAACATGGTAACTGAATAATAACAATCCCCCCAAACTCGAGTGAGGCATTGTCCTCAATGCATGCACAAAGAAAAATAAAAATAAAGAAAAGTAAAATGCAAATGAGGACTTACTCTGAGAGTTCGTCGTCGTGGATGATTAGTTTCCTTTTGGTCGGTGTCTTGATTCTTTTTCTTGAACGTGGTGGTTGCTTCCTTGTTGTTGATGGTGGAATCGATCCTCGTACGGGGTTGTCCTCATCGTCCTCTCCATCAATGTCATTTGCTTTTTGGGCTTGGAGGATTCGATTGGTGCGGTCTTTGTTGGTGCAATGGAGGACTCATCTGAATCTGAAAAATCAGACAATGATTTAGTACGAGTTGATTCAGGCATAGGTGTTTTACCTTTGGCTTTTGCAGTGGTTGCCGGGGCATCTTTAGCTTTGGTTGCCGCGACATCTTTAGTGTTGGTTGCTGTGGCAACTGCTTGGGCAAGCGCGGCATAGGTTACTGCAGCATCATCTGTTGCGGTTGTCGTGGCAACTGCTTCATTGGTTGTCGTGGCAAGGATTTCGGCAGGAAAGATGGGGAACGGCACGCTGCTGTCCGGGTACTTTTCCAGAATGACTTGGGTGATGGCATTGATGTGATCCTTCATATACCGCATGAACATTAATTGTCGATCTTCAATTTGCCTAAGGCGGTTCGCCAACGGTTGTAAGAGTGCTTCAAGTTGTCCCGAGGTTGCTGGCCGAGTTGCCTGGGCATTAGTTTCTTGGGCATTAGGGGTTACCGAGGCGGCAGGAGTTACCGCGGAAATTGGAGGCATTGGGGATTTTACCGGTGCCTCTCCCATTAGCTTTCGGATTTGTGCTTGATTCCAACCGGACTTTGGTAAGGCCTTTTCATCAGTGGACTCACTTGGGACATGCATCTCCTTGCAAAGATTGGAAATTAGCAAGGGAAGAAAAGAGAACCCTTGTCTTTTGTGCTACATACAAAAATCTCATCACAAATAATTTTTCCAATGTTAATGATGTGATTATGCAAGATAGAATGTATGAGCAAAAGACGAGGTGTATCAATGGTGGTATTGTGTGCGGTGGGCATTAAAGAAGTTTTAACAAACTTATTCCATAATTTTGCCTCGGGTTTAAGCCGAAGGCGATTTACCGTGCCCTTGTATTTACCGTCGTTCCATTGAGTTCCCGGTAGAGTGAGTTCTTGAGGCACCTTGTCAAGTTACTTGGGCGTGAGTTGATCAACAAAGGCTTGATGCTCGTCCTTCTCAATGTAGAGCCCGTAAAAGGTGTTGATGTTTTCGGGGCTTATGAGTATAGCCTTGTCACGAATAAAAACATAAGGATTATTCGGGTTAGGTGAGTGAGCATAGAATTCTCTTACCCATGAGATGTTACCCGGTTCCGATTGATGGCAAAAGATTTGCCACTTTTGATGTGCAATCCTTTCAAAGATGAATGGTTCAAAGATGACATATTGATGAGAGTTGGAGTATTCAAAGCCTTGTTCTTTGCAAATCTTCCAGCTTTCAAACTTGGAGTGAAATCTTTCTTGAACCACCGGTGTAGCAAACTTCTTGTATCTTGGTTCTTTGGAGGAACTTGGATGAACCAAAAATTCAATTTTGGATGCCATGGATGATCTTGGTTGTGAGTTTGGTAAAAACAAAGAAAAGAAAGCAAAAAAAAATAAAGAGTTGCAAGATGAAAAGTAGGAACAGGTTTCTTGGAAGTTAAGGGTGATGGGTTAAATAGAAAAGATAGGTAGTAAATATGGTGGGTGGGATTAATTTTGGAATAAAGAAAACAAGGGTTTCGATTTAGGGGTAGGGGACGGCTAGGGTATTTAGGGAAGGGGAAGGGTTTGGCCAGTTATGTAGGGTTTATTTAGGGTAAATTGGAGGCTTAATATAAGCCTTAGATTCAGCCCATTAATTTCCTTGTTGAAGAAGTTTCCTTCTTGAATCAAAATTCCTCTTTATCTTGAACTCTTTTCCTACAATTCAAGAACAAATTAAATAAGGATTAAAATTAAAGATAAACTAATAAAAGAAAATAAATAAAGATGTGCAAAGAAATTCATAAAAAAACAATTAGATAAATATGAAAGAAAGATGTAGTCTTAATCTTAAAGAAAATAAATAAATCTGTCCTAAAAAGAAAAAAATAACCGAAATTAAATAATAATAAAAAATATAGTTCGAAAAAATATAAAAAATAAAAAGAAAAAGAAAATATCGAAAGGAGAGCATGCTCATACATCTCCTAAGGTGATCACTTCTTTGTTACGTTCCACATGGGCACCGTTGTAATGCTTCAATCTTTGTCCGTTAACTTTGAATTCATGTTCGTCAGTGATGGACTTGATTATCACGGCACCATGGGAGAATGGTTTGACAACTTCGAATGATCCCGACCATCTTGATTTCAGTTTTCCCAGGAAAAATTTTAGCCTAAAATTGAATAAGAGAACTAGTTGCCCTGGCATGAATTACGGCGACAATAGTTTCTTATCATGCCATTGCTTTGTTTTCTCCTTGTAGATTCGTGCATTGTTATAGGCAAGTGCACGAAATTCTTCTATCTCATTGAGGTCCAACAAACGCTTTTGTCCAGCACTTTCCCAATCCATATTCACAGTCTTGATTACCCAATATGCCTTGTGTTCGATTTCCACCAGTAGATGGCATGTTTTGCCATAGACAAGTCGGAAGAGGGACATACCTAAGGGTGTTTTGAATGCGGTGCAATACGCCCAAAGTGCATCATCTAGTCTTACTGGCCAATCCTTCCTAGAGGGATTTACAACTTTCTCGAGTATACCCTTCAATTCCCGGTTGTAAATTTCTGCCTGCCCATTGGTTTGTGGGTGATATGCTGTAGCAATCTTGTGTGATACGCCGAAGCGTTGCAACATCTTGGCAATAAGTCTGTTGTCAAAATGCTTGCCTTCATCACTGATAATTGCTCTCGGCATCCCAAACCGTGTAAATATGTTTTTCTGCAAGAATCGTTGCACGGTCTTGGAATTATTGTTGGGAACTGCAGCTGCCTCAACCCATTTAGACACGTAGTCGACGGCAAGTAGAATGTAGAGGTTGTCGAATGAAGATGGGAAAGGTCCCATAAAATCAATCCCCCATACATCAAACAATTCCACCTCGATGATGTTTTGGAGCGGCATCTCATGTCGTCTAGAGATATTGCCCGTCCTCTGGCAACGATCACATTGCTTGTAAAATTCTTGGGCATCTTTGTACAGTGTTGGCCAATACAAACCGGATTGCAAAACTTTGGTCGTGGTACATGTTCCTCCAAAATATCCTCCATAGGGTGAAGAATGGCATTGTCGGAGTACATTCTGTTGCTCCTCTTCAGGGACACATCGGCGTATAACCTGATATGCACATTGCTTAAACAAAAGAGGCTCGTCCTAAAAGTAATGCTTAGCATCATGGCGGAACCGCTTCTTCCCCTGGTGAGTAAGGCCATAAGGTAAAATACCACAAACAAGGAAATTAACTAAATCAGCGTACCAGGGTATTGTCGAGGCATGTGCTGCCGTGGCGACTGCTTCCAAGATTACCGAGGGGTGTGCGTCTAGAGTTGCCGAGGCATACACGTCCATGGTTGCCGAGGCGTGCGTATTAGTGGTGCGGCGTGCGTATCAGTGGTTGCTGAGGTGTACGTGTCTGGAGTTGCCGAGGCATGCGCGTCAAGAGTTGCTGAAGCGTCGAGGGTTGCCGAGGCATGCGCATCCATGGTTACCGAGGCGTCAGGGGTTTTCGAGGCGTGCGCATCCATGGTTGCCGAGGCAACTAACAGTTGCTCATTCGAAAATGCATCGCATATCTCTAAATTCGCGTCCTCCTCCTTATTGCGTTCTAAGCGTGATAAGTGATCGGCCACTTGATTTTTTGTTCCTTTCCTGTCCTTAATTTCAATGTCAAACTCTTGTAAAAGCAATATCCAACGAATCAAACGAGGTTTGGCATCCTTTTTAGCAAATAGATACTTAATTGTCGAATGGTCCGTATGAACAATTACCTTTGTACCAATCAAATAAGATCGGAACTTGTCAAATGCGAAAACTACGGCTAGTAACTCTTTCTCCATTGTTGTGTGATTCACTTGAGCACTATTAAGAGTTTTACTAGCGTAGTATATCACATGAAAGGTCTTACCTGTGCGTTGGCCTAGGACGGCTTCTACCGCGAAATCACTTGCATCACACATGAGCTCAAAAGGTAACGTCCAATCTGGTGGAACGACAATGGGTGTCGAGGTAAGCTTTTCCTTTAGGGTTTCGAATGCTTGGGTGCAAGAATCATCAAAATTGAAGACTTTATCATGTTCAAGCAAATTGCACAAGGGTTTAGTAATTTTAGAAAAATTATGAATGAACCTTCTGTAAAAACCTGCATGTCCGAGAAAGCTTCAGATTCCTTTAACCAAACTTGGTAGGGGTAATCTCTTGATCACGTCCACCTTGGCTTTGTCTACTTCAATTCCCTTGGATGAAATATTGTGGCCGAGCACTATTCCTTCATCTACCATAAAATGGCACTTCTCTCAATTAAGGACTAAATCAGTTTCTTCACATCTTGCCAACACCTTCTCTAAATTGCCGAGGCAACTGTCGAAGTCATTACCAAAAATGGAAAAATCATCCATGAAGATCTCAAGGAAGTCTTCGACCATATCTGGAAAGAGCGCCATCATGAATCTTTGGAAGGTTGCCGAGGCGTTACACAATCCGAACGGCATCCTTCGAAAAGCATAAGTACCGTATGGGCATGTGAAGGTTGTCTTTTCTTGATCTTCTGGTGCTATGGCAATTTGATTGTAACCTGAATAACTATCAAGAAAACAATAAAAGGTTTTACCTCCAAGATGGTCAAGCATTTGATCAATAAAGGGTAATGGGAAGTGATCTTTCCTAGTGGCTTTGTTTAGCTTTCGATAATCCATACAAACCCTCCAACCGGTCACAGTCCTGGTTGGAATGAGTTCATTGTTTTCAATACTTACCACCATTATACCTCCCTTTTTCGGTACACATTGTACCAGACTTACCCATGTACTATCCGAGATAGGGTATATGATGTCGGCGTCAAGCCACTTGATGATTTCTTTCATTACAACCCCTTTCATGGCATGGTTCAGTCCCCTCTGGGCCTCAATTGAACGTTTGTGATCATCTTCCAACAAAATCTTGTGCATGCACACTGCCGGGCTAATTCCCTTCAAGTCGGCAATTGTCCACCCTATTGCCTTCTTGTGTAGCATCAACATTTTGATCAGCTTCTTTTCTTGCTCAGGCTGTAACTTAGAGGAAATAATTACAAGCAATGTTTTATCGGTTCCCAAGTAAGCATATTTTAGTTGTTCTGGCAACTGTTTCAACTCAAGAATCGGTGGTTGTTCAACAGAGGGTTTTTCGAGCTTACCGTCCTTACTTCAGTAATCCAGTGGTTCTAAGTATGTACCTGGTCGATTGACTAACCAATTTGCCTCTTCTTGTTGTTCCTCATCGATCGGTTCTTCATACTCCTCAGGTTCCTCTTGATCGACAATGTAGTTTCCAAGGCAACTAAATTCCTCGTCGAAGCTAAACTCTGTCATGGCATGAAGAAGTTGGCATTCTTCCGGATCATCAGCATGTCGTAGGGTTTGGAACACATTTAGTTTAACTTGCTGGTCATTCACCCTCATTGTGAGTTCTCCCTTTTCAACATCGATCAAGGTTCTCCCTGTTGCTAGGAAGGGTCTCCCGAAAATGATAGGTGCATGTTCATCTGCTTCACAATCCAAAACAATAAAGTCAGTGGGAAAAATAAATTTATCAACTTTTACCAGTATGTCTTCGATTTTTCCCTCTAGATGCATATAGGATCTATCGGCTAGCTGTAGCATAATTGTTGTAGGTCTTGCCTTCCCGATTCCTAGTTTTTGGAAAACTGATTTAGGCATCAAGTTTATGCTTGCTCCAAGGTCGCATAATGCTTTCCCGACATAGTGGTTTCCAATGGAACAGAGTATTGTGAAACTTCTGGGATCCTTCAACTTGGGTGGCATGCGATTGTGCAGCATGGCCATGCATCCCTCTGTTGCGGCAACTGTTTCAAACTCTTCTAGCCTTGTTCTCTTGGACACAATGTCTTTAAGAAACTTGGCATAGTTCAGGATTTGTTCAATTGCTTCAACCAATGGTAAGTTGATGTGGACTTGCTTGAGGATATCAAGAAACTTCTTGAATTGATATTCTTGCTTTTGTCGCTTCAACCTTTGTGGGAATGGTGGTGGAATTCGGATATCTTCGATCCTTTTTTGGTCTAGAACCTAATTGACGGCATTGCTGAGGCAATTGGAGTTGCCGAGGTATTGTCAACTGGGGTTGCAGAGGCATCTTTATCGCCGGTTGCCGAGGCATGCTTATCGCTGGTTGCCGCAGAAATTCCTGGTTCAACATCTGAGGCTTTGCCGCTGAGTTTGTCTTGATCTTTTTGTGGAGTTTTGTTTGATGAGAAAGCTTGAGCCTCTTTAAGTTGTTGGACACTTCAGTATCGCTAGGTAAACCTCCTTGCGGTCTAGTATTCAGGCTTTGAGCAAATTGTCCGACTTGATTTTCCAATGATTTGATTCCCGCCTCTTGGTTTTGCAATCTCATCTCGGTCCTGTTAATAAAAGCATCAGTTCTTTTTATGAAGTTACTATTCTCAGCCATATAAGATTCAGTTTTCAACATAAAAGCATTGAGAGAATTTTCCAAAGAACTAGATGTTGTCAGTTGTTGCTGTGGCAGCTATTGTCGTGGCATATTCTGCTGGAATCCCGATGCTTGTGGATTCTGATTGTTATGGTTTAGAGCATTGTTGGGATTACTCCATGAGGAATTCGGGTGCTTCTTCCAAGCTGGATTGTATGTATTGGACATCATATTGTTGTTCCGGTTGTAATTCCCCACATAAAAGCTAGATTTCGGATTCTGCATACATTCAAAAGAATCATGGTTACCACCACATAACTCACAAAAGGAATCCATTACCTTGACTCCTGTGTGTTGTTTGGTTTTTGCATGTTCTGGACCATCTTGGTTAGAGTGGCCAATTGTGCCAAAATTGAGTCTGATGATCCCAATTCGTGTATTGTGGCCTCGCAGCTAACTCCTCCTCTTCTAGCAGATGAGAATTGATCATCATTCTTGGCAAGCCTATTTAGAATTTGCATTGCTTCCTCCGACGACTTATCTAAGAGTATGTCGTTTCCCGAGGCATCTAGCATCATCCTTGTTGATGTATTCACAGCGTTGTAAAACATTGTTACCTGTGTCCACACTGGGAATCCATGTAGGGGGCATTTGTTTATAAGTTCTCTATATCGCTCCCAAGCCTCGTACATGGATTCATCATCTACCTGCCGAAAAGAAGTAATTTCGTTACGAAGCTTATCAATCAAATTTGTAGGATTAAATCGAGCAAGGAAATCATGAAAAAGATCGGTCCAAGATCCTATTTATCCGGCAGGAATACTATTCAACCATGCTTTCGCCCTATCCCTCAGTGAATAGGGGAATAATCTTAGTCGTAAAACATCAGGAGTGACTCCTTGTATTTTGAATGAATTGCAAATCTCGAGGAAAGATTTAAGACGTTGTCGTGCATCTTCAGTTGCTGAGCCGCCAAATTGACCAATTGCGTTGATCATATTAAACATCACCGGTTTCAACTCAAAGTTGTCAGCTTAAATTTCAGGTGTGACAACTCCTGGATTAAGTCCTTCAAGATCTTCTTCAAGATAGTCTCGAATAGTTCTATTTCGTGCAAGAATCACTCCTCCTGCTGGAACATCCTGATTCATATTGTCGTCTTGATTAGCCATTGCTACTCTTAACCTTTGTTTGAGTCTTTGCAAGGTTCGTTTGATTTCTGGATCAAAGGGATATTTTGGTGTAATCGGCTCGCCCTGGTCATATACCAATGCAAAATCAAAGTTTGTTAGCCCTTTGAATCTTAAACAAGAAAAATAAAAAGTGCAAGAAAATAAAAACAAAGTTGCTATTGCCAATCCTCGGCAACGGCGCCAAAAACTTGTTGCGCGTAATAAGTGCTCTGTAATTGTGTAAGTGTACACATCGCAAGTTATAGTATAAAAGATATCGTCTCCACAGGGATTGGTGCCACTTCAAGAATCTAATCTCTTGCACTATAAAAAGTAAAAGAACACAAGTAGAAGATTGTAGGAGTTTAACTAACAACTAAACTAGAAAGCAAATAAGTAAAAGAAGATGTAATCAAATGAGAGAGAATAGGCCAGGTCATCGTGAGTTGAGGTGTGATAGCCGATTGGATCATCTTGGTAAAAGAGTGCAATGGAAACTCAGTTGTCGTGGCAACTTGCACAGCGGGGTTGCCTTGGCAACTAATCGACGGTTGCCTGGGCAACTACTTGGGCGGCTGGGCAGCAACTTCAAGGTTCGGCGGAGCGTTCTTCAATGGTTTCTTCTTATCCCTAAGTTGAAACTCTAGCTACTTGTGCATGCCTTGATAATACATCCCTGCATGAATCAAGGGTAAACAACAACCAATCTTGCATTCCTGTTAGCCGTTGAAATCCTTAACTTATTCCTAAGCCGGATTAATCTTCACCATCAATAGATTGAATAAAGACCATACTCATTCGTTTCTTGAATCTAACTCTTCCGATATTAGATAAATAGATGAAGTTATGAGATCCTCTCCCAATTCATTCGCAAACAAGAATAAGAACCAAGAATGAGTAAACCTTGAATTGAAAGTGCAAACTCTTATTACCTAAACAAAATCCAATTGTTTCTCACAACCACAAAACACAATAACCTTATCCAAATAGATTTAGTTCATGGCTAGGTTCCAAAGAGACACAAGACAAAGAATTCCTAGCATAAACCTAATTGAACAATAAAGAAAAAGATGAAGAATGGTTGAAGCCTTGTCGAAATCTCTCCAAAGCTCTTGTCGAAATCTCCTTTGCTCTCTTTGTCGAAATTTCTCTCCTCTCTCCCTTTGTCGAAATTTCTCTCATCTCTCCCTTTGGAGTTGACGGCTTGATCCTTAATTTATAGGGCTAGGTCAAAGTCTTTTTTGAGGAGGAAGTTGAGTTGGAATTAAATATCTTTAAAGAATATAATTCTTTATTATATTTAAATTCCTTCTAGAACTTCTCCTATCTTCTTGGGATTTAATTTCTCTTTAACCTCTTCATGGAAATCAAACTCCTTTGGGATTTAACTTTGCTCCACGTCATCTTGGGCTTATCTAGTCATCAATTTCGACTACCATATCATCTTATCCCTTATTGAAAATTGCCCTGGCAACTAGCTCGGCATCTATTTCATGCATTGCCCTGGCAACTAGCTCGGCATCTCCTTCATGCATTGCCCTGGCAACTGGTTCCAGCCTTGCTTTGGCAAGTGATTCTGCACACACACACACAAAACACACCAAAGCAGCATCTTTTTCCACAAAAATCACCAAGTTATGTAATCAAGCTCAACAGTGGAAAGAAACATGAATTAATGCATGAATGACTAATTATGCAACTAATATGAGCCTAAGTCTAACAATAATATGAGTAAAAAGGGTAATAAAAATAGTACTTTTGAACACTTATCACCTTTCATCATAGCATTTATCTGGTTCATCATCTCAGCCGTTTGCTTCTTTAACTCTTGCACTCCATCTCGCTCGTTACCAGAACTCACACTGCCTGCCGAATCTGACCTAAAGTCTCTGGACGATCCTTCTTCTATTGTCCCCGATCTAGCCTTGGGATTGAACTCTGGAACCGAATCCCCTCTCTTCAGGTCAAAGAACCCTTGGTCCATTATGAATAATCTCTATTACAGGAGAAACCACTCGGGAATCAATACCCTATGTAATGCGAATGCAATGATTTATGTAAAAACAAAACAAAAAGGAAACGAGTCTCAAATGCTTAACCTATCCATGCAAGGTGGCCGACCGAAGCCGAGAGGGTAAACACTTAACCCTTTTTCTATTTTCTATTATTGAGTGGCATAAAAAGGTCTTCTTTTCAATCGTGTAACACCCTAAAGAGAGGCCTTGTTAGGTTACCATAGGGTTTTCTAAGCCATGGACTAAATATTGAATTAAAGTGTTAATTCAAATTGAAAGAATTGCCATTGACTAATTAATTAAGTTTTAATCAAATTGAAAGAACATTGAGGAAAAGAACTAGCTAACAAATAACTAAAGGATTAAAATGTTATAACCAACAAGTTAGAGTGTCAAATTAAAAGGACCAAATTGAAACAAGAGTAAAATAATAACTTGCATATGTATTAGACCACTATGCGATAGTGGAATACATATGGCAAGGTAAATTCAAATGTGGCAAGGGAGAGTGTAATGGCCAACCATGTTGGTGAAAGAAAGAGAAAACAAATTTGAATCTTCTTCATTCTTGCAATTGTCATAACCGAATAGTGAGAGAGAGAGAGTTTGGAGAGAAATTTGGTTATTTTCACTTGAAGATCTGATTAGGGGTCAAGAGGGAATCAAAGAGGAAGGTAAAATGCTTGATTTTATATGTTATAGATTTGAATGGTTGAAATTGAATGCTTGTATGATAAGATCTGATTAGGGATCAAGAGGGAATCAAATAGGAAGGTAAAATGCTTGATTCTATATGTTATAGATTTGAATGGTTGAAATTGAATGCTTGTATGATGAATCTTACATCTTGTGGACAATTGATTGAATGTCATGAAAGCATGTTTGTGTTTGTAATCTTAAGTTGCTATGATTTCTGGGAATATGTTTGTATGACCATCGAATGATATAGGCGATATATGGCTTAAGTTGTTAGAAAGATAATCAATGATGGAAATTGTTGGAAAGTTGCTGGAAATTGAGAATAGGGATCATGGTTGAAACTAGTTTAGATTAGGGACTGTTTTGTTAATTGAAAATGTGTAAACATGTTTGGTTATACATGCTACCCTGTTTTGATCACATTGCTAAGTGAATTGAGACTTGAATAGAGTAATTAGCTTGCTGGAAAATGAGTTCATATAATTGGATTAGTTAAAGCTAGGTAATGGACTGCTCAAATGGTGAATTAGAGGAATGTTGTTGATCAAATAGATCAAATTGAACTTAGCACTATAATGCCTTGTTATGATCACATAGATAAGTGAATTAAACTGACCTAGACATGTAAGAACATGAAAATAAGTTGAATTATAATGTTAGAATCTGGTTTAGAGGAATTATGAAGCTAAAAATCTAGCCTAGTGAAATCTGCCCAGAAAACTTTATTCTGGGCAGTAACTTTGAAAAATCACCATAAATTGTATAAAGGGAATTTAAGGCTGAAAATTTTATGGACGATGCCTTAACATGTCTAAATTCATTATGAGAAAACAGAACTGAATTCTGGATTGTAGAATGAATTGTAGAGAAGAAACACTAGGGACAGTGCAAACTGTCCAGTGTTGTAAATTACCCTGTCTTTAAGATAAAACTGTATTAATTGGAAAAGAAATAAAATGCAAGGCCTATATGGTTAGAGAGACAATTAAGTTATCTTTCCAATGGTGTAAACCAATTGAAATTCCAACGTACGGAATGAAAGTTATGCACGTTTAAGTAAGCAGTGCACCTGCTGCCTGGTAGCAGCAGTTTAGATGTTATTGGTCTTGTATATGTGATGTATTAACCTTGTTTCTATGTTGAATGATTTTGTTATTTACATGTTTTGACCTTGTTCTATCTATGTGATTTATTAGATCAAGGATAGGACTTTGGAGAAGGATCTAAAGTCGAGCATTCAGGGACAAGAAAAAAGGTGATAGTCTTGCGAGACTAGCTAGCTTAGAGTATTGTGAGTATAGTTTACAATAGGGTTAGGACTTAGGTCCTAACCAAATATGCATGACTATCTTCTTGCCATTGATATGCCATGTTAATGATCTTATTTTAACTTGAATATGAATAAAAGGGAAGATTGAACTAAACTAAAATTGTGAGTAAGTAATTGCATGCAAATTGATAAATTAATTAGAAAGAAAAATGAAAACAAATGTATGATTCCATGCCTTGGATATGACTTATTATAATGCTTGGTTGTATGGATTTCTATGATGAAAATACTTGATAACATGAATTAAGACATGAAATAAAGATCTTGCTTGATGCCTAAGATGGCATATGTAAAATGTTTACTTGAATAACAAGTTATATTGCAAAATGATGAGCTAAGGCTCAATTGGCCTAAGGGCTAAGGTTGACCTTGATATACCTTGCTTGAATTAATTCTTGAATGATACTTGATCTTAAACTTGAAAAGTTTGAAAATCGTTGAATAAATAAAGTGTAATCAAACAACCTTGGTTGCTAGTTGAATAGGTAGAAGGGCGTGCCTTAGAGTCTAGAGCTCATTGTGTCAGGGTAAACTACAGTCCAGGGCTAAGGACCCTAATTGGCGACAGACGGAGGGTACGTATGTGGTCTTTGGCGACAGTAGAAGGGTTGACCAGTACTACAGTACATCTTGTGGCGACAGTTGGTTGGAGACTTGATTACCTAGACAAACTATAAACCAAGGATTGTTTCAAAAGAATATAAATGAGCTAATAAGTATGAATTGTTTAAATACTTGTCTTGAACTATTTGTTACTTGAATTTTTTGACATGCGAACTTGCTACTTGAATTACTTGACATGTAAACTTGTTACTTGGACTACTTGATATGTATTCTTGAAATGACAAATATGTAAACTTGAACTAATAGTTACTTGACTTGAGATGTATGTATATTGCATGGATATGTACTTGACTTGAATTGAAATGTGTATATTGCTTGAGTATGTTATTTGACTTGAAATGAAGTTTTAGTAAAGCTTGAATTCGAATGATTCCAACCTTGACTAGGTTCAAACTTAGCTAATAGATACATGTCTTATTAATTGGTTAGAACTAGTTACTACCTCACTAAGTACATTCTTGTACTTATCACTCTTGTTTTCATTCTTCCCAACCACAAGATAAAGGATTCGATCGTTGCTTGATCCTGAAGCCTGATTTCTTGAGCTCGAAGCAAGACATAAGCATAGCTAAAGTATAGTTCATACTTGTTTGTAGTCCCCTAGTTGGTGGCACTTAGTTTGTATATAATGACTTGTGCATGCATTTTGGATACTTGAACTTGTATATATATAGGTTGTTTTGAATGGGCTTATCATGTTATGATATTGGTTGTTATTGTAAATCAAGTAATGAACTCAAATCCTATGTAATGAAATATGTTGTTGCGCATATTGATATGTATATATTGAATGTTTAAAGAAATTGATCTAGCCTTGTAACATTTGAATAGCTTGTGAAATAAGATAGTCTTGTGTGAACATTCGAATATCTTATATGTGATCTTGTAAGTTTGAATTGTAAATTTCGATTGGTAAGGCTTGGCATTTGGCTTGCTTGGAATCAAGGTATGCGCAATTGATCATGTTTAATATGTTATGTGTGAAATGTTATATGTATTAATCAAAGGAACTATAAAATGAAAATAGAACCATGTTTGCTCTTAGGTTATTCGAATGTGATTGTATGATGATGTTAATTAAATTAATTGGCAACTTACAATGTTTTGTAATTGAGATTGCTTACATGTTAAGTTATAAAAGTTTGGTTGCTTGCTAGTTAAGTAACTCATCTAATAGGGATGAGTTAGCCGTGTTCTTTCTTGTAATGTACTCTATAACGCTCCTGAACCAGTTTGCTACCAAGGCCTAACTATACCCGAGATCTCATCAGATCTACAAGGAAAAAGCACACAAAGTAGATCCACAAACTTGGAATGAGACCAAGGGCCATACAGCGTCGGGAACATACACTTTATACTCGGAATCCTCCTCTAGTATCTTCGAATGAGACCTGAGGCTACATGGCATCAGGAATGTACATTCGGTATCTCTGACCATGGTGTTACAACACTCTCATTAGGTATCCGGATCCCATCAATCAAGGTAACTCAACCAATCAAATGCCTACCTAGCATACAAGCAACGTGATCCCAAATGATCTCCCTATTATTGCTAAACGTTATCACATCATTTATTTTACATTACCGAGTTGTTAATATATTATGGAAAAGTATATAATTATTCTTATTAATCTATATCCTCACTTTAATCAAGGTGACTCGGTCAAGAAAGTGCTCGTATGGCACATATCATCATTATTAATACCACCACTCTATGGTTTCTATCATTAACAAGTCACCCAAATCTTACCAAGTTATTACATATTATGCTCATACATTAGGGTTAAATCTCAGTTTCTCAGTTTTACAATTTATTTTACCATATTAGGGGCCCATTGGACCACATTCCTTGAATTATTAGCCCTTCAAACTCAATTTCATATTTTGGGCAGATTGCCTAGTGGGATCGATACCCAACCACGAGTACCAATACGGGTCCCTGGGTACCGATACCCACCCTAAGTGTACCGATACTCGAGCTTCAAAGTGAAAAAGGTTAATCGTTAACCTTGTACTGATACAAGGGGACCATGTACCGATACCTCTTTGGTACCTATACGCCCCCAAGCGTACCGGTATAAAACTTTACCATTAGAATTTTACCCAGCCTTTGCGTACCAGTACGAGTCGAATCGTACTGATACTCCTTTGAATGGCATACCCATACTGGTTGAACACCTTATTGGTACCCCTCCATTAGTTCATCTTCTAAGAATAATGTTCTTAAACCCAGAACACTAGGGTACCGGTACTATCTCCCCAAGTATCAAAGCCTAGAAATGGCTTCCAAAGCTCGAGAAATCACTTCCCAAGCCCCCAAAACATAACCTTTAACCCCTCAACCTGATCCTACATCTTAGGAAGTTATTAGGGTGGGTTGCTACCATTTGTACAAGTTATTAACATGAAATCCGAGTTTTACCATTAACAAGGCTTTAAGCTACCAAAACACCAAACTAGTAATCATAAACCACAAAATCAAGCAAGGCAATCACTTTATGATCTTCAAGAAGAGTATGAGCCAGAGATGTACTAACCTTAAGCAACAAGCCCGTATTTAGCTCACCCAATCACCTTTCTCAAGCTTTCCTCTTGCTCCAAGCTTAAAGAAGCTTTCCAAACACCTCCACCCTCCACACAACATGGAAACGAAACAAGGCATGAAACAAATGTTAGGGGAAGCCTTAGCTACGAATTTGCACCCTTAATTTCAAAGGGAAAAGCCTTGAATCCCCAAAAACCCATAAACGAAGACTTATCTTTTTTCCCAATAAATTATACTTTTCTTGAAGCCTATGGAGAGGAGATCAACATACTTGAATTTTGAATCCCAAAATGAAGAAATGAATGAAAAAACTTGAATTTTTAATGTTTGAAACTATGCTTGAAGGAAAAGAGAAATGGGTTGTGTGAGAGAAGGAAAAAGATAAAGATGAATGATATCATCTTGTCTCCCCTCCCCTATCACGTGATATACCAATTCATTAATTGGTATTCGGTCTTTATTTTGAATAAAGGTAAAATCACAACATAAAACCCCATGGTTCTTCCCCTTTTACAAAATGGTCACTTGTCAAGCCTAATTAGCTGAAGACTCTTCCAATAAGGATCAATCTCAACCTAATGGGTCCAATGGCCCAAACTAACATGGAGGTTCATAACTCGAGTCAACGCTCAAATGTTGACTCAAAAATTCTCATCGTTACAACTTTTTTCAGATCCGATTCCGATTAAATTTTCATCCATAGTGTTAACCCGAGTCCGATGGGTAGATCCTTGAATTTTAGTGTATTTAGGGCAAATTGTGTTTTGGCCCTTTGATATTTTTATTTTAATGCAAATTAATCCATTAATTTGTGTATTTAATTTCTTACGTTTTTAACTTATGCCATTAATTTAGTATTTATTCATTTTCCCCTTATTTGTTGACTACATTTAATTTTTTGTATTTATTATTTATGCTTTTAAGTTGCTTCCTACATTGGTTTATAATTTTAGCCTAATATATCTTAACTTTATCTTCCAATTTCACATCATTTACTATTTTATTCACTAATTTCCATAATTTTTGACAATTTATTGATATTCATTATTTATTTCTCCATTGTATTTATTTTTAATACATTTATTTTTTTATTATCACTTTTTATATATATATATATACATATATGTAAGTTAATTTTTTTACCATTATTCCAGGTTACCTAATATAAATAGTTTCTTTTAATGTATTTAGATTAACTTTTTACTTTATATATGTTGTCTTATTGTTTTAACGTAAATATTATAAATGTTATTTTATTTTAAAGAATTAAAAATTCATAAATGTTTTGATTTAAACTCTGATATGGATCAGACTCAGATCAAATTTGGATTGGATATAGACTTGGATCGGTTTCAGATCGGGTCCTGACAGTATCCATATCTAATCCGTCTTTTATTAGGACTCAAACCTTTTTTTGGATTCAAATTCAGACTTTTTCAATCGGATTTGGATCAGATTTTTTTCTTCGGATCGGATTCGGATTAAATTGTCATCCTTAAATCTAATCTTATTGTCTCTATCCAAATGAGACATTTTACAAGGTGAAAAAAGAGTGGTGAGCGAACTAAACTATCAAGCTGATTGCTTTGCTACACATATCTGATTACATCGACAAACAACCACCAAAGGGGATCAAACTTTCTTTGACCATCGACAATCCAAATCAGAAAACAAATGTCACGAGGATCTATGTACGAGCACCAAACGACCGCTAAAGTATGCGAAGACCGTGTCAAACGACAGAGAAAACGTACCATACAAGCAAATGAAAACCTGCCACAAAAGCAGAGGAAAAACATGTCACACGAGCAAAGATTTTTATTAAAAATTAAGGGAAAATAAAAACAATATATGAAAAAGCAAAGAAAATAACGAATATCGACGATCGACAACCAACACTAAAGTCGGTGCCACAGTCAGTCAAGTAAAAAGAAACGAAAGAAACCCTGTGGCAGTTGTGTTTAGAGAGTTTACAAATGTTATTTCAATAGAAGTATTCATATAATTATTACATTATCTTAATTTTATAATTTATTCATATTATATTTGTCTCTATTAGTATTAATTATTGATACTAATTCAATTAAAAATTATATATATAAATTGTGAACAAACTTATAATTTATGTGCAATAGATTGTAAAATCTCCTACTATCACCAACTACTGAAAATACACGAGTTGCATGATGATTGAACGTTATGAAATCCATGATTAATGAAGATTGGGTGACCTATATCTTAAAGGGTTTCCTTACCAGAACACAAAAGCAATCTGCATGCAAATTTAATACATAGTTTAACGATCATGCAAAGGGATTAACAGATTCTCAAACATTTTGGCTTTGTTAAGTACTGGATATAAATGTTGCAAGGTAGATCATGAGTTGCACCATCTTGACCATCGAGAATTGCATGATCTTAATTAACTGCTAAAAAAAACCAAACCAATCGAAGAATTTCCAGTTCAAGGATGAATGAATATAGTCATCTCAGATACGTTGCCTGCTCTTGCTGTGTTATCACACACCCCTCGCTCGCCGCCGCAGCAGCTGGCTTGAATTAAGAAACAAAGCGTCTCGGTAATTGGAGAATGCCATAAATTTGTTGTCCAATTACTGTTTTGGATCGTGCTAAAATCACACACAGAAAGCCGAAGTCAACGGGGGGAAAAGAGAGATAGAAAATAGTTTTGAGGAAAGTCAATTTGATCAGATGATGCAGGCCATCTAACTTTGGATTGGTTCACGTGGAGGAAAGAAAAGAAAATTGAAAATCCATTCTCCAAGTTGTCATTATTTTTTCTATGTGCAAGCACGAGGTATATACGACACGCATTCCGATATGAAATTTTCAAAGCAAAAAAGCCCCTAAAAACTAATTTGAAAGGCGGTCACCAAGAATCTGACCTAACTATTTCAGAAGTAGAAGCATGTTCAAGGAAACTCAACAGTAAAAGATCGAGTTAATTGTTACACGTTCTTAAATTATATCTTTTTATTTTAAATTAATTTTTAAATATTTTAATTTTATCTTTAAAATATGACTTTTATTTTAAACTGGTCTCTCAAACTTTTAAATATTTTATTTTCATCTCCAAACTCTAACACTCATTTTAAATTAATCCCCAAACTTTTTGAATATTTCGGTTTCATTCTCAGGTTATTGTTTATTCTACACCATATTATTACATGATACACATTCGTGTTTCATGACAAATTAACAATTTTGATAATAGTTTTATTAACATAAGATATGATTAATATATAATGATAATTTGAGGATGAATTAGAACACTAAAAAAGTTTGAAAATCAATTTAGAATGAGAGTCATAATTTGATAATAAAATTATAATGTTTAAAAGTTTAAGAACTAATTTAAAATAAATATTATAACTTAAAGATAAAATTAAAATATTTACAAATTTAAAAACTAAATTAAAATAAGTGCGAGAGCTTGTGATTCAATTAACTCTAAAAAATCAAATCAAAATATTTTTTAAAAAAAAGGGGCTAAAAAGAAGAAGAAATGGCGGGGAAAGATTGATTGTGCAGTCAATGCTAGCTGTGTGGCTAACCAAATGCATCTTTTGGTCAACCTTTACCTCTCTCTCTCTCTCTCTCTCTCTATCCCCTATAAATATCATCTGTTTTCCTTATACTTCTCTGTACACAAACATTTCCCATATTTCTTCATCTTCTACCTCTTTCTCTGACCTATTCCTGGAGAAAGCCATGGTTTTTCCTATGGTGTTTCTGAAGCTAGCAGACTGGGTCTTGTACCAGCTTCTGGCCAACTCTTGTTATCGAGCCGCCAGGAAGGTGAGGAACTATGGGTTCTTTTTAAGGAACCAAACTCCTAGGTCGTCATCATCACTGCAACAACCTGGTTCTTTGTTCCCTAGCATCACCCACTTCGATTTAAGCAAAGATATTAAAATCCCTCGTACATTGGTTTGTGATATCCATGGTGTCTTATTAAGAACAGAAACCTTCTTCCCTTACTTCATGCTGGTTGCTTTCGAAGCTGGCAGCATTTTAAGAGCTTTTCTCTTGCTTCTGTCGTGCTCCTTCTTGTGGATTTTGGACTATGAGCTCAAACTGAGGGTTATGATCTTTATATCCTTCTGCGGGCTTACGAAGAAGGACATCGAGAGCGCCGGCATGGCTGTGTTGCCCAAGTTTTATCTCGAAAATCTTAATCTCCAAGCTTACCAAGTTTGGTCTAGAACAAGTTCAAGAGTTGTGTTCACAAGTATACCCAGAGTAATGGTCGAAGGATTCCTCAAGGAATACATGAGCGTCGACGATGTCGTCGGCACCGAATTGCAAACCGTCGGGAACCGATTCACAGGCTTCTTATCCACCTCCGGTTTGCTCGTAAAGCATAAAGCTTTAAAGGGTTATTTCGGAGAAAAAAAACCAGACGTTGGGCTTGGAAGTTCAAGCCACCATGACCATCAGTTTATTTCCCTTTGCAAGGTACTTTTATTACTTCAACTTCATTTAAACAAAACCAAAACAATCAGTGGTCTTTGAACCGTTCCATTTGTGTCAATTTTCGGGTAACCTCGCATTTAACACTAGACCAGCCTAGTACATAGTTTCTTTCTTGTTAACATTGACATGAAGTTGTTTATGGAGGGATTTTGGGTTCATTTAATTCAATTTCTCTGTGAATGCGACAGGAAGCTTATGTGGTTGATCGCCTAAACAATCAAAGCTGCGTGATGCCAAGGGACAAGTACCCGAAGCCTCTTATATTTCATGACGGAAGGCTAGCGTTCTTGCCGACTCCATTGGCTACACTTTGTATGTTCTGTGGCTTCCATTTGGGATGGTTCTCGCTATTTTCAGGATTCTCGTCGGTATCTGCCTGCCTTACAGGCTAGCTGTATTCTGGGGTTCTCTCAGCGGAGTTCAGCTACGATTCCAAGGTTGTTTCCCTCCACCAAATTCACAACATAAAAAAGGTGTCCTATATGTCTGTACACATCGAATACTTTTGGACCCGGTTTTCCTCAGCACAGCATTGTGCAAGCCTTTGACGGCAGTGACCTACAGCTTGAGCAAAATGTCCGAGATAATAGCTCCCATCAGGATAGTCAAGCTGACCAGGGACAGGAAACGAGACGGAGAAACCATGCAGAAGTTGTTAAGCGAAGGTGATTTGGTGGTCTGTCCGGAAGGAACCACATGCAGAGAGCCTTATCTGTTGAGGTTCAGCTCGTTGTTCGCCGAGCTAGCCGATGAGATAGTTCCGGTAGCGACGAACGCACATGTAAGCATGTTTTACGGCACAACGGCGAGTGGGTTGAAATGGTTGGATCCCATTTTCTTTCTGATGAACCCCAGGCCGAGCTACCATGTTCAAATACTAGGGAAGGTGCCACCGGAGTTGACATGTGCAGGGGGCAGGTCCAGCTTCGAAGTGGCAAATTACATTCAGCGGAAACTGGCTGATGCTCTGGGATTTGAGTGTACTACCTTGACTAGGAGAGACAAGTACCTGATGCTAGCAGGTAATGAAGGAGTTGTCCATGACAATAAGAGAAATTAGCAAGCCCCTCCTCTTCATAATAATATTAATTAATTGATTTGCACACTTTCAACAACCCTGATGTATTCACTATTGTGGCTTCAAGTATATGTCGGTTCTTTTTAAATATTTTTCGGACCTGTTTTTACAGTCGTCTCTCCATTCAGCAATATACTGTTTCCGTAACAGATATGGTCCTCTTTTGTCAGATATGAAAATCTTACAGCATTGTTTCTGAAATTTTACCTGCATTTGGTTTATTGTAGTTGCAGAAGTGAAATGAAAGTGAATACCCAATTATAAAATGACCCTAGAATCACTGATGGATAGAAGGCATCTTAACGGTCGTACCTCAAAATTTCAAATTTCGCATACATTATTGAATTTGTTGGAGTCGATTTGTTTGGATACCACCAGAGCAATATACCAGACATTCGACTACAGAGGACAAATTTGCGGAGCTTTACCTCCCCAGGGAACTGCTGACCAAAGCTCTACCCCAATACGTCTGTCTAATTGATAGTTGGGGACGATCGATGGGAAAGAACACTGGAGAAGTCAACCTCCAGTGCTGGACATTATGATTCTCAAGGAAAACATCGGAGAACGATCCGAGATCACCCTTAAAAATTTAAAATTTTTATAATATAATTTAAAATATTTTAAATTTTTTTTATGTATTTTCTATTCAAATCTATTATCCTTCCCCTAAAATTATATAAGTCCGCCCCTTATTAACACAAAATCAATCGTCCATCAATGCCTCTAGAATTGATCAAAGTTCAGAGAGAGTAACTGAATAGCATGATTGGCTGTGAGTGAAATACTCTTTGTATTTTTAAGAGACAATCATATTAACAATCTTTAGAGCAGATAGTTAAAAGCCCGATTAGGAATAAATTTTCCGGATAAAAAATTTTTGCTTTCTTTTTTTGCTCAACACTAAAAAATTAAATTTTAAGTCCTAATCTTAATTTCTAAATTTTAAACTATAAACCCTAAAAATACTGCCTACCCTAATTTTCTAAACTCTAACCCTAATACTAACCTTAAACATTAATCCTAAATACTAAACCTAATTTTTTAGTGTGAAACATAAATAAAAACACCAAAAAAAGATAAAGAATTTCTATTCAAATATTTCCTCCCGAACTAAATAGTAATCGTTCAAAAAGAAGAAGAGACGCATATCAACAATTATATTTATAATTGAAAATACAAATAATGAAATGGTACATGTTATAAGAAAGGGTAAACTACATCGGTAGTCACCGAACTAAGATTTTTTTTCTATTTTAGTCATCAAACTTTTTTTTGGAAAAAAATATCAGTAACATTATGTTTCCTTCCTATTTTGGTCACCAATTGTTAAAACTTAACGATTTTGCTGACGTGGAATTTTATTTTATTTTTTAATTTTCTATGTCATTTTTTCTCTCTCCTCGTAAGCAATATATGTTATTTTATAATGTTTTTATTGAAACTAACATGATGGTGACATGTATCACTGCCTATTAGTGGAATAAAAGGAATGAAAAATCAAGCCCCTTATGCAGCCAGAGAGATTCGACTAATAGGCAGTTACACGTGTCACCATCCTATTAGACAGTTACTCGTGTCACCATCTCTCTGGCTGCATAAGGGCTTGATTTTTCATTCATTTTGTTCCACTAATAGGCAGTGACACTTGTCACCATCCTGTTAGTTTGAATAAAAATATTATAAAACAACATATATTGCTTACGATGAGAGAGAAGAAATGACATGGAAAATTAAAAAAATAAAATAAAATTTCACGTCAGCAAAACCGTTAAGTTTTTAACAACCGGTGACCAAAATAGGAAGGAAACATAACGTTAGTGATGTTTTTGCCAAAAAAATAGTTCGGTGATCAAAATAGGAAGGAAACATAACGTTAGTGATGTTTTTGCCAAAAAGAAGTTTAGTGACCAAAATAGGAAAGAAACTATAGTTCGGTGACTACTGATGTAGTTTACCCTATAAGAAATCACCCTTTCAAACACAATCAAACCGATATTAGAACATTGCTTTTTTTGAAACCGTAGAGTGGTTCCAGTAATAAATGATGATGCATTTCATCCAGGTGACCTGGGTTTGAACACCAAGTGTGCACGGTGTTTATTATTAAAGGGCTAGAAAAATTAAACAGATACTACCTTATAATCACACCAGCATATTAAATAAAAAACTGGTATTAGAATATATTCGGATGAGATCTACATATGATAAAACTTAAATCAGAATAAAATCTAAATCAAAATTGACATATGTATTTTTTACTCAAATGTAAAATATCAAGAATGTCAAACCTTGGCTTTACTGTTGAGCCAAAACCTCAATAGTCTACTCTTAGTATACACTAATGACTCCTGCTTAATATTAATTAATCAATTAACACTAGTTTTATTATATTTAAATCTAAATATCAATTAAGAAAATTATAAAATGATTTAGATATATTTTAACACCATAAACTATTTCATCTCATCCTATTCTTATAAACACCGATGTTTAAACTCAAATTACTGAAAAGAATAAATCGTACTAAATAATCAATATCACTAAAATTATTCAATAAATTCTAATATTTTAAATATTTATACACAATCAAATTAATAATTTAAACTGAAAAGATCAGCATATGTACACTAATGCTGATTTATTTTAGGGCGATCTGACTTGTAAGTAGATAATCATGTCACACTTTACAAGATGTATTGCTACGAACTTGTGTTCCTCACTGCGTCCCTTGATGGTACAGATTCACAGTTCTAGATTGCCCATTGGGTTCGATAATTTAGAAGATAGGGTGTGGTGGAGTATTTAGCAGTTGAAATGGAGAAAGAGTAAGGGGGATTGAGGCATCATTTTCCTGCACAAACATTGAAATGTGTGCATGCAGTAATAGTATTAAACCATCACCTAATCCTCTGTACTTGCACTCAATGATGCCATAAATGCTTTAAAGGCTTAATTTGATATTATTTTTAAAAAGTATGATGAAAAAAATAATTTTAAAAGTATGATAAAAAATTAATTTTAAAAAGTTATATTAGTATTTATTATTGATGTCAAAAAATAATTTTGAGAAGATAAATATTTATTTTAAACATAATATTGTAAAATAAAATAAGTAAATTTAGATAATGTTCAAATTCGTTAATATTATGATATATGAAATAAATTAATTTATATTATAATAAAAAATTTAATTTAAAAATATAAACTATAATAAAAATTTTGATTCTCAATATAAATACTATAACATATATATTATTTTATAATTATATATAAATTTAATTTAACAATCAATTATAATTAAATAATAAAATATAAAAAATAACTTTATTTTTTAAATTAACTTATTTACCACAAAAGCATAAAATTTAATTTTTTAATTTAGATTAAATTTTACTTTTAAAAGTAATTAAAAATATTTATTTTATTTTAAAAACACTTAAAAAATACTTTTAGATTACTAAAAAAAATACACCCTAAATATTAATTCAGTTGTCATTGTTGTGTTATAACATTTAGGATACAGTGACTATGAATCATAACAGTTTTGCAGGTTAACCTAAATTTGAAAAGGACTAGTTTTCCCCAATTTTTAGGGTTTCTGCTCCCTTTGATTTGTGCTTGGTCAGATGCATTTTGACTGAGGTCAGTGTGTCAAGCTTTTTTTGGCTCGACTTCTTCCCCTCTCGCTTTCTCTGGGTTCCTTTGGCAGTCGCGGGATCAAGATTCGCTGGCTTTGGTGTGAAAGCTTTGGCAGGCGTCCTAGTTCCTGAGATGTTCTCTCCTTAAGGCTTTTGCTCCCGTTTCTCGGTTGCTGTTGGTGAATCTTTGAGGTGATCGCGGTGAGGCGTTTCCTTTGAGGAGATAGGGTGACTTTTCCTAGTTTTATGACTCTCGAAGACCTTCGGCATTGTTCTTTTTGCTGGATAAACAAGGTACTCGGTTTTGACTTGATTTGGTTTTCATATCTGTCCTTTCTCTACCTTATTTGTTCATCCCGACGTTGGTGGTCGGTCTTGAGGCTTTCGGTTGAACCCTCTCACTGTGATTTTCTTCGGGGCTCTGTGTATGCGATTTGGTTTTGGTCCCGTTCTGGTCTCTCTGTTCTTTGGTTGCTTCTGGTCTTTGTGATTATTGCTCTTGTGTCTCTTGAGCACAATGAGAATCCTCAGTTGGAATATACGCGGATTGGGGAAAAAGCAGGCTGTTAACCGTCTCAAAAACAAAATTAGAGGAATACAACCTCACATTTTATTTTTGATGGAGACAAAGTTATCTAGTGCAAGAATGGGAAAAGCTAGAAGAAGTTGTGGCTTCCTTAATGGAATTGAAGTTGCAGCAGAAGGATCACGAGGTGGTTTATCAATCGGATGGACACAAGATGTTTCTGTGTCTCTTCGGAGTTTCTCCTCATCACACATTGATGTGGTGATCACAGAGAATGAGAGTTCGCTGCAATGGAGATTGACTGGTTTCTATGGTAACCCGGTAGATAGTCAGCGCGCTCTGTCTTGGAATCTTCTATGACGACTGGGAGAAGATCAATCTCAGCCATGGGTTTGCTTAGGCAATTTCAATGAAATTCTTTTATCCTCGGAAAAAAGAGAAGGATGCCTTCGATCAGAACAAAATATGGATGCTTTCTGACAAGCTTTGAATGATGTTAATCTGTCCGACTTGGGTTATACAGGCAGCTGGTATACTTGGGAGCATGGCAACTTCTCTCATAATAATATTCGAGTTCGATTGGATAGAGGAGTTGCAAATCCTTCCTGGTGTGACGTGTTTTCTAACTGTTATTTACAACATCTGACACACACCTTCTCAGACCATTGTCCGATCTTGTTGAATACAGCAGTCGAGGGAAGAAATGATTTTAATAGGAGTTACCAATTTCGGTTTGATGCAAACTGGATTCTTGAGGACGAATGCAGTAGTTTGATTGAAGATGTATGCTCCTCTGAACCAGGGGATCTTGTATCAAAACTTGCCAAGTTGAGTGATGCCCTTAAGAAGTGGAGCCGTTCAAATAAAGTCAAGAACCGACAACTCTCTAATGCTTTAAAGGATAAATTAGCAAAGCTGGCAGAAGATGATCCAACTGATGAAAAATTAGCCGAGCTATTGGATTTCAAGATTGCTCTTAACATGGAGGCTGACAAAGAAGAATTATTTTGGGAACAAAGAGCTCAGGTTAATTGGTTGACGAAGGGTGACCGCAATACTTCTTTTTTTTCACCAATGGGCCTCCTTTCGCAAAAAGAAAAAATCCTTTAAAGGTTTATTTAATATGGATGGCCAATGGATTAGTGAACTACATCGGCTGAACGAGATGGCAGATTCTTTCTTTAAGAATTTATGTTCGACCTCCAATGTTAATGATCGATCAAACATTTTAGATCTTAATCAACTAATGGTGACTGATTCTATGAATATAGATATCCTTTCTGACTTTACCAATAAAGAGGTTTATAAGGCACTAAAGAGCATGGCACCTTTAAAAGCTTCAGGAGATGACGGCTTCCCAGCACTTTTTTATCAGAAGTATTGCCCTATTGTTGGTGAAGAGGTAACGCGATGCTGCCTATCAGTGCTCAATGGTCTTACCAATGTGAGGGATGTTTACAATACCAATATTGTGCTAATTTCGAAAGTTGATAAACCTCTTTCTATGAACCAATTCAGGCCTATAAGGTTGTGCAATGTAATCTACAAGATTATTGCCAAAGTTATGGCAAATCGGCTTCGAGTTATCCTGGATTGCTGTATTGATGAAGCGCATAGAGCGTTTGTTCTAGGGAGACTTCCCTCGAATAATGTTTTTATTGCATACGAAGTTCTACATTCTATGAAACTGAAGAGATCCGAATCAAAAAGGAAATTTGCCCTAAAGCTTGACATGAGTAAGGCTTATGATAGGGTAGAATGGCCATTCCTACAAAATGTTATGCTTCGAATGGGGTTCCATACAAATTGGGTTCACCTTATTATGCAGTGTGTGAACACTGTCTCTTACTCTGTGATGTTTAATGGTTGTTTGGGGGAGAAATTTGTCCCTTCTAGAGGTTTGCGACAAGGGGATCCTCTTAGCCCCTGCCTTTTCCTTATTTGTACTGAGGGTCTATCCACTTTATTAAACGCAGCAAAAACTTCTAGACAACTGCAAGGAGTCAAGGCTGGCCGTAATGGAGTTCCAATTTCACACCTTTTTTTGATGATAGCATCCAGAATAAGAGCTTTGATGATTAAAAATCTTATTAAAGTTTATGACGAGGCATCTGGAAAAAGTGTCAATTTCGATAAATCCCTCTTTTTCTTTAGTAAGAGTGTATCACCGAGTACTTGTGATCAAATTGGTTCTCTATTTGGATTTCGTGTTGGTTCAACTCCAGAGACCTATCTCGGTTACCCATATGGTGGGATGTAATAAAAGGGAGACCATTGCGCATTACAGAGACGAGATTTATAAACGAGTGGATGGTTGGAGCACGAGATTCCCCTCAATGGGAGGAAAGGAAGTTTTTATTAAGTAAATCTGTCGCAGGTTTTTTTTTCATTCATCGAAAATAATAATAGTTGGTTTTTTTTTTAAAAAAAAGTTTTTACGGTATTAAAGGAGACGTCACCTAAAGACCGGGATGACGCTCCTAGCAGAACACCGTAAAAATTTAAAAAACGAAAAATGAAAAATGGATGGTGGAGTGGAGTTGTCACCGGCCACTTTGGACACCGTAAAAATTTAACAAGAGATTCAAAAAGTTTGGGTTCGAGAGTTGGTTGCGCGTGGGGAAGGATTAGCACCCCACAACACCCAAAATTGGTACCGCGTTGATTAAGCGTTGTCTTTGCGAGAAAACAAAAATTTGAATTTTGATTTAAAATTTAATCCCAGAACGCGGTCTAAGAAAAATATTTCCTTATTCACGAAGATCGAAAAAGATGACACCTGAATAAGTCAGGATGTCACTTCTTAGTCGGCATCTGAAATAAAGTGAAAAATATTCCCGTAATATATTGAAATGAATACATGAAAAAATCTAAACCGAAATAAAAATAATACATAACATAATGTACATATATTTTATAATATACTAAGTATAATATAATATACATATTATAATAAATATATTAATATAATATGCAAAAATAAAAATAATTATAAAAAATAATAAACATATTAATATGTATGGATATACATAATAACACGTTAAATATAGCATATATATTATATAAAAATACATATTATAAAATAATACTACATATATAAATATATATTATGTACATGTTATAATAATACATATATTATACATATTATTTGTATATATATACGTACATGACATATATATTTACATATTATATATACTAATTATAATAAATAGATGGGTAAAAATAATAATAAAGAAATATATTGGATATAATATAATTACATAAACATGGACTAAAATTAAAAGGAACAAAAAATAGTGCGAAAATAAATTAAAAATAATATACAGGGCAGAAATTCAATAATTTACAAAGTTTGGGGCTAAATCCATAATTATTCCCTCGAATTAGGACCAGATTGAAGAGCGTAGAAAATTTGAGGGACCAAAATTGTAAGTAGCCTATTTAATATTAATTAAAACTGGATTTAGGACCAAATTGCAAGGCTTTTAAAATATCCAAGGACCTATAAGGTAATTAAACCATGCGGCAGACCCAAAGTGAAAATATTTTTAGTGCAGAGGGGCTTAAATAGTAATTTACCCTTTAAAATATGATTTAATGGAAATTAGTAGTGATTGCAAAATTTTAAAACTTATAGGGACTGATGGAGTAATTGTCCTATGCGGAAGGGCTGAAATTGTAATTTCCCCTTTTCAAAATAGCAAGGGTCCCTTAGCCGGGTCGGGTCAAGCCGCAGGTCGAAGGATGATATGATGCCGTTTTCGGTCTAGACTCGGATGCCCAAAACGGCATCGTTTAGGGAGCCTATATATAGTATTTTTATCCTAAAAAAATCATTTTCACTAGCTTTTTTTTAAAAACCTCTTATAACGGCCTCCTTGGTAGCCGGCCGTCTCTCCCGTCGTGGACCGTCGGTCATCGGCGATGGTCACCACCGTCAGCGACGGTTGAAGACTTCAAAGGTCACGACTTTCTAACTTTCTTCGACGTGCTGAATGCAGATCCAGTGTCAGATTCTCCAAAAAATCACCCTGGGTACGTAAATCATAAAAAACCCTTTGATTTTACTATCTTTGTTTAGAGTTTTTTTATATTCAATTTCCCTTATATATATATATATATATATATATATTTCAAACAAAAATCTCATTCCTTTTTATTATTGTGAAACCAAAAATCTCTCTTTTTTTTTATTTAATCTAACATTTTTTTATACAGACAATAACCCGAAAAAAAACCTTTTTTATTCGAAAGATCCTCCCATTTTTTATATATTGGAACTGTCCTCCATTTTACATGCAATTTGAGGATTTTTATAACCAGATTAAACAAAATAAAAAAATAACTACTTGTTTCTGATTTGATTTAGGTTAATAATATTCTTGCTTTTGCAGGTCTGACTTGAATGGTTGTTTAGGCGGTGGCCAAGCAAGTGGTGGAGCGGCGGTGGCGCGCGTGGGCAATGATGCCACTCGTGGCGGCCACGCGCACGGAGATTGGATGGGCAAGGGGCGGCGGCTGGCAAGTGGGTTAGGGGTTTAGGTTAAAATTAGGATACCTTATTCAATTTCCATTCCAATTTTGGTCACTAAACTTTTAAACTTTAATTTCCATTCCAATTTTCTTTGGTATTCAACCAAACTTTAAGAATACCTTATTCAATTCACTATCTATCACATGATACCTTTAAACCTTAGAAATTTCCTTTCCAAAACCCATAATTAAAGAAATCCTAACTTTTGCATTTTTGTCATTTCAGTCACTAAGTTAGCTTTTATGCTATTATCTTAGTACTAAATGACCCTTAATCAACTTAGTAAAATTTGGGGTATTACGGCCGCTCTTGTAAGCAAAATCTTTAAAATAGAGGATCCGTTGGGGAAGACAAAATGAGTTCGGCTTGCTACGACTCTGACGACGACACAATGCCTGGAGAAATTTGACCTAGCTGCAACACTGACGAAGACACGGGATCGAAGGATGAACGTTTGGCCCAACTACAACACCGACGAGGAGGCCGGATTGGAAGTCGGTAGATTTTGATGTAGAGCTTGGCTCGTAGACTTTTGTTGCAATTTTCCCAAATGCACAGGGATCAATGGTTTTGAGTTGCCTTTACTGGTAGCCGTTTGCTCCAAGCTAGCTGTACCATTCCCATGGGTACAATCAGTTTATACCAATCATGATATTGACTTTTCCAAAAGATTTATTTTTCTTCGACCATTCGTGAAAATGGATTCTCGATGGACATTTGAATTATCCATTGTCTTAAATTTTAACGTGTTTAAGCACGTTGTGCCAACATTTCTGTCGGACTTGTCAAAATAGTTTGATCCAGCTACAATACTGACGAAGAGACATGATCAAAAGATGAGGGTTCTGATGTCTGATTCAGCTACAACTCTGATGAAGAGGCAAGATCTAAAAGAGTAGATTTGGCCCAACTACAACACCTGACGAAGATGTAGGACCGAAGAACAGTATGGTTCGTCCAAGCTACAACACTTGACAAAGAGGCAAGGTCTGAAGTCAATGGGGTTGATCCAGCTACAACACCGACTAAGAGGCAGGATCGAAAGTCAGTAAATTTGGTCCAACTACAACACCAACGAAGAGGCAAGACCTAAAGTCAGTAAGGTTTGACCCAGCTGCAACACCGACGAAGAGGCGGGTCTAAAGTTAGTAGGTTGATCCAGTTACAACACCGACAAAGAGGCAGGATCGTAAGTTAGTAAATTTGGTCCAGCTACAACACCCGACGAAGAGGCAAGACCAGGATTTGACCGAGTTACAACACCGACGAAGAGGCACGGTCTAAAGGCAAAAGTTTTGATCCAGCTGCAACACTGACGAAGAGGCATGATCATAATCTGTCATATCTGTTCAGTCATTCCATCAACGGAATGACATAATTAGATTTCAGTAACTTGGATTCTACCGCACCATCAACGGAGAGGTAGAATCGAATAACAACTTGAACCTTACTATACCATCAACGGCAGGGCAAGATTGGGCAGTAGCTTGAACCCAGCCACACTATCAACGGAGGGACAAGATTGGATGACAACTTGGACCCAACCACACCATCAACGGAGGGATAGGGTCGAAAATCAGCAACTTGGATTCTACCACACCTTCAATGGAGACACAAACTTGGATAACATCAACTTGGATCTTGTTACGCCATCAACGAAGGAACAAGACCGGATGAAAGCAACTTAGACCCACCACTTCATCAACGCAAAGGGTAGATCGGACAGCTGCAACTTGAACTCAACCTCTCCATCAACACAAGAGGTGAGATTGAATATATGTAATTTGGACCTTATTACGACATCAACAGAGGAACAAGAGCAGATGAAAGCAACTTGGACACAACCACTCTATCATACCCGTATTTTGTCTGGGTTTTCGAGTATACTATAAATAAGGCTAGTAAATAAATAGATAAACAATAAATAAATAAATAATCCAAAACCAGTCTAAATATCAGTAAAATGTCCATGTTACATTTTTAAAATCCCGAAAGCCCAAATATAAATCCAAAAGCCCATATACACTTTGTTTACCGCCTAAATCTTAAAACCAAAGGCACAAACAAACACAATTCAACTAAAATTAAAATTTTCCCGCCCAAAAGGCACCACGTGGCAAACACCCATTGGCCGAAATGAATAGCCAAAGATTGTGGTTTTCTTCTATTTGATCTGGATCTAGCTGGCACCATGTGACGTCATCTTCCACTACCCTATATAAAAAGGAGAGAGAAAATGTCAGAAAAAATAAATAGCAATCATTAAAAATAATAATAATTAATACCATTAATAAATATAATAATAAAAGAAGAGAGATTGTGATTACCTCGGGGAGCATCATCGATTGTTGGGAAGCACATTAGTCACCGGGAAGCTCATCGGTCACCGGGAAATTCGTCCATCAAAACCACCATGGCCACTGTCGGGAAGGTAAACTTTCTTTCGATTTAATCCCTGTAAAGACAGAAACAAATGTTAGCTCATACACATATAAAAACAGAAATAAAAAAGAGATCAGGATTTTTTGCGGCGGTCGGCGTTAGGATTTTGACAGAGTCGAAGAGGGTTGGTTTTAGGTAGATTTAGGTTAGATCAGGGAAGATCGGGTGTTTCTGATGAAACAAGTAGATTTTAGGGGGTAGGATTGAAAAAAGAGAACTTTTGGGTCGGTTAGGGTTTTGGTATGGTAGAGCACAATGGCTGAAAATCGCCAGTGGCAGCTGACAATTGCCCTCGGCGGCCGGGGTTCGAACCCTGGCTGCCGGCAAACACACAAAGGTTATCGAAGTACGGCGGATGACGATTGAGGGGCTGAGACCACGACGGACCATTGCCGTGATATGGGTTGTTCATTGTGTTCTTGGAAGCACACTTTGAAGACTCATCCAAAACCTATGATTTTGATCTAGATTTGGAGTGTTTTCTGTAAATGAGAGGTTTCAGTTCAGAGCATTTCAAGGGAGAGAGAATGAAGAGAGAGAGAGAGGTTTATCAAAATGACCGAGTTTAACACGATAATGGCCTTATATAGGCCGGTCAAAACGATGCTGTTTTGGTACCAGGCCAAAGGGGGGATCCGCGCATTATTACTCGGGTCAGACCCGGATCCGCGCTTCATTTTCGGATCCCATTTGGTTTTTTCCCTATGTTCTGCATCTTCTCAATTTAGTCACCATTTTCCCCTAATTTCGTATCCCGTTTCCCTTAATTGAATCCAAGATTTGTAATTCTTTCATTTTTGATCACTATGGGTTTTGTAATTGGGCATTAAACTTTGTATTAGTTCAATTTAGTCACCATTTTAATAATATGAGTTTCAATTTTAATTGTTTTCATTTCAATCCATTATTTAATTGTTTTAATTTAATTTATTGTCTTTTAATTTATATGTTTGATGCATGTTTTAAATTGCACATATAGTTTTGCATGTTAGACGATTTAATCACCTAGGTTAATTAATTAGATTAGTGCTTTTAATTATTGGTTCTTTAATAGGAATTAAGTAATTTAATTAGGCAAGATAATTGTAGTAATTAAATGCATATTAAATATGATTTTAAAATTCCAATTTGGATGATGTTCCATTGTTTACAATGGGGTGCTATCTCAACATGAATTTTAATAAATTATATTTAAATACATTCCACTTAAAATTGATTATTAATTTAGTCATTTAGTTAAAATTAAACAATTAATTAGAATACATTGTAGATAATTAAATATATGTTAAATTGAACCTTTGGGACTCAAATTTGGATGGTGTTTCATTGTTTACAATGGGGTGTTATCTCAACGTTGGTTTTAAAGGTGACATTTAATATATATTTTCACTTATAACATTGATTTAATACATTGTTAGAGCCTTGATTAGGACTAGAACTTTAATTTAATTAGGAATATGATTAATTTAAGGGCTTTAAATATATGGAAGGTGTTCAAGTAATTGGCATTTTCTCATAAAAGTCATTAAATTAATTAATATTCATAGTTTTAAATAACTAATTAATTAGAGCCTTTTAGGATTAATACTTAAAATCAACAAGACAATAAATGGTCATTCATTAAAAACCTTTTATGTTGATTTTTTTAAATACGAATAGGGGTGCCACCTAACAGGGTACTTTTAATCTCGTATTCAAATAAAATGAATTTCCTTATAAAAGGATATCCGTATTTGGAATGTAAAATTCAATTAATAATTACGAGATAAATTAAATTCAAATAATTATTCGAAATGCCACATAAAATTAAAGGTACCGATAATGGGCGTTCGTAGGGGTGCTAATCATTCCTTACACGTCAACTCCCGAACCCAATTTTTAAGACATAATCTCTGGTTTGTTTTTTCGGTGTTCGGTATACCTCGAAGTGTTCGGTGGCGACTCCAAAATGTTTTTTTAAAGAAAATAAATAAACACAAATTTGATTTAATATGAAAAACCCTCAATTTTCAAGATTAAATTAAAAACGGCCCGAAACCCTTATTTTTCAAAAGATTGATCGTCAGGCTATTTTTATACTTTCGATTTCAAAAATGGTCGCAACAGCTTGACGACTCCGCTGGGGACTTTTAAAAATCAAACCAAGAGTCAGGCCTAATTATTTTTACGTGGCATTTTTGGACAGTAGTTTGAATTTAATTTTTCCATAATTATTGGATGAATTTTCTGGAAAATTGCAGATAGTTTTTTCTTGCGTGATATAAACTGGTATTCATGCATAAGCCTTCGACCGGGCTTTTCACCCTTAAGTGGGAGTGAGGCATGATCCTATGTGAGTTATTCAGCTCCGTGATTAGAATTTTGTCATCCTTCTAGTATACCAACCTTATACACCGTGAGGTTACGCCTCCGCTATAAGGGGCCGTATACTCCCGAATCGATGTCTTACTAGTCCAGTAACTAAAGTTCGGGTACCCAGAGTCTAGATCAAAACCCACATGTTGTAATAGAAACCTACCCCATTAGAACCAGACAGGGACCTAGGACAGGGTGTTGTTGATTTAAATACCTTTTCTCTAGTTATTTTTGTGTGCAAAATAAATTGTTCTTTGGTTATTTTTATGCAATATAAATTATTTTTTTCATAATAATTTTTGCTTACAACATTAATTCTTTATACTGACACAGTTTTTGGTTTTTTGTTATATATCTTTTATATGTTACATCACATTGTATTCATAAGAGGTATCGGTTCGAGGATCAGTTGAGTCGGTAATGGTCATAAGATCTTAATGGTCTGATAGACAAGTGGGGGTCAATATGTCACTGTGGACCCGATTCGAGAAGACTTAATACAAGAACGAAGACAATATATGTGGAGGCCAGGTGTCACTAATGTAAGGTTGTACCAGAAAATTCAGAGCATAATGAATGTTTGCCATAACCAAATTTAATTTGAAAACCATAGGATGGGAATACGAAGAGTCATTTCCAATAAGATTTTTGGATTATAGCATTGCTGTTAGACAGTCAAATGGTTCAAGTGTTGTGACTTAGTTTATGAAGCCGATGTAATTGTTCGCTTTTCGAGAGAATACATGTGACACCAACAATGGAGAAATATGAGGTATTGCTACACTGCTCTAATGGTCAAAAGGATAAGGTTTATACAAGACTCAACAATAGTTCGGGGTTCAAGATAAGGTTAGTGGCAGTTACAGAGATGAACAAGACGCAATATTTGAAAAACGATGATAACTAGAGAAAGGATAAATGACGAATAAATTAAAGGGACATTCAAGGACTGTTTTTTAAACCTAAGGAATAAAGGAAAGCTTTGAACTCAAAGACGATATCCAAGTTTCACAAGTGATGAAAATTTATCGAAGAATACTATAATTAAGGGATATGCTAATAAAATGAGGAGCTGAGAAAAGTGGCAGGATCAGAAAATGCAGCACAATTTTTGAAAGACCGATTTGTAAATTTCAAAGAAGTACCGCAATTGAGGACAAATTCTGAAAATCAATTTGAGGAAGTAATCCATGAACAGAGTTGCGAAATGATTAACTGTACGAGCCAAGTGGTGGGAGTTGTCAGGCATGTACAGATTGTGAAGTCGTGAACCTGCAACAACATTCTGATATCGACCACCGAGCTAGGGCAGACATTGATTCAGAGGCTGAACATAGTGGTCAACCAAAGGAGCTGGAGCTAGTGAACCTATTGCCTTTTCTTTGTATTCGACCTTTCAGTTAAATGGGTGTTGCTCTAATGACTAGTCCTTGAAATCGATACCTTGTGCATTCATGCATTATAATATTTAAATATTATATAAAATATAAAATTGCACTTGTGTGTAAAATATTGCATTTTGTTGTAAATAACATTGCATTGGTTAAAATATATGGTCGAACAGTCTTAGAGGGTGTTGAAGGCCACTTGGATCGAATAAAGAAAAAGGCTGATCAATCCGAGAACGAGAGAAAATAAGAGCTATCACTTTGTTTAGGAATCAGAAAGGACAAGAAAGGAAAGATTCGAATGAAGTACCAACATGGGTGATCAAGATGGAAATTCATCTCACATAAGGGTTCAGTCTAAAAGGACTTCATGCAAAAAAGAGAGAAAAAAAAAAGGTCAAGAAAAAGTCAAAAAAGAGAGAAAAGTCAAAAAAAGAAGAAAAAGAAAGATGAAAATAAAAAGCCAAAAGGAAAGATGAGCAAGTTTGGATCAATATAGTCGGGGGAATTTGTACAGAATCCAGAAGACCCAAGTTTGGATCATGAAGATAATAATGGAATGCTTGACTTAGAGGCACCGATGGATTTTGAAAATGCTAAAACGAAGAAAGCCCAGTGGACATGCATAAAAAGACTGGATGAATTCAAATTCTAAAGTTTAGCCAAAGGTGTTATCGATTGATGGTTTAGTAGCAGTCAGAGGATAATGATCCTAACAGAGACGAGGGGCAATAGAAGAGTCTTTCTCTAAAGTGATGAATGACAAGGTCAGTTGAAGATTGAAGTTTGTCTACAGAGGAGTCAATTGCGAGAGGAAGAAAATACAGATGCAAGACAAAAGAGCTGAAGAATTCAGTCAGAAATGAGAGAATTATTCCTAACCAATATCAGGATCGGGTTTTATGTCCCGAAAGTAAAAAGCCTAGTTCAATCAAAGGAAAAAGGACAGAAGCTATGACAGACTTTTGTGAACAACCCGTTGCAGTATGAGGTTTATTAGAGTTAGAGTAATATTTTAGCATTTTTCTTGTAATATTTCCTGTACCAAAGAATGCTCCAAGATCAGATGCTCAAGATGCTCATGTCAGTGAAAAGTCAAAATGGATCTCATTCATTTTTTTATTGAGAGATATATCTCAAAATGCTTGAAGCTTCGCCGTATCATGAGAAATTATCAGAGTCCCATTAATTAAGCTACAATATCAAGACTATTGTAAGTTATGATTGAGACATTTTGCTACATTTTCAAGCCGCAAATTCAGAACTTTTCGAAGTGGGAGATTATGGAAGTTGACATTGAAGAGCAGTTATTAAGATATGGAAGAAATTCAATTGGATTGCTCACAAATCAAGTGCTGAAATGTTAAGTGAGAAGAGTGAAAGAAGCGAGTGAATGCAATGATCAGACTCCCTGAGGTTGTAAGAGGGAAAAGTCAACTGACTCATCAGGTCTATCATGGAAGATTCCTTAGGCAAATGCAAATTTTGATATATTTGGAATGGCCATTTCAGACTTATTTTACCCCTAAGACGGTGAGGAAAATGTCAAGCCCTTCTGCCCATAATCTTGATCCCGATAATTTTTGCAAGTTTCACATGGGGAACCAAGATGTGCTACCAAGAAGTGTAGGCCCTTAACGGAGGAAATCAAGAAGTAGGTTGGTAAGAGATATAGAGGATCTAGAATGAATGCTTCCAAGATTGTCTGGAGCTTTGAAGTCTGATTCGTTCGTGCCTATGTATCAAAGGGGTATAGCTTGCAAGAATTATCTCTAAAGTAGTATATGAAATAAACTTTGTTACTTCAAGCCAAAAGATTCTTTTGTATTGCTTTAGAGATGATGTCAAAATGTAAGACCATAGTTGCAAATGTTTGACCACTCATGGGAAAGATATGACTGAGTGTGGGGCAACCATCTTCAGTTGGTATTTCTTTATTAAGGAAAATCGACTATTAGAGGTCATGGTGACAATGATGATGAAATACAGTCAGTTTAGGGACTTAGCAAGTTTTGCAACGAAAGTCTGGTGATTCTGTAAAATTAAAGATAAATTTGACAAAAGTTCAGGGACTTGGAGCATTTGTTCGCCCTAGGTAATAAAGGTGGGGCAAACTTAATATGGCAAGCGACCTGTGGAGCGACATTAAGGAATTTGATCACTGAAGAATTTAAAAATTTGTTCAGAAAGAATGAGAGCATCAGAGCATGGACAAGAATGGGCATGTCTTTGTAATGGTACAGAAAAATAAAGAATTGAAGATAGAAACATAGTGACCAAAATTAACTCAGGTTTTCCTTGATTATTGGTCAACAATGAACCATGAGAGATCTGTTTGTAATTTTAGGACCGTTGCGAAGTAATACCCTAGATTATCCCAATTGATTTTACCCGCGAGCATTGGAGGTTCTTTGTAAGGGAGGCTATTTCGGTTTATTTGCCCTTGATGCTTGGTTCTTATATATTTTTCTCAAGTGGCAAACATTTTGCATTCTTTGATTCTTTTAATATTTCATTCGTTCTTTGTTATGGGTTAGTTTTTGTTCTCCCATACATATATGTATATATCTTCACTATCATTTTCTCTTAGGTCCCCAAGTATTGATTATGAGAGTGACCTTGAATTAAATTCAGAGATCAACATCAAATGTGACTCTCTTCAAATTTATTTAGGCCAATAAGAAGGCATTAATGAGTGTTCGGGAATCATGAGAAAATCCCAAATACAAATTTTGAGTGAATTGCCTCTCAAGCATTGTCGGCTAAGGTTTTTGAATGAAGTGATAACCTAAAACATCATTCACCTGAAGACGACTTTCCTTCGAAGATATCCAAGTATGGCAGGATATTTGGCATTTCTTCATCTCCTTTCACAAAAAAAGAAAATATCATTTGTTGTCCCCTTTGAGCCTGAAGATTTTTCTTTCGATTCAACCCAAAACAAGGATCACCCCTACACTAGGGGCAAAGGGGATGAAAGTCTGTTCACAAGTGAAAACTGCAAAAGAAATGAAAGTGAACATATCAAGCACAAAAGCCAGAAGGCAGGATGAATGAAGAAGAATACTCTGAATCAAGTTGAGAAAAGAAAAAGAAAGAAAATAGTGAAAGCTTATGCTCAAAAGTCAGCGAAATTAAGCTGAAGAAAGCACTAAAGTTGAAAAGTGCAAAAGAAAATTAATACATATATGCGAGATCTTCCATTCAAACAAGTCTCTATCCAAAGGAGCAGTGGAAGATTGAATTCAAGGAAGGGAAATGAACTCTAGGGTGAAAACCCAGAAATGGGCAGTTTAGAGCGATCTACAAAAAAAAAAAAAAAAAAAAAAAAAAAAAAAGAAAGAAAAAAAAAAAAGAGAAAAGAAAAGAGTATTTCATCGAACATATTCAGATCAAGGAGTGCAAAATGATATTTCACTTGAAAGAAATGATCCTTGGTTTCATCACCCTAAAAATATTTACTTAAGCCTATATATCCTTTCTTTGGTAGCCTGAGCCATAGTCTACATTACAAGCATGAAAAGACCATTTTGACCATATACGGGTATTGGAGCAAGGTAAGTTTGTCTTCAGAATACATCCCGCCTATTAGGGTTAACCTTTCTTCAAGGACTTTCAGACTTCTAATGCTTGATTGAGATCAGAAAAGAGGGAAGGATTGGGGTGAGCTAGTGAGGTAAAGAGTGTCACCTTAAATGGGATAGAATTAGGAATACGAGGAATGTTTCTCCCAGAAGTTTAATAATTCAGAAGGGGTCACATTGGAGTTGATCTTTGCAGTTTGATTCAAATGTTTTGTTGCATTTGGTATTTTAGGCCTAATCTTGATTTTTGTTTCTTATGTTTGCCATGGCTTATCAAATTATAGTAAAATAACATTATGAGCCATTCACTTATCTTTTCAACAAGCATCTTGCAGATAAATTGAATAGATACAAGAAAAGCAAAGGATTTCATGGGCATTATTATGATGTACTAATCCTTTAAGTGCATGCAAAATAGGAGATGGCCTCGATACTTGTTTAATGATGGAAAGTATAATGAGGAAAAGACATGATTCTGAGTGTCATAAATATTCAAATAAAGATGTAAGGAAATGACACAAGTAATTCTGGGGCAAAAAGAGAGAGCAAGAGCTATCTTTTGGGAGCAAAGATGCAGCCATATCAATCTGTTGAAGGTTTTTGCTATTCAAAAGTAAGAAAACAAGGTGAGTGTCATCGAAGATGAAAATTGAACACAAGATGAAGTGGTGCAATGTTGCAAAAAGAACTTACAGAACATCACATGCTGGTAAGCAAGATCTGCAAGCTAGAACAACAGTGGATCATGATCCCTTTTAGAGCTATGAGAAAGAATTTTGTCAAAGAAGATAAATGAAGATATATCAAGGGCAACTTTCTAAGGAAAGAGTGATCCCCGATATTCAAATTGTGAGAAATACTTGGGAGATATAGTAAAAAAGGGTTTATGTGTTTAATCCATGTAAGCAAAGAAGGTTCTATCAGAATGAAAAAATATCGTTGCAAAAAAAAAAAAAAAAAAAAAAAAAAAAAAAGAAAAAAAAAGAGAAAAACCGAGGTGAAAACCCGAAAACACGATTTGAGAAGAAAAAGAAGAAAGGAAAAAGAAAATCTAAAGTGAAAATCTAAAAAGGCGCTTTAGAGCAAAAGATGCAGAGATCTTGAAGATTGAACCTGAGTGCGAGATGGGTTATGTTGTTGGTAGAAGAAGTTTTAATGAAAGACGAAGCGAAGAAATTTGGAGCTCACCAGCAGATGAAAGTCTTCTCATGTGGTCCTCAATTGACAACATCCATACATCATATAGTTAGGCATCCATAAGTAGGAGCATTTTAATTCATGCATTCAAAGCATTTTTGCATACTTTGGCAGGAATTTGCAGATTCAATCAAGGAAAAGCGAAGATTAATTTATAGCTTCGAATTTTGGAAGAGAAGATCCAAACAATAATTAGCAGAGATTTCAAAAAAAGACCAATTAAGAAAGAATAAAGATATTGAAGATGTAGATCCAAGCAAGAACGAGCAAAGATCTTGGAGGAAATATCTAGTTGAGAGTGAATAAAGATCTCGAAGAGGAAGATCCAACAAGGAATAAACAGAAATCTCAGAGGAGAAAATCTAACAACGAGCGAGCATAGATTTTTTAGAAATAGATCTAGCTAAGATTACAATTGTGTTTATGAGAAAACAAATATAGTAATTCATGATTTTCTATTTGCGAATATAGATCTCAAGACATTCCGTTTACAGAGGCAAATTTCTCCAAAAAACTCCGTCGTAGAGGCTGATCTCAAGATATTTTGATTACAAAGGTGGATTTCTCTAAAATATTCTATTGTGGTGGATCTCAAGATATTCTATTTATAGAGGCAGATTTTTCAAGATATTCCGTTGGTAAAGGCAGATCTTAAGACATTCTGCTTACAAAGGCGGATTTCCCTAAAATATTTTGTTTATAGAGGTAGACTTCTCTAAAATATTCCATGGGCAGAGGTGGATCATAAGATGTTTTGTTGGTAGAGGTGGATCCCAAGACATGTCGTTTATGATGGTAGATTCTCCTAAAATATTTTGTTTACAGAGGTGGATCTTTCTAAATATTCCATTTATAAAGGCGGATCTCAAGATATTCGGTTTACAAAGACAAATTTCAATAAATATTCTACTTATAGAGGCAAATTTTAGTAAGATATGTTGTTTGTAGAAGCAGATTTCAGTAGGAGGCTACATTTGTAGAAGTGGATTTCAACAAGTATTTCGACTTATGGAAGTGGATTTTAACATGACATTTTATTTATGAAGGCAGATTTCAACAATTACCCCGTTCATGGAGGCAAGTTTTAGCAAGATTGCTTCGTTTGAAGAAATGGTTTTCAGCAAAAGCTCTATTTATTGCGGGCATGATGTTAAGTCCTTTGGGTTAACACCTTCAAAAATGATGAGAACTTTTTCTAGGAGTTGCCAAAATAAGATGGTGGGGCATATTATTGGAAGATATCAAGCTTTTGGGCCGACAGTTCAAAAAAGAGAAAAAGAAATAAAAAGGAAAAAGAAAGACAAAAATAGTAGGAAAAGAAAAAAAAAGAAAAGAAAATAGGAGAGAAAAAGAACAGAGAAAAAAGAGAAAGGAAAATCTATGATGCTTGATCGAAGGTCCAGATAGATCAACAACAGATAGATGAGAAATATGTTCGGTTTAATCAGTCACATACATTTCAAGAATAGAAGAAATTGATCAACAGAGAAAGATAAACATGGGATGAGAATCCAAATGAGCTTCAGATGGAAAGAGCAAGACACCTTGGAAAGAAAAACAATGATATCAAACGATTCAATGCATCAAGATAGAAATTGAAAATATTCCATATTACTTCAAAGTGAGTTCGAATTAATTAATGTTGTTTTTTTGCAGGATTAACCGTTCCCTAGAGGAGAGGTGAATCAACATTTCTAATAAAGAATCCAGAGTTTCCATCAAGAAGAGCTCAACCATCAAAGAATTTAGAGTTCATAATAAGAAAAACTCGCCAAGAAAGATTGAGGAGCTATTAAAGAGAAGAGTTCGTTTGCCAAAGAATGAGGAGAGTTCATAATGAAAATTTTTTACTTGTTCGCGCCTTTATAGAGAGGTGGACCCGCAAAATTGAGAGAACTCTTAATGAGAAGAGTTCGCCTCAGAATTCCTAATGAGAAGAATTCGCCTTAGACCTCCTAATGAGAAGAGTTCACATAGCAAAGAAGGAAGTACTCCTAATGATAAGAGTTCACTCTAGAATTCTTAATGAGAAGAATTCGCCCAACAAAGAATGAAGAACTCCTAATAAGAAGAGTTCGCTGCAGAATTCCTAGTGATAAGAGTTCGTTTGCCGAAGAATGAGGAAGTTCCTAATAAGAAGAGCTTACTTGTTCAGTGCCTTTACAGAAAGATGGAGTAGTAAAAGAGTGAAGAATGAAGAATTTCATAATAAGAAGAATAGCTTCAAACCTCAAAAGGTGAAGAATTTCAAGGAATGATGTCAGACTTTAGAAGATGAAGAATTTCGTAATAAGAAGAACAGCTTCAGATTCTATAGCTTGACAGAGGAATGAAGAATTTCATAATGAGAAGAACAACTTCAAACCTCAAGAGAAAAGAATGTCAGGAGCAATTCTGAGCTTTGAAATATGAAGAATTTCATAATAAGAAGAACGGCTTCAGATTCCACAGTTTGGTAGAAGTTTAAAGAATTTTGAAATGAGAAGAACAACTCCAAGCTTCGGTAGTTTAGAAGATGGCCAGCAAATTCGAACAAAATCTGTGTCTTTTCAGTCTTTACCCACTTCCTGTTCCACAACAATGGGTAAAGAGGGGCAGCTGTCATACCCGTATTTGGTCTGAGTTTTCGAGTATACTATAAATAAGGCCAGTAAATAAATAGATAAATAATAAATAAATAGATAAATAAATAAATAATCCAAAACCAGTCCAAATATCAGTAAAATGTCCATGTTACATTTTTAAAATCCCCAAAGCCCAAATATAAATCCAAAAGCCCATATACATTTTATTTCCCGCCTAAATCTTAATACCAAAGGCCCAAACAAACACAATTTAGCTGAAATTAAATTTTTCCTGCCCAAAAGGCGCCACATGGCAAGTACCCATTGGCCGAAATGGATAGCCACAGATTGTGGTTTTCTTCTATTTGATCTAGATCTAGATACGTCATCTTCCATTACCCTATATAAAGGTAGACATAGAAAATGTCAAAAAAATTAATAGCAATCATTAAAAATAATAATAATAAATACTATTAATAAATATAATAATAAAATAAGAGAGAGAGTGATTACCTCCGGGAGCCAAACTGCCGGGAGCATCACTGGTCGTTAGGAAGCACATTAGACGCCGGTAAGCTCATAGATCACCTGGAAATTCATCCGTCAAAACCACCATGTCCACCGTCGGAAAGGTAAACTCTCTTTTGATTTAATCCCTATAAAGACAAAAACAAATGTTAGCTCATACACATATAACAAAAATAAAAATGAGATCGGGAGTTTTTACGGCGGCCGGCGTTAGGATTTTGGTGGAGTCAAAAAGGGTTGGTTTGAGTAAATTTAGGTTTAGATCGGCACGATTGAGTGTTTCTGATGAAATAGGTAGATTTTAGGGGGTAGGATTGAAAAAGAAGAATTTTGGGTCGGTTAGGGTTTTGGTAATGTGGAGTGCGACATCCAAAAATTGCCAGTGGCGACCGTCTATCGCCCTCGGTGGCTGGGGTTCGAACCCTGGCTGCCGGCGAACACACAAAGGTTACCGGAGTAGGGTAGATGAGGATTGAGGGGCTGAGATCACGGCGGACCATTTCCGTGATCTGGGTTGTTCATTGTGTTCTTGGAAGAACACTTTGAAGACTCATCCAAAACCTATGGTTTTCATCTGGATTTGGAGTGTTTTTTGGAAATAGGAGGTTTCAGTTCAGAGCATTTCAAGGAGAGAGAATGAAGAGAGAGAGAGAGAAGTTTATCAAAATGACCGAGTTTAACACAGTAAAGGCCTTATATAGGTCGGTCAAAACGGTGCCGTTTTGGCACCGGGCCAAAGGGGGGATCCGCACATCATTACTCGGGTCGAACCTGGATTCACGCTTCATTTTCGGATCCCATTTGGTTTTTCCCTATGTTCTGCATCTTTTCAATTTAGTCACCATTTCCCCCTAATTTCTCTCCAGACTTTGTTTTCTTTCAATTAGGCCCTCATTTCCCTTAATTGAATCCCAGATTTGTAATTCTTTCATTTTTTGTCACTATGAGTTTTTAATTGGCATTAAACTTTGTATTAGTTCAATTTAGTCACCATTTTAATAATATCAGTTTCAATTTTAATTATTTTAATTTCAATCCATTATTTAATTGTTTTAATTTAATTTATTGTCTTTTAATTTATATGTTTGATGCATGTTTTAAATTGGGCATATAGTTTTGCATGTTAGATGATTTAATCACCTAGGTTAATTTATTAGATTAGTGCTTTTAATTTTAGGTTCTTTAATAGGAATTAAGTAATTTAATTAGTCAAGATAATTGTAGTAATTAAATGCATATTAAATATAATTTTAAAATTCCAATTTGGATGATGTTCCATTGTTTACGATGATTTGTTATCTCAACATGAATTTTAATAAATTATATTTAATATACATTCCACTTAAAATTGATTATGAATTTAGTCCTTTAGTTAAAATTAAACAATTAATTAGAATACATTGTAGATAATTAAATATATGTTAAATTGAACATTTGGGACTCAAATTTGGATGGTGTTCCATTGTTTACAATGGAGTGTTATCTCAACGTTGGTTTTAAAGGTGACATTTAATATATATTTTCACTTATAACATTGATTTAATACATTGTTAGAGCCTTGATTAGGACTAAAAGTTTAATTAATTAGAATAATTAATTAATTAGGAATATGATTAATTTAAGGGCTTTAAATATATGGAAGGTGTTCAAGTAATTGACATTTTCTCATAAAATTCATTAAATTAATTAATATTCATAGTTTTAAATAACTAAATAATTAGAGCCTTTTAGGATTAATACTTAAAATCAACAAGATAATAAATGGTCATTCATTAAAAACCTTTTATGTTGAAAATTTATTTTTAAATACGAATAGGGGTGCCACCTAACGGTGCTTTTAATCTCGTATTCAAATAAAATGAATTTCTTTATAAAAGGATATCTACATTTGGAATGTAAAATTCAATTAATAATTACGAGATAAGTTAAATTCAAATAATTATTCGAAATGCCACGTAAAATTAAAGGTACCAATAATGGGCGTTCGTAGGGGTGCTAATCCTTCCCTACACGTAACCGACTCCCGAACCCAATTTTTAAGACAAAATCTTTGGTTTGTTTTTTCGGTGTCCGGTATACCTTGAAGTGATCGATGGTGACTCCAAAATGTTTTTTTAAAGAAAATAAATAAAGGAAAATTTTATTTAATATGAAAAACCCTTAATTTTCAAGATTAAATTAAAAATGGCCACGAACCCTGATTTTTCAAAAGATGGACCGTCAGGCTATTTTTATACTTCCGATTTCAAGAATGGCCGCAACACACTCCATCAACGTAAGGGGCCAGACCGAACAGCTACGACTTGTACCCAACCTCTCCATCTGCGCAAGAGGCAAGATTAGATATCTGCAATTTGGACCTTGTATGCCATCAACGGAGGAACAAGACCGGATGAAAGCAACTTGGACCCACCACTCCATCAACACAAGGGTGGATCGGATAATTACAATTTGGACTCAGCCTCTCCATCAACGCAAGAGGTGGGATTGGATATCTGTAATTTGGACCTTGTTACGACATCAATAGAGGAACAAGACCGGATGAAAGCAACTTGGACCCATCACTCAATCAACGTAAGGGGCTAAATCAGATAGTTGCGATTTAGACTCAACCTCTCCATCAACGCAAGAGGTGATATGGGATATCTGTAACTTGGACCTTACTACGCCCTTAACGACTGAGTAAGAACGAACACCAACTTAAACCCTGCCACACCATCCATGGAGGAATAGGATCAGATATGAGGATTTGATTTCTTTTATTTTTTTCTTGATTTTTTTTTTTTTGATTTTGATTTTTGATTTTTTCTTTTGATTTTTTTTACTTTTGTTTTTTGTTTTTGAGCTACAACATAAGGAGGGGATAAGATCTAATAAATAAGTTTGGTCTACCACCACTAGCGGATGCATAATCCGTAAAATGTTTGATCATTTTTATCTGGATGTTTGAGCCTTCAGCGTCTGCGGCCTCTCTCAGGGCTAAAGGTTGGTCATCATGCCGTTACCCCCATGATCGAGGTTCTTCCGTCTCTTCCCTGGACTTGTTTGTACGTTCAAGACAAAAATAAATGTATGATAGATGCCCCTAACTTTATGCCTAATGTGTACATCTAATCTAAATGCATGATAATTCATATGAATGTATGATGTACGCATTTGATGTTAAATGATCGTAATGAATGTGTGAATAATTTATTTTTTTGCCCCTTAAAGGGATGTCCCGACTCCCTGTTGGTCGGATTGAGTCCTCAGTCTTGTCTTGTGAAGATGCCCTTGATCTCCTTTTGTTGGAATGATTAATCAACAATGAACGTGGCCAAGAGGGGGTGAATTGGCAATTTAAAAATTTTGGAAGCAAATGGAAAGAGATTTAGACAATGGGACACAAGGTTTTGTAGTGGTTCAACCTTCTAACAAGGTCTACGTCCAATACCTTAGCTTCCTACTAAGGATTTCAACCAATTCACTATAGAATTCTTCCCTTTTTCTAGGCTAAGGAGGCAACCTTTACAATCGTTCAAAGTTTTCTACCCAAAGCTTGATCAAGAATCACTCTTTTACAAAAAAGAAAATGGCAAATGGATAATGCCCTCACAAGGTAAATATTTTCCCAAAATACAAGAACACTCAACCCCAAACTTGAAATAAAATATTACAATGAAATACACAAGCTGGGTATAAGAATTTACTTTAAGAGCTCAAAGGCTTGGATTTTGCTTGAATGCTTGGATGTTGATCAATGTAGGTTCATTAGTTGTTGCTGCTGCTTTGGAGACTTGTATTTATACCCTCTCATTAAATTCTAACCGTTTGGGTGGTTGAGGAATTGAATATAGCCATTGGGGACCATTTTTCCCGCAATAAATGTTGTTTGGTCACCTATTGTACTGGTACACGAAGGCCCATATTGATACCTGTTGCAAGAAAAATATAGCCGTTGTACAGAGTGTATTGATACGCGAAGAGGCGTATCAAAATGGTCATAGTGTAAAATTGAGGGTGTATCGAAATGGCAAGGGCCATATCGGTATGAGTTTTGCTCACTGGAATTCGAGTTGAAAAATTGCATCGGTACGCCTAAGGGGTGTATCGATACGAGTTACTGAATATTTAAAAGTTCATTGATTCCAATGTTGACAAGGCAACGGTCGAAAATAATAAATGCAAAGGTCTTCAAGATCTTGTCAAACCGTATCGATACGGGTGGTACCGTATCGGTATGATTAAAAATTCCTTAAACCTAGATTTCAGACCGTATAGAAACAGTGTAACTTGTACCAAAACACTTTAAAAAAATCATTTGCCCAGATGAATGTCGTACCAAAATGTGTGAATCCATATCGATATGCATAGCTTAAAATGCAGGCCAATTTGAAGGCCGTATTGAAACGGTCAAGGCTGTATCGAAACGCTATGCAAAAATCAAATTCCAGTAGCTAAAATCCGTATCAAAACACCCAGAGGTGTATCGATATGCCTGGGCGTATTTGTGTATTTTGGCTTGAAAAACACTTAGAAAAACTTTGGGTTTAAGTCTTTAACTTTGGAAAACTTTTCCTTGTCATTTTGTGAGACTTTTGAGTACTTAAAAATTTATTTTCTTTTACAATTTGGTCCTTAAATAATTTGTTATATCAAAATCAAATATAGGTTTTACAATCTCCCCCTTTTTGATATAACAAAACCAAAGTAAAATTTTTAAGTAACTTTGAAAATTTTGAAAATACTCCCCCTTACTTTAAGCTTATCTTTGAAATTTTTTTGGCTAAATTCCTTCTCCCCCTTTTTGTTAGATCAAAATCAATCCAATAGGGTAAAACAAGTAAACAATAATATCTCCAAGCAATTAAATAAGCAACATAAGCAGTGAAATTCAAAACATAGTTCAATCAACATAATTAAAATCCAACTTAAATCCTAAAAACATAAACCAAATAAAAAACATAGCATATGAGTACAAATAACATAAAAACATAGGTGCATAACTAATCATAATATGGTATGATATGTAATGCAAAATGCCTAAGGATTGATTCCATCGTCTTCATCCTCATCTTCATCATCATTGGCTTGAGGCCCAAGGTATTGATGCCATTCTCCATGAAATGCGGTAAGAGAGATATCCATTGAGTTTTGACGATTCTCAATGGCTGTCACTTTTTCTTCCAAGCATGTGAAGCGTATGTCAATAGCGGCAAACCCGAAATTCATGGTCGTGTACAAGTTGGTGAATTGTTCATTGAGGTATGCCATGAGACCATCAAGATTAGATTGGGCCACCGGAGCTTGTGGAATGGGTGCCTCTTGAGGAGCCGCCACCAGTTCGGGTTGAACACCTTTCGGAAGATTGTAGTATGTGAACTTTACGCATCAAAGAGAACGCTCATCGATAGGATCGGTGAGGGGTTCCACAAGATCATAGGAGCAATCAATACCCATCTTATGGAAGATGTAACTCAAGGCGGTGCCATAGGTGAAGGATGTAACCATAGAGGTATGGCGATGTTGCACAAAGAAGAAGATTTCGCGAACATGATTTGAGCAAGGTTTGGTCGCTTCTCCTCATGAAAGCAACGGAGCCAAATGTCATCGACTTAGCGGATCGTAGAAAACTTTCCACTGGATGGACGGAACCACCAAGTAATCATGAGGTGTAGGATGCGGTCATGGGCATGAAGTACGGCCACGGAGCTGGACATGACATGTCTCAACTCATCCTCATCATCAATACTCGTATCCTCAAAACCCAAATAGTTTGTTAAAACACTTGCATCAATGAGAAATCTCTTCCCCATCAAATAAGATTCAACCGCAATAACTAAAGATTTATTTTCATTGAAAATACACTGGGCATTGGAATAAAAAATCAAAACAAGGTTTCGGTACAAAACCCCGGGTATACCCAAAAAAACAATAAATTCTATTCTTGCATTAACTTAAGATATTTAAATGGAAATATTTTGGATTGTAGAAAAGGGATAGAAGTAAAACGCTCTCGGTAAATTTTATAACTTGCATATTTTTAAAACGATCCACGACATTTGGAAATTGCGGTTGATTAAAATAGTTTTGATAAATATGGATAAGATTGGGTCGATTACCACTATGGTTGGGATTCTGACTAGGAGGATTGGAACTGGAGGCAATATCCTTTCTTGCACGTTTCTTTGGAGCCATAATCTGAAAACAAATCAAACCAAAAACAATATATGCATAAATCAACACATTCAATCCAAAAATTAATCCAAAGGTCAAGGTATTGTTAAAAAATATATAATATAGTTTAAAAAATCTATACAAATATAAAAAAGGAAATTTTGGTAAAGAAAAACTTGAAAAATAGTTTCAAAAATTATAGGGTATAATTTTATATTCGAACAAAAAAATTTAGATTTGAAAAAGTTTTTACAAAAATATTGAAAACTATACTATATATATTCTAAATCTATGATTTATTACAAAAATAGTTAGTAAATATGTACGAAAATTAAAAAGAAAAAGTTAGGGTTTATACCTTGAAGTTGAGATTAAGGATGAATGAAGAGATTTGAATACACAAACTTGATGATTTTTGCTTAGGTTTGATGTAAAGACCAAAACCCTCAAAAAATTTTTGAAGAGTTGTGTGAGAAAAGGTGAGGGATTTGGAGGTTTTTATAGAGGATTTTTGTATCTAGGGTTTTAGAAAAGGTTGGTATTTGAGTTAAAGTAAAAAAACCCTCTTTTAATGCCCTTAAAACTGCCCAATGGCTACGCGTACTGATACGCCACATTGGCGTATCGAAATCAAGTACAAAAATACTTTAATAGATGTTTCAATATACAACCCATACCGGTACATGTAAACCTATACCGAAACGATTGTAAATGACCCGTATCGATACGAGGAATACAGTATCGATACGTCTGTGCTAGAAATATCAATTTTGGTTGTAGGTTGCTCAAAAAATTTGATTTGAATTGAATCGAAATGCATATAAATGATATGAGAACATCATGTATGAGCATAAATAGATGCATACTCCCCCTAACAACAAGCATATATACATATAGGAGCAAAATCACAAAAGCAATGTAATCAAACAAATTTAAGCAAGTTTTAAGACTAAAAGAAGCTCTAAGGGTCAAGGAAGGCTGATTAAACCTAACTCTCTCCTAAGAGACCAAAAACTCTCTTTGTCTAATGGTTTGGTGAAAATATCCGCTAATTGATTTGAGGTGTCTACATATTCTAGAACTACATCATTTTTTAAGACATGATCTCTAATGAAATGATGCCTTATTTCTATATGTTTGGTTCTAGAGTGTTGGATGGGATTCTTAGAGAGACATTTAGCACTAGTGTTGTCACACTTAATGGGGATGGTACCTACTTCAATTCCATACTTTAAGAGTTGTTGCTTCATCCAAAGGACTTGAGAACAACAACTCCCTACCTATATGTACTCCGCCTCGGTGGTAGATAATGCTACACTATTTTACTTATTAGAAAATTAGGATATAAGCATACTACCTAGGAATTGATATGTACCAGAGGTACTTTTTTCTATCTATCTTACAACCCCCATAATCCGCATCCGAGAAGGCATGTAGGTTAAAGGAAAACTCTCTAGGATACCAAAGACCTAAACAAGGTGTATCTCTAAGGTACCTAAAGATTCTCTTAACGGCTATAAGGTGTGATTCTCTAGGACTAGCTTGAAATCTAGCACACAAGCAAACACTAAATATTATGTCGGGTCCACTTACGGTAAGATAAAGCAATGATCCAATCATAGAGTGATAAAGCTTTAAATCTACACACTTACCTCCTTCATCTTTGTCAAGCGTTGTGGAAGAGCTCATTAGTGTGGCTTGAGGTTTCACACTCTCCAAGCCAAACTTCTTGAGCATTTCCTTGATGTACTCGGCTTGATTGATGAAGATGCCGTCATTCCTTTGTTTAATTTGGAGCCCCAAGAAGAACGAAAGCTCCCCCATCATGCTCATCTCAAATTTACCTTGCATCAACTTAGCAAAATCTTGGCAAAACAATTCATTAGTAGAACCAAAGATTATATCATCAACATATATTTGAACTACTAAAATGTCTTTGCCATTTCTTTTAATAAAGAGTGTAGTATCCACCTTTCCTTTATCAAAACCTTTTTCAATTAGAAAACTTGATAATCTTTCATACCAAGCTCTAGAAGCTTGTTTTAAACCATATAAAGCTTTTGAAAGTTTAAAAACATGGTTTGGGTGATTTGAATTTTCAAAACTGGGTGATTGTTCTACATACACTTCTTCATTAATAAAACCATTTAAAAATGCACTTTTTACATCCATTTGAAAAAGCTTAAATTCATGATAACATGCAAATGCTAAAAGCATCCCAATGGCTTCTATTCTAGCTACATGAGCATAGGTTTCATCAAAATCGATTCTCTCTTCTTGTGTCTAACCTTGAGCAACAAGTCTAGCCTTGTTTCTCACTATGTTACCACTCTCATCTAGTTTGTTTCTAAAGACCCATTTAGTTCATATAGTAGATTTATTACTAGGCCTATCAACTAGTGTCCATACTTTACTTATCTCAAATTGATTTAACTCTTCTTGTATGACCAATATCCAAAAATCATCATTTAATGCTTATTTGATATTTTTAGGCTCAATGCATGAGATAAATGCAACATAATTACAAACATTTCTAAGAGAAGATCTAGTGGTTACCCCTTTGGATGGATCACCCAAAATCTCACCACCTTTGACATAGTTGTACTCCCTTGGGTAGCTCACTTCCTTTTCCTCTAGGCTCATGTCCTTCAAGGCTTTCTAGAGGCGGATCTTGTGTTTCTTCTTCTTTGGTTGGAACTTTATTCACCTTTGATGATTGCCCACCATCATTGGCTTAAAAAATCCCTACATTATCTTCATCACAAGAATCCTTCCTCGAAAGGAGGTTATCATCGAAAATCACATATATCGACTCTTCAACAACTAAGGTTCTCTTATTAAATACTCGATAGGCTTTAGAGTTTAAAGAATACCCTAAAAAATAACTTCATCACTTTTAGAGCCAAATTTGCCTAAATTGTCTTTTCCATTATTTAAAATAAAGCATTTACAACCAAATGGATGAAAATAGCTAATGTTAGGCTTTTTGGATTTTAAAATCTCATAAGGAGTTTTCTTTAGAATAGGCCTAATCATTACTCTATTTATGATATAGCAAGCCGTATTAGTGGCTTCCTCCCAAAAATATTTTGGCAAATTGTTTTCACAAAGCAGGTTCTAGCCATTTCCTCTAAAGTTTGATTTTTCCTTTCAACAACCCCATTTTGTTGAGGTGTTCTAGGGGCTGAAAAATTGTGGCTAATACCATTTGAGTTACAAAAATCCTCAAAACATAAATTTTGAAATTCGGTGCCATGGTCACTTTGAATGTGAGAAATAGTTTGACCAAGGCCATTTTGAGTAATTTTTGAAAATGTGATGAATTTTTCTAAAGGCTCATCTTTGGTACTTAAGAATAAAACCCAAGTATACCTAGAGTAATCATCAACTAAAACATATGCATATGATTTTCCACCCAAGCTAGTTGTTCTAATATGACTAAAGAGATCCATGTGGATCAATTGTAAAACTCTACTAGTTGAAACATCATTAATAGGGTTGAAAGAAACTATTTTTTGTTTACCTTTAGCACAAGCATCACAAATTTTATTAAGAGAAAACTTAATTTTAGGCAAACCTCTTACTAGATCTTTTGAAACCAATTTTTCTAAAACACTCATGCTTGCATGGCCTAGTTTTCTATGCCATAACCATGAATCATGCTCATCATTTGCAATAAAACATGCATAAGAAATGTGTATGTCATCTAGATACACCATGTATATGTTTCCTATGCGATGTCCAAAATGTACAATTTTATTTGTTTCAATGTTTAAAATTTTGCAACCATTTGAATCAAAAAGAACATTGAAACCTTTGTCACATAGTTGACTAATACTTAATAAATTATGTTTAAGACCTTTGACATATAGAACATTTTCAATCAAAGTGGAATAGTGATTACCAATATAACCAATTCCTTCAATTTGACCTTTGGAGTTGTCACCAAATGCCACTAATCCTTCTCTTTTTAGCTTTAGTTCTGAAAGTCTACTCTTATCTCCGGTCATGTGTCTCGAGCATCCACTATCAAGCAACCATGAGTTTGGACATGTTGTTTTGGCCTTGTAGCAATGCTCCCCCTACAAACATGGAATTAATTTTTGATTTTTGGTACCCAAATCTTTTTGGGTCCATGTACATTAGTTTTCAAAATCTTGGTTCCCTTAGGAATCCAAGAAGCAATCTCATTAGCATTGTTAGAAGCTACAACATCCTTAGGAATCCAAATGCTTCTAACTTTCTTACCATAATAGGGCCTTGAATACCCTCCATGTTTGTACCCACCAAAGTTCCTTTTTACATGGTTGGGTTTTGAAGATTGCCCTTTTTCAAAACTTGGTTTCCAAACCTTGTTCAAGGAAGCTTTGAGATCATTTACCTCCTTGAGGTAATGATCTTTTAACTCAGAAAGAAGGTTATTTAGATCAACATTTTCCTTTTCAAAATATTTTTGATCATCTAGTAAATCACTAACCTTCTTTTCAAGTTCCGAATTAGTTTTGATCAAATAATCATTTTGATTTTTCAAATCAAAAATTATTTTCTTATTTTTCAAATGTGATTCTTTGTATTTCAAAACTAATTCATCATGAGCCTCTTGCAACTCATTATAATCTTCAAATAATTCATCATAATTAAGATCGTTAGATGAGTTGGAGGTTACCTTAGGATCCTCTTTATAGGCCATGAGACAAAGGTTAGCAACTTGTTGCTCCTCATCACTTGAAGACACTTCATCGCTCCAAGTGGCTACATGGGCCTTATGCTTCTTTTTCTTCTCGAAGCCCTTCTTCTTGAGTTGTGGACAATCGATTTTGATATGCCCCGGCTTCTTACATTCGTAACACACAATCAGATCCTTTTCTTCTTCCTTACTCTTGTTCTTGAGATCCCTTCCTTGATTGAACTTACTTCTTCGGTTGGATCTCATGAGCTGAGTGAATCATTTGGCTATCATAGCCAACTCTTCATCTTCCTCCTCACTTGAATCACTCTCTTCTTGTGAAGCTTTAAGAGCGATTCCCATCTTCTTCTTCTCCACTTCCTTCTTGTAAACCTTCATTTCCTCCTTCCTCTTTTCTTCCTCTCTTTCTTTCTTCATTATCTCATGAGTGAGAAGAGAACCCTTGAGAGCGTCGAGCTTTAATTTCTTAAGATCTTTTGCTTCTATGATGGTAGTTCTTTTACCATCCAAAGACTCGGGAAGTGAGTAGAGTAGTTTTCGAACTAGCTTCTCCTCTGGAATGATTTCTCCTAGACCCTTGGCCATTAAAAATAACGAAGAATCGTTCGAACATTTTGGAGATGTCTTCATTAGGCCCCATCTTGAAATTTTCATAGTTCAAATTAAGAAGCCCAATCTTTGTAACACCTTTTTCCCGTACTCATAGATGAATACGAGTCAGAGATATCACAAAACATTTGTAAAACCTTCTACATTTGTAATTCGGTAAAATTTTGTTTCTTTAAAAATATTACAATATATTTAGTTTCTATTTACAAATCTAGTTAATCGCATATAGTTTAAACATAATATTTTTATCTTCAAATTGAGTTTAATATCAGGCAGCAACTTATCAAATTAATTTGACTTTATATAATTAGTAAAACTGTCTTATTTAAAATTTATCAGATACCAAATAAAATACGAATTCTATCAGAGAAGGTGTATCATTTTAATATACATGCCAACTAGTAAATATCAAATAGTGTCAAAAGATATCTTACTGATATGGATGTACCTGTTATTGATTGATGATGTTCGTTTATCCTCCTTACTCCAACCATTTCTTCTTTCCTACGTGTAAAGCAGTTACAGGCTAAGTATTTACTTAGTGAGGCAATAATTGAATTCAAGTGCAATTGTCATAATATCAATATTAATGATTAACAATGCATATGATCACCTTACCATTACATGCTCGTTAACATAAATAAATATGTATATCAAAGTGATAAGATTAGATCTTACCAATACCGTTGCCATTTCCATCCGTAAGCTTTCAATGCTTACCAATACCTTTTTCCTATTTCTATCTGCAAGCTTTCAAGCTTATCTTCCTGTTTCCTTTTTATTCTTTTCAATTTATTTAGCCCAAGGTATCGAATTAAGAGATTCTATGTACACGAGTCATCCCCCTATACTTACTTGAGTTAGTGTATTATTGCACTCTACCGGGAGTGTTTAACACCGAAGTGCATCGGTATACTTACCGGAGTATACCATTAATGAAATTTGCACTTTATCTGAAGTGCTTAGAATAAATTTTCACTTTACCTGAAGTGCTTAGAATATTTATACAGCTGCTTATGACTCTATGGATATCTAACTATACCTTCGAATCTATATATCATACATTGGGATTTATATCATCAATCTATTTAATGGCAACATATATCAATATTTATATCAACATTAGGCAGTTCATACCCGAAATAACATTTTAATTTCATCAATATAAGTAACCAAATGATCAATGCATTTTATTTCTCAAATCTTGACATATTCATATTATATCAATCATATATTCAACGACATAATTATCAATGTATTATGATATGCATGCAATTGCACTCAATGGGCCATTTATTTGTATGCCTCACTAAGTCCTCTTTAATCTTTTTCTTCATTACAACTCGAACCTCTCTTGATTCGAACTTGAACTTCATAAATCAAATAAATGAAATATTTGTTAGATCCCAATCTAACAATATCTTAGACAAATTGTTCAATATAATCATTTGAATATTCCAAGCATTTTCCTTTCTTCCTTGTATTGTTCAAAAACTAATTATGGTCCTTAGTGACCCCTTTGAAATTCCATCTACCCCTTTTAAGCTTACTAATCAACCTTAGATACAAAGTGTATCAATTCTCATTTTCTGGCAGTTTGCAGTACCTTCGAAGAAATATTTCTATAAAATAATCTATAACTCAGAATTCGACTCTGTTTGTTCTGAAAGAAACTAGATTTGATAAGCTTTTCACCCATATAAATTAATATTCCAAATTCATCTTGTACGATTTATGGCGAATTTTCAAAGTCAGTTACAGTGCTGAAATTCGGAAGACTGGTGTTCTATTTTTTGACCTTTTGTCACTTAAAAATTCATATCTTTTGACTCGGAACTCGAAATCAGTTTTTGTTGGTTGGAAACAAAACTAGACGAACAAATCTTTACATTGGTATAAAATTCACCATCTAACCATTTTTGTAGAATTTATGGTGAATTTTCAAAGTTACTACCACAAACCAGTTTTTCTACACAACTTCCATAAACAACTTCAACTTTTATACTAACTTCTCCTTACTTCTCTACTTTTCAATTTAGTCCAATTACTTGTTGTAAACCATCATCTTATGACCTTCTTCATCAAATAATTATTCACAATAATTCTCCTTAATTTTCCTTCTTTACTGAAATCGTCACTAAAATGCAAAGATAAGGATTCAAGCTTCTTAACTTTGCAAATTAGTCCTCAATTCAACATTACTACCTTAATTCCATCATTACAACTAAAAATCAGATTTAGCCCCCATACAAAACTTTAATTTTGATTTGGTCACTTAACTTTGACAATTTGTCAAAATGGTCACTAATTCAATTCAACATCAATTTGGCATTCTAACTTCATTTTCTTATCTCTAACATCATTAATAACATAAATACACTAAAAAATTCTAAAAATTTAGATTTGTTCCTTCAACTTTTCAATTTGCTGAAATGGTTCCTACACAATTTAACCTAGGGTTTTTCTTCCAAACAACAATTCAAGCTTATTTGATCATTATTTCAGCATCACAAACCCTAAATTAAACTTGAATCCATAAACTCTAATCATCTTCATAATAATCAAAACATGTAAAACTTAAATCCCAACTCAATATCATGATTTTAACATCATACTAGCTTGATTTCAACTTGAATTCAATCATGGAATCATAAAATCTATAAACCCCAATTTGATCTATAAACCCTAATTTCTTTCTCATGTAATTTCTCATCAATCAAGCATGGATTCCGTGAATTATCGATAGCAAAAGATAGACCTTGAAGAGTAGAACAACTTTGTAGTTGAAGAGATTACCTGAAAACTGAGTTTCAGGGCTTGAATCGAGCTTGGAATTTTTTTTCTCTTTCTTTCCCTAGCCCTTACGTTTTTGGCTGGAAAAAGATGAACATTAAATTCATTTAATAGTGAAATTACAATTTTGCCCTTTTTATCCAATGGTTGAGATTGATTTTATTATCAATCAAGGGCCAAGATTTAATATTCCATTTCCTCTTTCCAAAATTTCCCTTATAACTTTTTAAATATTTCAAAATTGCCATTGGGGCCAAATGACCAATTTGCCCTCCAACTAGTTTTTATTTACTAGTTTGCCATTCTTGTAAAAATTCAACTAAATCTAGTTGGAATCCAACCAAATATAATAAAATATTCATAAAGCAATATTTTATTAATTTTTCCATATCTTTTGGATCAGTCTCCAAAATTTCCATTCAATCTAATATACCGATAAATAATCTTTTACTCAGAAATAAACTGTAGGATTCATCTTGAATCAAACTAAAAATATTTCCAACAGTTGGAAATGACTTTTATAAACTTTCTCTATCATATGGCAAAACTTCAAAATTTTTCAATTCAATCCGGGTATCCGAATTCTACTTAAATTTTAATTGCGATTTTCCCAATAATCGAAGTATCAGATCGAACCAATAATTCCGCATTCAATTCAAACCCTTATGTGATCTATTTATTTATGAAATAAAACCCTTAAATTTTAGGAAATTACAACTTTAGTCCCCAAACTTTTCCAAAGTTTATACTTTAGCCATAAAAATTTCAAAATTTACATTTTGGTCACTAAACTTTTAAACTTCAATTTCCATTCCAATTTTCCTTGGTATTCAACCAAACTTTAATAATACCTTATTCAATCCACCATCTATCACATGATACCTTTAAACCTTAGAAATTTCCTTTCCAAAACCCATAATTAAAGAAATCCTAACTTTTGCATTTTTGTCATTTCAGTCACTAAGTTAGCTTTAAAGCTATTATCTTAGTACTAAATGACCCTTAATAAACTTAGTAAATTTTGGTGTATTACAATTCTCTCCCCTTAAGAAAATTCATCCTCAAATTTTCAACATGCACTCTGATTCAAAAGGTGAGGAAACTATTTTCTTATATTTTCTTCTTATTTCTCTTAAATCGTTTCTTTAACCTTGTGATTTTTGTCAAAGAACTTTAACAAACAGGATTGTCTTTTTTTCTTAGTTCTTTGACTCTATGTGCTAGGATCTTTACCAGTTCTTTTTCATAGCTTAAATCCGGCTGAATCTCTATTTTCTCTAGAGTAACAACATGTGAGGGGTCTAATCAATATTTCTTGAGCATCGATACATTATGAATCTTGTTCATTTCCAAAGATAAAGCAAGCTATTAAGCTTAACTATCGGACTAACTCCTTTCACAATTTCTTATAGCCAATAAATCTTGAACTTAACTTTATTTTTGTCTAAACCATAACACCTTCTTCCAAGGTGAAACTTTTAAGGAATACTTTATCCTTGAATTCATATTAAATATATTTTCTTTCAGGATCAACATATAGTCTCCATCATCGAGATAGAAATTCTTTCTTGATAATACAAATATCTATCAAACCTAACTTCCAAGTTTTTAGTTTCACTCTTTTCCACTTGTTTGAACCTTGACAACATTTCTCATCCATTCTTTAAAGATATCTTATTTAATCTAATATGGTAAATTTTATTCTTAACTTGACAATTAAAACACCATCTTATTTTAATGCAAATCTTGCATTCATAGCTCTTAAGACGACAAGTGTCTTTCGACTGAGAGCGTTAGCTACCATATTAGATTTTTCCAAATGATAGTCAATGACCACATCATAATCTTTAAGAAGCTCGATCCAACTTCTTTGCCATAAGTTCAACTCTTCTTTAGTAAGTATATACTTTAAACTTTTATAACCTATATAAATATAGCATCGTTCATTGTATAAATAATGACGCCATATCTGTAAAGTAAATATAGCCATTGCCAGCTCCAAATCATGAGTAGGATAATTTCTCTCATGTATCTTAAGTTGTCTCAAGCATAGACCACTACTTATCCTTCTGGAATAATTACACATATGAGAAGCATCATTATAAACCACATTATCTTTGCCCAATTCTGGTTGTACTAGTACAGGGGCTTCTATTAAGATCTTCTTTAATGTCGCAAAGTTTTCTTGTCATTTATCTTTTCATATGAATGGCATTTCTATCCTCAATAGCTTGGTCAATGAGGAGGTAATCATCAAAAAATTTCTAAACCTCTAAAACATTCTTTAGAGGTTTCCATTCAACTATAATTTGTACTTTCTTGGGGTTTACTCTTATTCCCACTGCCAAATCCACATAACTAATAAAACAACTTTTAACAACCAAATTCACACTTTAACAAATTAGCATATAGCTTCTTTTCTCGAAAGGTTTGAAGAATAATGCAAAATGGACATCTTGTTCTTCCTTTTCCTTCGAATAGACCAAAATATCCTCAATGAACTCTACAAAAAATTGGTCCAAGTAAAATTAGAATACTTGGTTCATTAGGCTTATAAATGCCGTAGGCATTATCACGAACTCATATATTCATACCGAGACTGAAAAACTGTCTTTAGAATTTCTTCTTCCTTGATTTTTAGCTGATAATATTCTGATCGAAGGTCAATTTTAGAAGATATTTATTTTTTACTATTACCTTATCGAGTTGATGGAAATTAGTCTTTCTCTTTCACAATTAACGCTGGTGCACCCCCAAGATGATATACCTGGCTTTATAAAACATCGACCTAACATTCCTTGCAATTGTACCTTTAAATCCCGAGTTCGGTCGAAGCCATTTTATACGAGCCATTAATTTAGGTTCAATGCATGGTATCATCTTTATTTTGAATTTCACCTCTCAATCTAGAGGTAATTCCGAGTAACCCAACTGGGAATACATCCGGATATTTTTGGACAATCGAGTTATTTTCCAATTTAACTTCCACAGCCCGAGTATCCACTACATTTGCTAAGAAAACTTAACAACCTTATAACAACAATTTCTTTAAACTGAAATTACATTGGAAAAAGGGATCTACCATTTTATCAACCACTACTATTTTTGTACCTTCTGTGTTTTTTCAATACTAATCGCTTTATGCAACAATTCATCATGACCTGATAGGAAGGTAACCAATTCATGCCCACCATCATCTTAAACTCCTCGAAAGATAATTCCATTAAGTTTATCGGGAACTCTATTTCTTATATTTTTATCAAGCAATTTCACATGTTCAGCTCACCTTTACATTACAACCTAACAAATTTGTGACCGCTATATTACTTGAAATGGGTTCTAAAAGGATATCTCATTTACCATTCAACTTCGTACTTATATACGAATGCGTAAAGCTAGGACCCATCAACATCAGTACATGTTTATCCAAAAAGATGAGATGTACCTTCTATGATTTTCGAATCCTCCCAATCTTTATCAGTCCTGATGTTATAAACTCGGATTGATATGTGCAATCATGGCTATGAAGCAAATTCAAATGGTTTTCAAATCTAACTTAAATCTCGAAGTCAACAAAACAGCTCCATCCAATTTCTCGTTTTCCAAACAGTGGAATCCGTCCAGTGTAATCCTTAGGTTATTCAGTTATAAATCAACAATCACTGGATCATCATCTGCTTCTCCTTTCCATTCAGATGTCCCTGAACTTTTAGTTCCTTAATCTGGCACATGCACTCCATGTTGTACCAGTGCCCTTTTCTTGTTTCGATTTATTCGAAGGGTTATCATTAACCTTATTATTACTACTCTTGATTCCTTCCAAAGCATCCAATTCACTAGTTTATCACACTTTCTTGACTCAATTATTTCTTATAATTCCTCCTCGAAATTACATTAGTAAGGAGTGACATCAATCGGATCATAAAAACATCAGATCAGTAATATTGATAAACTAGTGGCATGTATACTCTTTTTAACATAAAACCACTTCCATTTAGGTCGAGAACCGGCGAAACCTGCAGCTTTGGTACCAATAAGTATAATACTCATTTCATGTATTCATAGCTGAATACGAGTCAGAGATATCACAAAATATTTGTAAAACCCTCTACATTTGTAGTTCGGTAAAAAAAAATTTCTTTAAAAATATTACAATATATTTAGTTTCTATTTACAAATCTAGTTAATCACGTATAGTTTAAACATAATATTTTTATCTTTAAATCGAGTTTAATTTCAGGCAGCAATTTACCAATTTAATTTGACTTTATATAATTAGTGAAACTGCCTAAAAACTGACTGATTTAAAATTCATCCAGATACTAAATAAAATACAAATTCTATCAGAGCAAGCATATCATTTTAATATACATGCCAACTAGTAAATATCAAACCGTGTCAAAAGATATCTTACTGATACTGATGTACCTATTATTGATTGATGATGTATGTTTATGCTCCTTACTCCAACCATTTCTTCTTTCCAACGTGTAAAGTAGTTACATGCTAAGTATTTACTTAGTGAGGCAATAATTCGAATTCAAGTGCAATTGTCATAATATCAATATTAATGATTAACAATGCATAAGATCACCTTACCATTACATGCTCGTTAACATAAATAAATGTGTATATCAAAGTGATAAGATTAGATCTTACCAATACCGTTGCCATTTCCATCCGTAAGCTTTTAATGCTTACCAATACCTTTTTCCCATTTCTATCTGCAAGCTTTCAAGCTTATCTTCCTGTTTCTTTTTTATTCTTTTCAATTTATTTAGCCCAATGTATCGAATTAAGAGATTCTATGTACACGAGTCATCCCCCATATACTTACTTGAGTATAGTGTATTATTGCACTCTACCGAGAGTGTTTAGCACCGAAGTGCTTCGGTATACATACCGAAGTATACCATTAATGAAATTTGCACTTTACCTGAAGTGCTTAGAATAAATTTGCACTTTACCTGAAGTGCTTAGAATATTTATACAACTATTTATGACTATATGGATATCCAACTATACCTTCAAATCTCTATATCATACATTGGGCTTTATATCATCAATTTATTTAATGGCAACATATATCAATATATATCAACATTGGGCAGTTCATACCCGAAATAACATTTCAATTTCATCAATGTAAGTAATCAAATGATCAATGCATTTTATTTCTCAAATCTTGACATATTCATATTATATCAATCATATATTCAATGACATAATTATCAATGTATTATGATATGCATGCAATTGCACTCACCTGGGCCATTTATTTGTGTGCCTCACTAAGTCCTCTTTAATCCTTTTCTTCATTACACCTCGAACCTCTCTTGATTCAAACTTGAAATTCATAAATCAAATAAATGAAATATTTGTTAGATCCCAATCTAACAATATCTTAGACAAATTGTCCAATATAATCATTCGAATATAAAAATTTCCAAACGTTTTCCTTTCTTCCTTGTATCGTTCAAAAACTCATTATGGTCCTTAGTGACCACTTTGAACTTCCATTAACCCCTTTCAAGCTTACAAATCAACCTTAGATACAAAGTGTATCAATTCTAATTTTCTGGCAGTTTGCAGTACCTTCAAAGAAATATTTCTATCAAATAATTTATAACTCGGAATTCGACTCCATTTGTTTTGAAAGAAACTAGATTCGATAAGATTTTCACCCATATAAATTAATATTCCAAATTCATCTCATACGATTTATGGCAAATTTTCAAAGTCAGTTACAGTGCTAAAATTCGGAACAGATTGGTGTTCTATTTTCTGACCTTTCGTCACTTAAAAATTCATATCTTTTGACTCGGAACTCAAAATCAGTTTCCGTTTGTTGGAAATGAAACTAGACGAACAAATATTTATATCGGTATAAAATTCACCATCTAACTATTTTTGTATAATTTTTGGTGAATTTTCAAAGTTATTGCCATAAACCAGTTTTTCTACACAACTTCCATAAACAACTTCAACTTTTATACTAACTTCTCTTTACTTCTCTACTTTTCAATTTAGTCCAATTACTTGCTGTAAACCATCATCTTATGACCTTCTTCATCAAATAATTTATTCACAATAATTCTCCTTAATTTTCCTTCTTTACCGAAATAGTCACTAAAATGCAAAGATAAGGATTCAAGCTTCTTAACTTTGCAAATTAGTCCTCAATTCAACATTACTACCTTAATTCCATCATTACAACTAAAAATCAGATTTAGCCCCCATACAAAACTTCAATTTTGATTTGGTCACTTAACGTTGACAATTTGTCAAAATTGTCACTAATTCAATTCAACATCAATTTGGCATTCTAACTTCACTTTCTTATCTCTAACATCATTAATAACATAAATACACTAAAAAATTCTAAAAATTCAGATTTGGTCCTTCAACTTTTCAATTTGCCGAAATAGTCCCTACACAATTTAACTTAGGGTTTTACTTCCAAACAACAATTCAAGCTTACTAGATCATTATTTCAACATCACAAACCCTAAATTAAACTTGAATCCATAAACCCTAATCATCTTCATAATAATCAAAACATGTAAAACTTAAATCCCAACTCAATATCATGATTTTAACATCACACTAGCTTGAATTCAATCATGGAATCATAAAATCTCAAAAGCCCCAATTTGATCCATAAACCCTAATTTCTTTCTCATGTAAATTCTCATCAATCAAGCATGGATTCCATGAATTATTGATATCAAAAGACAAACCTTGAAGAGTAGAACAACTTTGTAGTTGAAGAGATTACCTGAAAACTGAGTTTCGGGGCTTAAATCGAGCTTGGAAAATTTTTTCTCTTTCTTTCCTTAGCCCTTACATTTTGGCTGGGAAAAGATGAGCATTTATTTTCACCATTATTTTACACATATATCTATTAAATGAATATTAAATTCATTTAATAGTGAAATTACAATTTTGCCCATTTTATCCAATGGTTGAGATTGATTTTATCATCAATCAAGCGCAAAGATTTAATATTCCATTTCCTCTTTCCAAAATTTCCCTTATAACTTTTTAAATATTTCAAAATTGCCATTGGGGCCAAATGACCAATTTTGCCCTCAAACTAGTTTTTATTTACTAGTTTGCCATTCTTTTAAAAATTCAACCAAATCTAGTTGGAATTCTAGCCAACTATAATAAAATATTCATAAAGTAATATTTTATGAAATTTTCCATATCTTTTGGATCAGTCTCCAAAATTTTCATTTGATCCAATATACTAATAAATAATCCTTTACTCAGAAATAATCTTTAGGATTCATCTTGAATCAAACTAAAAATATTTCCAACACTTGATTTTTATAATCTTTCTCTATCATATTGCAAAACTTCAAAATTTTTCAGTTCGATTCGGGTATATGAATTCCACTTAAACTTTAACTACGATTTTCCCAATAATCGAAGTATCAGATCGAACCAATAATTTTGCATTCGATTCACACCCTTAGGTGATATATTTATTTATGAAATAAAAACCATAAACTTTTAGGAAATTACAACTTTAGTCCCCAAACTTTTCCAAAGTTTATACTTTAGCCATAAAATTTTAAAAATTTATATTTTGGTCACTAAACTTTTAAACTTCAATTTCCATTCCAATTTTCCTTGGTATTCAACAAAAAATTAAGAATACCTTATTCAATTCACTATCTATCACATGATACCTTTAAACCTTAGAAATTTCCTTTCCAAAACCCATAATTAAAGAAATCCTAACTTTTGCATTTTTGTCATTTCAGTCACTAAGTTAGCTTTTAAGCTATTATCTTAGTACTAAATGAATCTTAATCAACTTAGTAAATTTTGGGGCATTACAATATTGGTCTCCTTAACTTCATTAATGCCTTCGTATGTGATCTCTAGCTTGTCCCAAATTTCTTTGGCACTTGAGCAAGATGACATTTTGGAGTACCCGTCTGGTCCAAGTGAGCAAAATAACATATGCATTGCTTTATCATTGATTTGGAGCTTCTTCCAATCTTTATCGGTCATCTCGTGCTTGGACTTTGGAACTAATCGATCACCTTCTCTCTTCATCGGGAATGCCGATCCATCATCCACTACGTCCTATAAGAGGTAGTCATGGGATTTGATGAAGAACTTCATACGATTTTTCCAATAAGGATAGTTATCCCTAATGAAAAATGGAGGTTTGGTGATGGATTGAGACTCGTACAAGTTGGTGCATAAAGCAGAAGCCATGACTAATGCATCGGTTGATTGAATCACTATCTAGGATCGCCTCAACGGTTGTTAGACCTTCAGTTAAGTGTGGCTCTATACCAATTGTTGGAATGATCAATCAACAATGAAAGTGGCCAAGAGGGGGTGAGTTGGCAATTTAAAAAGTTTGGAAGCAAATGGAAAGAGATAGACAATGGGACATAAGGATTTATAGTGGTTCAACCTTCTAACAATCTCTACGTCCACTACCTTAGCTTCCTACTAAGGATTTCAACCAATTCACTATAGAATTCTTCCCCTTTTCTAGGCTAAGGAGGCAACCGTTACAATCGATCAAAGCTTTCTACCCAAATCTTGATCAAGAATCACTCTTTTACAAGAAAGAAAATGGCAAATGGATAATGGCCTCACAAGGTAAATATTTTCCCAAAATAAAAGAACACTCAACCCCAAACTTGAAATAAAAGATTACAATGAAATACACAAGTTGGGTATACGAATTTGACTTTAAGAGCTCAAAGGGTTGGATTTTGCTTGAATGCTTGGATGTTGATCATTGTAGGTTCATTAGTTGTTGTTGTTGCTTTGGAGACTTGTATTTATACCCTCTCATTGAATTTAACCGTTTGGGTGGTTGAGGAATTGGATATAGCCATTGGGGACCATTTTTCCTGCAATAAATGCTATCTGGTCATCACCGTATCGGTACACGAAGGCCCGTATCGATACCTGTTGTAAGAAAAATATAGCCGTTGTACACAGCATATTGATACGTGAAGAGGTGTATCGAAATGGTCATAGTGTAAAATCGGGGGCGTATCGAAATGGCAAGGGTTGTATTGGTACGAGTTTTGCTCACTGGAATCCGAGTGGAAAAATTACATCAGTACGCCTAGGGGCGTAACGATACGGGTAACTTAATATTTAAAAGTCCGTTGATTCCATTGTTAGCAAGGTAACGGTCGAAAATAATAAATGCAAAGATCTTCAAGATCTTGTCAAACCGTATCGATACGAGTGGTGCCGTATTGGTACGATTAAAAATTCCTTAAACCCAGATTTCAAACTGTATCGAAACAGTGTAACTTGTATCAAAACACTTTTAAAAAAATCATTTGCCCAGATGAATGTCGTATCGAAACTGGTGAATCAGTATCAATACGCATAGCTTAAAATGCAGGCCAATTTGAAGACCGTATCGAAACGGTCAAGGCCGTATCGAAACATTGTGCAAAAATCAAATTTCACTAGCTAAAATCCGTATCAAAACACCAGGGGTGTATTGATACGCCTAGGCGTATTTGTGTATTTTAGCTTGAAAAACACTTAGAAAAACTTTGGGTTTAAGTCTTTAACTTTGGAAAACTTTTCCTTGTCATTTTGTGAGACTTTTGAGTACTTAAAAATTTATTTTATTTTACAATTTGGTCCTTAAACAATTTGTTATATCAAAATCAAATATAGGTTTTACACCCTCGGCTTTGACCATCTTCTTGTGGAGTTATCTTTCCGGGTGTATGCCCCAAAATTATTTTTCATTGAACTTCGTCTGGGCTGGAGCGAATTCGAAGCTTGGGGGTATATTTTTGCCTTTTCTTGAAAGACTTCCATTGTTTTCATGAACGAGTCATGTTGCCCCTATTCAGGTTTATGAATTTGTTGTATTGGTTCATGTCAGTTTATTACTTTTGGCTCTGGCAAAATGCTATAGACAATAATTGATGTAGTCTTCTAGGGTACGAAAGTCTGACTCGACACCGAAGGCTCACTTTTAGAGCTCGTCTGGAAATGGTCCGTATACATGGAGCCTTGTAGAGGCATGGTGTCTGTATGAGCGTGGAGGTTATTCTCAAAAATGCCCATAAACTAGGCTCTTGCATAGGTTCAACATGGTCCTAGACTTCACTTTATCTGGTATTGCTTGGCACGAGGCATCCTGGGGACAAATTTCAAAGTTGAATGTATGCATGTAAATGCAAGGTGCCTGTCCTAGATGTGGAGGTACTGATTAAAAAATGGTTTCTGTGGCCTAACTTCTGAATTTACGGGATTTATTCACAACTTTGAATGTTGCATTGATATCTAGAGTACTAGATTTTCTCCTGATAGTGAATCTTTTCGAATTGGGAACCAATCGTGAATCAACACGTTTTGTTGATGAAATGAAAAAAATTAAAATGATGGTGTCATGCAATTAATGCAAAATAAATTTAACATGATGCGATAAAAAAAGAAACGAGGTCAGTTCAGATAAAAATAATCAAATAAATAAATAAAGTAAAAATTAAAACAGATAAAAAACTATACATAAAAAATAAATAAAGGCACCAAAGCCTAAAAAGGGGTGACCGCTAAACGGACAGAGTTTCGCATGGCTTAAAAAGGTTGGCTCCTACAACTTACTATATATGGTTCGGATCTAAAGTAAAGGGTACCCTAACTATCGCAAGGACAGCGATTCAGGGAATATGACCCTTGTACCATACGGGGGTAAAAACTCCACGAAATATAAGGACCAGTACTCCAGGAGCACATTACAACAGTACGGGGGTGAAGACCCCACGAAATGAAGTAATCTCTCCCACTTAAGGGTTAAGGAGCTTGGGTAGAAAGCTCATGCATGAATGCCGAGGGATTAAAAATTAAATCAAATTGAAATTTTAAATTTCTTGCAAGACAACACAAAATCAACATTGGCTTGACTCTTTTAAAATATCCCAAGTGGAGTCACCAAGCTGTTGCGAGGTTTTTTTTCCTCCATCGAAAATAAATGTTTTTATGGCATCAAAGGAGACGTCACCCGGAGACCGGGATGACGCTCCCAACAGAACACCGCACAAATTAAAAACACAAAAAATAGAAAATAGATGGTGGAGTGGAGTCGCCACATGCCACTTTGGTAGGCCGGACATTGTAAAAATTTAACCAGAGATTCAAAAAGTTTAGGTTTGGGAGTCGTTACACGTGGGGAAGGATTAGCACCCTCACAATGTCCAAAATTGGTACCCCGTTGATTAAGTGTTGTCTTTGCGAGAAAACAAAAATTTAAATTTTGATTTAAAATTTAATCCCAAAAAGCGGTCTAAGGAAAACATTTCCTTATTCACGAAGACCGAAGAAGATGACACCTGAATAAGTCAGGATGTCACTTCCTAGCCGGCATCCGAAATAAAGTGGAAAATATTTCCTTAATATATTGAAATGAATACATGAAAAAAATCTAAACCAAAATAAAAAAAAATAATAACATAATGTATATATATTTTATAATATACTAAGTATAATGTAATATACATAATATAATAAATATATTAATATAATATACAAAAATGAAAATAATTATACAAAATAATAAACATATTAATCTGTATGGATATACATAATAACACGTTAAATATAGCATATATATTATATAAAAATACATATTATAAAATAATACTACATATAAATATATATTATGTACATGTTATAATAATACATATATTATACATATTATTTGTATATATAGACGTACATGACATATATATTTACATATTATATATACTAATGATAATAAATAGATCGGCAAAAATAATAATAAAGAAATATATTGAATATAATATAATTACATAAACATGGACTAAAAGTGAAAGAAACAAAAAAATAGTGCAAAAGTAAATTAAAAATAATATACATGACTGAAATTAAATAATTTACAGAGTTTTGGGGCTAAATCCATAATTATTCCCTCGAATTAGGACCGGATTGAAGAGCGTAGAAAATTTGAGGGACCAAAATTGTAAGTAGCCTATTTAATATTAATTAAAACTGGATTTAGGACCAAATTGAAAGGCTGTCAAAATATCCAAGGACCTATAAGGTAATTAAACCATGCGGCATACCCAAAGTGAAAATATTTTTAGTACGGAGGGACTTAAATAGTAATTTACCCTTTAAAAATCTAGTTAATGGAAATTAGTGACGGAATTGCAAAACTTTTAAAACTTACAGGGACTGATGGAGTAATTGTCCTATGCGAAAGGGTTGAAACTATAATTTCCCCTTTTTCAAAATAGCGCGGGTCCCTTAGCCGGGTCTGGTCGAGCTGTGGGTCGAAGGACGATACGACACCGTTTTGGGCCTGGACTCGGACGCCCAAAACGGCGTCGTTTAGGGAGCCTATATATAGTACTTTTATCCAAAAAAATCATTTTCACTAGCTTTTTTAAAAAAATCTTATAATGCTCTGAAATGGTTCCCGACCTCCCTAGTAGCCGACCGTCTCTCCCGTCGTGGACCGTCGGTCAACGACAGTGGTCGTCGCCGGTGCTGGCGGTTGGAGACTTCAAAGGTCGCTACTTTCCGGCTCTTTTCGATGCGCTGAATACATATCGGTGTCAGATTCTCCAAAAAATCACCCTAGGTACGTAAATCGTAAAAACCCTTCGGTTTTATTATCTTTGTTTAAAGTTTTTTTAGATTCGATTTCCCTTCATATGTATATATATTTCGAACAAAAATCTCACTCCTTTTTATTATTGTGGAACCGAAAATCTCTCTCTTTTTAATTTAATCTAACCTCTTTTTTATGTAGACTATAACCGAAAAAAACATTTTTTTATTCGAAAGATCATCCCTTTTTATATGTTGGAACCGTCCTCCATTTTACAAGCAATTTGAGGATTTTTATAACCAAATTAAACAAAATAAAAAAATAACAAATAACAAATTGTTGCAACTTGCTTCTAATTTGGTTTGGGATAATAATATTCTTGTTTTTGCAGGTCTGACTTGAACGACTGTTTGGACGGTGGCCAGGCAAGTGGTAGAGAGGCGGTGGCGCGCGTGGCCAATGGTGCCACGCGTATTGGATGGGCAAGGGGCGGCGGCTGGCAAATGGGTTAGGGGTTTAGGTTAAAATTAGGTATTTGATTAGGGCATTTGGGTAATTTTGTAATATTGGGTTTGATGGATTTTTGGGTTATTGTATTTGGGTCTGAGTTTAAGTGTATTTAATTTGGGCTCAAAAGCCTGGACAAAAATGGGTTACAACACAATCCTACAAGCAATTACGGTTTATGGTATGCAATGTTTCCTCTTCCCAGCTTCTTTATGCCATGAGCTTGAAAGTATTTTCTCCAAGTTCTGGTGGAGAAACAATGGCACGAAGAAATGCATCCATTGGGCCAAATGGCAGCATCTTTGTTATCCCAAATCTTTGGGAGGTATGGGTTTTCGCAACCTAGCCAAGTTTAACATCGCTTTACTTGCAAAACAAGGGTGGCGTATCTTGTCTAGACCTGATTGCCTACTTGCTCGAGTACTTAAAGGCAAGATACTTTCCAAGTTCTTCTTTTATTGATTATAGAGTTGGCTCAAACCCATCCTACACTTGGAAGGGTATATGCTGTGCCCGAGGCTTGTTAGAGAAAGGAATTGCGTGGAGGGTTAGTTCTGGACACTCGATCAACATATGGAACGATGCTTGAATTGTTGGTTCTGGGAATGGAAGAGTTAATAATGTTGATATAAACATCCATTTCTCAAAGGTCTCGGACCTTATTGATCAGAGTGAAAGCTGTTGGAAGGAACATATTGTTCGACAGTTATTCACTATTGAGCAAGCTAAAAACATCTTGTGTATACCACTTCCATCATTCTTTACTCCTGACAGACTGATCTGGATATATGAGAGGTCCAGAATTTATACAGTGTACAGCGGGTATAATTATCTCATCCAATCTTCCTCGGAACAGCTTGAAGATCACGATCAACACAATGCAAGCAGGAAAAAATCTTTCTTTGGAACTCTTTGGACTCTCAATGTTTCCCTGAAACTAAAAATCACATTTTGGAGATTTGCAAAAACTTCATCCCTACTTTTGTTAATCTTTCAGTTAGGAGACTTGATGTGGAGGTGACTTGTGTGCTTTGTGGCAAAGACGCAGAAACTGTTGAGCATCTCGTGTGTTCATGTTTTTTACTCGACAACTCTTACACGAACTTGGACTGACCATTAATGTGTCCCCCTCTGATCCTGATTGGATTATGTGGCTCTGCCAACTGTTTGAACAGTTACCAAAAGACAAATGTGTTCTTCTCGTGACTGCAATTTGGGCCCTGTAACAACGGCCCTGCCCTGTGACGGGGTGTTGGGTGCTTGACGCGTTCTTACGAAAAATATTTTGGTTTTGAATGGAGTGCCACCAATCTTTTTAATTAGGTGAGATTGGATCACCTGAAAACCCGGTTATTTTAATAAAACATATTTTTGCATTATTTTATTAAAACACGAGTTTTAGTCTGCGAAAACCAGAAAACAGGTTCGGGAGTCAGTTACGCGTGGGGATGGGTGAGCACCCCACAACGCCCAAGATTGGTACCAGGTCGATTACTTATTGTCTAAACGAGGGAAATTAAGAATTCGAATTTAATTTAAAATCTATGATCCCTTATCATGTTTTAAAATATATTTTGTATGAAAGAAATTTACACCCCTACTCCCGGGTATAATTTTCGTTAGGTTCCAAATAAAGAAACCTATTTTAAAAATTGTAGTTTAAAAAATAAAATGATATTTTTCGATACAAGGTTAACGGAAAGCGACACTTCTTACGTTCGAGATACGTTTTTCATGATAACCCCTAATATAAGGTTTTTAATTTAAAATTCGAGTAGAACGATGTACAAAATATATATACGGATATAAATATATATATATGTATATTTTTTAAATATAGAAAAAACATAATAATTATAAAAGGATAATAATAATAATAATAGTAATAACAAACTTATATAAATACATATAATAGTAATAAGTATATTATACTAAATGTATGCATACATATACATATAAATATATTAAACATATATTATACATGTAGTATATAATGCTATATGAATACTAATAATAGTACAAATAATATGTAATATACAATTATTATAATAATAATAATATAAATGGCTAAAATAAAAAGGAATTCAAATCAAAGAATAAAATGAAATAAAATAAGAAAAACCGAATTGCAAAACAAATGAAAATCACAGGGACCAAAAGAGAAATTATACCATGCAGCAAGCCTAAAATGAGAACATTTTTAGTGCGGAGGGACCAGTTACGTAATTATACCATTTAAAAATAGGTTAAAATATGTTTGGTGACCAAATCAGAAGCAAATTAAAACATGTAGGGACTAAAAGGAAATTTATACCCTGCGGCAAACTCAAAGGAGTGGCGCGTGGCGTAACGCATGGTGGTGGCCGGCGCGTGGCAGCCACGTGGCAAGGGAAGAGCCGCGCGTGGTGGCCACGCGCGAGGAAGAAGTTGAGTGGTCACAAGGCTAGCGGTGGCAGAGTTTGGTAGAGGATAAGGGTTTTAGGTTATTTTTAAGGTTAAGGACAACTATGTAATTTTGGGTTATTTTGGATCTAATACTGGTTTGTTAATTGGGTAGGCAGATTTGGGCTTTGTAATTTAGTTGGGTTGTAGCCTGGTCATTGTTGTGCAACGACAATAGAGCAAAGACAAAAAATGGACCATTTTTATCCGATCAGGTCCGGATTTGTTTCTCTAGCCACCGCTTCTTCTTTGGGCTTCCTGGATCTTCTCAACTGCTCTTGTAAGCAAAAAATATTTAAAATGGAGGATTCGTTGGGGAAGAGAAAACCAGAGGTGATCCGTTGGAGGAGACAAAATGCGCTCGGCTTGCTACGACTTTGACAACGATGCAATGCCTGGAGAAAATTTGACCTAACTGCAACACCGACGGAGAGGTAAGGTCTGCAAAACTTGATCCAGTTGTAATTCTGATGAAGACGCATGATCGCCAGATGAAGGGTTGGCCCAGCTACATATCGCCGAGGAGGCAGGACCGGAAGTCAACAAGATTTGATCTCGAGCTTTACAGATCTCTTTTGCATTTTTCCCAAATGCACATGGATCAACAGATTTGAGTTGCCTTTACCAGTAGCCGTTTGCTCCGGGCTAGTTGTACCATTCCCTGGGTACATTCAGTTTGTACCAATCGCGAAATTGGATTTTTCCAAATGATTTATTTTCCTTCGACCATTCGTGAGAATGGATTTTTGATGGTTACACTTGAGAAGAAGGAATCGATTTTGATGAAACCTATGCACTCGTAGCTAGAATGGAAGCTATTAGGATGCTTCTTGCATTTGTATGTTGTCATGAATTCAAGCTTTTTCAAATGGATGTCAAAAGTGCCTTTTTAAATGGTTTTATTAATGAAGAGGTGTATGGAGAACAACCACCCGATTTTGAAGATCCAAATTACACAAACCATGTTTTTAAACTTTTGAAAGCTTTGATCCATTGTAACGGTTGCCTCTTTAGCCTAGAAAAAAGGAAAGAATTTAGTAGTGAATTGTTTGAAATCCTTAGTAGGGAGCTAAGGTAGTGGATGTAGAGCTTGTTAGAAGCTTGAACCACTATAAATTCTTGTGTCTTTAATTTTTCCAATTTCCATTTGCTTCCCTTCAAATTTTTAATTGCCAATTCACCCCCTCTTGGCCAACTTTTAGATTATGGAATTGATGTAGGTACCATCTCTCTTAAGTGTGACAACACTAGTGCCATATGTCTCACTAAGAATCCCATCCAACATTCTAAAACCAAGCATATAGAGATAAGACATCATTTCATTAGAGATCATGTCTTGAAAAACGATGCTGTTCTAGAATATGTAGACACATTGAATCAATTAGCGGACAACTTTACCAAATCTTTGGACAAAGAGTGTTTTTGGTCTCTTAGGAGAAAGTTAGGTTTAACTAGTCTTTCTTGAGCCTTAGAGCCTTTTAGGTCTTAAACTTTTGCTTGAATTTGGTTGATCTCATTGCCTATGTTTTCTAGCTCATATATGCATATATGCTTGTTGCTAGGGGAGTATGAATCTATTTTTGATCATACATAATGTTCATATATCATTCGTATGCATTTCGGTTCGAGTAAAATTGAATTTTTGAGCAACTTGATGCTAAAAATGACATTTCGGCACAAGTGTATCGATACTGTAACACCCCTTCCCATGACCATATACCAGACACGAGTTCGAAATGTCACTACTTTTTAAAACAGTCTTTTAATAAAAAACTGGGGTAATTTAAATTTTTTTGGAAATTTCCCAGTGGTCACCCATCTTGAAATTTCCCAGTGGTCACCCATCTTGAAATTTCCTTAGCCCAAGCACGCTTAAATTTAATCAAATCAGAAAATAAGATATTAACTCTAGATCCGATAATAAAACTTTTTACATAAATAATACAATCATATTAAGATATTTTAATCAAATTCTATGTATTGAAGTATTTGTTGCGCATATGGTTATGTATATATTGATTTTATCAAAGTAATTGATCTAGTCATTGTGCGAATTGAATGTCTTGTGAGTTAAGATATTCTTGTATGATCATGACATGTTATATAAGTATTTTATAATCTTGAATGATAAATGCCGAATGGTATGGTTGGCATATTGCATACTTGGATACAAGGTATGTACAATTGAATGATACATGTATTAAGTTAAGAAACAATGAAATGAAATGGAGGCATGATTGTCCTTAAGCTATTCGAATGATGATGATTGTATGATAATGTTAATTGAAATTTTTGGTAACCTATAATGTATGTAATTAAGATTGCTTACATGTTAAGTAATGTATGTTTGGTTACTTGTTAGTTAAGTAACTCATCTAATAGGGATGAGTTTGCCTATTCTTGCTTGTTCATGCTTGTATTATTATTCCTGGTAATGCTCCCGAACCGGTTTGCTGCCAACCCGGGTAGGGGTGTTACATTTTATTGGTAATCAGAGCTTTTTAGTCGGTTCTAGGACTAAATCGGGCTCTCTTGCATCATATAGGATACTTGTGCCACCTAGGAGACTTGTATTTTATAGTTTGTGTCTTTGCTTAACTAAACTAAATTCCTAATTATTCTATTTAAACATAGAATGTCTAAAACAAGGCTCGTTCGGGATGATGAAAGTCCCGTAGGCTCCTCAAATGAAGAGGATAGTGTGAGGATGGAGCAGAATCCTCCACAGCAACAAGTTGAACCTAGAGCACAAGCTCAACCCCAAGCCCAAGCTGTTGCTCAATAGAAAGCTCCTGCTATAAATCCTGTGCAGCAGGAATGTCTCCTAAGCATGAAGGAGATGTTCGATCATCTTGTAACTACCTTGAAACAAGACCATTCTATTCATCCTCCGGTTCCTACTCTAACTAGAACCCCTATTGACAAACTGGCTCAACACCAGGCTTATACCTTCACCGGTACTGATGGAACCAATCCCAAAATAGATAAGTATTGGTTAGAGGCCACTACTCAAATCTTGACCAAACAACTGCCCTGTTCTGATGAACATAAACTCGAATGTGTTATAACCCTGTTGGCAGACGAAGCTCTGAGCTTGTGGGAAACCACTACCCTGACTACTCCGGCTGAAGCTGTAACTTGGAAATTCTTCTTTGAGGAATTCAAGAAGAAATACATTAGTGAACAATACCTAGCCGAGCGTCAGAAACGTTTCTTGTACCTCACGCAAGGTGGCTGACCTATCAAACAATACGTGAGTGACTTTTGCAAATATTGCAAATACGGGTCGAAATACATCAAGACTGATACTGACAAGTGTAGGATGTTTATTGATGGATTAAATGATGAATTAAGTCCAATGTTCACTGCCTTAGGTATCACTGACTTCAAGAATCTGGTGAACCGGGCCATTGCAACCGAGGCGAAGATGAAAGCCTCTGAAAAATGCAAAAGCGTGAATTCTTGGAAAGACAAACGATCTAGGAATGATGACAAGCCTCACTGGCAGTCAAAGAAGTCCAAATATTCTAAGGATCACTCTTCGAATTACACTCATGCTTAAAAAAGCAACTTCATACCAAGCCCCAATTGGTAACCAAGCCTTCAGCCCTGATCATCTCTGTTGATAGTATGGGGAATTCTGGTAAAGCTGCTCAATATCCTACTTGCAAGTTTTGTCAGAAACACTACACTAGTCAGTGTAGAACTCAACAGAATCTGCGTTACTTATGTGGAGCCTCCGATCACTATATCAGGGATTGTCCTCATAATCCTAACAAGGTTCCGAATCGAACTCCTGCAAATGCTAGCTGAACTCTTTCCATTCTAAACAAAGGTCCCAGACAAGCTTAGTCTGGAAATCAAGGGAAGGGCAAAGGACAGTATTCGAATGCCCCTACTCACTAGGAATCTCGAGCTCCTGCTCAAATCTATCAAATTCGGGAAAAGAAGATGAAGAATCACCCGATGTTATAGCATGTACTGTTGAATTAAATTCAACTCATGTTTATGCTTTAATAGACTCGGGACCACTCATTCTTTTATATGCTCAACCTTGATTGAAAAGTTAAACTTAAAGCCTGAAATTGTAAAACAAAGCCTTGTAGTTTCAAACCCAATAGGGGGAATTACGAACATAAGCCTTATATGTAGAAACTGCCCCCTATTCATTCGAAATATACCCTTTCTTGTTAATCTATATGTACTACCAACTTGTGAGTTTGATCTAGTACTGGGAGATTGGTTAAGCAAGCATGAAGCCTGGGTAGATTGCCCAAATAGGAGACTTTACCTCTGGGTTTAGGAAAGGAATCAATTCTTGTAATTGACAAGAAACCGACCTCAGTCTTTGCTACTATGGTCTTACAAGATGAAATTGAATTTGGATTACTTAGTGTGCCTATTGTATCTGAATATCTTGATGTTTTCCCAAGGAACTCTCTAGTCTCCCTCCAACTAGAGAAGTAGAGTTCGGGATCGATGTCTAACCTGGAACAACTCCGGTGTCCATCACACCTTTTTGAATGGCACCTGTTGAGTTGAAAGAACTCAAGAAGCAACTCCAAGAGCTACAAGACAAGGGTTTCATTAGGCCTAGCTCATCTCCCTAGGGTGCTCCAGTCCTGTTCGTGAAGAAGAAAGATGGGACTATGAGACTCCATATGGACTACAGACAATTGAACAAGCTTACTATCAAGAATTGATATCCTCTCCCTAGGATTGAAGATCTTTTCAATCAACTCAAAGATGCTGCAGTATTCTTAAAGATCGATCTACGATCAGGATACTACCAAATGAGGGTAAAAGAAGAAGATGAACCCAAGACAACCTTTCGTACTCGATATGGCCATTTTGAATTCCTTGTGAGGCCATTCGGGTTAACGAATGCTCCGGCAGCTTTCATGGATCTCATGAACCGTGTATTCAAGCCATATCTTGACAAGTTCATAGTAGTCTTTATTGATGACATTCTATTGTATTCTCGAAATAAGAAAGAACATTCTGAACACCTTCGAATCGTATTGCAAACTCTCCAAGAACGTCAATTGTATGCAAAGTTCCCTAAATGCAAATTTTGGCTATAAGAAGTGTCATTTCTTGGACATGTTATCTCGACATAAGGGATTAAAGTAAATCCAAGGAAAATTCAATCCATCCTGGATTGGAGACCTCCGAGGAATGTTGGTGAGGTCAGAACCTTTCTCGGTTTAGCCGAGAATTATCAACGCTTTGTCAAGGGATTCTCATCCATTGCTGCAAGTTTGACTAAGCTAACTCGCAAAGATACACCCTTTGTTTGGCCGGAGAACCAACAATGAAGCTTCGATCAGCTTAAACAAGCCCTGACTCATGCTCTGGTTCTCATCCAACCAGTATCGGGCAAAGAGTACACTGTTTGCAGTGATGCATCTTATTTGGGTCTAGGATGTGTCCTAATGCAAGATGGAAACATGGTAGCTTACGCTTCAAGGCAACTAAAATCACACGAGTCAAACTACCCTACTCACGATCTAAAATTGGCAGCTATCGTGTTTGCACTCAAAATCTAGACATTACTTGTACGGGGACAAATGCAACATGTTCACAGACCACAAGAGTCTCAACTATCTCTTAACTCAGAAAGAATTGAATTTGAGGCAAAAGAGATGGCTAGAGTTACTTAAAGATTACGATTTAGTTATCGACTATCATCCGGGGAAAGCAAATGTGGTTGCTGATGTCCTTAGTCACAAACCATACTCGGGTAAACCCTTAAATCTAAATCCTAGAATAATTCATTCAAAATATTTCTTTCTTGACTTGCAAGTAACCATTCAAATTAGACTTTTCTTGACTTATATGTAACTATTCAAAAATCTTCCTTAATGATCTTTTCCATTCGTTTATAGCTTCCTTGGCTATCAATGCTCATTTTCGTTTATCCAAAGGATGAAAATTCTTGTCTGAACTTCAAGTTCAATCTAGTCTAATCTCGAGAATCAAAGAACTCCAACAAATTGATCCAGATCTTCAGAAGATCATGTCCAAGCTAGACTTTGAGTCTAATTTTGACTTCTCCCTCAAGTCGAATGGACTCCACTATTTCAAGGATAGAGTATGTGTTCCTAACAACGATGAACTAAGACACGAGATGTTACAAGAAGCTCACCAAAGCTCTTTCTTGATTCACCCTGGATCGGTTAAGATTTACAAGGACCTACAGCCACTATACTAGTGGCCAGGCATGAAATCAGCTATCACAAACTTTGTTTCAAAGTGCTTAACTTGTCAGAGGGTCAAAGCTGAGCATCAAGTCCCCATTGGACTACTCCAACCAATCGAATTCCCTCAGTGGAAATGGGATCAGATTATAATGGACTTCGTTACTAGTCTTCCTTCCACTCCAAGAAAGAACGATGTATAGGTGATTGTTGATAGATTCACAAAGTCTACTCATTTCATCCCTGTTCGAATGAAGATGAGCTTGGAAAACTTAGCCGAGCTATACATTCATGAAGTGATTCGATTACACGGTGTACCAACAGCTATAATCTTCGATCGAGACCCCAGATTTGCTTCTCGATTCTGGAATTCCTTGCAAAAAGCCCTTGGAACCAAAGTGCATTTGAGCACAACATTTCATCCTCAATCAGATGGCCAATCTAAAAGAATCATACAAGTACTTGAAGACACGCTACGTGCTTGTGTTATAGATTTCAGAAAGAACTGGAGAAATATATACCCCTAGTAGAGTTTGCTTACAATAATAGCTACCGAACATCTATCCAGATGGCTCCCTTCGAAGCTCTATACGGAAGGAAGTGTAGAACTCCTTTGTGCTGGTTTAAACTGGGAGAAAACAAGGTATTGGGACCTCAATTACTCAGATAAACCGAGGAACAAGTTCAAATCATACATGATCGATTGAAGTAAGCTTTTGATAGACAAAAAGCCTATGCAGACTTGAAAAGGAGAGACATCCAATACAATGTTGGAGACAAAGTCTTGCTCAAAGTGTCCCTTTAGAAGAAAGTCTTTCGGTTTGGAAGAAAAGGGAAACCCAGTCCCTGATTTATTGGACCATTCAAAATCATTGAAAGGATAGGGCCAGTGGCTTATCGATTGGCACTCCCTAGTGAATTTGATAAGATCCACAATGTCTTTCATGTCTCCATGCTTAGAAAATATCGATCTAACCCATCCCATGTTCTTGAACCTAAAGAAGTAGAGTTGAATCCTGACCTATTGTATGAAGAAGAGCCAATACGAGTACTTGACAACGAAGTTAGAAGACTCCGAAACAAGAATGTTCCATTGGTGAAAGTGTTATGGAGGAATCATAAAATGGAAGAGGCAACTTGGGAACCTGAGGCTAAGATGAGAGATCAATATCCTCACTTGTTCAACTCAGGTAAATTCGAGGGTGAATTTATTTTAAGGGGGGATATTTGTAACACCCTAAACCGGGCCTAGGAAGGTTATCACTATCTAAGCTATTGACTAATTGAGTCATGTACTATTCAATTGAAAGAATTAGGAGTATGTAACATGGAGCTATTAGTTAAATTGTCATAGAATTACCCTTATTAGACTAATTAAGTCTAAACCGTGAAACATGGGAAAAAGGGGATTGCACGCTAATGGAAAATTTGACTATGGTTCTTACACGTGTCACATAAATAATTAAACATGTGGGAAAGGGATTTAGGAAACCGGTCACATGGTAGTGTTGCATCATTTTCTTCTTTCTTCCAAAGAGAGTTGCCTAGCCATGTTTGCATTAGAGAAAGAAAGCTTGAGAGTGATTAGCAAAGCTTTGTGTTCCTTATTTTGAACAAAATTCTGGTGAAAGTTGTAGAAGGTAATAATTTGTTTTGCACATCTTTAGAAGGATGTTGTAACATGAATATATATATATATATAAGTAAAATCATTGAAAGGATAGGGCCAGTGGCTTATCGATTAGCACTCCCTAGTGAATTTGATAAGATCCACAATGTCTTTCATGTCTCCATGCTTAGAAAATATCGATCTGACCCATCCCATGTTCTTGAACCTGAAGAAGTAGAGTTGAATCCTGACCTATTGTATGAAGAAGAGCCAATACGAGTACTTGACAACGAAGTTAGAAGACTCCGAAACAAGAATGTTCCATTGGTGAAAGTGTTATGGAGGAATCATAAAATGGAAGAGGCAACTTGGGAACCTGAGGCTAAGATGAGAGATCAATATCCTCACTTGTTCAACTCAGGTAAATTTGAGGGTGAATTTATTTTAAGGGGGATATTTGTAACACCCTAAACCGGGCCTAGGAAGGTTATCACTATCTAAGCTATTGACTAATTGAGTCATGTACTATTCAATTGAAAGAATTAGGAGTATGTAACATGGAGCTATTAGTTAAATTGTCATAGAATTACCCTTATTAGACTAATTAAGTCTAGGATCAAATTGAAATAAAAGGAAGAAAAGATAGCTAATGTCTAAAGGGACTAAAATGTTATAGCCAACAAATTGGAGTGCCCAATTTTAAAGGACTAAACCGTGAAACATGGGAAAAAGGGGATTGCACGCTAATGGAAAATTTGACTATGGTTCTTACACGTGTCACGTAAATAATTAAACATGTGGGAAAGGGATTTAGGAAACCGGCAACATGGTAGTGTTGCATCATTTTCTTCTTTCTTCCAAAGAGAGTTGCCGAGCCATGTTTGCATTAGAGAAAGAAAGCTTGAGAGTGATTAGCAAAGCTTTGTGTTCCTTATTTTCAACAAAATTCTGGTGAAAGTTGTAGAAGGTAATAATTTGTTTTGCACATCTTTAGAAGGATGTTGTAACATGAATATATATATATATATATATAAGTATTTTGTTCTTGCGATCTTGCATGTTTAGGTTGTTAGAAGTAAATTAGATACCATGAATTATTAGTGGTTAACTGAAACGATGCATGTTCAATCTTCATGTTTTATGGATTTGTTACATACTCTAGGTGCCGAAATTGTGTGAGAATAAGCCCTTTGTAGCTGAATGTTGAATGGACTATTTGAAATTAGTGTGGAATCAATTGAGGCTTTTAATTAAGGGTTGTTTTATCTATGCATGAGAAAATGAGAGACTACATAAAATGTTCAAATTGATATACAAGTATAATGCTGTGCTTTGATCACATTGGTAGGAGATTAAAACTGACCTAGACTTGTATGAGTATGTATATAAGTTGAATTAATATGTTAGAAGTACCATCCAAGTGATTAAAGAAGCTAGAATCTCAAACTAGTGAAATCTGCCCAGAATGCTTTGTTCTGGGCAGTAACTTTGAAAAATCACTATAAACTGTATAAAAGGAATTTAATGCTGGAAATTTTATGGATAGTGCCTTAATATGTCTAAAATCATTAGGAGAAAACATAACTAAATTCTGAATTGTAGAAATGAAACAATAAGGACAGTGCAAACTGTCCAGTGTTGTAAATTTCCCTATGTTTAAACAAAAAGCTGTGTTAATTGGCAAAGAATTAAAATGCAAGGTCTATATGGTTAGAAACAAAATCAATTTATCTTTCCAACGGTGTAAACCAATTGAAATGTCGACGTGCAGAATGAAAGTTATGCATATTTTAGTAAGTAGTGCACAAGCTGCCAGGTAGTAGCAACAACTTTGATGTTTTGAAATGAATAAATTATGAATTGTTGCCTTGTTTTGAAGAAATGAATATACTTTGTCTTGACCTTGATTTAATTGTTTGAATTGATAGAGCAAGGAGTAAAACTTGTGCAAGAAGAAAGGAGTGGCCATGCTAGTGGGAAACACAAAGGAATTTGGATCCAAGATTAGCTAAGCTTGGAGTATTGTGAGTGTAGTTTAATATAAGGTTGGGACTTAGGTCCTAACCAAAGATGCATTTTTATTTATTGTTATTTCATGCCATGTTAATATACTTGATTTAAGCTTAGTTGTGATGAAAAAGTGGAAGAATGGTTTAAGCTAAAACTTGGGATCTAATAGTAACATGTATGTTGTTAAATTATCTAGGAAGAAAAGTGAAAACAAAATTTTGAACCTTGATGCCTTGATTGTGATCATTTCGAATGAGTGCCTAAATGTACTTTTATGATCTAATTATTTGTTAACATGATATAAATCATGAATTAAAGATCTTGCTTGATGCCTAAGAGATGGCATATGTTAATTGCTTGCTTGAATGACAAGATTAAATTGTAAAGTTTAGAGCTAAGCCTCAATTGGCCTAAGGGATGTGTATATGAACATGATCTTGTGACGTATCACTTGAATTGATCCTTGAATAAGCTATTGCTTGACATAAACATGTAATACTTGAATAAGTGATTCATAACTGAACAAAGCCTTGGTTGTTATTGGTCATAGGTAGAAGGGCATGAATTAGAGTCTAGAGCTTATTGTGTCAGGGTGGACTACGGTCCAGGGCTAAGGCCCCTAATTGACGACAAACGGAGGGTACATATGTGTGGTCTTTGGTGACAGTAGGGGGTTTACTAGTACTACGGTACATCTTGAGTACTACGGTACATCTTGTGGCGACAATTGGTTGGAGACTCGATTACCTGGACAACTAAATACCAAATGCTTAAACTAAAGAAAGCAAATGAGAAATAATTAAAGAGTAAAGCTTACATGATACTTGATACTTGAACTACTTGATACTTGAGTTTCTTGATATATGAACTACTTGATACTTGAATTACTTGACACTTGAATGCCTTGATACTTGAATTACATGATACTTGAGTTTCTTGATATATGAACTACTTGATACTTGAATTACATGATACTTGAATTACTTGACACATGAATGCCTTGATACTTGAATTACTTGATACTTGAATTGCGACTTGAATGGTTTATAATCTTTCTTGCATCGATGCGTCCCTAATGTTTTGCTTGAAATGATATGTCACTAAATTTGAAAATGATAAGTATGCATTTAAAGCTTGAATTCGAACTACTTCCAACTTTGACTAGGCTCAAACTTAGTTAATTGATACATGTCTTAACAATTGGTTAGAACTAGTTACTACCTCAATAAGTACATTATTGTATTAATCACTCTCGTTTCCATTCTTTCCAACCACGGGTTAAAGGATTCGATCGTTGCTTGATCTTGAAGCCTGAATTCTTGAGCTCGAAGCAAAACACAAGTATAGCTAAAGTATGGTTCATACTTGTTTTGTACTCCCCTTGTAACGCCCCGGTTTTAGGTCTTAGCGGTTTAGTGGGTTATTAGAAGATTTGGTGGACCGGAGTAGAGATTCGAGTCAGTTTTGGGATCGTATATTTTTGGTGTTGGAAAAATTATGGAAAAATGTTTAAAAATCATTATTAATTATATATTTAATAAAAGTGGAATCAATTTTGAAAAAATAGTTTTGGAAGGTGGACATTTTGGTTAGTTACCAAAATGAAAGTTTTGAAAACTATGATTTTCTAGTGACTAAAATGAAAAGGGTCAAATACTTAGAATCTTTAAGGAGCTATTTTACCAATTTGTTTTTGAAGGTTTCTCCCTTAATTTAATTAATTTAAACATGTGCTTTAATTAATAATTAAAGTGGATTTTGTTAAAAAGGTGGTTATCTTTACTTAAGCAAAAATCACGTCATTTTTCTCTCAACCTTTTTATCTATATTCTCACCTCAGCCAAACACTCAGATTTCATCAAATTTCCAGAGGTAAGGTGGTTTCTAACTTGATTTTATTGTTCCAAATTGTTTTACAAAGATTGTTTATACAAAATCTCACATTAATCTTGTGATTTCTTAGCTTTTCACAAATCAATTGAGGGAGAAACTTCACAATAGGGGTAAGGTTCGAGATCTCCTCTATTGTATGGTTCTTTATTGAAATTCCCAAGCACTTGATCCTTGCTTTTGCATTTCTAATCTGATTTTGATGATTTTCTAATGATTTAATGAGATCTTTTGGGAAAATGTGTTGATTCGCGAATTGAATCTGATTTACAGTATGTAAGGGTGATTTGACTCATATTTTGGATGTTTAACAATGCTGATAAGTGATTTTTATCAATGGAATCCCAAAACATAAGAATCTCTATTTGTTTAGGTTGTTAGTTTTAAGGTTCAACTTCATTATGCTTCAAATCAGCGTAAGATTTCTTCAAATCCGCAGCCGCTTTCAACCGATCGCATACAAGATTAACCTTCTTATCTGTGTCTTTCAACACATCCAGTAGAGTAACATGTTTTTCCCCCACCTCAGCCCAACATAAGGGCATACGACACCTACGTCCATATAACGCCTCATAAGGTGCCATCTATATACTCGCCTGATATCTGTTGTTGTAAGCAAACTCAACTAAAGGCAAATGCTTCTCCCAAGTTCCTTGGAACTCAATAATACAACACCTCAGCATATCCTCCAAAACCTGGATAACCTGCTCAGACTGCCTATCGACTAAGGATGATACACAGTGTTAAAACTCAACATCGAACCCAAGGCCTGATGCAAACTCCTCTAAAACCTTTCCGTAAACCTTGGATCCCTATCAGAAACAATAGATTTAGGTACACCAAGCAAGCGCACAATCTCAGCTATATACAAGTCACCAACTTGTCCAAGGTGTACGTTGTATGCACTGGCAGGAAACGAGCACACTTTGTTGTGAACCGGTCAACAATCACCCAAACAGAATCCTTCTTAGCTGGTGTCAATGGCAAACCTATTACAAAATCCATGTGATTCTCTCCCATTTCTACTCTAAAATTTTTTGTTGTTGCAACAACCCGGATGGAAATTGATGTTCAGCCTTGACCCGCTGACATACCATGCACTTGGAAACAAATTCAGCCACATTCTTTTTCAACCCAACCCAGTAGTATGCCTCCTTTAGATCATGATACATCCTAACACTACCAGGATGCATAGCAAAAGGACTAGAGTGTGCCACCGTCAAGATAGTGTGCCTAAACTCCAGATTTTCCGACACCACTATTCGACCCTTCAAAACACAAAACTCCTTCATCATCAAAATGAAATTCGGTCAGATTACCATCCGCTCTGTCCTTAACATGCTCAACCAACGAATCATCGTACGGTTGCTTACCTTTAATCAACTGTGATAACGTAGGCTTGACCTGCAATTCAGCCAGCAAACCGCCCTCTCGTGTCACACTCAACCTTGCAAACATAGCTCGAAACTCAACCGAAACCTTACGACTTAATGCATCCGCCACCACATTGGCTTTACCAGGATGATACTCAATTGTCAAGTCGTAATCCTTAAGAAAATCCAACCATCTATGTTGCCTAAGATTCAAATCTTTCTGGGACATCAAATACTTCCAGCTCTTGTGATCCGTAAAGATCACACACTTCTCACCATAAAGGTAATGTCGCAAGATTTTCAAAACGAAAACCACAGCTGCAAGCTCCAAATCATGAGTTGGATAATTGTGCTCATGAACTTTTAACTACCTCGATACAAAGGCCACAACCTTCCCATCTTGCATAATCACACAACCTAAGCCAACATACAACGCATCACTATAAACCACAAACTCCTTCCCAGATTCAGGCTGAATCAACATAGGAGCATGCGTCAGAACTTCCTTCAGCTTCTCAAAACTGTACTGCTGCTTCTCCGTCTACACATAAGGAACATTCTTCTGTAACAACTTAGTCAACGGTGCTGCAATACTGTAACAACATAAGGAACATTATTCTGAAACAGCGATAATAACCAGCCAACCCAAGAAAACTACGCACCTCCGATACAGACTTAGGTGGCTTACAATTGAGAATAGCCTCAATCTTTTGTGGATCAACGCGAATACCCTCCACAGAAACCATATGACCAAGGAAGGTCACTTTCTTAAGCCAAAACTCACACTTGCTCAACTTAGCGTATAACTGATTATCCTTCAACACTTGCAACACTATCTGTAAATGCCGAACATGCTCTTCTTCGGTACGGGAGTACATGAGAATATCATCTATGAACACCACCATGAACTAATCTAGATACTCATGGAAAACTCTATTCATCATGTCCATAAACACAGTCGGGGCATTTGTCAAACCGAAAGGCATGACCAGAAACTCATAATGCCCATACCTCGTACGGAACGCGGTTTTATGCACATCTACATCCTTAACCTTCAACTGGTAATACCTTGATCTTAAATTTGTCTTGGAAAACACCGCTGCTCCATGAAACTAATCGAACAAGTCATCAATCCGCGACAACGGGTACCTATTCTTTACCGTCAACTTGTTCAACTGACGATAATCAATGCATATACACATCGTACCATCTATTACAAAACACATACAATTCAAAGCATATGTTATTATCATTCTAACATAAGCACATATTAGGAATAAAATTCCTAAAAATCCTTTATTATTCATATCCATCACAAATTCACAAGATATTCTCAAATCTTATAAAATAACCATAAAATGAATTCTTTTGAAATTCATCTCAATATTTCCAAATTATTCAAAATGGTCCCATTGCCATTAAACTTCAAATTCCATCACTTAACAACATGGTTAAGCATTCCAATAATACATTCAAGCTTAACACATTAACTTCTAGTCAATTACCATTTCAATCTCAACTTTCCCTTAATATGCTAATTGGTCCTCAACACTTTACAAACTTCCAAATCGGTCCAAACAATATTCTAAACCTTGTAGAATTATTCTTACATCATTTCTAGCCTTAGGTAAATTTTCCATAATTTTTCTCTAATATCCTCCCTAAGGCCGAATTGAAAGGTCACTACATTCAAAATTTCTAGCTTGATTCAAGAATTAATTCAACTTCTAAACCTCATTTCCAAGCTTTTACAATCATTTCCATATCAAAATCAATCCAAATTCAACTTCGCATCAAAACCCTAACTTTAACCAAATTAGGATTTATCTACTTTCAAGTAGTTTCAATCATAATACAAGCTTGGATATGATTCTACAACAACAACTTCATCAAAATCTAACATTAAATCATCAAAACTAAACCTCCCATTCATCTCCTTTATTTATAAAACTAAGATTTCAAGCATGGAAAACATGAATAAATGGTACCAAAAGATAGAGAATTTCATGTAGATTAATTCCATGGTTCATGCTTTCATCCAAAATCTAACTAAATTAGCTTGAAAATTTAAAAGAAAATTTTTCTTTCTTACCTTGGAGGGTTTTCGAACAAGAGGAGGAAGAATGAAAAAAATTCTTGAATTTTGGCCATTTGTCATCTTTTATAAGGAATTAAATAAAAAAATTTCATTTTATGACCATTTTGCCCTTGTAATCCAATGTCCCACAACTTGTCACATGTCAAAAATTCATCCAAGGGTCAAAAATAAACCAAGAAGTTAGTGATTACCAACCTTGCCCTTGGAATTTTCCAAAATTACCATCTTGCCATTTTTCATATAATGGCTCATATTTAACATCGAAAATCTACTTTAAATCCAATGGTCCATGTTAAATCCTACCATTTTAAGACATGGAAATGACATTTTTAACCTTGCCTTATCATCTTTTGAAATATCTTGAATATTCGATTCGATCCGATTATCCAAATATTTTTCTAAACTTTATCGCTTTATAGCTAATAATACAAACTCCGTACGAAAAATCCAGGTAACACGAAAATGTCATTCTCGGGGGTAAACTATTCATTTACAGGACTAAAATACATAACTTTTGAAAATTACAATTTAGTCCATAAAATTTTCCTAAGTTTATACTTTTGCCACCAAACTTTCATTTTTTCATTTTGGTCACTACCCAAAATTTTGGGGTATTACAATTCTCCCCCTTAAGAAAATTCATCCTCAAATTTTCATTACGTATCTGGTTCAAAAAGATACAGATACTGCTTTTCCATTGCTTCTTCTGTTTCCCAAGTAACTTCTTCAACTTTGTCATTTCTCCATAGGACTTTAACTAGAGGAATCTTTTTGTTCCTTAATTACTTTTCTCCTCGAGCTAAGATTCTTACAGGTTCTTCATCATAGGTTAAATCTGGTTGAATTCAATCTCTTCTAGTTTAATAATATGAAAACGATCTTATCGATATTTTCGAAGCATAGATACATGAAAGACATCATGGATTTTACTCATTTTCTGGTGGTAAAGCTAGTTGATACGCCACAGGACCAACCCTTTTTAAAATTTCATAAGGACCAATGAATCTTGGACTAAGCTTTCATTTTCGCCCAAAACGTAATATCTTTTTTCCAGGGTGAAACCTTTAAAAATACCTTGTCTCCAACTTCAAACTCATTATCCTTCCTTTTAAGAATGAATGTAACGCCCCAGTTTTAGGGCTTAGCGGTTTAGTGGGTTATTAGGCGGACCGGTAGATCAGATTAGATATTCGAGTTAGTTTCGGGATTGTATATTTTTGGTGTGGGAAAAATTGTAGAAAAATTCTTAAAAATCATTATTAATTATGTATTTAATAATGGTGGAATCAATTTTTCAAAATGAGTTTTGGAAGATGGACATTTTGGTTAGTGACCAAAATGAAAGTTTTAAAAACTGTGATTTTCTAGTGACTAAAATGAAAAGGGTCAAATACTTAGAATCTTTAAGGAGATATTTTACCAATTGGTTTCTGATGATTTCTCCCTTGATTTGCTTATTCTAACATGTGGTTTAATTAGTAATTCAAGAAGATTTTGTTAAAAAGTTAGTTATCTTTTCAAAAACAAAAATCACGTCATTTTCTCTCAACTTTTTCTCTCCATTCTCTCCTCAGCCAAACAACCATGTTTTCATCAAATTTACAGAGTTGAGGTGATTTCTAACTTGATTTTATTGTTTCAAATTGTTTTATAAAGATTGTTCATGCAAAATCTCATTGAAATCTTATGTTTTCTTAGCTTTTCACAAATCAATTGTGGGAGAAACTTCACAATAGGGGTAAGTTTTGAGATCTTATCTATTGTATGGTTCTTTATTGAAATTCTCAAGCATTTGATCTTTGTTTTTGTGTTTCTAATCTGATTTTGATGATTTCCTACTTTTTAATTAAGTTATTTGGGGGAAATGAGTTTATTCGCGAATTGGATCTGATTTCTGGTAATTAAGGTTGCTTTGATTCATATTTTGGATGTTTAATAATGTTGATAAGTGATTTTTATCAAGGAATCCCAAAACTTAAGAATCTCTATTTATTTAGGTTGTTATTTTGAGGTTTTGTGGTGTTTATATGGTTGTAAGGTTGCTGGAGGTGGTAGGCTATTTTGAATCTGTTTTTAGATGTGTTTTGGTGTTGAAAGTGATGTTAGATTGATAGATGTTGGCTGGGTTGTGAATCAAAGTGTTTTGGTTATATTTTCGGTTGTTGAGAAATTGTGCAGGTTTTGTGGGAATCCGAGAAGGATTATAGTTGATGTGTTTAGAATGCATTATGATGCATTAAGCCTCTATTGTTTTGTGGTAAAAGTAGGGGAGGTTGATCCGGAAGTGATTGGAGAAGCGTAGGAGGTTTCAGATACTTGATTTCGCATCAGCAAAATGAGGTTTCATGTATTGGTGAGTGAAAACGTGGATTCCAGCTTTGGAATGTTTTAAAGGTGGTTGTTGGGAGTTTAGGCAGAGCTTGAAATGCTTACCTAAGCTCAGAAGTAAGTAAAGTGATTTTACTCTCTCGATCGTGCTAGTTGAAATGGTTTTATGCACTTGTTTTAATTACATGTTACCTACTGTTTAAGCATGTTTTAAAGTATTTGATATACTGTTTTAAGCATGAAATGCTGAAGGATGCACATGGTAAGTGATCCTTGTAAGTATGGTTTATACTTGTGTTTTAAAGCATGGTCATTGCTTTGGAAATGGCATGGTTTAATGCTTGTTAAAACAGTGAGGTAAATGTTAATTGGTTAATTATATTGGCAAGTGGTGTGGTTTTAAAATTGTTATCGATATAGTTGGTCGGCCATAGGATTGAGCGCACTATAAATAAGTCGCCTTGGATGTTGAAGGGTTTATACGACATACCGAAGACTCTATCCAAGTAACGGTAGAGGGGTTAAATAGTATCAAATACTCCCGTTAGTGGATAAGCGTCTAACCGATGATTGGGGTGGGTGTCCCCGTGGGCTGTTATGGTACCAGGTTATTATTGTACCCGATTTCTAAGGTACTGCAATTGTGATTGTATCACTATTTCGGTTGAGATGGCTTGAAGTGTTGCATTAACACCTGTTGAATTCGTGTATCCGATGAACTCTTTTGTTAATGAACTTGTTAATGATCACTTGAAAGCCAATATAATTGTTAATGTATCATTTGAATGTATATGTTGTATAATGTGGTTTATACATGTTTCTCCTTAAGCTTTGCATTTGGTAGTAATGCATGTGAAGGCTTAAGTGGAGGGTTAGCAATGTGACTTGCTGTTGAATAATGATACATGTAGCATATGGTTTAATATGCTGGTTTTAATGGTGCAAAGTGCATGTTTTAAAAGGTCATGAGGTTTCAAGGGATGATGTTAAGTAAATGGTTTTAAATGCATTGATGGTGTTTGTTTTTGAGCACTCCTTACTAAGCCTCGTGTGCTTACGCTCTCATTGTCCATCAATGCAGATATTTGAGGTCTTGGAAGGCAACAAGAAGCAAGGGGATCTTGTTAAGACTTGTTTCCAAAGTATGTTTTGGTTTAGACTATAAGGAATAATGGTAATGGGGTACTTGTTGTATTTTGGGAGATGTTTTGTGGAACTCCCTATTTGAGCATGTTTCTTTAGTTGCTCTTGGGTTGTAAATGGCCTTTAAGGATTGTTTTTGGTGATGGTTTATATTTTGATATGTTGGTTGGATGCATATTAGGAAACATGCCTATAGATATCCTCTTTGATGCATGAATCCTTGTTGAGTTGTTAGAATTGTGATGCTAGTTGGTATGAGATATGTTTGTCAGGTTAGTATTGTGTCTAAAGCATGTTTGAGTGGTTTGAGTATGCTTTTGGGATGAAAAATCAGCCAAATATGACATTACATGCCCAGGCGTACCGATAGGTGGGGGACCGTATCGGTACGGCTAGGCAATTCTAGGCTTGTGGGATCGATACTGGTCTTGTGCATTTCGATACGCCTAGGAAAATTTGTCCTAGCGTACCGATATGGGGATGGGCGTTTTGATACAAGTTTTAGCCTCTAGAATTCACTTTTGCAACTTGAACCCGAGTATCGAAACACCTGAGAAACCGTATCGATACGGTTTAAAATATTTCAAAAGTTTGGTATTTCAGTTCGGTGTATCGATACGGCTTGGTGGTGTATCGAAATAGGGTGTTTCAAACCGTATTGGTACGGGCTTACCCGTTTCGATACGGATGACCGTTTATCCAGTGAAAATCACTTTTGGGCAGTTATGTTTTCTTTGCATTTTAGTCCCTAATTCTTGCTGATGCAATTACATGTGGTAGAATGATCGGTTTGAGCTAAATTTTGAAATGAACGATTGGAACCTAACTAATTGAAGGTTGGTAACCTAAAAGTGAGCTTTAATCCTGAAATCCTTTGTATTTACAATTTGGTCCCAAAATTGCAAACGTGATCAATTGGATGTCAAGTTGATGCCCGATTGAGTTGGGGTTGCACCTGATGTCTGCATGAACATGTAGGGTTAATAATTGGTATCTAGATAAGATAAAAAGAAAAAAATGGATCGAGTTTAGTTGTATCTCTTCGGTTTGCTACGACAAGCCTAATGTAACCTTCTTGGTTCGGTTGGGCATCTAGGCCAGGTCAAGGGGGTTACATTTGGTAGTATCAGAGCCAGGTTTGGTTCGTTTGGGAGGTTGTTGTGTTGTTGCCATGTTTGATTTGCACGGTTATTGTTGTATGTATGCTGGTTGATATGCACGGTAATTGACATATGTATGTTGGCTGTTGTATGCTATGTTAGGGAAGTTTTGGGGTACCCATTGCCTTATTATTATAGCCTGGATAGTTTTGATTTTTGAAATGAAAGTCTTGGATCCTTGCTTGAGGCTGCCCTGACTGTTTTTGTTTTGAAATGATTATCATGCCTTAAATATATTTTAGCATGATGGGACCGAGGAGAGAGTTGTGATTTAGTGCGATTGCTGCTGCCGCTGGGCAGGATGATGAAGGAGAAGTTGTGCCTCTTAGAGGGTTACCACCGCCCCTACCTAATCCACCTGAAGGAGTGGAGTAACACCTGCGCCAGCTGGGCCAGGGATGGGTGACATGGCATCGTTGATACAGGCCATGACCGGTGCATTTTAGGCAGCAGTTGTGGGTGTTCATGTGCCAGCACCATCGGTTGAGGAGGCAAGGTTTGCCGCTAGAGCGACTTTGTAGTTTGGGCGGAGTTGAGTTTCGAGGTTTGTCGCCTGAGGCATCTGAGGGTTGGTTGGCAGTACTGTGAGGATACTGGGCCAGATGGGGTGCACCGATGCACGCAAGCTGGGTTGTGTCGTTTCTCTACTGCAGGGTGAAGCCTATACGTGGTGGACTACCACGATATCCGGTATGGCGACGGATGATGTGACCTGGGAATTCTTCTATGAAGCTTTTTGGAAGAAGTTTTTCGGAGTCCGATACTAGGATAAGAAAAAGCGTGAGTTTATGGCATTGGTGCAGGGCAGTATGTCTGTTGTGGAGTACGAGGTGCAGTTCGTGAGGTTGAGTCTGTATGCACCTGAGTTGGTTCCTGACGAGCGTACTCGATGTGATCATTTCCGTTATGGTCTTGTGCAGGATGTTAAAACATACATGCTTGCTGCTAATTACACCGACTTTGATGTGCTGATTTTGCGAGCCAAGGATGTGGAGCAGAATTTGGGTTTGGCTTTTGGATCGTGAGGATCTAGCTCGGGTAAGAGAGCTGTTGATTCGAGATATAGCGGTGGTCAGGTCAAGAGACATCGTGACAGGAGGTTTCGCCCTGAGCTGAGGTATGGAAGAGGTGTTGTGGGACGTGGAGTCCAGGGGCAGGGTGCCCAGGTTAGAGCACCGTTTGGCACTTGTTGGGTTTGTGGATCCCAAGATCATTTGAGGCGAGATTGCCCACGTTTAGCTAGGGAGGGTTAGGCACATGCGCTCGTGGTGGCTAATGCTTGTTGGAGTTGTGGGTCAGGCGACCATCAGAGGCGTGATTGTCCGTTGTTGTTCGAGGTAGGCAGGGTGGTACACTTGTTGTTGCTCCTGTAGCGGGGTCATGGTCGTGGTCGTGGCTGCGGATCGTTTTAGCATCGATATGGTAGACAGAGGACTGTGGCTCATACTATTGCTATCCAGTCTGAGAGAGGTGGACCGGCTAGGGTGTATGTGCACCGTGAGGGTCGCAATGACACTGATGTGATTGCAGGTACTTTTACCCTACAATCATTGTCGTTGTATTCGTTGGTTGATTCTGGTTATACTCATTCATACATTTTGAGTGAGCATGTTGAGCTGCTTGATATATCTGTTAAAATTCTTAATGTGGGTGTTAGAGTGACTAGTTCTCTTGGGGAGACAGTCGTGGTTAGGAGGTTGTATCGTAGGTGTCCGCTGATGGTCCAGGGACATGTGTTTGTCGTGGATTTGATGGAGTTACCATTCCATGGTTTTGATGTGATTCTGGGTATGGATTGGTTGACCGAACATCGGGCTATGATGGATTTTGAGACCAAACGGATATCCAGTTTTAGGGCTTAGGGTTTAGTGGGTTATTAGACGGTCGGGTATACCGGAGTAGAGATTCGAGTCGATTTCAAGATCGTATATTTTTGGTGTGGGAAAATTATGGAAAAATGCTTAAAATCATTATTAATTATGTATTTAATAATGGTGGAACCAATTTTAAAAAATGAGTTTTAGAAGATGGATATTTTGGTTAGTGACCAAAATGAAAGTTTTGAAAACTGTGATTTTCTAGTGACTAAAATGAAAAGGGTCAAATACTTAGAATCTTTAAGGAGCTATTTTACCAATTGGTTTCTGATGATTTCTCCCTTGATTTTACTTATTTTAACATGTGGTTTAATTAGTAATTAAAGAGGATTTTATTAAAAAGTTAGTTATCTTTTTTCAAAAAAAATCACGTCATTCTCTCTCAAATTTTTCTCTCCATTCTCTCCTCAGCCAAACAATCATGTTTTCATCAAATTTCCAGACGTGAGGTGATTTCTAACTTGATTTTATTGTTTCAAATTGTTTATAAAGATTGTTTATGCAAAATCTCATTGAAATCTTGTGTTTTCTTAGCTTTTCACAAATCAATTGAGGGAGAAACTTAACAATAGGGGTAAGGTCCGAGATATCCTCTATTGTATGGCTCTTTATTGAAATTCCCAAGCATTTAATCATTGTTTTTATGTTTCTAATCCGATTTTGATGATTTCCTAAAGTTTAATTGAGTTATTTGGGGAAAATGATTTGATTCGCGAATTGGATCTGATTTCCAGTAATTAAGGTTGCTTTGATTCATATTTTGGATGTTTAATAATGTTGATAAGTGATTTTTATCAATGGAATCCTGACACTTAAGAATCTCTATTTGTTTAGGTTGTTAGTTTTAAGGTTTTGTGGTGTTTCTAAGGTTGTAAGGTTCCTGGAGGTGGTAGGTTATTTTGAATCTGTTTTTTGATGTGTTTTGGTGTTGAAAGTGATGTTAGATTGATAGATGTTGGTTGGGTTGTGAATCGAAGTGTTTTGGTTATGTTTTCGGTTGTTGATGAGGGTTAATTGTGAAGGTTTTGTGGGAATCCGAGAAGGATTGTAGTTGTTGTGTTTAGAATGCATTATGATGCATTAATCCTCTGTTTTTTGTGGTAAAAACATGGGAGGTTGATCCAGAAGTGATTGGAGAAGCGTTGGAGGTTTTGGATACTTGATTTCGCATTGGTGAATCAAGGTTTCGTGTATCAGTGAGTGAAAACGTGGATTCCAGCTTTGGAATGTTTTAAAGGTGGTTGTTGGGAGTTTAGGTAGAGCTTGAAACGCTTACCTAAGCTTGGAAGTAAGTAAAGTGATTTTACTCTCTCGGTCGTGCTAGTTGAAATGGTTTTATGCACTTGTTTTAATTACATGTTACCTACTGTTTAAGCATGTTTTAAAGTATTTGATATACTTTTTTTAAGCATGAAATGTTGTGGTAAGTGATCCTTGTAAGTATGGTTTATACTTGTGTTTTAATGCATGGTTGTTGCTTTGGAAATGGAATGGTTTAATGCTTGTTAAAATAGTGAGGTAAATGTTAATTGGTTAATTATATTGGCAAGTGATGTGGTTTTAAAATTGTTATCGGATATAGTTGGCCGGCCATATGTTTGAGTGCACTGTAAATAAGTCGCCTTGGATGTTGAGGGGTTTATACAACGTACCGAAGGCTCCATCCAAGTACCTTAACGGTAGAGGGGTTAAACAGTACTGAATACCCTCGTTAGTGGATTAAGCGTCTAACTGAGGATTGGGGTGGGTGTCCCTGTGGGTTGTTATGGTACCCGGTTGCTAATGTACTGCGATTGTGATTGTATCGCTATTCCGGTTGAGATGGCTTGAAGTGTTGGATTAACACTTGTTGAATCCGTGTATCCGATGAACTCTTTTGTTAATGAACTTGTTAATGATCACTTGAAAGCCGATATAATTGTTAATGTGTCATTTGATCGTATATATTGTATAATGTGGTTTATACATGTTTCTCCTTAAGCTTTGCATTTGGTAGTAATGCATGGGAAGGCTTAAGTGGAGGGTTAGCAATGTGACTTGTTGTTGAATAATGATACATGTATCATATGGTTTAATATGGTGGTTTTAATGGTGCAAAGTGCATGTTTTAAAAGGGCATGAGGTTTCAAAGGATGATGTTAAGTAAATGGTTTTAAATGCATTGATGGTGTTTGTTTTTTAGCACTCCTCACTAAGCCTTGTGTGCTTACGCTCTCGTTGACCATCAATGCAGATATTTGAGGTATTGGAAGGCCGCGAGAAGCAAGGGGATCTTGTCAAAACTTGTTTCCAAAGTATGTTTTGGTTTAGACTATAAAGAAAAATGGCAATGGGGTACTTGTTGTATTTTGGGAGATGTTTTGTGGAACTCCCTGTTTGAGCGTGTCTCTTTAGTTGCTCTTGGGTTGTAAATGGCCTTTAAGGATTGTTTTTGGTGCTGGTTTATATTTTGATATGTTGGTTGAATACATATTAGGAAGCATGCCTATAGATATCCTCTTTGATGCATGAATCCTTGTTGAGTTGTTAGAATTGTGATGCTAGTAGGTATGAGATATGTTTGACAGGTTAGTATTGTGTTTAAAGCATGTTGGAGTGGTTTGAGTATGCTTTAGGGATGAAAAATTAGCCAAATGTGACATTTCAGGCCGAGGCGTACCGATACGCGGGGGACCGTATTAGTATGGCTAGGCAATTCTAGGCTTGTGGCATTGGTACTGGTCTTGTGCGTACCGGTACAGGGATAGGCGTTTGGATACAAGTTTTAGCCTCTGCAATTCACTTTTGGAACTTGAACCTGCATATCGAAACACATGAGAAACCGTATCGGTACAGTTTAAAATATTTCAAAAGTTCAGTATTTCAGTTAGGCGTATCGATACGGCTTGGTGGTGTTTCAAACCGTATCAGTACGGGCTTACCCGTTTTGATACGAATGACCGTTTATCCAGTGAATGTCACTTTTGGGCAGTTATGCTTTCTTTGCATTTTAGTCCCTAATTCTTGTCGATGCAATTACATGTGGTAGAATGATCGGTTTGAGTTGAATTTTGAAATAAAAGATTGGAACCTGACTAATTGAAGGTTGGTAACCTAAAAATGAGCTTTAATCCTGAAATCCTTTGTATTTGCAATTTGGTCTCTAAATTGCAAACGTGATCAATTGGATGTCAAGTTGATGCCCAATTGAGGGTGGGTTGCACCTGATGTCTGCATGAACATGTACGGTTAATGATTGGAATCTAGATAAGATAAAAAGAAAAAAAATGGACTGGGTTTGGTTGTATCTCTCCAGTTTGCTACGGCAAGCCTAATGTAACTTTATTGGTTCGGTTGGGCATCTAGGTCGGGTCAAGGGGGTTACAACGAAATACGACTTTTGTCTATCAGAAGCGACCTTGAGATTATCTTGAATTATCTTTACCTTGTTCTCTATTTCTTGAACAAGATCTAGTCTGATGATTTTTCGATCCTCTAACTCGAACCAATTCAATGGTGTTCGACATTCTTCCATATAATGCCTCATAAGGTGCCATCTTTATACTTGATTGATAACTGTTGTTGTAGGCAAACTCAGCTAATGGAAGACATTCTTCCCATGAACCTGGAAAACTTGTTATACATGCTCTAAGCATATCTTCAAGTATTTGAATAGTTCTCTCTGATTATCCATCTGTTTGAGGATGGAAGGCAGTGCTGAAGTGTAACTGAGTTCCCGATGCTTCATTTAATGCACTCCAAAACCTTGAAGTGAACCTTGGATCTTTATGAGATATAATATACATAGGAACACCATGTAATCTAACAATTTCCTTAATATATATCTCTGCCAATTTGTTCAAGGGGTAGTCTGTTCGAACTGGTATGAAATGCCTCATTTTAGTCAATCGGTCCATAATCACCCAAATTGAATCTTTCTTACTTGGCGTTTGGGGTAAACCTGTTACAAAATCCATAGTAACCTTTTTCCCACTTCCATTATGGAATTGAGATTAGTTGAAGTAACCCCGATGGAACTTGATGTTTTGCCTTTACTTGTTGACATGTTAAACATCTAGCAACGAACTCGGTGATAGTTCGCTTCATGCCAGGCCACCAAAATCAACTCTTTATATCTTGATACATTTTGTTGCCTCCGGGATGCATACTTAAAGGACCGTAATGTGCTTCTAAAGGTATTTCTCTCTTTAGATCCTCATCTTCAGGAATATACACACGTCCCCGATAGTATAGGCATCCATTTGATTTTATTTCAAAGTCTTTAGATTCACCTTGTTCAACTTGCTTTTTCTTTTCCAAACATTCTGCATCCTTTTCTTGTAACTCTTTAATCCTTTCTATCAAAGTATATTTAACTTGAAGTTCAGCCATTATCGCACCATTTTCCTGTAACTTTAACTGAGCATTTAGTGTTCTCAAAGTAGAAAAAGTCTTCCGGCTGAGCGCATCTACTACCACATTAGCCCTTTTCGGATGGTAATCAATAATTACATCATAGTCTTTAATCAGTTCTATCCATTTTCTTTGCCTCAAATTAAGCTTCTTTTGAGACAATAAATATTTCAAACTTTTATGATCCGTGAAGATGTAGCACTTTTCACCATATAAGTAGGACACCAAATCTTAAAAGCGAACACTACTACATCCAACTCTAAATCATGAGTAGGATAATTTCTTTCATGAGTTTTGTGTTGTTGAGAAGCATATGTTGTACCTTTCCTTCTTGCATAACACACACCCCAAACCATTATGGGATGCATCACTATACATTGTGAAATCCTTTCCAGATTCTGGTTGTACCAAGACAGAAGCTTATGTTAATATCTTCTTCAATCTATCAAAAATTTCCTGACATTTTTCTGTCCAAACAAATGGGACATCCTTTCTTAATAGCTTTGTTATTAGAGCGGCAATCATTGAAAAATCTTTCATGAACCGCCGATAATAACCAGCTAATCCCAAAAAACTTCTCACTTCAGAAACATTCTGAGGAACTTTCCATTCGAGTATTGCTTGAACCTCTTTTAGGATCAACTCAAATCCCTTCAGCTGAAACTATATGTCCAAGGAAAACTACCTCAGACAACCAAAATTCACACTTAGACAGCTTTGCATATAATTTCTTTTCTCGGAGAATCTGAAGAACTATTCGTAGATGAGTATCATGATTCTCTTTGGTTTTTGAATAAACCAATATATCATCTATGAATACCACCACAAATTGATCCAAATATGGCTGAAATATCTGATTCATCAGATCCATAAAAGCTGATGGTGCATTTGTAAGTCCAAAAGGCATTACCACAAACTCATAATGCCCGTATCTAGTTCTAAAAGCTATCTTTGGTATATCTACTTCTTTGATCTTCAATTGATGATACCTCGATCGAAGATCAATTTTGGAAAACATTGTTGCTCCTTTAAGTTGATCAAAAAGGTCATCAATCCTTGGTAAAGGATATTTATTCTTTACAGTCACTTTATTAAGTTGATGATAATCCACACATAACCTCATTGACCCATCTTTCTTTTTCACAAACAGGACTGGAGCTCCCCAAGGTGATATACTAGGTCGTATAAAACCTCTATCTAATAATTCTCGCAATTGAACCTTTAGCTCTTTGAGTTTTGTAGGAGCCATCATGTAAGGTGCCATTGATATTGGTGTTGTTCCAGCACATTAATACCAAATTCTAATCCTCGATCCGGAGGTAATCCTAGTAATTTATCTGGGAAAACATCTAGAAATTCCCGCACCGTAGGTATATTTTCCAGATATGTCTTTGTTTTCAGAATATTTATCACATGATCTAAATAAGCTTCATACTCACGTATAATAACTTTCCAATAGTTACAACTGCAATCTCATTGTTCACATAATTCTTCCTTTCTCCCACAAATATTATTTTTGAACCATCTGGTCCTTTTAAGACTGCCCTTATCAATTGGCATTCAACTGTAGCATCATATGCCGAAAGCCAATCTATTCCAAGAATGACTTCAAACTCTTGGAAAGGCAATTCCATAAGATTGACTAGAAATTCAATTTCTTGTATCTTTAAAGGACACGTTTCGCATATTCGACCTACTTTGGCACTTTGTCCTATTGGATTAATAGCAACTACCTCACTCAAAATTGGTTTTATCGAAATATTTCTTTCGAGTACTAATTTAGAACTAATATAAGATGGGTAGAACCTGGATCAATCAATACAAAATAGGTTTGACAAAGAGTTCGATCATACCTACTACTATCTCTAAATCACCTCAATCATTAATAGTCTTGATATTATACACCCGATCTACAGTCTTACTCTCTCGATTTGATGTAGCTGCAGATGCTCCCGGTTTGCCACTTTGATTTCTTCTGGTTTTCTGAGGTGCCGCTGCATACTAATCAAGATGAAGCTCTGGACAATTCTTTTTGAAATGACCAGCTTGTCCAAAATGATAGCATACCTCATCACCAAACCAACATTGACCAGAATGCCTCTTTCCACAATGTTTGCATTCTGAACTAGGACGAAATCTTGAGCCTCGAGTACTTGCAGTAGCAGACTGAGCTTGTTTTGGCTTCCCTCCAAGATATTCCTTTTTAGCTAAAGAAGCTGATGCTACTGGATTTTGGTGTGAAAACCCCTTACTGCATTTATAAGACGACACAGTATAAGGACTACCAGACCTTTTTCGGTTTGAGTCTATTTCTCTGCTTTATCTTCGAGATCTACTTTTTCTATAGACTTTGCTCGATTTACCACTTCTTGAAAAACAGTGAAGTGGCGAGAAACCAATATCCTTTTATATTGGGAATCTAATCCGTCTATGAATCTTTCAATTCTGGATTTTTCGGTTGGGAGGAACTCTGCTGCAAATTGACTCAATCTATTGAACTCACATTCGTATTCATAGACCGATCTGCCAGACTATTTCAAATTCAAAAACTGCTGTCTCATCTCATCGATGAATATGTCTCCAATATATTTTTCCTGCTTTGAACTGCCCATGTTCTTAGAAGAGGTTGAAGAGTACGACAATTAGGAGGAATATGATTTGCTCAGGTTAGTGGAGGGAGAAGAAAAATAGATTCTACCTCACAAGGAAGAATTGGAAATTTTGAATTCTCGGCATCGAGGAAGAGAAACGTGAAGTGAAAATTGGTACCACCATCACTTCCAAGACTCGACAAAGTTTGATTGAGCTTCTAAAAAAGAATATAAAGACATATTCATGTGGTCGTACCAAGATATGCATGGCATCAGTACTAACATCGTCATACAGCGACTTCCCATAAAGAAAGGATGTGAGCCAGTAAAGCAAAAACTTAGAAGGATAAAAACTAAGGCGCTTTTGAAAATCAGAGATGAGGTGAAAAAGTAGATCGACGCAAGATTTCTCGATGTGGCCAAGTATCCAAAGTGGGTGGCCAACATTGTCCCAACCCCAAAAAAGGATGAGAAAGTGCGTATGTGCGTCGATTATAGGGATCTCAATAGGGTAAGCCTAAAGACAATATCTTGCTACCCCACATCGATACCTTAGTAGATAATACAGCTGGTCATTCTCTTTTCTCATTCATGGATGGATTTTCTGGATATAACCGGATTAAGATGTGCCCAGAAGATATGGAAAAGACTACTTTCGTAACACTATATGGACTATTCTACTATAAAGTAATGCCCTTCGGTTTGAAGAACGCATGGGCAACTTACCAAAGAACCATGGTGACCCCGTTTCATGATATGATGCACGGGGAAATAGAGGTGTATGTAGACGATATGATCGCTAAATCTAGATTAGAAGAATAGCATATTGTGAACCTGGAAAAGCTTTTCCAAAGGTTGAGAAACTTTCAATTAAAACTCAACCCTACCAAGTGCACCTTTGGGGTTACATCGAAAAAATTGCTATGCTTCGTTGTGAGCAGAAAAGGAATTGAGATCGACCAAGATAAAGTCAAGGCCATAAAAGAACTCCCACCTCCTCGTACACAAGAGGAGGTCAGGGGCTTTTTGGGGAGGTTAAGTTATATTGCCCGTTTCATCTCTTAGTTGATAGATAAATGTGATCTAGTATTTAGGCTCCTTCGAAAAAATAACCCGGGAACATGGAATGAAGAGTGTCAAGCAGCCTTGGAAAAGATTAAAGAACAGATGACTAACCCTCCTATATTGGTACCACCTATTCTAGGAAAACCACTGATCATCTACTTAACGGTGTATGAAAACTCTAAGGGTTGTATATTGGGGCAATGTTGAGCGTAATAAGTGCTCCACAATTGTGCAAGTGTACACATCGCAAGTTATAGTATAAAAGATATCGTCTCCACAGAGATTGGTTCCACTTCAAGAATTCAATCTCTTGCACTGTAAAACTAAAAACACAAGTAGGTGATTGTACGAGTTTTAACTAACAACTAAACTAGAAAGCAATAAAGTAAAAGAAGATGTAATCAAATGAGAGGGAATAGGCCAGGTTATCGTGAGTTGAGGTGTGATAGCCAATTGGATCGTCTTGGTAAAAGAGTGCAAGGGCAACTCAGTTGCCGTGGCAACTTGCGCAGCTGGGTTGCCTTGGCAACTAATCGAACGGTTGCCTGGGCAACTGTTTGGGCAGCTGGGCAGCAACTTCAAGGTTCAGCAGAGCATTCTTCAATGGTTTCTTCTTATCCCTAAGTCGAAACTCTAGCTAATTGTGCATGCCTTCACAATACATCCCTGCGTGAATCAATGGTGAACAACAACCAATCTTGCGCTCCTCTTAGCCGTTGAAATCCTTAACTTATTCCTAAGTCGGATTAATCTTCACCATTAATAGATTAAATAAAGACCATACACATTCATTTCTTGAATCTAACTCTCCTGATATTAGATAAATAGATAGAATCACGAGATCCTCTCCCAATCCACTCGCAAACAACAATAAAAACCAAGAATGAGTAAACCTTGAATTGAAAGTGCAAACTCTTATTACCTAAACAAAATCCAATTGTTTCTCACAGCCACAAAACACTTATTACCTTAGCCAAATAGATTTAGTTCATGGCTAGGTTCAAAAGAAACATAAAACAAAGAGTCCCTAACATAAACCTAATCGAACAAGAAAAAAAAGATGAAGAATGGTTGAAAGCTTCTTGTCGATTTCTCTCCCCTCTTTACACCTCCTTGAGGTGACAGCTTGGTCATCAATTTATAGGGCTAGGTCAAGGTCTTTCTTGAGGAGGAAGTTAAGTTGGAATTAAATACTTTTAAAGAATATGATTCTTTATTATATTTAAATTCCTTCTAGATCTTCTCCTATCTTCTTGGGATTTAATTTCTCTTTAACCTCTTCAGGAAAATCAAACTCCTTTGGGATTTAACTTTGCTCCACGTCATCTTGGGTTTATCTAGTCATCAATTTCGACTGCCATATCATCTTATCCCTTATCGACAATTGCCCTGGCAACTAGCTCGGCATCTCCTTCATGCACTGCCCTAGCAACTGCGTCGGCATCTCCTTCTTGTTATTACTTTGGCAACTAGTTCCAGCCTTGCTTTGGCAAGTGATTCTGCATACACAAAAATAACTTCGGCAGCACCCTTTTTCCACAAAATTAAGCAAAATATGATATCAAGCTTAACCACCAAGGAAATAATATAAACATGCATGAATGGCTAATAATGCAACTAATATGAGCCTAAGTCTAGCAATAATATGAATAAAAAGGGTGAATAAAATATTACTTTTAGACACTTAACACACCCCCAAACTCGAACTACTGCTTGTCCTCAAGCAATACAAACTAATAATTACCCACCAAGACTTCAATTTTCACAAACTTAGCTTTGAACTTCATTTCAATCCTCAGAACCATGGCACAAAGTATGATTGGCTTTTCATTTTTTCGGACAAGTTAGGAATTACTCGGACTCAAACTATAATGCTTGTGAGTGTTGCAGAGTTGTGTGTAAGTTGATTTTTCAGATTCTATACAAACAAAAGGTTTTCAAATTACTTCCTTGGGTTCTTTTAACATGTTTTATCTAGAGCCGGTTTCGGGCACCTCTAGTGTTTTGTTTTTAGTTTTCTTAAGTTAATTAATTTATTCGACTAGAGCCGGTTTCGGGCACCTCTAGTGATCAATTTTTAGCACATACTATAGCCAATTTCGGGCACCTCTAGCATTCATCCAATTTTTATTCTAATCCCCAAATTTTTTAACTATCAACCTAAGTTCACTAGAATTCCTTAAATCAATCAAGCCACAACAGTGTTTCATCAAGTTTAGCATCATACTAAGATTCTAAGTGTTTCCACATTTATCCTAGAATAAAAAGTTTTATCAATTAAGTACATTGGCAATGTCATGAACGAATATTCATCAAATATAGACAATTCTTGTTCCAACCAAAGGCATGGCAAGCAATTTATGTATCCTATATGCAATACTTAAGATGAATGCAACTAAACATGACAACTAACTAGTAACAATCCCCCTAAACTCGAGTAAGGCATTGTCTTCAATGCATGTAACAAAGAAAAATAAAAATAAAAATAAAAATAAAGAAAAGTAAAATGCAAACGAGGACTTACTCTGAGAGTTCGTCGTCTTTGATGATTAGTTTCCTCTTGGCCGGTGTCTTGATTCTTTTGCTTGAATGTGGTGGCTGCTTTCTTGTTGCCGATGGTGGAATCGATCCTCGTACTGGGTGTCCTTATCGTCCTTATCATCTTCTTCCTCAATCTCATTGGCTTTTTGCTTTGGCTTGGAGAAGTCGACTGGTATGGTCTTCGTTGGTGTAATGGAGGACTCGTCTGAATCTAAAAAATCAGACAATGATTCAGTACGAATTGATTCGGGCATAGGTGTTTTACCTTTGGCTTTTGCAGTGGTTGTCAGGGCGTCTTTAGCTTTGGTTGTCGCGACATCTTCTTAGTGTTGGTTGTCGTGGCAACTGCTTGGGCAGGCACAGTATAGGTTGTCGCAGCATCATCTGTTGCGGTTGCTGTGGCAACAGCTTCATTGGTTACCGTGGCAAGGATTTTGGCAGGAAAGATGGGGAACAGAACACGGTTGTCCGGGTACTTTTCCAGGATGACTTGGGTGATGGCATTGTTGTGATCCTTCATGTACCACATGAACATTAGTTGCCGGTCTTCAATTTGCCTAAGGCGGTTCTCCAACAGTTGTAAGAGTGATTCAAGTTGTCCTAGGGTTGCTGGCCGAATTGCCCAGGCATCAGTTGCTTGGGCATTAGGAGTTGCTGAGGCGGCAAGAGTTGTCGCGGCAACTGAAGGCATTGGGGATTTTACTGGTGCCTCTCCCATTAGCTTTCGAAATTGTGCTCAATTCCAACCAGACTTTGGTAGGGCCTTTTCATCGGTTGACTCACTTGGGACATGCATCTCCTTGCAAAGATTGGAAATTAAGCAAGGGAAGAAAAGAGAACCCTTGTCTTTTGTGCTACATACAAAAATCTTATCACAAATAATTTTTCCAATGTTAATGATGCGATTATGCAAAATAGAATGTATGAGAAAAATATGAGGTGTATCAACGGTAGTATTGTGTGTGGTGGGCATTAAATAAGTTTTAACAAACTTATTCCATAACTTTGCCTCGGGTTTAAGCCGAAAGCGATTTACCGTGCCCTTATATTTACCGTCCTTCTAATGAGTCCCCGGTAGAGTGAGTTCTTAAAGCACCTTGTCGAGTTGCTTTGGCGTGAGTTGATCAACAAATGCTTGATGCTCGTCCTTCTCAACGTAGAGCCCGTGAAAGGCGTTGATACTTTCGGGGCTTATAAGGATAGCCTTGTCACGAACAAAAACATAAGGATAATTCGGGTTAGGTGAGTGAGCATAAAATTCTCTTACCCATGAGATGTTACCCGGTTCTGATTGATGGCAAAATATTTGCCACTTTTGATGTGCAATCCTTTGGAAGATAAATGGTTCAAGGTCGAAATCTTGATGAGAGTTGGAGTATTCGAAGCCTTGTTCTTCGTAAATCTTCCGACTTTCAAACTTGGAGTAAAATCTTTCTTGAACTGCCGGTGTAGCAAACTTCTTGTAGCTTGGGCTTGGGTGCGCCAAAAACTTGATTTTGGATACCATGGATGATCTTGGTTGTGAGTTGGGTAGAAACAAAGAAAAGAAAGCAAAAGAAACTAAACAGTTGCAAGGTTAAAAGTAGGAATAAGTTTCGTGGAAGTTAAGGGTGGTGGGTTAAAAAGAAAAGATAGGTAATAAATATGGTGGGTGTGATTGATTGGAAAGAAAGAAAACAAGGGTGTTAATTGGGGGAAGGGAGCGGCAAAGGGATGTGGGGAAGGGGAAGAGTTTGGCCGGCTATGTAGGAGAATTAGGATAAATTGGAGGCTTAATATAAGCCTTAGATTTAGCCCATTAGTTTCCTTGTTGAAGAAACTTCCTTCTTGAATCAAATTCCTCTTCATCTTGAACTCTTTCCTACAATTCAAAAACAAATAAAATAAGGATTAAAATTAAAGATAAACTAGTAAATAAAATAAAAAGAAATAAATAAAGATGTGCAAAGAAATTCTTAAACCTAAAATTTAAAAATAATTAAATAAATATGAAAGAAAGATGTAGTCTTAACCTAAAGAAAATAAATAAATCTATCCTACAAAAATAAATAACCAAAATTAATAAAAATATAAATATAATAAGTTCGAATAAAAGAAAACTAAAAATAAAAGGAAAATATCTAAAGGAGAGCATTCTCATGCATCTCCTAAGGTGACCACTTCTTTGTTACGTTCCACATGGGCACCGTAATAGTGCTTCAATCTTTGTCCATTAATTTTGAATTCATGTTCGTCAGTGGTGGACTTGATTATCACAACACCATGGGAGAATGGTTTGACAACTTCGAATGGTCCCAACCATCTTGATTTCAGTTTTCCCTGGAAAAGTTTCAGCCAAGAATTGAATAGGAGAACTAGTTGCCCTGGCATGAATTGTCGCGGTAATAGTTTCTTATCATGTCATTGCTTTGTTTTCTCCTTGTAGATTCACGCATTGTCATAGGCGAATGCACAAAATTCTTCTATCTCGTTGAGATCTAGTAAACACTTTTGTCTGGCACTCTCCCAATCCATATTCACGGTCTTGATTGCCTAATATGCTTTGTGTTCGATTTCCACCGGTAAGTGACAAGTCTTGCCATAGACGGGACAAAACTGGGACATTCCAGGGGTGTTTTGAATGCGGTTCGGTAAGCCCAAAGTGCTTCATCTAGTCTTGTAGACCAATCTTTTCGGGAAGGATTTACAAACTTCTCGAATATATTCTTCAATTCCCGGTTAGAAATTTTTGCTTGCCCATTAGTTTATGGATGATATGTCGTGGCAATTTTGTGACACACCGAAGCGTTACAACATCTTGGCAATAAGTCTGTTGTCAAAGTGCTTGCCTTCATCACTGATAATTGCTCTCGGCATCCCAAACTGTGTAAATATATTTTTCTATAAGAATCGTTGCACGGTCTTGGAATCATTGGCGGGAACTGCAGCTGCCTCAACCCATTTAGACACGTAGTCGACGGCGAGTAGAATGTAGAGGTTGCCGAATGAAGATGGGAAAGGTCCCATAAAATCAATCCCCCATACATCGAACAATTCCACCTCAAGGATGTTTTGGAGCGATATCTCATATCGTCTAGAGATATTGTCTGTCCTCTGGCAACGATCACATTGCTTGTAAAACTCTTGGGCATCTTTGTACAGTGTTGGCCAATACAAATCGGATTGCAAAAATTTGGTCACGGTACGTGTTCCTCCAAAATGTCCTCCATAGGGTGAAGAATGGCATTGCTGGAGTACATTCTGCTACTCCTCTTTAGGGACACATCGGCGTATAATCTGATCTGCATGTTGTTTAAACAAAAGAGGCTCGTCCCAGAAATAATGCTTAGCATCATGGCGGAACCGCTTTTTTCCTTGGTGAGTAAGGCCATAAGGTAAAATACCACAAACAAGGAAATTAACTAAATCAGCGTACCAGGGTATTACTGAGGCATCAATGGTTGCCGAGGCAACCACTTCCGTGGTTGCCGAGGCGTGCGCGTCTAGAGTTGTCGAGGCATCAAGGTTTGCCGAGGCATCGAGGGTTGCCTAGGCGTGCGCAAGGCATCAGGGGTTGCCGAGGCAACTAACAATTGTACATCCGAGAATGCATCGCATATCTCTAAATCCATGTCCTCCACCCTATTGCGTTCTAAGCGTGATAAGTGATCGACAACTTGATTCTCTGTTCCTTTCCTATCCTTAATTTCAATGTCAAACTCTTGTAAAAGTAATATCCAATGAATCAAACGAGGTTTGGCATCCTTTTTAGCAAACATATACTTAATTGCCGAATGGTCTATGTGGAAAATTACCTTTGTACCAATCAAATAGGATCGAAACTTGTCAAATGCAAAAACTATGGCTGGTAACTCTTTCTCCGTTGTTGTGTAATTTACTTGAGAACTATTAAGAGTTTTACTAGCGTAGTATATCACATGAAAGATCTTACCTGCGTTGGCCTAGGACTGCTCCTACCGCAAAATCACTCGCATCACACATAAGCTCAAAAGGTAATGTCCAATCGGGTGGAACGACAATGGGTTCTGAGGTAAGCTTTTCCTTTAGGGTTTTGAATGCTTGAGCGCAAGAATCATCAAATTTGAAGGTTTTATCATGTTCAAGCAAATTACACAAGGGTTTAGTAATCTTAGAAAAATAATGAATAAACCTCCTGTAAAAACCTGCATGTCCAAGAATGCTTCAGATTCCTTTAACCGAACTTGGTGGGGGTAATCTCTCGATCACGTCCACCTTGGCTTTGTCTACTTCAATTCCCTTGGATGAAATCTTGTGGCCAAGCACAATTCCTTCATCTACCATAAAATGGCACTTCTCCCAATTATGGACTAAATCGGATTCTTCACATCTTGCCAACACCTTCTCTAAATTGCCAAGGCAACTGTCGAAGTCATTACCAAATATTAAAAAATCATCCATGAAGATTTCAAGGAAGTCTTCGACCATGTCTGAAAAGAGTGCCATCATGCATCTTTGGAAGGTTGCCTGGGTATTACACAATCCGAACGGCATTCTTCAGAAAGCATAAGTATTGTATGGGCATGTGAAGGTTGTCTTTTCTTGATCTTCTGGTGCTATGGCAATTTGATTGTAACCTAAATAACCATCAGGAAAACAATAAAAGGGTTTACCTACAAGATGGTCAAGCATTTGATCAACAAAGGGTAATGGGAAGTGATATTTCCTAGTGGCTTTTTTTAGCTTTCGGTAATCCATACAAACCCTTCAACCGGTCACAGTCCTGGTTGGAATGAGTTCATTGTTTTCATTACTTACCACCGTTATACCTCTCTTTTTCGGTACACATTGTACCGGACTTACCCATGTACTATTAGAGATAGGGTATATGATGTCGGCATCAAGCCACTTGATAATTTCTTTCATTACAACCCCTTTCATGGCATGATTCAGTCTCCTTTGGGCCTCAATCGAAGGTTTGTGATCATCTTCCAACAAAATCGTATGCACGCACACTGTCGAGCTAATTCCCTTCAAGTCGGCAATTGTCCACCCTATTGTCTTCTTGTGTAGCACCAACATGTTGATCAGCTTCTTTTCCTGCTCAGGCTGTAACTTAGAGGAAATAATTACAAGCAATGTATTATCGGTTCCCAAGTAAGCATATTTTAGTTGCCCTGGAAACTGTTTCAACTCAAGAATCGGTGGTTGCTCAATGGAGAGCTTTTCGAGTTTACCTTCCTTACCTGAGTAATCCAGTGGTTCAAAGTATGTACCTGGTCAATTGACTAACCAATTTGCCTCTTCTTGTTGTTCCTCATCGATCAGTTCTTCATACTCCTCAAGTTCCTCTTGATCGGCAATGTAGTTGTCGAGGCAACTAAATTCCTCGTCGAAGTCAAACTCTGTCGTGGCATTAAGAAGTTGGCATTCTTCTGGGTCAATGGCATGCCTTAGTGTTTGGGACACATTTAGTTTAACTTGCTGGTCATTCACCCTCATTGTGAGTTCTCCCTTTTCAACATCGAGCAAGGTTCTCCCTTTTCAACATCGAGCCAAGTTCTCCCTATTGCTAGAAAGGGTCTCACGAGAATGATAGGTGCATGCTCATCTGCTTCACAATCCAAAACAATAAAGTCAGCGGGAAAAATAAATTTATCAACTTTTACCAGTATGTCTTCGATTTTTCCCTCTGGATGGACATAGGATCTGTCTGCTAGCTGTAGCATAACTGTTGTAGGTCTTGCCTTCCCAATTCCTAGTTTCTAGAAAACTAATTTAGGCATCAAGTTTATGCTTGCTCCAAGGTCACATAATGCTTTCCCGACATAGTGGTTTCCGATAGAACATGGTATTATGAAACTTCCGAGATCTTTCAACTTGGGTGGCATGCGATTGTGCAACATGGCCATGCATCCCTCTATTGCAGCAACTGTTTCAAACTCTCCTAACCTTGTTCTCTTGGACATAATGTCTTTTATAAACTTGGCATAGTTCGGCATTTTTTCAATTGTCTCAACCAACGGCAAGTTGATATGGACTTGCTTTAGGATATCAAGAAACTTCTTGAATTGATCTTCTTACTTTTGTCGCTTCAACCTTTGTGGGAATGGTGGTGGAAGTCGGATATCTTCAATCCTTTTATTGGTCTGGAACCTGATTGACGGCATTGTCGGGGCAACTGGAGTTGCCGAGGCATCATCAACTGGGGTTTCTATGGCATCCTTATCGCTGGCTGTCGCGGCATGCTCATTTCGGGCATGCTTATCATTGGTTGCCGTGGCATTTCCTGGTTTAGCATCTGAGGCTTTACTGCTGAGTTTATCTTGTTCTTTTTGTGGAGTTTTGTTTGATGAGCGAGCTTGAGCCTCCTCAAGTTGTCGGCCATTTCTAGTGGTGGTTGCCATACATTGCTCATGGACAGTTCCTCTTACGACTTTAGTATCGCTGGGTAAACCTCCTTGCAATCTAGTATTCAAGTTTTGAGAAAATTGTCCGACTTGAGTTTCCAATGATTTGATTGCCGCCTCTTGGTTTTGCAATCTCATCTCGGTCCTGTTAATAAAAGCAACAGTTCTTTTTATGAAGTTACTAATTTCAACCATATAAGATTCAGTTTTCAACATAAAAGCATTGAGAGAATTTTTTAAAGAACTAGATGTTGTCGGTTGTTGCTGCGGCAACTGTTGTCGTGGCATATTCTACTGGAATCCCGATGCTTGTGCATTCTGATTGTTCTGGTCCATGAAAATTTTAGGTGCTTCTTCCAAGCTGGATTATATGTGTTGGACATCACATTGTTGTTCTGATTGTAATTCCCCATATAAAAGCTGGATTCTGGATTCTGCATACATTCAGAAGAATTATGGTTACCACCACATAACTCACAAAATGAATCTACTACCTTAACCTCATGTGTGTTGTTTTGTTTCTTCATGTTCTGGACCATCTTGGTTAGAGTGGCCAATTGTGCTGAAATTGAATCTGATGATCCCAGTTCATGTATTGTGGATTGGCGTCTAACTCCTCCTCTTCTAGCAGATGGGAACTGATAATCATTCTTTGCGAGCCTGTTTAGAATTTGCATTGCTTCCTCTAATGACTTACCTAGGAGTATGCCGTTTGCCGAGGCATCTAGCATCATCCTTGTTGGTGTATTCACAGGGTTGTAAAACATTGTTACTTTTATCCACACTGGGAATCTGTGTAGGGGCATTTGTGCAAAAGTTCTCTATATCGCTCCCAAGCCTCGTACTGGATTCATCATCTGCCTGCCGAAAAGAAGTAATTTCATTACGAAGCTTATCAGTCAAATTTGTAGGATTAAATCGAGCAAGGAAATCACGACAAAGATCAGTCCAAGATCCTATTGATCTTGCAGGAATATTATTCAACCATGCTTTCTCCCTATCCCTCAGTGAATAGGGGAATAATCTTAGCCGTAAAACATCTGGGTGACTCCTTGTATTTTGAATGAGTTGCAAATCTCGAGGAAAGATTTAAGATGTTATCGTGCATCTTCAGATGCTGAGCTGCCAAATTGACCAATTGTGTTGATCATATTGAACATCATCAGTTTCAACTCAAAGTGGTCGACTTCAATTTCAGGTGTGACAACTCCTGGATTAAGTCCTTCAATATCTTCCTCTAGATAGTCTTGAATAGTTCTGTTTCGTGCAAAAATCACTCCTCCTCCTGCTGGAACATCCTGATTCATATTGTCATCTTGATTAGCCATTTCTACTCTTAACCTTTGTCTGAGTCTTTGCAAGGTTCGTTCTATTTCTGGATCAAAGGGATATTCTGGTGTAATCGGTCTCGCCCTAGTCATATACCAATGCAAAGCCAAAGTTTGTTAACCCTTCGAATCTTAAACAATAAAAATAAAAAGTGCAATAAAATAAAAACAAAGTCGTTATTTCCAATCCCTGGCAACATCGCCAAAAACTTGTTGTGCGTAATAAGTGGTCCGCAATTGTGCAAGTGTACACGTCGCAAGTTATAGTATAAAAGATATCGTCTCCACAGGGATTGGTGCCACTTCAAGAATTCAATCTCTTGCACTGTAAAAAGTAAAAACACAAGTAGGTGAGTTTTAACTAACAACTAAACTAGAAAGCAATAAAGTAAAAGATGTAATCAAGAGAGGGGGAATAGGCCAGGTTATCATGAGTTGATGTGTGATAGCCAATTGGATCGTCTTGGTAAAAGAGTGCAAGGGCAACTCAGTTGCTGTGGCAACTTGCGCAGCTGGGTTGCCTTGGCAACTAATAGAACGGTTGCCTGGGCAACTGGCTGGGCAACTATTTGGGTGGCTAGGCAGCAACATCAAGGTTCGGCAGAGCGTTCTTCAATGGTTTCTTCTTATCCCTAAGTTGAAACTCTAGCTAATTGTGCATGCCTTGACAATACATCCCTGCGTGAATCAAGGGTGAACAACAACCAATCTTGCACTCCTCTTAGCCGTTGAAATCCTTAACTTATTCCTAAGCTAGATTAATCTTCACCGTCAATAGATTAAATAAAGACCATACTCATTCGTTTCTAGAATCTAACTCTCCCGATATTAGATAGATAGAATCACGAGATCCTCTCCTAATTCACTCGCAAACAAGAATAAAAACTAAGAATGAGTAAACCTTGAATTGAAACTGCAAACTCTTATTAACTAAAAAAAATCCAATTGTTTCTCACAACCACAAAATACAATAACCTTAGCCAAATAGATTTAGTTCATGGCTAGGTTCAAAAGAAACACAAAACAAAGAGTCACTAACATAAACCTAATCGAACAAGAAAGAAAAAGATGAAGAATGGTTGAAAGCTTCTTGCCGATTTCTCTCCCCTCTTTGCACCTCCTTAAGGTGACAGTTTGGTCCTCAATTTATAGGGCTAGGTCAAGGTCTTTCTTGAGGAGAAAGTTAAGTTGGAATTAAATACTTTTAAAGAATATAATTCTTTATTATATTTAAATTCCTTCTAGATCTTCTCCTATCTTCTCAGGATTTAATTTCTCTTTGACCTCTTCATGGAAATCAAACTCCTTTGGGATTTAACTTTGCTCCACATCATCTTGGGTTTATCTAGTCATCAATTTCGGCTGCCATATCATCTTATCCCTTATCAACAATTGCCCTGGCAACTAGCTCGGCATCTCCTTCATGCACTGCCCTGGCAACTGCTTTGGCATATCTTTCTTGTATTGCCCTGGCAACTGGTTCTAGCCTTGCTTTGGCAAGTGATTCTGCACACACAAAAATAACTATCGGCAGCACCCTTTTTCCACAAAATTAAGCAAAATATGATATCAAGCTTAACCACCAAGGAAACAATGCAAACATGCATGAATGGCTAATAATGCAACTAATATGAGCCTAAGTATAGCAATGATATGAATAAAAAGGGTGAATAAAATAGTACTTTTCGACACTTAACAAGCAACATGACGAAACTAGAAGGAAAGAAAAAGCAATATATTACTTAAGCAAGAAGTTCATCGACTGTGAAACTAGATATTCCTCGATTGAAAAGCTGTGTTGTGCTTTGGTGTGGCAGCTAAAAAGCTTAGGCAATATATGTTAACCACACTACGTGGCTGATTTCGAATCTAGATCCGTTAAAATTTATGATGGAAGCACCAGCCCTATCAGGAAGATTGGCCCGCTGTCAAATGTTACTCTCAGAATTTGACATCCAGTACGTAAACCAAAAAATAGTAAAAAGGAGTGTCATAGCTGAGTTTTTGGGAAGTCGAGCCTGTGAAGACTATGAGGCATTGAGCTTTAATTTTCTTGACGAAGATTTGATGTGTATTACGACTGAGGAAGGTGATGCCCCAATAGAATCATGGGTTATGCATTTAGATGGTGCTGCAAATACTTTGGGATGAGGCATCGGGGTAGTCTTGGTCTCACCTAAAGGAAATCATTATCCTTTCACCAGTCGGCTGAAATTCTTTTGCACTAACAACATGGCAGAATACGAGGCTTGCATCCTAGGTCTACGAGCAGCTATTGAAAGGAAAATCAAAACCCTGAGAGTTTATGGGGATTCTGCGTTGGTTGCCTACCAGGTTCGAGGGGAATAGGTGAGGAAAATGCAAAACCGATAGGATATCATAAGTTGGTCCTTCAACTAATTAAAGAATTTGATGAGATCACCTTTAAGTATCTCCCTAGGGAAGATAACCAAATGGCTAATGCCTTAGCCACTATAGCTACCACGTTTAAAGCAAGTGAAGGTGCTTAAATGATGCCGATCAAATTGCAAATGCAGGCTTCCCCAGCTCACTATTATGACATGGGAGAAGAAACAGATGGTCTTCCATGGTATTACGACATTCTACAGTATATAAAGTCTCGACAGTATCCGCCTCAAGCGACTGAGAATGAAAAGAAAACGATTAAAAAATGGAATCGGGATATGTTCTTGATGGAGAAATCTTATACAAGAAAAGTTGAGACCAAATATTGTTGAGGTGTGTAGGTGCTAAAGAAGCTTAAATGATCTTAGAAGAGGTTCATGAAGAGGTTTGTGGACTCACCCTAGTGGTTTCACCATGAGCAGAAGAATCATGCGCTTTGGGTATTATTAGTCAACTTTAGAGGGAGATTGCATTAACTACTCCCGAAAATGCCATAAGTGTCAGATCTATGTTGACAAGATCCATACACCTCTTCAAGTCATGTCAGCCCCTTGGCCTTTGTCCATGTGGGGCATGGATGTCATCGGCCAGATTCACCCTAAAACGTCAAACGGGCATCGATTTATTCTAGTAGCCATCGACTACTTCACTAAATGGGTGGAAGCAGCCTTATATACGAATGTCACTAGATCTACGATTTGCAAATTCTTAAAAAAAATAGATTATTTGCCGATATGGTCTACCAAAGAGGATTATCACGGACAATGCCTCCAATTTGAATAACAAGATGATAACCAGGGTTTGTGAGCAGTTTAATATCAAACATCATAACTCGGTGACTTATCGCCCAAAGATGAATGGGGCTGTAGAGGCTGCTAATAAGAATATTAAGAAGATAGTTGCAAAGATGGCCGACACTTATAAAGGATGGCATGAAAAGTCACCGTTTGCCCTTTATGCTGATAGGACTGTTGTACGAACATCCACAAGGGCAACACCATTTTCATTAGTATATGGAATGGAGGCTGTGTTACCAGTTGAGGTCAAAATTCCATCTCTACGTGTCCTAATGGATGCAGAACTAGAAGAAGCAGAATGGGTTCAAGCAAGATATGCTAATTAAACCTAATCGACGAAAAAAGGTTGAAGGCCATTTGTCATGGACAGATGTATTAAAGAAGAATGATGTGATCTCATGAAAAGAAAGTCCACCTAAGAGAATTTCGAGAAGGAGATTTAGTATTAAAGAAAATGCTGCCAATCCATAGAGATTCCCAAGGAAAATGGGCACCTAACTAGGATGGGCCTTACATTGTAACAAAGGTTTTCTCAGGAGGAGCATTAACCTTGGCTGAGATGGATGGAGATGAGCTTGAGAATCCGATGAACTAAGATTTGGTCAAAAAATATCATGCCTAAAGAATGAGTGTGGAAAATAGAAGAGGAATCGAAAGGTGAAAACCCGTATAGGGCACCTTAGATACCTAAAAAAGAAAAATAAGAAAAAAGAAAAAAAGAGAAAAAAGAAAAATAAGGGTTCAATATGAAAACCCGTAAAGGGCGTCTTGAAACCAAAGGTGGATCCGGGTTGAAAACTTGTAAAGGGCGACTCGGATTGTTCACGGGTTAGGCATGCATCAAATGACTCTCTCGGAGACTCAACATTTCAAAAGAAATTTCGTATCTTCATACATTGTTGTCATTTTCAAAATCTACTCGGCAAAGGCGGCATTCAAGGCATCTCGCGGCGTTTTGACTTGAGAAATTTTAAACATTGATATCTGGATACTTGTATTTTCCTCTTGTAACCTTTCTTTTGTTTGCCATAATAAAATATTTTAGAGACCTTTTTTCCCTTCCTTGTTTGTTCCTTTTTCTTCACTTATATGAGTATCTTATATTAAAATAAGAACCAATAAGATTGACATCGTTAAAGCATGCAAAAGATTTTTGTGCATTACTTTGAAAAGGGTTTAAAAAGTACAGGGACTATAACGCATTCCATGGTTGAGTTCCGAACCAGGGGCATGAGATGTTGGGGCATAAGAAGATATTAAGACCTCAATATCGTTCAAAGACATTCATAGTGGAAATAAGCTTTGATGCGAAGATTCCCATGCAAGCAATTCAAATGCTCTGTGTAGGCAAGAAGCTGAGAATTCTCAAGAAACTCTTAGGGTTCTTGATATTATTTTAAGGCAACATGCTGAGAAATAGGGATGCCTACCTTTTTGCTAATTTTACTTCCACGACAACAAGAATAATTTTACAGACATATGAGGAGGGGTTTTTGATTGAAGGTTTTTTATTCGAGCTTTCGAGCCACTCGAAGAAGCCTGTCACTAGACATTGATGTATCAACTACAATGATATTTCAACTCGGTCTGATGGTGCTTTTTTATCAGAATGCTAGGGGTCCCTACTCCTAGAATTAAGCAAGAGCTAAAAGAGTGTTGAAGAATATAAGGATAAAAGTCAGTCCTCTCAAAAGCAAGATAATTGGATTGGGTGAGCAAATGTGCAAAACTCAGATGTTTTCTCTAAAGCAAAGAGATACAAAGAATAAATATCTAGCATGGTTGCTTATCTGGGCTGAGCAAGTAAATGCGCAAAGAAAAACCCCGAAATAGAAGAGAAAATTTAAAAACAAAAAAAACATAAGAAAATGACATGCATTCATATGTTAGGCATCTCTATGAGCATGCTCATCATAATCATAGCATTTTTTTTAATTTCGACAGATATAGAACCTACTTATCTATTCGAGCATGAGGAGAATAGAACTCGTCTATCCATTCGGGCATGAGGAGAATGGAACCTGCTTATCTATTCAAGCATGAGGAGAATAGAACCCGCCTATCCATTCGGGCATGAGGAGAGTGGAACCTGCTTATCTATTAGAGCATGAGGAGAATAGAACACGCCTATCCATTCGGGCATGAGGAGAGTGAAACCTGCCTATCTACTCGAGCATGAGGAGAATAGAACATGTCTATCCATTCGGGCATGAGGAGAGTGGAACCTGCTTATTTATTCGAGCATGAGGAGAATAGAACTCGCCTATCCATTCGGGCTTGAGGAGAGTGGAACCTACTTATCTATTCGAGCATGGGGAGAATAGAACTCGCCTATCCATTCGGGCATGAGGAAAGTGGGACCTGCTTATCTATTCGAGCAAGAGGAGAATAGAACCCGCCTATCCATTCAGACATGATGAGAGTGAAACCTGCTTATCTATTAGAGCATGAAGATAATAGAACTCGCCTATCCATTCAGGCATGGAGAGAGTGGAACCTGCTTATCTATTCGAGCATAAGGAGAATAGAACCCGCATATCCATTCAGGCATGAGGAGAGTGGAATCTGCTTATCTATTCGAGCATGAGGAGAATAGAACCCCCTATCCATTCGGCATGAGGAGAGTGGAACATGCTTATCTATTCGGGCATGAGGAGAATAGAACCCACCTATCCATTCGAGCATGAGAAGAGAGGAACCTGCTTATCTATTCGAGCATGAGGAGAATAGAACTCGCATGACCATTCAAGCATAGGGAGAATGGAACCTTGTTTGCAATCGGTGAAAATTAGTGCCTTTTGTTCTTTGCTCTGTCCATGTTTTACTAGAATGAGCAAAGAGGGGCAGCTGTTGTCACTAAATTTTCACTCGCCTTTTATTATTTAGTTATTTATTTTTTTATTTTTTTTTATTTTACTATTATTATTAGGGTATAATTATTATGTTAATTATGTATATATAATAACTAGTCTTATTATTAGATATAAAACAAAAAAATCAATAAAGGATCCAATTTAAATAAGGGTCCATTTTAATTAAAACCCATTTGGCCCAAATAAAAACCCTAAATGACATTTTTATTTCTCATGTACAGCCAATTATTAACCATTAGATCCAAATATGATCCAATGGTATAGATTGGATCAAGAAGGAAAAGAGGGTCAACACTTAACATGTGGGCCCTTTGTTTATGCCTTAACAGGCCATTTCCACATGCCTCTTTCTTCATGGTTGCAGCAGCTTCAACCTGCAAGAAAATGGAAAATAAGCAAGCAATTAAGGTGGTCTATTTGATTCGAATATGACCCAAAATCTGGGTGATTTCAAATCAAGCAAAGAAGGAAGGAATCCACTCAAACATGGCAAAAATTTTAACGGGATTTGAGTGATTTTTTATTCCAACTTATGTTGTATTTTAGGCAATGAAAATGCCTATATAAGAACCCATTTTCCCCTTGTAATGGACACCACGAATTGTTACGAAAATACACTGAAAATTGGAGTTTTCTACATTGTGTATTGATTTTTTTCAAGAGAAATACAAGAAGCATTCAAGTAAACTTAGGTATTTTTTTATGTCGTTTTTATTTTTTTATGTTAGATTCGAATATATGTTCTTACCTTTTTTCGAGCTTTAAATTGAGATTCAAATCTCACTGAAAAAATTGGTTTTCCGTCACAAGTATGAGGCGGCCGGCGGCCAATGTGGTGGTGGACCGCTGGAGTTCTTCATGCTTGAAGAACACGATGAACACTTGAGAGAATTTGAAGAAATGATGTTTGATCTAAATGTTGTGAAATGGAAATGTAACATCCCCTTCCCGTATCTGTACACCGGGTATGAGTCGGAAATATTACGACTTCTTTAATCAAAAATTGGGGTAATTTAAATTTTTTTAGGAAAACTTCTCAATGGTCACCCATCCTTAAATTTCTCTAGCCTAAGCATGCTTAACTTTATTTAAAACCGAAATAAAATATTTATTCGAGTTCCAATCATAAATCAATTATCTTAGCATACAACTCATCACTTGAGTTTACTCTTAACTTTGTATCTTTCCAGAAACGCCAATTATCATGAAACCATACCGAACTTTAAAGGCCAATCACAACTCAAATAGGTTTAGCAAGTATACATGCCACTATAATAATCAAACCTCAATTAGGATGTCATTACTGTGATTACTTGTTGAGCTTTCCAATATTGATGCAATGCTCTTCTCACTTTTATCTTGATTTACCTACGTGTGCATAATCAAACACACGCTAAGTATGAACTTAGTGAGGCAATAAAGGAAATTAATAACAATAATTTAAACTTTATTCGACTTCATGGCTATGTTTATATAACATGATATATATATGCCAAAACATCAACTTTCACATTGCATTAGTAATGATTTACTATATGCTAATGCATAAGACTTTCATACTTGTTCATTTGTAATAATATGCCATATATGCAAAAATGCATCATGATCACTAGACATGTATTACCATCATGTTAATCATATATTAACATGATATAAACCGGATATAAATTTCTTACCAATATACTTGTCATTTATTCCAAAAGATCATAAGCTTGTTCACCTGTTTATCTTTTATTAACCAATAAACCATAGCCCAAATATAAGCCTATGAGGACCCTGGGTACACGAGTCAATTATGCACCGAAGTGCTAATACACATAAGGTTGTGCCCACCATCCGCACATTTATAAGGCAGTGCTAACCATCTGCACATTTATAAGGTAGTGCTAACCATCCGCACATTTATAAGGTCTGCTAACCATATACAATAAGTGTCCTTTATATACACTATAGTGCTAAACCGAGTATGCAGCGTGCCGCTGGACTCTATGGCATGCCAATTATACCTTGTCCCTCAATGACTTACTTGGGCATATTTTCTATATTTATTTCATCCATAGCAATGTATACCAGCATAATTTAACATTGGGCAGTTCATATGTAACACCCTTAACGTATACTCGTAGACCGAATATACACTAAATATGTTACAGAGTTGTTAAGGAAAACTTGACTTGAAGTTTTTTTATACCAAATTTTATCTTGTAGTTTAACCTCTTTTCGATTTTGAATTAAGAACTACGTCAGTCTATAGCAGCTAGTTTCGACCTGAATTGTTTTATAAAATTTATAAATGAGTTATCGCAATAAAAATATTATTCAGGATGGAAAATAGGGTTAAACTACACTTCGCTATATCAAAAATATAATTATTTATAGTAAACCAGTTTCTAAATCCATACATTCGTAAAAGTGCATAAACATATTGTAAACTTAAGATTACAAAACAGTTTGTCTATTTAAATCCACTACATATATGTACATGCCCACTAGACATCAAATTTACAACTTAAGATGTACATACCGTGATTACTAATGTAACTTGATTTTCCAATTTAAATGCTCCTTCTTGCCATTCTACTTGGGAGAACCTACGTGTGAAATAACACACGCTAAGTACGAACTTAGTGAGGCAATAATCTTAATTGTCAAAACATAAAATAAAACAATACATGTTATACATTAACTTAGCATAATTTCTGTCTAAGGTAGTATCGTACTAACAAGGTTTTCATAGTCAGTAAATATTCATGTGCAAATCATAATTTTTCTAACTTAGTCTAGTTTCCAATACCCTGTCATTATCAAGTAAATCATATTCATGGCATAATTCATATATATATATGGCATGAATTATATACATGGCAGAATCCATATACGTGTCATAATTCATATATGCATGGCATGATTCACATACGTGGCATAATTCATTTACATGACATGATTCATATACATGACATAATACGTACAGATGGCATGATTCATATGCATGGCATAATTCATATACGTAACATAATTTGTATACATGGCATGATTCATATGCATAGCATAGTTCATATATATGTGACATACTTCGTATACATGGCATAATTCATGTCCTTGGCATGATTCATATACTTGGCGTAGTTCATATACATGTCATGATTCATATACGTAGCATAATTCGTATCCATGGCATGGTTCATATTCATGACATGATTCATATACGTAACATGATTCGTTTACATGACATGATTCATTTACGTGACGTGATTCTTTTATCATTGCCCAAAGTACACTATACGAGATCGAGGTACGTGAGTCATCTTGAAATGACACCGTAGTGTCTAACGTAAACGTAAAGACCGTAGTGTCTAACGTAAATGTAAAGATGAGTACGTACTCGGGGACGCTGTTTGCTCTCTACAAATATAAGGCACCTCGATAGTGCACTCGGGCACAGTGGGCGTAGATCCCCGGGGTGCATGTGACACAATCATTTTCTCACAATATCTGTTTGATAACATGAACATAAGGGTGCAGCTGCTAAAGACTCTATGGCATGCCAACTGTACCATGGACTCTCATACACAATACTTGGGCATTTCTTTCATCATCAACTCAATATCATAATTAATCATATAAATAGACATTTCATGTTTCATGCTTCATCATAAATAGTCATGACAAACATGATCATCATCATTTCTCAGAATAATAATTCATACTTCATATTCCATTTAATCTACTTTTATTGCAACATGCAGTAGCTCATCATATATATATATATATATAAGGCAATACTATTTTTAATTTAAGGTCGACTATTCGCTAGTCATCCTAATTGCAACTTAAAACATATAAATGCACTCACTTGGGCCATGAATAATATGCCTCACTAAGCTTATTCGAGGTTCCTATCTTTTCTTTTATCACTGGTCTCCTTTGATCTCTTTTAGAACTGTATAAGACCAATCGAACATATATATTACCATTCTCGTAGTTGACTTAAATCTAACATTGCTAACTTGATTCTTAAACATAACTATTCGAATATAAAATTTTCTGAAAGTTTCCCCAACATTCTTCAAAGTTGCCGAATTGGCCCCTAGGTCCTTAGTGACCATTTTGAACATTAAACAATTGTTCAAGCCTAATTTGAACAATTTCCATGATCATTTACTAATTTTGGACTATTACCTTTTAATCCTCAAACTTTATAAAAGTGACATTTTAGTCACTACTTCACTTTTGTACATAAATTCATGTACAAATAAATCATTCATCTATTTTCTAACATTCTTGAAATTTTCCTTTAACTTTCAACTTTATTCAGTTTAGTCCTTCATTATACTTTCATTTCGAAAAGGTCCTTAAATTTTTCCTTTATTGTCATTTCAATCCTTTAACTTTCATAACATGCTTGACTCTTCAATTCTAGCTCATTTTCATCTAAGCCACTATCAAACAATAAATTTCCAAAATAATCCTCTATTTTCCCCTTCTTGCCAAAATTGTCCTTTTTCATCATTTCAAGCCAATTTGATCACATCTTCAATAATTACTCTTTAATACCTTTTTAATCTAAAATTTTCAAAATCCCCTTTTTAACTTTTTGAAGTTGTCGAATAGGTCACCAAAAATTTCCAAATGTACAATTTTGGTCCTAAATTGTCAATTCAAGGTCAAAATATTATTTTCTACCCATTTCCAACATCAAATAAATTTTTGACAATTTAGTCCCTAATTTCTTCAAAATGCCAAAATGGTCCTCTAACTTTTCAAAATTTTCATTTTGGTCCCTAATCACCAATTCAAGCTACTTTCACCATAATTCAATGATTCCAATGCTAAAATAAAATTTTCAATAACTTTCCTTAATTTCTCAATCATTTCGAAATGGTCACTAAAAATTCAATTGGGGAAATTCTTTAATCTAATCATCAAAATAAAGCTCCTAACATCATAATCTATTCAATTTAATCCTCAATTTAACTTCCTAACCAAAATCCCCAAATCTTAGGGTTAGGGTTTATAACTTTAAACATGGAATTAACCCAAATTCAAACTTGTTTCCATGTTTACAACACCAATTCTACTCAACACAACTTTAATTCCATCATATACTATCAATTTCATAATCATCCTCATCCACAAACATAACTTATACTTGACTTTATCATACAAAAATACCATCAAAATGTAGAGAATCAAGCATAGATCACCTTACCTTAATTTATTTTGCTTGAATCAAGCCTTTGATTCTTCAATTTTAACTTGAAAGTTGAAATTTCTTTTTCCCCTCTCTTCCCTTATGGTTCGAAATGCTCTAAGAAAGATGAGCAAAAAAATTTGTTAATCTTTTCTTATTTAATCCACATGTTAATAATTAAATGAATTTTAAATTCATTTAATTAGTAAAATTACCAAAATAGCCCTTTAATCCCATAACCTAATTTGATCTTATCAAAAATAAAGGGCCATGATTTAATCCATGTGTAATTCACCTTTCAAAATTGCCCTCAAAGTTTCGAAATATTTCAAAAATGCCATCTATGGCAAATGACCAATTTGCCCTCTAACTAGACTTTATTTACTTACATGGCTTAAAATTGCCATTCCATAAAAATTGAACCAAATTGGTTCCATTCTAACCAGCCTCCTTCCCAAAATATCATAAATTTTAATTTATGATATTTATTCTATCCAATTATTCGAATTTCACTCAATACGATTTCCAAATTTTCTTTCTTTGAGCTTTATAACCAATCCATCATATTCTAACTAAATCTAGTTAGAATCCCACCAACATTACTAAAATATTCATAAAATAATATTTTATGAATTTCCCATAATCTTTGGAATTGTCTTTAAAATTTCAATTCGATCCAATATACCGATAATTACCGAAAATTTCATCGGATATATTTCCTCTTAGAAATCTTATCTCAACAATCCATTATGAATATTACTGACTTAAACTGAATCCTTTTTATCAGTCAAAATATCGAATATGGGACCTTCCCAATAGGTCACCCATCCTTGTGCTACTCTGATTTGAGCACGCTTAACAATTTTTATTCGATCCAAATTCGAATAATATAAACCTCGTATGAAAAATCTTGGTAACACGGAAATACCACTCTTGGGGGGTTAAATTACATAACTTTTTAAAATTACACTTTGTTCCCTGAACTTTTCCAAAGCTTACACTTTAACCACTAAACTTTCAAAAATTACATTTTAGTCACTAAGCAAAAATTGGGATATTACATCATACCCAAAATAACATTCATAATATAACATCATATATAACTAGTGATCCATTCATTTATAATCAACTTTTGACATATTTAAAATATGTCAATCATATGCTCCATAACATAAATATAATGATATTTGGGTAGGCTCACGCAAGCCATCCCAATAATGTATGTATGCATTGCACTCACCTTGAAACTTAACACAATGCCTCACTAAGTCCTAGCTCGATCCTTTCTTTCATAGTACCTCGAACCTTCTTTGATTCGGACTTGACTTCATTAATCACATGAATAAAATAAAATATTTGTTAGATTCAAATCTAACAATACCTTAAACATGCTATCTAATATAATCATTCGAATATAAAATTTCCAAATATTTTTCCTTTATACCTTGTACTGTTCAAAAACTCATTTTGGTCCTTAGTGACCAATTTGAACTTCCATTAATTCTTCTGAGCTTGCTAACTAACATTTGAATACAAAATGTTTCAAATTTTTTTTTCTGACAGCTTGCGCTACCTTCAAAGATTTACTTATGCATGGCAGAATACATACTGGATCTTAATTTCCTTTATACTGAAGAAACTAGATTTGATAAAGGTTCTAACGGTATAAGCCACATAAATTAATAAAATCTGCAAAAATTATGAAAAATCACTGAATTCACGTCACATACTGTCCAGGAAGAAAACTGCTCTATAATATTTTGACCTTCATTCGAATAAAAATTCATATCTTTTAACTCGAAATTCGAAATCAGTTTCCGTTTGTTGGAAAAAAAACTAGACTAGCAATTCTTTCCAACGGTATAAAATTCATCATCTAACCATTTTTGTAGAATTTATGGCAAAATTTTAAACTTACTGCCATAATTCAATTCCAACATAACTTTCCATAAATAACTTCTAATTTACACCAACTTCTCCCTATTTCTCTACTTGTCAATTTAGTCATATCACTTTACTTCAAATGACCAGAATAAAGCTTGTATTCATATGTTCTATTTACACCCTTCGTCAAAATAGGCTCAAACCTTTACTTCTTTAATTTCTCTTGATTTGTCGAGATGGTCACCAAATTTCAAATATAAGAATTCAAGCTTCTTAACTTTTCAAATTAGTCCTCCAATCAACATTACTACCTTAACTCCATCATTTTAACTAAATATCATATTTACTCCTTCTACATATCCTCTTTGCCGAATAGACCATTCAAGTTTGACAATTTGTCAAAATAGTCACTAATATGATTAATCGTCGGTTTAGCATTCTAACTTCATTTTCATGTCACTAACATTATTAATAATATAAATACACATCAAATTAAATAAAAATCAGATCTGGTCCTTTAATTTTGAAGCTTGCCGAAATGGTCCCTATGCATTTAACTTAGGGTTTTGCTTCCAAACAACAAATCAAGCTTACTAGATCATTAATCCAACATCACAAACCCTAAGTTAGACTTGAATCCATAAACCCTAATCTTCTCTATGAAACCGAAATATGTAGGGTTTAAATCCCAACTCAATAACATGATTCCAGCATCATACAAGCATGATTCTAACTTAAAATCAACCATGGATTCATAAAATCATAAAAGCCCCAATTTGTTCATAAACCATAATTTCTTCCACATATAAAATCTCAACAACCAAGAAAGTATTCTATAAATTATTTACATCAAAATATAGAGCTTGAAGAGTATAACAACTTTGTAGTTCGAAAGATTACCTAAAAACTGAGATTCGGGGCTTAAATCGAGCTTGGAAATTTTCCTTTTCTTTCTCCTCTTTTTCTCCATGGTTTATGGCTGGAAAAGATGAACATTTTTTTCATCTTTTTACTATTAAATTACACTTGTAACTATTAAATGAATTTTAAATTCATTTAAATAGTGAATTTACCAATTTAGCCTTTAAATCCAATGGCTAATTTACTCTCATCCAAAATCAAGGGCCAAGATGAAATCCATATATATTCATCTTCCAAAAACTTCCTCAACATTTCAAAAATATTTCAAAATTGTCATCCTTGCCAAATGACCAATTTGCCCTCCAACTAGTATTTATTTACTAGTTTGTTTTAAAATTGTCATCTCATTATAATCTAACTAAATTAGTTCCTTCTCAACTGACCACTATTTCATAAATATCATTTTATGATTTTCCATGGCTTATGGAACAGTCTCTGAAATCTCACTTCAATCTGATTTCATGATATTCACTAAATACTTCTACTACGATTTTACCTTTACCGAGCTATCAGATCTATTCCGATAATTCTATATTTCCACAATGTACCTCATGTAATCATCCTTCATCCAATGGCCTAGATTTAATCTTGAGCTAGTAGTTACCAACCTTGCCCTTGTAATTTTCCAAAATTACGATCTTGCCATTTTTCATCCAACAGCTCATATTTAACATGGAAAATCAACTTAAATCCAAGGGTTCATATTCTTCCAACACAAAGAAAATATGTTAGACATGTAAAATGACATAATTAACCTTGCCTTATCATCCTTCAAACTATCCTGGATATTCGATTCGATCGGATTATCCGAATATTTTTCTAAACTTTATCGCTTTATAGCCATTAATACAAACTCCGTACGAAAAATTCGGTTAACACAAAAACATCATTCTTGGGGGTAAACTATTCATTTACAGGACTAAAATACATAACTTTTGAAAATTAAAATTTAGTCCCTAAACTTTTCCTAAGTTTATACTTTATCCACAAAACTTTCAAAATTTACATTTTGGTCACTAGCCAAAAATTGAGATATTACAGGAAAAATGACATTGTGTTTATAAAATTGGATTTTATACCCAAAACAAAGTGGTTAATTCCCTTCATTAATTAAATCCCTCCGCCCAAATCCTTTTCTCCGCGAGTATCCGAGTTTGCAAACATTTCAATTTAGTCATTTTTTTAAAAAAATTCGGCCTTAGGTTTCAATGTTTTTAATTCAGTCCTTCGTTATCCTTCCTTTTTTTAAATATTTTCTTAAATTAAATTTTAATTTGTATGTAAAAAACTCCGGTTAAAAAATAAGTGTTGACCCACTTTAGGGAAGGATCCACTTTCCTTAAATAAAAAAGTTTTTATTTCATCTTTTTTACTAAGTTGTTTAAGATTTTGGAATTTATTTGATTTTTTGTACATATAACTGTAATTCTAATTTCCATGTACTTTGATTCTTTCCTAAAATACCAAGGTATCAGTGTTTTAATTTTTTTTAGTTTAGATAAAGCCTCTAGGATTAAGTTCTTAAAAACCTTAGTTAGTGCCTTAAAGTTGAAAATAAAATAAAAACTTTCTTTACATCAAAAGTTAATAAAACACACTTAATTACATTTGAAACCCAATAGATAAAATTTACTTAGACAATTCCTTAGGTTAATAATCACTAACATAGGATAAATAAAAAGCTTCAACACATTAATTGTCTTTGTTAATAAAAGTGAAACCTAAGTAATGTGGTGTCCTACCAAAAAGAGATGACGGGTTAGATCCAGAAATGTTGGCAGTGATTAGAGTTCATTCTCTGAATGGTGGGACCGTTAAAATGAAATCATACTCATAAATGGATAATAAATTAAATTTCATATTAACTTGCAAATTCCGACATCAAAACGTTTTGTAATTGGCTAGGTACCAATTTTTAGGCGTTGTGGGGTGCTAACCCTTCCCCACGCATAACCGACTCCTGAACCCATTTTTTTGTTTTTTTTTTGCAGACCAAAAATGTTGTTTTATTAAAATAACCCATTTTTAGGTGATCCAATCACACATTTTAAAGATTGGTGGCGACTCCATTGTTTTGGCTTTTATTAAAAAAATGTCAAGACCTTTAAAAAGGGTTGCGACAAGATCAGGGTTGACTTATCGCAAGTCTTCCCTTTTATAATTAACATGCATATAAATGTTGCACTCACCTTGGCCACTAAACACAATGCATCACTAAGTCCTAGTTCGATTCTTTCTTTCATAGTACCTCGAACCTTCTTTGATTCAGACTTAACTTCATTAATCACATGAATATAACAAAATATTTGTTAGATTCAAATCTATCAATACCTTAAACATGTTGTCTAATATAATCATTTGAATATAAAATTTTTAAATATTTTTCCTTTCTTCCTTGTACTGTTTAAAAACTCATTATGGTCCTTAGTGATCAATTTGAACTTCCAATAATTCTTCCGATCTTGCTAACTAACATTTAAATACAAAATGTTTCAAATTCCATTTTCTGACAAATTGTGCTACCTTCAAAGATTTACTTATACAGGGCAGAATACATACTGGATCTTAATTTCCTTTATATTGTAGAAACTAGATTCGATAACGGTTCTAACGGTATAAGCCACACCAAAATTATAAAAATTCTTTACATTCACGTCACAGAGCTATCCAGGCAGAAATTGCTATGTAATTTTTCTGACCTTCTTTCGAATAAAAATCCATATCTTTTAACATTGAACTCGAAATCAGTTTCCGTTTGTTGAAAACGAAACTATACTAACAAATCTTTACAACGGTATAAAATTCATCATTTAACTATTTTTGTGGAATTTATGGCAAATTTTAAAACTTATTGCCATAATTCAAATTCTAACATAATTTTCCATAAATAACTTATAATTTGCACCAACTGCTCCTTCTTTCTTTACTTGTCAATTTAATCCCATCACTTTACTTCAAATGACTATAATAAAGCTTGTATTTATGTGTTCTCTTTACATCCTTCATCAAAATAGGCTTAAACCTTTACTTCTCTAATTTCTCTTGTTTGTCGAGATGGTCACCAAAATTTCAAATATAAGGATTCAAGCTTCTTAACTTTGCAAATTAGTCCTCCAATCAACATTACTACCTTAACTCCATCATTTTAACTAAATATTAAATTTACTCCTTCTACATATCCTCTTAGCCGAATAGACCATTCAAGTTTGACAATTTGTCAAAATGGTCACTAATGTGATTAATCGCCGGTTTAGCATTCTAACTTCATTTTCATGTCTCTAACATCATTAATAATATAAATACCATCAAATTCATAAAAATCAGATCTGGTCCCTTAATTTTGAAGCTTGCCGAAATGGTCCCTATGTATTTAACTTAGGGTTTTGCTTCCAAATAACAAATCAAGCTTACTAGATCGTTAATCCAACATCACAAACCCTAAGTTAGACTCGAATCCATAAACCCTAATCTTCTCTATACAAACCAAAATATGTAGGTTTTAAATTCCAACCCAATAACATGATTCTAATATCATACAAGCATGATTCTAACTTAAAATCAACCATGGATTCACAAAATCATAAAAGCCCCAATTTGTTCATAAATCCTAATTTCTTCCTCATATCAAATCTCATCAAACAACCAAGTATTCTATGAATTATTTAAATAAAAAGATAGAGCTCGAAGAGTAGAACAACTTTGTACTTTGAAAGATTACCTGAAAATTGAGATTCGGGGCTTAAATCGAGCTTGTAAAATTTTTCTCTTCTTTTTCTCTTCACCAACGTATTGGAGAGTATTCTTGCTGACAATTACTTCATATTTCATATATTTAAGACACTTGTATCATTAAAAATGAATTTTTAATTCAATAAATTCAACTTTCCAAAAATACCCTCCAATTAGATTTATATTTCTAATTTGCCATTTTGTAACATTACAACTAGACTTAGTTGGATTCTAATCAGCCACTATTCATCCATAAAAGAAATCTCAAAATTCCCTCCATGTCCCTTTTGGGAAAAATGACCAAAACGCCCTTTACTGATCAACTTACTCACAAAATTGTCATTCCATGTCATTTCGGTCGATTTAAATTTTTCCCGATCACTTTTAACATCCAAATATCCATAAAATGATATTTTATGACTCTTCTAAGGTCCATGGAGCTATCTTTGAAATTTTAGCTCGATCCGATTATCCGAATAGTTTTCTGAACTTTATCGCTTTATAGCCATTAATACAAACTCTGTATGAAAATCCAGGTAACACAGAAACATCATTCTTGGAGGTAAACTATTTATTTACGGGGTTAAAATACATAACTTTTGAAAATTATACTTTGATCCCTAAATTTTTCCAAAGTTTATACTTTAGCTATAAAACTTCCAAATTTACATTTTGGTCACTAGCCAAAAATTGGGATATTACAAGGTGCCTAAATTATTTTTAGGGCCAAATAGGTGCCTAACATTTCATTCTGCTACTCAAATAAGGTTTTTCCGTCAACGATCGTTAAAAACTTCTGTCATTCAATCAGAATATGACATGTGACTTTTTTTATATTTTCAATTTCTGAAAATTCTCTTAAAATCTGAATTTCTTTAAAAATCCCAAAATTTTAATTTCTTTCAATCAAACTTTCAAATCATATATCCCTCACCGTTCGACATCACCACCCAAGCGTTGTGTACCTCATCGTTCGATATCTGCCATCCTCTACTCGTCGGTGAGAACCTAATCAACCTCTTTTTTTTCTTTATTGTTTGATGTTCGTCAATGGTGCAAACGACGATTCATTCATCAATTTTTGACGATGAGATGATGGGGGGTTTTTAGTAGTGTGAGTCCAATGAAGATAATGATGGCCGGTGGTGGTTGAATCGATGGTCGAAGTGGATGAATTTAGAGATTTGGGGTTAGTTTTTTTTTAGAGAAAATAGAGATTGTTGGGTTAATTAATATTTTTTTTATTTTCTCATTTTCGGATTTTAATTTTAGAAAATGAGAAACAATGCCACGTGTTCGTATCCCATTAGATAACGAGAAAAAAATAACGTCCGTCACAGTGAAAGCTTAAATGGGCCACGAAAGAAAACATTAGACACCCATTTGACTCAAAAAATATTTCAGGCTTATATGAAAAATGGTATAATTTGGGAACTTATTTGACCGGTAAGTAAGGCCGTAAATGAACCAAACATTCAACGAACTATCTTGAATCGTTCGGTGGAAAGTTCGTTTATTTATTAAACGAACGAACATGAACAAGATTTTTTGTTCGTTTAATTAAATGAACGAACACGAATAAATGACTCACTTGTTCATTTACATTCGTGAACGTTCAGTAAGTCATTAATTTATGTTCATTTAAATTTATTCTCATATATCCATTTATATTTATTATTTTTCATAACAAAAGTATTAGATTTTAAAAAATTAAATTTATTCACATGTGTTCGTTTAAATTTATTCCCATATGTCTTTTTATGTTCGTTCGTTTGTGTTCACTTACGTTCGTTTATCATTTTAATGAACGAACATGAAAGAATACGAACAAGCTACATTCCTTAACAAACTAAACAAACATACAAACGAACACGAAAAAGAAATTATGTTCGTTTAGTTGTTTATATTCATTTATTTATTCGATTAAAATTAAACGAACATATATAAATATACTCTCGTTCATGTTCGTTCAGTTTTTTTATAAGCCTACCGGTAAGCCTTTAATTTATTTTGACCCTGCAATGATTTGTAGTAATAAATACAAAATTTTCCTAAATGTAATAAATAAATAAAGAAAGAAATAAGGGTAGGCACCCTGACTCCTTTTCCAGCTGCTGTCCAGGCCTTCACTTCTCTCTCTCTCTCTCCCTCTCTAAAAATACCTCCAAAAACAAGTAATTAAAAAGTGTCATTTTCTAGTTCCCGAACTCAACTGAGCAACTCCAGTAATAAGAGGCAGAGGGACACTTTGGGTGGGGTAAGATACTAGTTCACTTTTGTAAAAGCTTTGGACTGCGGAGATCCGAGTGAAGAAGAAAGCTAGGGTTTAGTTTAGCTTCAGAAGCTTTGGGCGTTTTTGAATGTGAAAAAGAAGCAAGATCTGAGCCCCATGAGGCCGTGCTGAGTAAAGGGTTGTTCCCTGTTCTTTTTGGATGTTGATTTTAACTTAGGTTGAGAAGTGTCTGGTGGAGAAAAGGGGGTGGGGTGGGTAAGTTCTCTTTTTTCTTGTAGCTATGGCTGTTGCACGACTCCCCAATATACTTCAGTAACAAGGGTCATTTGTGTTTTCCGTTTCAACCACTCTTTTTCTCTTCGGTATTCTTTGAGAAAGAAGGAACCCCCTTTTTTCTGTTTTGAGATTTGAAGAATGAAACTCTCTTCATCAGGGTTTAATCAGCAAACTGAGGAAGGTAACTGTTTTTTAGTTCTCTCTCTTTTTTTAAAAAAAGTATTTTCCTTGAAGTATAAAGTTGCACTAGGTGATAAATTTTCCTAATTATTTACTGAAAATTTTTGTATAGGGGAGAAGAAATGTTTGAATTCCGAACTGTGGCATGCATGTGCGGGTCCTCTGGTGTCGCTGGCACCTGTTGGAAGTGTTGTATATTTTCCCCAAGGTCATAGTGAACAGGTAACCAGACCTCTCTCGTTTCTCATGCTTTTTTACAGATTTGGTTATATCTCTCCATTTGTGCTCTAGAAAATGGTTCAATTATTGCAAGTTTTAAGGACAATGTAGAATTTGAAGCTATGATAAGGATATCAGACCTTTTTACGGCAACATGTAGTAATAGAACTTCCAAGCTGCCATTTCAGTTTTGCTGAATTTCTTCATTGTAGTCTAGTTGTTAATGGATGAATTGGTGAGTGAACAGCTGAAGCTCCTAAGTTATAAGAGCATTCTATGCGGAACCGTATACTTCATTTCTATTATTTCATTGTGCTGTTGGTGTTTATGGTTCCCTCTGCAGGTTGCTGCTTCAACCAACAAGGAAGTAGATGCTCATATACCAAACTATCCGAGCTTACCCCCACAGCTTATCTGTCAGCTTCTCAATGTGACTATGCACGTAAGTTAAATAGCTGCATAGACTACTTTCCGTTTATGGAACTTTTTAGTTGGTTGCTTATCAAGGCGTTTGTTCAAGTACAGGCAGATGTTGAAACAGATGAAGTGTATGCTCAAATGACCTTGCAGCCTCTGAGTCTGGTATGAGAACTTGACCATGTTTGGAGATTTAGTGCTTGCTAGTCTTTTCATTTTTCCCTTCTTGACTTGAAAGCTTTGTTGTAGCAAGAGCAAAAGAATGTGTACCTACTGCCTGCAGAGCTGGGTACTCCCAGCAAACAGCCAACCAATTATTTTTGTAAAATACTCACGGCAAGTGACACAAGCACTCATGGAGGGTTTTCTGTTCCTCGTCGGGCTGCTGAAAAAGTCTTTCCTCCTCTGGTATGTTTCCGTAGGTTACAAGCTATTCAAGTCAATGGCATCTGGTTTTAATTGAATTAGTTTGACTCATTATCTGTCTCCTTTCAAATATTATTGTACCTTCAGGATTACACCCTGCAACCTCCTGCTCAGGAGTTAATTGCCAGGGATCTTAATGAAAATGAGTGGAAATTTAGGCATGTATTTCGCGGTGAGTGATTAAAACAACTTTGTTCAATACCATGTTCCACAATATCTTTAAGAGAAGCTTCAAATTATCATGATTTTGTTGTTTACTTTCTCATCAGTCTTCACTTAATGTTGTATTTTGAATAAGTTGTTGATTTCATTTTGAAGGTGTTGTAGCATTCTTTAACCCTTGGGTGTTTTATGTAGTTTCTACAAATACGAAGATGAACTCAGACATATCCTTTCTATATTTCGCATCAGTTATTGGTCTGATTATATTGTGGTTAAGAGCCTTTGGATCTGGGGTTTGGATAATTTTTTAGAGCATGGCTAACATGCGAGTCTTACGAAGTGAAGTTAGTTATTTATGATGGATAAGAAAAAAATTGAAATAGGATTTTTAATTAGATATTAAAGTTAATTCTTTTTGCTTCCTTCGTTGGTTGTATTTTTTTTTTTAATTTCATTGCATGAGAATAACTATTTGTTTGGTAAGTGTCTGTTGTTTCTCACCTCGCAAATGCTTAATTTTTTCTAGGTCTTCTCAAATTTTGGTTCATGTTTGTCTGAACGAATTGTGAAATAAAAACTAAGTGCTCCCTTTTTTTGATGTATGCTTTAAATACAGTGGATGCGTTTGTTCTGAGGCTCTAGTGAGGCTCATAGCCATGGCTTTAAGGGTTTGTGTATTTGAACATCCAATCGAATGGAATCATCTATCTAGCCATGATTAGCCCAATTCTTGAAACTGTGTTGATAGAGTTCTACAATTGCTGTCTGTTTCAAACTAACCAAATCTCTTGGTTTTAGAAGAACTATTCACACCAATGCAGCCAAATCAAGGGATCTTACAACCTATTTAAAGTAGGAAAATCTAATTTTGTGTACCTGGGAGCAACTTTCCAACTAGAAGAACCACTCTACTCAACGATTGTATCACCGTCTCCAGCAATTTCCGGGAGAGGCGCTCGGTTTAGTTGGATTGTATTACTGCTTGTTTCACCATCCCCATTCCCAATTGTTGATTTACCAAATTCAGAAATTAGGGTTTTACTGCTTGTTTCATCATCCCCATTCCCTTGATGTCTAGAGCACCCTATTGTGAATGATAATTCAGACTCATGGAGATTAAAACCTTAATACTCGTTTAAGAAAGACCTAGATCACTTCAGTGGTTTTTTTTTTTTGATAAAATTCTGCTTAGGAATATGTTCAGATTCAATGCTTGGAATGTAGCATTTTCTGTAGGACGCTGGGAGCTGCTTTAGGCAAATTGTTTTTATATCGAGGGATATGTATGCTTTCTTGTATGATGAAAGGGTTTTGAATTTCAATGGGTGTAAAATACCTCTTATCAATTTATGTATTCTCTCTCATATGCAGGCCAGCCAAAGAGACACCTTCTTACAACTGGGTGGAGTGTTTTTGTTAGTGCAAAGAGACTTGTTGCTGGTGACTCAGTCCTTTTTTATATGGTAAATTGGGTTTTCTGTCTTCCATGTATAATTTATTACCTTTTTTGGTAATCAAAATCCCTTTTCTCTGTGTTTGGCTGGAGAAGTATCCTGCTAATAGCTGTCAAATCCGTGATGCAGTTTGAAACATTATTGTGAAATCATCCTGTGTAGATGGTTTGGCAGCAAAAATTTAGTGAAGGCATTTTCTTGGTATATGAATATATCTGCTACAATAAAGCTATTCAATTCTATTTTCAAATGTAAAGGGATGAACCTATTGTTATGCATCCTCCTTGTGTGTAGTAGAGGTGGCAGTTGGGTGGATTCAATTGCACTGGATTGGGAAAATTGGGGTCAATTTTTGGTTTGGGTTGCATCGAGTTCTGGTCACTTGGGTTTATCACTCGGGTTTGGGTCATTTTGATCAACATTAAAGTTTTGAAGTCAAACCAATTTAGTTTGCATCATTCAGGTGACTTCTCTTGGTCAAATCAGGTTGATATGAGCTTGGTTTAGGCTGGTTTTTGAGTTTTACTGCTTTTTTCTTGTTTTGCTACTAATCGGTGAGCTTGCTAATCAGTATGTTATCTTTTTATTTTAATTTTTGCATGTTTTCTTCTATCAGGAATGAGAAGAATCAATTATTGCTGGGTATCCGCAGAGCACATCGTCCTCAGACTGTTATGCCTTCTTCTGTTTTATCAAGTGATAGCATGCACATTGGTCTTCTTGCTGCAGCAGCTCATGCAGCTGCAACCAATAGCCATTTCACTATCTTTTACAACCCAAGGTCAACTACTTAATACTAATTGAAAAATACTGATCCTATTCCGACATAAGATCTTGCTCATTTACAGTGGCTTCATTACAGGGCCAGTCCTTCAGAGTTTGTCATCCCTCTTGCCAAGTATGTTAAAGCAGTCTATTACACTCGGGTTTCTGTGGGCATGCGGTTTAGAATGCTATTTGAGACGGAAGAGTCAAGCGTCCGCCGGTGAGTCTTCTCTAAATGTTTTCTTTCTTCTATATAATTGCTTAAATTTTATGGCGTTTCCTTGGGAAAGTATGTTTTTTTAATAAAAAAGTCAAGCAAATACTTATATTTTTATCAGTCAAATTGACTGTAGCATCATTGGCAAATTAAGTCACCAGTTGTTAATTTGGGTGTTTATCAGATATACGGGTACAATAACCGGCATTAGTGACTTAGATCCTGTTCGCTGGCCAAAATCGCACTGGTGCTCTGTTAAGGTTTGTTTGAAGTTTCTGCGTGCATGGTTTTAGTTCCCAATATTATATTTCCCCTCCTTTTACCCCTTAAATAGGCAATGTGTTCGATAGTATCTGACATGAAAGAGTTTCTTTACTTCCCAGGTTGGCTGGGATGAATCCACTGCAGGAGAGAAGCAGCCGAGAGTGTCCTTGTGGGAGATTGAACCATTAACAACCTTCCCCATGTATTCATTACCCTTCCCCCTGCGTCTGAAGCGACCATGGCCCTCTGCGCTACCTTCTTTCCATGGTATGCTAGAATCTTTGCCAAGTTTGCTTCGAATTACACCTCTTCTTTACCTGAAAATAGGACTTTTCCTTTTTGTTCTGAATGATTTCAGTTTGTTGCCAGCTTTCAAAGATATATGAACATCAATTCCCAACTGATATGGCTTCAAGGAGGGGTTGGAGATCAAGGGCTTCAGTCTTTAAACTTCAAAGGTTTTGGAGTTTCACCCTGGATGCAGCCAAGACTCGGTACTTCTTCAATACCAGGTGTCCAACCTGATCTTTACCAAGCAATGGCTGCTGCCGCATTTCAGGAAATGAGGGCAGTTGATTCATCGAAAATAGGCTCTCAATCTCTCTTGCAATTCCATCAACCACAGAGCACGTCCAATGAGTTGCAATTCCAGCAACCACAGAGCACGTCCAATGGGTTGCAATTCCAGCAACCACAGAGCACATCCAATGGGTTGTCTGCTCTAATTCAGAAGCAGATGTTGCAGCAGTCTCAAACACAAAATGCTTTTCTTCAGGGTTTTCAGGAGAATCAGACTGCTTCTCATGTTCAGCTTCTGCAGCAGTTGCAGTGTTCCAATTTATATAATGATCGGCGGCAACAGCAGCAACCACTTCAACAGCAACAGTCTCAACAAACACTTCAACCACCACAGATGTCTGATCAACAGCAGATTTCTTATGTAATCCCCAATCCTAAAGTACCAGCCCTCATCTCTGCCAGCTGTTGCTTCACAGTGTCAGCAGCAGACATTTTCGGATTATCTTGGGAACTCTCGAGCCACACCCGATGTCTCGTCAATGCAAAGCATCATAGGTTCATTATCCCATGCTAGAGCTTCCCATTTACTCAACTTGAATGGATCAAACCCAATTATCTCTTCTTCTGCTTTGTTGTCCAAGCCAGGAGCTATTGAACCCCAGCTTTCATCTGAACCTGCTAACTATGTACTGCCCCAGGTTGAACAACTAGGAACTGCACAGTCAAGTGTACTTTCTAACTTATTACCTCCATTTCCAGGAAGAGAGTATTCTGCTTACCACGGTTCCACTGATCCAGAAAACAATATTTTGTTTGGGGTTAGCTTTGATTCCTCATCTCTTATGCTGCAGTAAGGGATGACAAACCTGAAAAATATTGGAAATGAAAATGATTCATTGTCTCTGCCATATGCTGCTTCCAATTTCACAAGTGCTTCTGGCACAGATTTTCCTCTTAATTCAGACATGACTACCTCAAGTTGTGTGGATCAATCAGGTTACTTGCAGTCTTCTGAATATGTGGACCAAGTAAACCCTCCAACTGGAACCTTTGTTAAGGTGATAGTACTTCTCTTTATCTTTGCAAATTTCTTTGATTATTTATAGAAGGTGAAATATGTAGGAGTTGTCTTATCTGGTTGTGAAGAAGAATAAATCACTTTTAGGCTCACAGACTAGGCAAAGAATGGTCATGTGGACTTGTGGGTCACTTTTAACATATATCTGATTTGTTAACTGTAGTTCTTTATTCTGTAAGGCAAGCTCTTCGGAGGCTGTTGTTGCTCATAAAGGCTACTGTTCTTTTGCTATTTTGGCTGAAACGTCACCTGGTTTATTTGTCTCTGAAACATGTAATTAATGGAGTGTTGTGCATTATGATATTGTATTGGAGACTTTCTATTTAGTTCAAAAGCTAATTACAAGATCATGTCTAGATTCTCTAATGTCCTGTGATTCTCATGTTTTGATCACTTTCTTGTTGACAGGTTCACAAGTCGGGGTCCTTTGGGCGCTCTTTGGATATTTCCAAGTTCAGCAGCTATAATGAGCTGCGCTGTGAGCTCGCTCGAATATTTGGTCTTGAAGGCCAACTAGAGGACCCTCAGAGATCAGGCTGGCAGCTTGTATTTGTTGACAGGGAGAATGATATTCTTCTCCTTGGTGATGACCCTTGGCAGTAAGTTCCAAACCACCCTTCATTTATTTTTGAATAATTGTCCGACAGTGTCACTTTTAAGATAGTGATGGAGAGCATTCTTTATTTCATAATTATTGCACCGAATTTCAGACAAGTAGGAGAGCGATGTTTTTGTTCAATGTTTTATCATAATCTGGGAATTTGTGAACTCTTGGTTTTGGTGGCTTATTTTTTTTCATTAAATGTATCATGATAATCAGGGAATTCGTTAACAATGTATGGTATATCAAGATACTTTCTCCACTTGAAGTACAACAAATGGGGAAAGAAGGCCTGAATCCTGCCCCCTCCGACCCAAGCCAAAGGCTTATCCACCACCAATAGCCGCAACAACTGTGTTGACCACATGAGCGGACAGGAGTTATAGAAGTTCTGGTAAATGGAATCCCGTGTATGGGACTGTTGGATGGTGGAGGGAAATGCTCCTCAAGGCTGAATTCGGGGAACTGAATGAATGATGTACCTGCTTTTTTATGTTAAAGCTTGTGTGTTGAAAATCTACTGTCGGTGTAAATTATAACAGGAAACCTCTGTAACTTGACATTAAGAGCACGAGTTTTATCAGGGATAATAATTGCACTATGTTCAGCAACATTGTTTGCTTTATATCGTCTGCAGTTTTTATGACGTTATCATTTCATCTATACCAAGTCCTTTTAATTTGCAGCTATTTTTTGTTTTAAAAAAATTTAGTTAGTATTAGATGTGTCGATTGTATCTTTGCTTAATAGCGAGGAAGATCTACAACTTTTATACGTAGATTTATTATATAATTTCTTTAACTAGGAAAATATTTGGTCTAATTCCACGTGTCTTTGTACTCAATTTTCGTCCGACCATAAGAAAAAAATTTGTACATTAATTAACATTGATTGATGGTGTATGATGTGAATAGAAACCGTCTCTTTTTAGTGCCTCTTTTAATAAAAAAAATTAAGTTTATGGTTAAGGTTTAAGATTAGGGTTTGGAATTATAGGTAGGTGTGTATTTTAGGGTTTAAGGTTTAGAATTTAAAATTTAAGGTTAGGCTTAGAATTTAATTTTTTAGTGTTAGAACATAGAAAAGTGACTACGTGGGTGAATATAAATCATCTACTCTTTTTCGGTGTCCCTTTATATGCCCCAAATCAAAGAAATATGTTTAGAGCTTAGGATTAATTTTTAAGGTTAGAGTTTAGGGTTAGAATTTAGGGAATTATATGCAGGGTGTATTTTTAGGGTTAAAAGTTTATTGTTTAGAATTTAAAAGTTAAGGTTAGAGCTTAGAATTTAATTTTTTAGTGTTAGGACTAGAAAGCACGTAGGATTTTCGTCAACGTGGGTCGTCCAAATATTGTACTGCGACTCTGGAAGCAGCTTGTATAATTGAGTTCCCAAATCTTTAGCAAAGAAAGTCTGGAAAGTGACCGGCGTCTGGCCGTAATAGTTGGAGGCAACCGTCGGTCAAGGCATATTATAAATGTGATATAAGCGCACATATGCAAAACACTATTACTATCATTAGGTGCATGTGCTGTCGTTGACCACCTAACTCATCACCATTTAATTTGACAACGAAAATCTCAGAACCTGAACAAGGAACCGATTCCTCGACAACATTTGACCCTACCTGCACTTCAACTGAAACTAACACGTTAGTTAACATGTTTTTTTTTAGCTTTATCTACTCTTCTCTCGTATCTATTTAAAGAGAATGGTAGTTAACTACCTTAATTACAATGCTACAAACCAACTAGTTTAAATATATTGGCTTTTACTTCTACCGGTGTAATGTGTTTCAAGGCGTTAAACTTCAGGAAAAAAAAAACAATAATCTTTACTAGATTCTTTGCTTAGTTGCTGTGGTCTCACAATGGGTTCACCTGCTCCTGAGTATCAACCACTGCTACTCGGTCTCGAATCGCATTCTCAGATACCTGATTTGTCATCCGATGCGATCGAAGAGTTCCTGCAGCACAGGCCGGTCGCACTTCGATGGTGGCCGAGGCTTGTGGCATGGGAGTCCAGGCTTCTTTGGCTTCTATCCGGTTCTTCCATAGTAGTTTCCATTTTCAATTATATGCTCAGCTTCGCCACCTTAATGTTCACCGGACATTTGGGTGCTTTAGAACTTGCCGGTGCTTCCATTGCCAGTGTTGGTATCCAGGGTCTTGCCTATGGGATCATGGTAGTCTTCATTTTCCAAAATTTCCCCGATTTTTTTACTTAATATCATATATTATCCCAACCATTTCGACTCTTTTTTTCTTACAGTTAGGCATGGCCAGTGCAGTGCAAACCGTGTGTGGACAAGCCTATGGGGCTAAGCAATATTCAGCAATGGGAATCATTTGCCAAAGAGCAATAATCTTGCACTTGGGAGCAGCAGTTGCTTTATCATTTCTGTACTGGTACTCTGGTGATGTCCTCCAAGCAATAGGCCAAGCCGAGAGCATAGCTCAGAAAGGCCAAGTCTTTGCTCGAGGTTTGATCCCTCAAATTTATGCCTTCGCCCTAAGTTGCCCGATGCAGAGGTTCTTGCAGGCACAGAATATTGTGAACCCTTTGGCCTATATGGCGGTTGGGGTATTTTTGGTGCACATTCTTCTCATTTGGATTGTTGTCTTTGTGTTGGACTATGGCCTAATCGGAGCAGCTCTTACTCTCAGCCTCTCTTGGTGGTTACTTGTGATTATAAATGGACTTTATATTGTTTTCAGCCCTTCTTGTAAGAAGACTTGGACCGGCTTATCCATTCGAGCCTTCACTGGAATTTGGCCTTATTTCAAGCTCACTGTTGCTTCTGCTGTCATGCTTTGGTATGTGACTCTTTTGTCCTAGGCTTTAAATTAAACTCGTCGGTTGAACGGATCGGTTGATTTTGAAGATCTGTTTAAACTCAGTTTTCTTATTTAAATGATGTAGTTTGGAGATTTGGTACAACCAAGGATTAGTGCTGATATCAGGGCTCCTTACTAATCCAACAATCGCATTGGATTCCATTTCAATTTGGTACGCCGATGCCCCTCATGTTTCACTCTCATTTTTGCTTCAAAAACTCTGTAAAATTCCTAATTTGGTTCATTTGTTCTCAGCATGAACTATTTGAACTGGGACATGCAGTTTATGTTAGGCCTCAGTGCAGCTGCCAGGTTTGCAAACGAACCAAAGCTTAAAACTGGGTGATTTCAATACTTTTGGCACCTGATATAACTTTCTATTGTGCATTTGGCAGTGTCCGAGTGAGTAATGAGCTGGGAGCAGGCCATCCAAGGGTAGCAAAATTTTCAGTTCTGGTGGTGAATGGGACAAGCATATTGATCAGTACAGTTTTCAGTGTAATCGTTTTGGTATTCCGGATTGCGTTGAGTAAAGCATTTACCAGCGACTCCGAGGTTATTGAAGCAGTTTCAGACTTGACTCCACTGCTTGCCATGTCTGTTTTCCTTAACGGCATCCAGCCTATACTCTCAGGTGAAACAAACATATTCTTTCGAAACAGTTAAATGGAATCGTGATCGATCCATGCAACATTTCATCACGAAACTGCAACATTTTTGCTCATGTTCTTGTTTATGGAATTTCAGGTGTGGCAATAGGGAGTGGATGGCAAGCAATTGTGGCTTATGTAAACCTGGCAACATACTACATTATTGGTCTCCCAATTGGATGCGTTCTTGGCTTCAAAACCAGTTTGGGAGTAGCTGTGAGTTGATTCTCTCCAAATCTCTTATACTTGTTTCTTTTTTTTTTCCAATTAACACTAAATTGGGTGTACAAATTTGAAACAATTCAGGGGATTTGGTGGGGGATGCTGATTGGAGTGTTTCTACAGACAGCAACTCTCATTATTCTAACAGCCAGAACCAATTGGAACATGGAGGTATTTAACTTTGCATTATCCAACATTTGATTCAAGAACATATGATTGAAACATGAGATTACGGTTGTGCTTTTTAGGTAGAAAAAGCTGCTGATCGCTTGAGGAATTCAGCCAACGAGGAGGCAGACTTGGTTACTCCAGCATGAGAATACCTGCTACAATTTTCACTATGTATTCTCGTTTTTTTTTGTGTGTGGATAATATGTGTATTATGGTTTTCATTTTGGTTAACAGTTGAATAACACGAGATTTTGAAACCAAGAAGATTGATTCTTGATTGAGAGAAAAGGATTATTGTTGATTCATCAGAAATCATCCTCCATTGACACTTCAAGTTTAGTATTTTATACTACATTAAGTTGACTATAATTAGGAGAAATTATTAGATGAATTCGGCTTACCACGTCATCTATGGTCCATCTATAGCGACTACTTGAAAAATTATAAGCGTCCCTCGCTTTAAAAATTTTGGTTCAAGGGGGGAATTTTAAAAAGCTCGTATTTTTAAATAAAACTTGAAGCCGCCACCGGTCACTTGAATAAGGTAGACCGGACACCAAAAAGGCAAACCAGAGATTCAATGGGTTAGGGAGTCAGTTACGAGTGGGGAAGGATTCGCACCCCCACCACACTCGGAAATCGGTACCTAAAGGTTTGTATCGTATTTTACTAAGAAAAAATAAAATTTGATCTAATTTAATTTTTAATCCTTAAAAATGCATGATCATGTGATTCGAAAATAAAAACCTCACAATCTACGGTACTCAAAGAAGATGACGCCCAGAGATCCGGGACGACACTCCCAATAAAGTACCGAAACCTTGAGAATTAAATCTAAACGCAACAATATATATAATGCATGAACAATTAAAAAACTAAAAAAAGACGTGAATAAAATAAAATATGCTAACAAATGAACATAGGCAAGAATAAACAAACACGCATATAAATATATATGAATATGGACAAATAAAACAAATAACCGAAAGCATATATGAATAAACAAATAATATATACATATATAAACAAATTATAACTAAAACATATATATCAATAAATACATACATATACATCATTAAATACATACATATTATATAATATGCATAATTAATATAGTTAGTAATATATATATATATATATACTGTACGTAATATATATATATATAATATAGCATAATATAATACAATAACATATGCATATATAATAGGATTTAAAAGAATAAATCTAAAATAATAGGGGCTGGAAGGGTAACTAGCCCACGAATCTCGGACCAAATTAAGTAATAGGGATAAAATTAAAATGCTTGTAAAACTTTTAGGGACCGCGAAAATAATTTCAAGAGGGCAGAAGTCCTTAAAATGACTATTATCTCATTTTTAAAACCGGGTATTAAAGTTAAAAAACATAAACATATTTCATTTTTTTCTTTTCATAAAACTGATCAAAAGCCAACCACAAAATTTTTGTCATGTTCTTCATTCTTGAGTTCTTCAAGAACAAAAGGTGAAACCCAGATTCTGACGATATTTCGCCGTGTCAGCCGTCATCTATCATCGTCGACCACCGCTTGCCGACGTCGACGAACTCCAAAAATAACCCCAAAGCCTCCCTTTTTATTTCTAAACTCAGACCCAACTCCGGATTTTCAAGGAAAACACTTCATTTTGCCTAAATCTACAAAGACCGAAATCAAAACCAAAACCCCTTTTCTTTTGAAACCCCTTTTTGAAAATCTCAAAATTTCAACCCTTGTCGACGAAAACGAAAAAAAAAAGCAAAGGGACAAAAACGCAGTGGTGTCGTTCATCGCTGCACCAACCTCAAAATCAAAAGCGACGATTCGAGACCACTTTGGGTAAGAACCCTAACCCCATTTTGTTTTTTTTTCTTGTGATATGCAAAAGAAAATAGACTGATAATACCTTCTGAAATCTTCTTTTTTTTGATTGATGATGAAAACTGATTACAAATAGATTTTTACATGTTATACATCTGATTCGTTTGTTTACATTAGTTAAACTACTATAGTGTTATTGACGATGGCTCCAACATCCCCTTTTTTTATTATTTTCTATCCAGTGCGGTGGTTGGAGACCCAGTGAGAGGACAATGATGTGGCATTCCTCGGTTTGCGATGAAAGGGCGACCGTTGATCGTGACACGTGATGACATCAAAGAATGAGAGGTGGGGAGTCTCTCCCGAGCATATTTGATCTGAGCCGTTGGACCAGATCTGATCCAATGACTGTGATCTCGCCTGGAGTGAATGGCTCGAATGGTTCGAGAAATATGACATGGCAGCAATCTGTGAGGACACATGGCACATGGGCTTCACGCGACGTCTGAAGAGACTCTTGGGCTTCATCTGGACCGTTGGATCAGATTTGATCCAACGGTCAGGAATTGGGTACGCAAAAGAGAGGGATATCGGATTAGGGATAATTAGATTATCCCATGTTTGGGCCAAACGGGCCTATTGTAAATTTTTCGGTTTGTAAATGGACTAATCATATTTTAATTTTAAAATAGGCTTCATACTTTTTATTGACCTGTTATTAATATTTAAAGCCTCTTTACATTATTATTAATAATAATAAACGATCATAATAATATTAAATAATAATAAAACAATAAAAAAAACTCAGGTCAAAGGACCTGTATAAAATTAGTGTTTACAGATGCCCATCTTTGCTCATTCTGGTGAAACGAGAATATAACAAAGATCATAAGCACTAATTTTATCTCACTTCATTGTTCGGAGATTCGAAACCACGAGTCCCTCCTATATGGAACCGGTTCACTCTTCCTTCGTCTGAAGCCTTGGAGCTGCAAGTTCTTCCTATATAGAACCTTTATCTTGTCATTGGCGATATCTTCAGGCGGCAAGTTCATCCTATATAGAACTTTTTCACCTTCAAGTCTTGGAGCTACAGATTCTTCCTATATAGAACCTTTCGTTTTCTCTGAGCAGATTCTTCAAGCTACAAGTTCTTCCTATACAAAACTTTTTGCCTTGAAATCCTGAAGCTACGAGTCCTTCCTATATAGAACTCTTCGCTTTGAAGTCTTGGAGCTACGTGTTCTTCCTATATAGAACCTTTTTACTCTAAAATGGCACCATATTTGCTCATGGTATGAGTACCATAAAACTTTTTCCCTGCTTCCCGAAAGGCTGAAGACTAGAAAACATTGAGACAATGCCCCCGATCTCTTGTCTTGTTGGCATAGAAAGACGTTCATTGCTCCAAAATCATAAGGCCAGAAGATCTTTGAAAATCATAGTTGGGTGAGTTCAAAGACTTTTGATTCCTTGCTGAGATCTATTTCTTTGGTCGTGAAGTAAAAGATCCAGTCTTTTGCTAATTCTTTAGTAGCTGTCAAGAAAATAGACAAGATGTTTTGATGGTATGAGTTAGCATGCTCCTAACTTAGGGATGCCTAACTACATATGATGCATGGTAGCAACATCTCCAGATTGCTCAGATGTTTTCACTTTTCTGGTCGATCAATCTTGACTTTCTACTTGCTTCCTTCTTCTTCTGGTTCTTTGTAGTAGCGATACCCCATCTTACATTTGGGTTTAACCATTTTAGCCATTTCCTTTCGAGCTTTTGAAACTTTGCTCTAAAGCGCCTTTTTAGGTTTTTACTTTAGATTTGCTCTTTTAAAGCGCACTTTTGGGTTTTTACTTTGGTTCTTTCTGTTCTTTTTTTTTCTTCTTTCTTCTTTTTTTATTTTCTTCTTTTTCTTTTATTTTTGTAGGCGCCCTTTTGGGTTTTTACCTTAAAATCCTTTTGTTTTCACGATTCTCTTACTTTTCTCTGACAAGCTTGAGTTTTGATGTAGATGACACTTGTCGTCATACTTCGGCGCACTCTCATATCTTGGTGCCTGAGGTCTTCTTCTGGTTATACCTTGGTATACTTTTTCCCATAGAAAACCTGAATGTCAAGGTTAATTCTGTATTAAAAGTCTAGAACACAGTAATACCAAGAAATTTTTTACTTATCATGAATCTATATTAACCTACTTGTAGGATGCTTATAAAAACGATAATAGAATGCAAAAAATAGTATTTCATTAAGGTTGAGAAATTTTGAAATAATTTAAAAGGTCATGTCAAACATGAGAAAAAAGAAAATAAAACATGATGTAATGTCCTAGGCATCCACTACATGAATGATGTGTGAGCCTGTCGATCAAGTTAGAATCTTTTCCTAAAGCTTTTCTCTGAGATATCTAAATTTTCGAGAGGGTTTGTTTGCCGGATACCTAATCTCAAAATTCATTTGATCAACCCTTTACGGGTTTTCAACTCAAATCCTCCATTGGTTTCAAGATGCCCTTTTCAGGTTTTCATCTTGAACCCTTTTTTCTTTTTGATTTTCTTTTTTTTCTTTTTTTCTTTATTTTTCACTTATTTTGTTTTTGTTTCTTCAAGCGTATTATTTTTTGACTGAGTCAGAGTTCACTGGATTACTCAACTCATCTTCGTCTATCTCTATTAAGATCAATGCCCCTCCAGAAAAGGCCTTATTGATGACATACGACCTTTCCAAATTAGGCGTTCATTTCCCATGGAAATCTCATTGAGTTGGCAAGATCCTTTTAAGCACTAGATCCCACTCTCAGAATTCTCTTGGGTGAAAGTTCTTGTCATAAGCCCGCATCATTCTCTTTTGATACATCTGACCATGGCAGATAGCTTTCAACCTCTTTTCCTAAATAAAATTCAATTGATCAAACCTAGCTTGTATCCATTCAGCTTCGTCTAACTTTACTTTGTTCAAAATTTGAAGTGATGGGATCTCTACTTCAATAGGTAGTACTGCCTCTGTGCCATAGACCAAAGAGTATGGCGTTGCCCCTATCGATGTACGCACAGATGTCCGGTAGGCGAACAGAGAAAATAATAGTTTCTCACACCAATCCTTAAAGATGTCTATTGTATATGATCTTCTTGATGTTCTTGTTTGCTGCTACCACTGCCTCATTCATCTTAGGATGGTAAGCGGTGATATTATGGTGCATTATTTTGAATTGGTCACACACCTCAATTATCATTTTATTGTTCAAATTGGAAGCATTGTCGGCGATGATCCTTTCTGGCAACCCATACCGTCAAATGATCTTTTTCTTCAAGAATTGCAAACTATCGCCCTTGTGACGCTAGCATAGGAGGTTGTTTCTACCCATCTAGTGAAGTAGTCGATGACAACTAGAATAAAACAATGCCCATTGAAAGCCTTTTGGATGAATCTGTTCGATAATATCCATGCCTCATAATGTGAAATGCCATGGTGCATTCATGGTGTGCAAAGGTAGCGACAGAGAATGAATCTTGTCAGCATATATCTAGCATTTGTGGCATTTCTTGGCATAGTTGATACAATCCCCCTCCATGGTTGACCAAAAATAGTCATATCTCATAATTTTTCGGGCCATTGAGAAGCCACTTGCATGTGTCCTACACAACCCATCATATACTTCTATAAGAATATTTTTAGCCTCTCGGGCGTCAACACACCTCAACAGTACTTGGTCTTTGCCCCTTTTGCATAAGATCTCACCATCTAGGACATATCTAGCTACCATTATGCTGATAGTTCTCTTATCATTCTCGTTTTCTTCCTTAGGGTAGGCTTGGAACTTGATATATTGCAAGATATCATGGTTCCATGGGTTACCACTCACTTATTCTTCCAAGCTACAACAGTGAGTCTGTATTTCAAAGATTTTTATTTCAATCGGTTTCATTTATGCTTTTGTACTTGCCTTAAACATTGCGGCTAAGGCTGCCAAAGCATCCGCCATCTGATTGTCCTTTCTTGGAAGGTAGGCAAAACTAACCTTCTCGAATTCTTTAAATAGCTCTTGGATCAAATCATAATTAGGGGTGTAAACGAGCCAAGTTGAGCTCAAGTAGTGCTAAGCTCGACTCGACTCATTAAGAATTCGAGTCAAGTTTGAGCTTGACTCAAGCTTGAGATGCTGAGCTTGACTCGGCTTGTTAAGAACTCGAGTCGAGCTCGAGTCAAGTCTAATCGAGCTTTGATCGAGTCGGGCTTGAGTAGCTCACGATTTGTCTTATTTCATTTACAACCATGTTCATAATGATAATTATTATTATTATTGATCAAATTGCATGATTTCATTGTAGATAGAATCATACAAAAGAAATATTTCTATGCGACTCATTAAAAACATCCTAATCCTAGTAGGAGGAAAAAAGTACACATTAAAATATAAAGTTAAACTAAAAATTAAACTAACCTAACATAACAACTAAAAACACCGACCTACATTTTAGTTCACTTTAATTTTAAAAATTAAAAATAGTTTATTATATTTTTGAGTAGCCCACGAGCTTTTCGAGTCGGGTATCAAGTAGCTCAGCTCATTAAGAACTCGAGCTGAGTTTGAGCTCGAGTCAAGTCTAATTGAGTTGAGTGTTGACCAAGCTTTGACCGAGTCGGGCTCAAGTAGCTCGCGACCTGTCTCGTCTCATTTACAGCCCTAATCATAATACTTAACTAGATTTGGGTTTCTTGTTTCCCATTCTCCTCGAAGCTGATAGATTACCAAGGATGAATCTTCGAAGGCTTGAAGCATCTTGATCTTTCTCTCAATGGACGTATACAATCCCATGACACAAGCCTCATACTCGTCTATATTGTTTGTACAAAAGAATTTCAATCTACTCGCGAAAGGGTATTAGATATTCTCTTGAGAAATTAACACTGCCCCTATTCTATGACCTAGGGCATTGGATGCTCTATCGAAATAAAACTTCCATGACTTATCTTTCGAAACATTCTCTTCTACAACCGTGATGCACATCAGGTCTTCATCAGGAAAATTAAAGTTCAAGGGTTTATAATCATTTAAAGCACGACTTGCTAAGAAATCTGCTATAGCACTCCCTTTTATTGCTTACTGGATCACATACACGATGTTGAACTCAGACAATAACATTTGCCAACGGGCCATCTTCCCTGTTAGTGCCGGTGCTTCCATAAAAAATTTCATTGAGTCCAACCTGGATATCAACCAAGTGGTGTGATACAACATGTACTGCCTGAGCCTTTTGGTAGCCCAAACTAGAGCACAACACAGTTTTTGAATGGGCAGATACCGTATTTCGCAATCGGTGAACTTCTTGCTCAAATAGTAGATAACTCTTTTTTGTTTTTGGACTCATCATGTTGCCCCAATACGTAACCCATCGAATTCTCGTAGACTGTTAGGTACAAGATCAACGATCTATCCGGTACCGGCGCCACTAGAATCGGAGTATTTTCAAGTACTTCTTGATATTTCCAATTTATTGACACTCTTCATCCCATACTCCTGGGTTGTTTTTCTGAAGTAACCTAAAAATAGGATCACATTTGTCAGTTAACTAAGAAATAAACCAGGATATATAATTTAATCTTCCCAAGAAGCCTCAGACTTCTTTTTGCGTAAAAGGTGGTGGAAGATGATGAATGGCTTTTATTTTGTCCGGATCAATCTCAATCCCTCTTCTACTAACTACGAATCCCAAGAGCTTTATGGACGTGACTGCGAAGGTGCATTTAGCGGGGTTGAGCTTTAGCTGATACTTTTTCAATCTTTGGAATATCTTTCTCAGGTTCTGAATGCGCTATTCCTCAGTTCGAGACTTAGAAATCATATCATCCATGTATACCTCAATCTCCTTTTGCATCATATCATGGAATAAAGTAACCATGGTCCTTTGATAAGTTGCCCTCATCATTTCTAAGTCTGAAAGACATCACTTTGTAACAGACTGTGCTCCACATGGTCACAAATATAATATTCTCCATATCTATAGGGTGCATCTTTATTTGATTGTATCCCAAAAAGCCATCCATGAAAAAGAACCATGAATGCCCTATCATATTGTTAACCAAAGTGTCAATATGAGGTAAAGGAAAATTATCCTTAGGACCCGCTCTATTGAGATCTCTATTGTAAACACTAAGTTTATCTGGGTCCGTTGACCCAAGTTTATTATTATTATTGTTTTATTATTATATTATTTTTATCATTTATTATTATTATATAAAGAGGCATCAAGGTAAATAAATAGATCAATATATATAATGAAAACCCATTTAATATTTACAAGTCCCGTTTGGCCCAAATAGCAGACAACCCTAAGCCCTAATTATGCTAATATGATATCTTCTTGATGCAGCCAATCCAGAGCCGTTGGATTAGATCTAGCCCGAGAGCCCCTTTGGATGCTACGTGAGATACACACCCATCCATCCATCTCCCTATGCACGCGTGTAGCAGACCATACGAGACCCTTCAGCTCCCATGAGGCACGTGTCCTCATTTGATGCCGCCATGTCATCATCCAGAAACCATCTTAGCCGTCCATCTCCAGCTAAGATCATAACTATTTGTTTATTTTTTTCTGATGTTGCCATGTGTCTTCAACAACGGTCGTCCTTTCATGAAGACCGAGGACCGCTATATCTTCGTACTCTCACCGGCTCTCCAACCAATGCAAGGCGAAAATGATAAAAATAGGGGGATGTCAGGGCCATAATCACCGACAGTGTAGTAGTTAAACAAAGGTAATCAAAATCAAATATAAAAACAAGGAAATTGTAACACCCCCTTCTCGACCTAGTAGGAATCCGGGTTAGAAAGTGTTATCGGAACAAAACGGTGACATGTACGATACTTTTATTTAAAGATCTATACAAATTACAGAATTATATTGAGAACGGTGAAGAAATATGTCAAGAATTGGGCCAAATTAAAACCTTTAAAAACTTAGGGAAACTAAAAGATAGTTTTTAGGAGCTTGATAAGGGCGATCATCAAATTTCTAAGCATGCGTATTGATACTCCCTTGAGCCATATCGATACGTTATGGCTGAAATATTTCCCAAAATTCCAGAGACGAAGGCCCATACCGATACACTTCCAACAGTATCGGTACCCCTAGCAGTGACCGTTAAAAATGGTTAGGTCCCATGATCTCGTACCGATACGGAGTTAAGTTGTATCGATATGCAATTAATTTCATTTTTACAAATTCGAGAAGGGGTATCGATACTCCACTGACTTTATCGATATCGAACTATTCCCAGAATTCCAAATTCAAAATAGCGTACCAATATGCCATCACCTGTAACGGTACGCCCCTTAATCTGATTCCAAAAAATGTAAGCTCCTATCAATACGCCATCACCCATATCGGTACGGCAAGGCCTATAATGTTAATTTTTGTATGGTTTATTAAAATTTTACCCAACCAAACCATGTCAAAATTCAATGAAACTTTACCAGCAAGTTTATTAAGCCTAAATCTATTAACATATCAAATTTTAGGGTCGAATGAATCCGTTTACTATATTATCCCTAATTTAGGCCAATTATACAACTTTTACCCATTTGAGCCATTTTTAAAATGCCCTTTTTAAAGCCTTTCATGCATAGTATTGCCACACATAATTTGTACATGCCAAAATGGTCAAAAGCGACTTATACAAACATTATGCCACCATACTAGGAGTTTGTAGGGACGATGTACATTACATTACCAAAGCTGTGACTTACCAAAAACCTTCGCTACCCCGATCCTTAACTCCAAAACCTTGCTAACCTAAAATGCATGGAAAGTGAATGCATTAGGCATACTTTTCCTACTGAAGAAGTCATAAACAATGAATTAATCATAAAATGCATTCTATCATGCTTCAATATTAACTATGACGATAGCAATTTATATCGCATAACAATAAGTTTCCTTGGATCGATGTAAGGGGTATGGATATGCGAATTCCTACGCCGCACCAAAATCAATAGTGGTCTAGTCCCTCTGCCACACCAATATGACCAAAACATATCATACCTCCGTCGTACCACAATAAAGGTCGTAGCCTAAAGACCATAGTCCACCCGTACCAATGAGCTCATGAATTCTATGGTATGCCATTTTATCCAATCCTACTCGAATCCAAGGTTCAATAACAATAGTCTGGTAACAATATTTTCAATAGCAATGATTCGATACAATGAGTCAATAGCATTATTTCCATAATAATGGATCAATAGAAATAGTTCAATAGTCATGTCTTAACCCAATGAGAAATAACAATAATTCAATACAATATTCAATGGTAATATTTCAATTTCTATACTTCGATAGCAATATTCAATGATCAATGATTCTACATGTCAATGCTTCAATGATTCCAGTGATAATAACAATGGTGCTTCAGACAATGAATGAATGAAGTACTTACCAATACTTATTAATATAGCCATCAACAATGTTTTTAGGCAATATCCTTAATACACAAGGTTAGCAATGCAATAATCAATATTCAAGGTTCGGGAAAGGCACCTAGCCTATTCTCGAGACTCCAACTACACTTGCCTCAACTTTTGAAGCTTTCAAGGCTCTCGGATAACGATTCCCTTATTCCTATCTTTTGAAGAAGATGATGGTCCTTCTTTCTCCGATACTTGTGCTAGGTAAAACAAAGGGAGATGTTAGAATCAAAAATTATGGATTCAAAATCAATACTTAAGATTAGAAGACCTTTTAGCCAATAAGACTTCTATGGATTCAAGCTTTAAAAGCATGGGTTCAACTAGGGTCTTCAAGACTTAAATTATGAAATTAAACTCTAACTATCCATGGATTCTCAAATTTGTTTGGGGCTTTGACTTACCAAATCAAGAGCTATTTAATGGTGTAGAGAAATCAAGAAAAACTTGTATAAATAAGAGAGGTGCTTGTTAGCTAGAGGTTGAAGATGGAAATGGTGGTGCTTGCTCAGCCTTGGGAAAAAGATGAAAGTTGGGAGATGGTGTCTCGGTGGAATAAAAACCAAATAATGAGTGTTTTAAACACTATAGCTTATTTTCCCTTATCAACTGATGAACTTACCCTCCCCAAAGGGTAAGCTTATTTTATTAATTTATCAATTCTATCTTTTCCTTACTTTAAACTAACAATTTGCCCCCACCCAAAGTCCAATTTTCCTTTTCATCATGACTAAGCCAACATTTGACATCATCTCCTAGAAATCCCACGTGAAGTGGGTGGCAAGCTAGGAGGTGAATCACCCCTCAAAATGGTATAAATACGAGGGTAGTTCTTCAACTTTCCAAACTTTGCACTTTTGTTTCCAAACTTTCAATTTTCACAATGTAGCCACTAAATTGTTTATAAGGAATTCGATTAGGTCCAATGTCTTTAAATTGACTCAATTAGAGTTCAGTACGGTATAATTGATTTCACAATTAGGGTCGGTATAGTATTTGGATCTTTTTGATATGGATTTTCCAATCATTGGAACCTAGTTTTGACTAGACTGATTTTTAGGGTGTTACAACTCTCTCCCTTAAGAAAAATTCATCCTCAAATTTTGCTTGAATTGAATAGATAAGGTTACACGGTGCTTATAAAGGATTAGGTAGATCCAGGATCAAACTATAGATAAGCACGATAGTTATAATTCAAGGGTACCTGCAACGATATCGAGATCATCTTCCCCTTCCCTGCTCCACACGTGGTACAGTTGTGCAAGAGCCTTGGTTTTAGGTCGGTATGATGCCTTAGATGAGCCACTAGGCCTCCCTGAAGATCTTACTGTGCTCTCTTGCCTCAGAAGGACTGGGCAGGGGATAAAGGATTAGCCGGTACAGAGATAGACCTGACGGTATTCTTGAGGCAATCACAAATGAGATGTCCTATCTCGCCACAGAAAAAATGCTCTGGACTTCTTATGGCATTGCCCTACAGGTTGCCTGTGCTGGCAGAAATTGCAAACTAGAAATTGTGTCTCTTGTCCAGAACCACCAATGCTATAAATAGAATTGGTCCTAGGAAAGACTGGGTTACGGCTTGAGGCCTAGCAATATATTCAGAAGGGGAAGGATGTAAATACACATTCTGTTTTGGATCATGATACTTTACCTTCTTGAAAGACTCAGAAGGATGAGAGTCATCTCGGTATCTTTTCTCAGACTTGCCTGATCCATTAGCCTTTTGAGCAACTTAGTAGCTTTCACCTTGCTCACCAGATCCTGGAAAATCAGTGATGCCCAATGCCGTAAACATAGGGCATAGGTCATCATTCAGCCCATTAATGAACATTATACACTTCTTTTCCTCCTTCTTGATATATCCTGCTCTATATCTGCAGTACTTGCAAAAATCATGAATGTACTATTCCATAGGCCGTCCATCTTGCTTCAAGTGAAGAAAGATGTCACACCTTTGAGCGTGGTAATACTCATTGATGCATTTCTTTCAAAATTCATGCAGGAAAAACTCCCAAGTCACAACTTCTTCAGGGACAACGAGAATGGTAGTCTCCCACCAATAAAACGCCTCATCGGTTAGCAATGCGAGAGCACACTCAAGCTTGTGTTCATCGGAACACTATAGTTGCTTGGTCAGGATTCTTAGAGTACTGTCCAACCAATACTCAACAATTTTAGGATTGTCATCATCACGGCCGGTAAAAGAATAGGCCCGATGATGAGGTAGCTTATCAATGGGAGCTCGGGACAACAATGGTAGGAGGTTGGAAGGTCTGCTCAACCTTTATCGAGGTTATAAATATTTTGAACATGTCAGCCATGTTCCTATAGCATTTAGCTTGAGCAGATTGTACCTCGGGCTCTGGGTTCTATTTCGGAGGGTTTTCGAAATTGAAGGGTCTCCCCTCCTAAACTCCTCACCATGAATTGAGGAGCTAGTAACATGCTCGTATATATGAGCCTTGTTAGAGTCAGACATCTATAAGTAAAGAGACATGGTCAGTCAACAAGTCAAAATATACAATAAATAACTCCTAGGTGGCATAATGCAATGCAATGCCAATACAATAAACTCCGATTTAGTCCTAAAATCGACTACAGTCTAGCTATGATACCACAAATGCAACACCCCCTTCATAGCCTAGTAGGAATCCAGGTTAGAAAGTGTTACCGAAATAAAACAGTGACATGTACAGTACTTTTGTTTAAAGATCTATACAAATTACAGAATTATAGGGAGAACGATGAAGCAATACGTCAAGAATTGGGCCAAATTAAAAATTTTAAAAACTTAGGGAAGCTAAACGATAGCTTTTAAGAGCTTGATAAGGGTGATCATCGAATTTCTAATCATGCGTATCGATACTCCCTTGAGCCGTATCGATATGCTATGGCTAAAATATTTCCCAAAATTCCAGAAACGAAGGCTCGTACCGATACACTTCCAACAGTATCGGTACCCCTAGTAGTGACCTTAAAAATGGTTAGGTCTCATGATCCCGTACCGATACGGGGTCAAGTTGTATCGATACGCGATTAATTTTATTTTTACATATTCGAGAAGGGGTATCGATACTCCACTGACTTTATCGATACCGAACTATTCCTAGAATTCCAAATTCAAAATAGCATACCGATATGCCATCACCTGTATCGGTACGCCCCTTAATCTGATTCCAAAAAATGTAAGCTCCTATCGATACGCCATCACCCGTATCGGTATGGCAAGGCATATAATGTTAATTTTTATATGGTTTATTAAAATTTTACCCAACCAAACCATGTCAAAATTCAATGGAACTTTACCAGCAAGTTTATTAAGCCTAAATCTATTAACATGTCAAATTTTAGGGTTGAATGAATCCGTTTACTATGTTTTCACTAATTTAGGCCAATTACACAACTTTTACCCATTTTAGCCATTTTTAGAATGCCCTTTTTAAAGCCTTTCATGCATATATAGCCACACATAATTTATACATGCCAAAATGGTCAAAAGCGACTTATACAAACATTATGCCACCATACTAGGAGTTTGTAGGGACGATGTACATTACATTACCAAAGCTGTGACTTGCCAAAAACCTTCGCTACCCTGATCCTTAACTCCAAAACCTTGCTAACCTGAAATGCATGGAAAGTGAATGCATTAGGCATACTTTGCCTAGTGAGGTAGTCATAAACAATGAATTAATCATAGAATGCATTCTAGCATGCTTCAATATTAACTATGACAATAGCAACATAGACATGTATTCGATGACAACTTTTACACATTATCAATAATCAATGCAATCTCATTAATCTATGCAATGTCAATATTCAATAGCAAATATGCATAACAATAATTTTCCTTGGATCGATGTAAGAGGTATGGATACGCGAATTCCTACGCCGCACCAAAATCAATAGTGGTCTAGTCCTTCTGCCACACCAATCTGACCAAAACACATCATACCTCCGCCGCACCACAATAAAGGTCGTAGCCTAAGGATCGTAGCCCACCCGTACCAATGAGCTCATGAATTATATGGCATGCCAATTATATCCAATCCTACTCGAATCCAATGTTCAATAATAATAGTCCGGTAACAATAGTTTCAATAGCAATGATTTGGTACAATGAGTCGATAGCATTATTTCCATAACAATGGATCAATAGCAATAGTTCAATAGTCATGTCTTAAGCCAATGAGCAATAACAATAATTCAATGCAATATTCAATATCAATATTTTAATTTTGATATTTCGATAGCAATATTCAACGTTCAATGCTCAATGCTTCAATGATTCTGGTGACAATAACAATGGTGCTTCAGACAATGAATCGATGAAGTACTTACCAATACTTATCAATATAGGCATCAACAATGTTTTTATGCAATATCCTTAATACACAAGGTTAGCAATACAATAATCAATATTCAAGGTTCGGGAAAGGCACCTAGCCTATTCCCGAGACCCCGACTACACTCACCTTAACTTCTAAAGCTTTCAAGGCTATCGGATAACGATTATCTTGTTCTTAGCTTTTGAAGGAGATGATGGTCCTTCTTTCTCCAATACTTGTGCTAGGTAAAAAAAGGGAGATGTTAGAATCAATACTTATGGATTCAAAATCAATACTTAAGCTTAGAAGACCTTTTAGCCAATAAGACTTCTATGGATTCATGCTTTAAAAGCATGAGTTCAACTACGGTCTTCAAGACTTAAATCATGAAATTAAACTCTAACTATCCATGGATTCTCAATATTGTTTTGGGGCTTTGACTTACCAAATCAAGAGCTATTTAATGGTGTAGAGAAATCAAGAAAAACTTAGATAAAAAAGAGAGGTGCTTGATAGCTAGAGGTTGAAGATGGAAATGGTGGTGCTTGCTTAGCTTTGGGAAAAAGATGAAAGTTGAGAGATAGTGTCTCGGTGGAATCAAAACCAAATAATCAGTGTTTTAAACACTATAGCTTATTTTCCCTTATCAACCGATGGACTTACCCTCCCCAAAGGGTAAGCTTATTTTATTAATTTATCAATTCTATCTTTTCCTTACTTTAAACTAATAATTAGCCCCCACCCAAAGTCCAATCTTTCTTTTCACCATGACTAAGCCAACATTTGACATCATCTCATAGCAATCCCACGTGAAGTGGGTGGAAGCTAGGAGGTGAATCACCTATCAAAAGTATAATTATAAGGGTAGTCCCTCAACTTTTCAAACTCTAGACTTTTGTTTCTAAACTTTCAATTTTCACAATTTAGCCACTAAATTGTTTCTAAGGAATTCAATTAGGCCCAATGTCTTTAAATTGACTCAACTAGAGTTCAATACGGTATAATTGATTTTCACAATTAGGGTCGGTATAGTATTTGGATCTTTTCGATATAGATTTTTCGATCACCAAAACCTAGTTCCTACTAGACTATTTTTTGGGGTGTTACAAAAATTTTCATTTTATAATCAATTTTGGATCATCAAATAAAAAACGAAGATTTTATAAGGTATACTTATTCCTTTTTTGCTTTCTACATATCACGAAAAAATTAGAGTTAGGGGTTTACCTTTAGACTATTTAGGTGTCCAGACATTCTAGGATTTTCGATGATGGACAAGCCTCCCTCCGATGATAAACGCTCAGCCATCAAGGCCAATAGTGGTGAATTAGATGGTTAGAGTTTTAAAAAGAGAGGCTACAATTTTTTAAAAAATAAGGGTTTTGGTGTTTGATTTATAAAAATAGTAGTTGATTTTAGTTTTTAAAAAGGAAAAGGGTTTGAGGGTTTTTTTTAAGTTTCCAATGCCGATTAACGATGAATAGAGGAAGGCCACGATGGATGAAGTGACTGAGCCAACGCCAGAGTTTGAGATGGCAGTGGTTTCTGGGAATCTATGACGGTGTTCTTCATGTAAGAACACCATGCGTGTTCTTGTTTTTGGGGTGTTTGATATGAAAATGGAGTGAAATGGGTGATTTTTGGTGTTTATTTTCAGAGAAAACTAAGGTTTTTGGGAGAAAGCTAAAAAAATGGTAAAAGGGGTTCTCTTTGAGCAGGTTGGGTTTTTAATAAGGTTTTCTCAAAATAAAAATGGTTTAATCCCTCTGCGTTTTTGAATTCGTACCCTAAATCCTTTCACCTTTTAAAATCATGATCGTAGTTCTTGGAGTTTTCAAATTGTTTCTAATTCTATCCCTATATCAGATTTAATCCGGTTTCCAGCGGGTTAATACTTGTTTTATCCCTTAAAATTCAAATTTCATTTCAATTTGGTTCAATCCAGTGGTGTACCCTTGTTAGCCCTTGTTGTTTTTTATTTGTTATTTTAGCCCATGTATTTCATGCATATTTAATTTCAGTACCGTTTTTATGTTTCTTTAATTTCAGTCCTTTATTATGCTTACATGTGTTTATGTGCCTTATTCATTTGTTCGATATTTTGGTTTAAATTTCTTTTTTTGTATGTCCTATATATGTGTTTATATATCCTGTTTATTTATTTTACTCTTATATATGTTCATGCATTTTTTAACATATTATTTTGATCATGCATGTTAGTTTATCACATTAGTTTAGTTCTTAAAATTTCAGTATCCTATTGTGAGTGTCGTCCCCGGGGCTTTGGGCGACATCTTCTTTGGGTACCGTAGATTGAGAGGATGTTATTTTTTATGTTCAAACTATATGATCATGCATTCATGCATTTTTAGGGATTAGAGACTGAATTAAACCTAATTTTAATTTTTTAGTAAATATTATACGGACCCTTAGGTACCAATTTTTGGGTGTGGTGGGGGTACGAACCTGATAGAGTAGTGCAAATTCGAATAAAGAGAAAAAACAAAACAAACCAAAATAAAGAACAAATCTAAAAATTCAGATTTGCTTATGGTGGTGGCGTCAATGGAGGAAGCTTGAATATGTGGAGATGGCGTGATGAATTGATAGTTGTCCTCGGCATCCTCTTAGACGCAATTATCTAAGCAAGCAACCTTAAGCAAGTCTAACCCACCCTCCCAAATGCTTTTGTATGGGCAAGCAGGAATGTGAAGATCCTCAACAACAAATCTCGGAGAACTTGAAAATCGATTTGCTTCTAAAACACAAGATAATGTTCTTACAAGTTGGAACTTATAAAAGAGAATTTTATTTAATCATTCAAATTTGAATTACAATGTGGGTGAAGCCTCCTTTATATAGGCCATGGAGAAGTTATAATCCCACTAAACTTAGGAATTAAATACAATAAATAAATGCTAAAATCTAATATCCTAATTAGATAAGTAACTTCTAATAATAAATAAATGCTAAAAATAAAATCCTAATTAAATAAATCTGATCCTAATATATATTGTAGAATCCTATATTGATTTAAATTACAAATAATCAAATAAAATCTTGAAAATTCGTAATTATCCAAAAATCCCGTTTTAATCCCGTATAGGAATTTCTGCATGCGCTGTCTTCGCTAAAATAGACGTATCTTGAGATCCAGATGTCCGATTGAGGCGTTTCAAGATGCGTTGGAAAGCTAATTTGCAGCCGGACAAGTTTTAAGAAGACATGTTGACCCATAAATGCCTGGATCCCATCCAAAAATGCTTCGCAAGTTGACTGATGTTTCTGACTTGCAAAGCAGTTTCAACTTCTTTTCCAAGATGATTATTTTGACCCCTCTCATGCTCGTATCATTCCCCCACTCCTCAAAAAGATTTGCCCTCGAATCTAGATCGGTAAATGGAGGAAGTTCATCAAAGTACCATAGAAGAGAAGACGTCTTGAAGGATCCTTTTGCAGAGTCTCTTTTTGCAATGTAATTTACAAGTTCCTTGACATTGGGATCATCACAATTGTTCTTTTGGTCGCAAAGTAACTCATTCTCATCTTCAAAATTGTTATTAATGCTAAAAGAGGAATAAGCATAAATAGAATTCTGAAAACATTCAATTATACATTTTGATTGTAAGGTACCTTCATCGGTGTTTGTTGTTTGATGATCATCTTGAATCGCAATAGTAGGTTCGTCACTGGAAACAAACACACTACTTATAATTTCTTCATCATCAATAGGCAAGGTTAAACTCTCGATGGTATCGTCTTCCTCATGTTCTTTAGAAGAACAAATTTCTTGATCATGCTCCAGATCACGGATTTCAATATCATTAGAAGACATGAATTCAGACAACATATCTCTCAAAAAATTTTCTTGAAAATAAAACTTATCTGGACAATCATACTCTGAATGATCTAGTCAACAACAATAATGACATTGAGTCCCCAAAAGGGTAAAATCCAATACGTTGCTCAATGACATCCTCAAGAACGACCTGAATCTGATACGTTGCTCTAATACCACTTGTCACGGGGCCATTACCCTCTTCCCAAAAGACATGTCTGATAGGATGTGCAGCGCCACCATATTTATATCCTAAGATCTCCCTTTTCTTTTCCGATGTTGGATTAATGACCCCGCCTCTTCTCAGGCGTGACATTCTCCCCCACTCAACCTCGTGACGCCCTCTTCACGAGCTTGGCTGCTCGTGATGGGCCACCTTGTCATAGTTGTCCACCCCGCCTACCCCACTCATGGGCGCATGGGCGTGAAATCGAACAACAAATCAAAAGGTTGCTTCTTATACCAAATGATAGAGTGGAACTCAAAAGCAAATTTAAATAAAGAGAAAAAAACAAAACAAAAACCAAATAAAAGAACAAAATCTAAATCTAAAATCTAAAAAATTAAGATTTGCTTATGGTGGTGGCGTCAATGGAGGAAGCTTGAATATGTGGAGATGGCGTGATGAATTGATAGTTGTCCTCGACACCCTCTTAGACGCAATTATCTAAGCAAACAACCTCAAGCAGCTCTAACCCACCCTCCCAAACGCTTTTGTATGGACAAGCAGGAGTGAAGATCCTCAACAACAAATCCCGGAGAACTTGAAAATCGATTTGCTTCTAAAACACAAGATAATGTTCTTACAAGTTGGAACTTAAAAGAGAATTTTATTTAATCATTCAAAACTGAATTACAATGTGGGTGAAGCCTCCTTTATATAGGCCATGGAGAAGTTCTAATCCTACTAAACTTAGGAATTAAATACAATAAATAAATGCTAAAATCTAATATCCTAATTAGATAAGTAACTTCTAATAATAAATAAATGCTAAAAATAAAATCCTAATTAAATAAATCTGATCCTAATATATATTGTAGAATCCTATATTGATTTAAATTACAAATAAATAAAATCTTGAAAATTCGTAATTATCCAAAAATTCCGTTTTAATCCCGTATAGGAATTTCTGCATGCGATGTCTTCGCTAAAATAGACGTATCTTGTGATCCAGATGTCTGATTGAGGCGTTTCAAGATGCGTTGGAAAGCTAATTTGCAGCCAGACAAGTTTTAAGAAGACATGTTGACCCATAAATGTCTGGATCCCATCCAAAAATGCTTCGCAAGTTGACTGATGTTTCTGACTTGCAAAGTAGTTTCAACTTCTTTTCCAAGATGACTATTTTGACCCCTCTCGTGCTCGTATCATTCCCCCACTCCTCAAAAAGATTCGCCCTCGAATCTAGATCGGTAAATGGAGGAAGTTCATCAAAGTACCATAGAAGAGAAGACGTCTTGAAGGATCCTTTTGCAGAGTCTCTTTTTGCAATGTAATTTACAAGTTCCTTCTCATTGGGATCATCACGATTGTTCTTTTGGTCGCAAAGTAACTCATTCTCATCTTCAAAATTGTTATTAATGCTAAAAGAGGAATAAGCATAAATAGAATTCTGAAAACATTCAATTATACATTTTGATTGTAAGGTACCTTCATCGGTGTTTGTTGTTTGATGATCATCTTGAATCAGAATAGTAGGTTCGTCACTAGAAACAAACACACTACTTATAATTTCTTCCTCATCAATAGGCAAGGTTAAACTCTCGATGGTATCGTCTTCCTCATGTTCTTTAGAAGAACAAATTTCTTGATCATGCTCGGATCACGAATTTCAATATCATTAGAAGACATGAATTGGACAACATATCTCTCAAAATTTTTCTTGAAAATAAAACTTATACGGACAATCATACCTGAATGATCTAGTCGACAACAATAATGACAAGTCCCCAAAAGGGTAAAAATCCAATACGAGTTAATGACATCCTCAAGAACGACCAAATGTTACCACTTGTCATGGGGCCATTATCCTCTTCCCAAAAGACATGTCCGATAGGATGTGCACGCGCCACCATATTTATATCCCAAGACCTCCTTTTTATTTTCCGATGTGGGATTAATGACCCCGCCTCTTCTCTGGCGTGACATTTCTCCCCACTCAACCTCGTGACGCCCTCGTCACGAGCTTCTACTCGTGATGGGCTACCTTCTCATAGTTGTCCACCCCCGCCTACCCCCTCATGGGGCTCGGCGTGAAATCGACAGTCAAAAGGTCGCTTTGATACCAAATGTTAGAGTAGCGCAAATTCAAATAAAGAGAAAAAACAAAACAAACCAAAATAAAGAACAAATCTAAAAATTTGGATTTCCTTATGGTGGTGGCGTCAATGGAGGAAGCTTGAATATGTGGAGATGGCATGATGAATTGATAGTTGTGCACCTTTTTTTAGACGCAACTGCAAGCAACCTCAAGCGGCTCTAACCCACCCTCCCAAACGCTTTTGCATGGGCAAGCAAGAGTGTGAAGATCCTCAACAACAAATCCCGGAGAATTGAAAATCGATTTGCTTCTAAAACATAAGATAATGTTCTTGCAAGTTGGAACTCAAAAGAGAATTTTATTTAATCATTCAAATCTGAATTACAATGTGGGTGAAGCATCCTTTATATAGGCCATGGAGAAGCAACCTACTAAACTTAGGAACTAAATACAATAAATAAATGCTAAAATCTAACCCTAATTAGATAACCCTAATAATAAATAAATGCCCTAATTAAATACGCTTTTGATAGATATTGTAGAATCCTATATTGATTTAAATTACATATAATCAAATAAAATCTTGAAAATCCTAATTATCCAAAAACAAATCCCGTATAGAAATTTAGATGCGTTGTCTTGCTAAAATAGACGTATCTTGAGATCTAGATGTCCGATTGATGTTGAAAAGCTAAAACACAAGTTTTAAGAAGACATGTTGTTAAATCTGGATCCCATCCAAAAATGTTGGAACATAAAAGAGAATTTTATTTAATCATTCAAATCTGAATTACAATGTGGGTGAAGCCTCCTTTATATAGGCCATGGAGAAGTTCTAATCCTACTAAACTTACGAATTAAATACAATAAATAAATGCTAAAATCTAATATCCTAATTAGATAAGTAACTTCTAATAATAAATAAATGCTAAAAATAAAATCCTTATTAAATAAATCTGATCTTAATATATATTGTAGAATCCTATATTGATTTAAATTACAAATAATCAAATAAAATCTTGAAAATTCGTAATTATCCAAAAATCCCGTTTTAATCCCGTATAGGAATTTCTGCATGCGATGTCTTCGCTAAAATAGACGTATCTTGAGATCCATATGTCCAATTGAGGTGTTTCAAGATGCGTTGGAAAGCTAATTTGCAGCCGGACAAGTTTTAAGAAGACATGTTGACCCATAAATGCCTGGATCCCATCCAAAAATGCTCCGCAAGTTGACTGATGTTTCTGACTTGCAAAGCAGTTTCAACTTCTTTTCCAAGATGACTATTTTGACCCCTCTCGTGCTCGTATCATTCCCCCACTCCTCAAAAAGATTCGCCCTCGAATCTAGATTGGTAAATGGAGGAAGTTCATCAAAGTACCATAGAAGAGAAGACGTCTTGAAGGATCCTTTTGCAGAGTCTCTTTTTGCAATGTAATTTACAAGTTCCTTCTCATTGGGATCATCAAGATTCTTCTTTTGGTCGCAAAGTAACTCATTCTCATCTTCAAAATTGTTATTAATGCTAAAAGACGAATAAGAATAAATAGAATTCTGAAAACATTCAATTATACATTTTGATTGTAAGGTACCTTCATCGGTGTTTGTTGTTTGATAATCATCTTGAATCAGAATAGTAGGTTCTTCACTGGAAACAAACACACTACTTATAATTTCTTCCTTATCAATAGGCAAGGTTAAACTCTCGATAGTATCGTCTTCCTCATGTTCTTTAGAAGAACAAATTTCTTGATCATGCTCCGGATCACGAATTTCAATATCATTAGAAGACAAGAATTCGGACAACATATCTCTCAAAAATTTTTCTTGAAAATAAAACTTATCCGGACAATCATACCCTGAATGATCTAGTCGACAACAATAATAATGACATCGAGTCCCCGAAAAATGGTAAAATGGGGCCATTAGCCTCTTCCCAAAATGACATCCGATAGGAGAAACCGTATTTATATCCCAAGACCTCTTTTTCCTTTCCGATGTGGGATTAATGATACCTTCTTCTTTTGTCACGGGGCCATTATCCTTTCCCAAAAGAGCTTCTCTCGTGATAGGCTACCTTCTCATAGTTGTCCACCGTATTTATATCCCAAGATCTCCCTTTTCTTTTCCGATACCAAATGTGGGATTAGCGCAAATTCAAATAAAGAGAAAAAAACAAAACAAAATAAAGAACAAATCTAAAAACTCAACCTATGGTGGCGTCAATGGTCACAAGCTTGAATGTGGAGATCGTGTGATGGGCCACCTTTTCACGCAACTATCTATTGTCCACCTCAGCCTAACCCTACCCTCCCAAACGCTTTTGCATGGGCAAGCAAGAGTGTGAAATCTCAACAACAAAAAGGTTGAAAATCGATTGATACCAAATGATAAGATAATGTTCTTGCAAATTGGAATAAAAGAAGAAATTTAAAACAAACCAAAATAAAGAACAAATGGAAAGTAAAACTAAATACAATAAAAATTCAGATTTGCTTATGGTAAATAAATGCTAAAATCAATAATTAGATAAGTAGCTTGAATAATAAATAAATGCTAAAAATAAAATGAATTAAATAAAGTTGTCCTGTAGAACCCTTTTAGACACAATTATATAATCAAATAAAACTTGAAAAGTAATTATCCAAAAACCCACCCTCCCAAAAGCTTTTCTATGGGCGTATCTTGAGATCTAGATGTGTGAAGATCCTGAAAACAACAAAGTTTTAAGAAGAACTTGAAAATCGATTTGATCCCATCCAAAACACAAGATAATGTTCTTGCAAGTTGGAACTTAAAAGAGAATTTTATTTAATCATTCAAATCTGAATTACAATGTGGGTGAAGCCTCCTTTATATAGGCCATGGAGAAGTTCTAATCCTACTAAACTTAGGAATTAAATACAATAAATAAATGCTAAAATCTAATATCCTAATTAGATAAGTAACTTCTAATAATAAATAAATGATAAAAATAAAATCCTAATTAAATAAATCTGATCCTAATATATATTGTAGAATCCTATATTGATTTAAATTACAAATAATCAAATAAAATCTTGAAAATTCGTAATTATCCAAAAATCCCGTTTTAATCCCGTATAGGAATTTCTGCATGCGCTGTCTTCGCTAAAATAGACGTATCTTGAGATCCAGTTGTCCGATTGAGGCGTTTCAAGATGCGTTGGAAAGCTAATTTGCAGCCGGACAAGTTTTAAGAAGACATGTTGACCCATAAATGCCTGGATCCCACCCAAAAATGCTTCGCAAGTTGACTGATGTTTTTGACTTGCAAAGCAGTTTCAACTTCTTTTCCAAGATGACTATTTTGACCCCTCTCGTGCTCGTATCATTCCCCCACTCCTCAAAAAGATTCGCCCTCGAATCTAGATCGGTAAATGGAGGAAGTTCATCAAAGTACCATAGAAGAGAATACGTCTTGAAGGATCCTTTTGCAGAGTCTCTTTTTGCAATGTAATTTACAAGTTCCTTCTCATTGGGATCATCACGATTGTTCTTTTGGTCGCAAAGTAACTCATTCTCATCTTCAAAATTGTTATTAATGCTAAAAGAGGAATAAGCATAAATAGAATTCTGAAAACATTCAATTATACATTTTGATTGTAAGATACCTTCATCGGTGTTTGTTCTTTGATGATCATCTTGAATCGGAATAGTATTTTCGTCACTGGAAACAAACACACTACTTATAATTTCTTCCTCATCAATAGGCAAGGTTAAACTCTCGATGGTATCGTCTTCCTCATGTTCTTTAGAAGAACAAATTTCTTGATCATGCTCCGGATCACAAATTTCAATATCATTAGAAGACATGAATTCGGACAACATATCTCTCAAAATTTTTTCTTGAAAATAAAACTTATCTGGACAATCATACCCTGAATGATCTAGTCGATAACAATAATGACATCGAGTCCCCAAAAGGGTAAAATCCAATACGTTGCTCAATGACATCCTCAAGAACGACCTGAATCTGATACGTTGCTTTGATACCACTTGTCACGGGGCCTTTACCCTCTTCCCAAAAGACATGTTTGATAGGATGTGCAGCGCCACCGTATTTATATCCCAAGATCTCCCTTTTCTTTTCCGATGTGGGATTAATGACCCCGCCTCTTCTCAGGCGTGACATTCTCCCTCACTCAACCTCGTGACGCCCTCGTCACAAGCTTCCGCTCTCGTGATGGGCCACCTTGTCACAGTTGTCCACCCTGCCTACCCTACTCATGGGCGCTCGGCGTGAAATCAGACAGCCAAAAGGTCGCTTTGATACCAAATGATAGAGTAGCGCAAATTCGAATAAAGAGAAGAAACAAAACAAACCAAAATAAAGAACAAATCTAAAAATTCAGATTTGCTTATGGTGGTGGCGTCAATAGAGGAAGCTTGAATATGTGGAAATGGCGTGATGAATTGATAGTTGTCCTCGACACCCTTTTAGACACAATTATCTAAGCAAGCAACCTCAAGCAGCTCTAACCCACCCTCCCAAAAGCTTTTGTATGGGCAAGCAGGAGTGTGAAGATCCTCAACAACAAATCCCGAAGAACTTGAAAATCGATTTGCTTCTAAAACACAAGATAATGTTCTTACAAGTTGGAACTTAAAAGAGAATTTTATTTAATCATTCAAATATGAATTACAATGTGGGTGAAGCCTCCTTTATATAGGCCATGGAGAAGTTCTAATCCTACTAAACTTAGGAATTAAATACAATAAATAAATGCTAAAATCTAATATCCTAATTAGATAAGTAACTTCTAATAATAAAAAAATGCTAAAAATAAAATCCTAATTAAATAAATTTGATCCTAATATATATTGTAGAATCCTATATTTATTTAAATTACAAATAATCAAATAAAATCTTGAAAATTCGTAATTATCCAAAAATCCCGTTTTAATCCCGTATAGGAATTTCTGCATGCGTTGTCTTCGCTAAAATAGACGTATCTTGAGATCCAGATGTCCGATTGAGGCGTTTCAAGATGCGTTGGAAAGCTAATTTGCAGCCGGACAAGTTTTAAGAAGACATGTTGACCAATAAATGCCTGGATCCCATCCAAAAATGCTTCTCAAGTTGACTGATGTTTCTGACTTGCAAAGCAGTTTCAACTTCTTTTCCAAGATGATTATTTTGACCCTTCTCGTGCTCGTATCAGAACCCTTCCCCCCACTCATAACCGACTCTCGAACCCATTCGAATCTCTAGTTTGTTTTTTGGTGTCTGATCTACCTCATCCAAGTGACCGGTGGTGGCTCTACAAGTTTTATTCCAAAATATGAGTTTTTAAAGAATTTTCCCTTTTAATCATTTTTTAAAAACGAGGAAAACTTCGAATTTTAAATTAGTCACTGCAGCATGGCAACTCCGCTAGGGAGAATTTTTTTGTTTTTATAAAAAGAGATAGTCAAGCCTTAGTTGGGTTCGTATCGTATTTATTAAGAAAAATTGGAATTTGATTTAATTTAATTTTTAATCCCTAGTTTGTTATTGCTTTTATTTGCACGACGTTTGATATAAATTGTCATTCATGCATGAGCTTTCCTCTCGAGCTTCGTCCCTCAATAAGTGGGAGTGATTACTTTGTCTCTTGGGGTGTTCACCTCCGTATGATATTGTAATTCACTTATGGGATACGATCCTTATATTTCGTTGAGTCCGTATGGTATAAGGGCTTGTATCCTCCCAAATTGTCGTCCTAGAGACAATTTGAGTACCTTTTACTGTAGAACCGTACCGCATATAGTGGCCCGTAAGAGCCCACCCTTTAGAGCCATGCCGAAACTCTGTCCTTTTAGAGGTAACCCTATTAGGCCTTGTTTGGTTTATTCATGCCTTTGGTTGATATTTGTATGCCATGTATGTGCTTTTAATTGCCTTAATTTATTATTTTATTTATCGTTTAACATTTAATTTATTTATTCGATTATTATACTATACTGACTTGTTTTTTGTTAGTGTTGTTTTTGTTTTCTTTCCCTTTTCACATTCAATTTGCATACCATACCATACCATACCATACATAGGTGTTGATTCAGGAACAATTCACTTTAGAAGGCATTCGATATGGAAGAGAGGTTCTATAATGCCAAGAGCGATAATGCTACAGTATGGGGTTGGTCTGAGCGAATACAGATGGAAAAGGGGACAACCAATAGGAAACATGACAGAGATTATCAGGCCTACACCGATTGTTTCCAAGCAAAATAATCTACACGAGCTGAAAGAGATATGGCAACATTAGGATTCGGATATGATACAAGTCTTCCAACAAGAGTTTAGTGACATAGCTCTTCTGCTAGATGTTCAAGGTGACATGCATTTTTTAGGGCTCTAACACAGTTTTGGAACTTGGGGTATAGCTGCTTCACTTTCGGAAAGATGGACATGACTCCCACAATCAAAGAATATACGGTGTTGCTCCGTTGCCTGAAATTTAAGGGAAAGCTTATACCAAACGTAAAGATCCGTCATCTTTTTTAGAAAATTTAATTGATACCATTGGGATGAGCGAAGAATGGTTTCAGAGTAAGATCATGAAAAAGGGAAAACCTATTGCATAGCTTGGGTGCATATTCGAGACTTGATCCATCTACATCCTAACCCGCCGAAGAAGAGATACTTGTTTGCTTCCTGCATCTATGGTTAGTTGTCTTCCCCAAGGTCTTGGGACACATATATTATGGTACGATAGATTTATTAGAAAAGCTCAGAAAAAGGATTAATCTGGTGCCAGCATCCTATAACAAAGACTTTTCATTCACTAGTTACATATAGGAAAATGGGAGGAGATAGATTATTAGGCCATGTCCCATTTTGGAGATTTGGATCCATAGTCACTTTTGGGATTTGAAGTTCTCCCATCAGATGTGTCTTACCACCTTTTCTCCCATAAAAATTTTTCTAGAAGAATACCAGGTTGAAGCAATGACCGAGGATGAGTGGATAGCCAGTTTTCAAGACCTTCGTGATGACTCTGTCAGATGGAAGGTACTATGGTTAATTTTAAGCGAATTTCTATATCATTGCAGAGAGTACAATTGGGTGCCTTTGCCCGGCATTTGGGGTGGAGTTGGATATTGTCCTCTGCTTGTGCCATGTTACTATGGTTCGATGCAATTCATTTCTGCCACTCACGGTTTGGATACATCTGATTTGAACACCAAGGTAATGGTTATAAAGCAAAGGTCCAGAAAATGAACCGTTCTTGGATGAATATGCACAAGGTTGAGGTTTATGAAGATGATTCACCATTCACTCTGGGTTATGAGCAATGGAGACTCAACCGAGTCAATGGTCCCATTCTTCTCGTGAATCAAGAGAATATTCAACCTATGGAAGAACATATGAGGAATGCTCCCTCAGACCTAGAGAAGGCTAGAAGGGCCCATAGAAAAGAAGTACGCGCTTTGGAAAAATGTGTCTCCGACCTCGAAGCTGCAAACTATTTAGCATATGTTGACGTGGAAAAATATAAGCACCGAGAGAAAGATATCATGAAACAAAAAAATGTACCTGAAGATGACCATGAAGACTTAAGGAAAGATTCGGTGGAATTAAAACAAAATCTGCAGAGGAATAGCTTGGGTACCACTACCAGAGAGCTGACAGTTAAACTCGTGAAAGTAAAGAAGTGGACTAATAGCTACGGTCGAAAGCTCAAAGCTAGCAAGAAGCAAGTCAAGAAAAAGACGTAGGAATTAGAAACTATAGATCAAGAGTTAGCTCTTAGTCAGGTTCAGAACCAAGAATTGGCGGCTTAGCTAGCACAATTGGATTAGCTCATCAGGCCAATCAGAGTCTGGTCGAACAAAAAATGAAAGAAATGAAAGCAATTGCTCAAGAGCTAACTACCAGTCAAGATCGAAACCAAGGATTAAAAGCTCAAAATGGGGAACTTGAAGCTCAAATGATGCAGTTGGAGGGACTTCTACAAGAATACCACAACCAAGAAAATGTTGTTGCTTTAAATCTTGCTCGAGACTAGAGTGTGTTGTTAAATAAAGGCAAGGGTAACCAAATTAGAAGCTGTTTTTCGAGATTGCAGAGAAAAACTCACCTCTTTTGAAGGAGCCATATAAGAAGACAATCGTCCAATAGTCTATGGACTCCAGCAAGCCGGTTAGTTGATTCGAGACCAATAGAGAGCAATGATGGATGTTATGGTGCAAGCGTAAGGAGTAGCTCGACATGTCCAAGGCTTGGAAAGGGAAGCAATTGAGCTACATGCACGTGTCAGTCCAAGAATAGAATTGGGATCTCGAGTGCGTTCCCTACTTCATGAAGTCAAGGTCTTAGGAATTGAGGCTAACCGTCATCTGCAACTTGTTATTTTAGCTTCTTGTAATCAGACCTCTTCTTCGAATAAAAGTCTTTCTAAGAACTATTTCAGAATCAACGCCTTTATTGCAATCATTCTGGCATATCATTTAACTACTTTTCATTATTTGTATACAGTATTGACCAGTGCATATTTGATCTATTTTATATGCCCTTATTCCTTATCTTTTGCATGTTTTCAAGCTCATATAGTTTGCATTTAGGTTAAATTGTACATATTTGCATATAGATAGAGAGTTACATTGCCTATACTTTAAATGTCATAAATATTGGTGCTTTTTATGGGAAATGTGGTATTTTGTGGTGTATGTGTAGAATGCTGGAGGATTGCTGGAGCAGAAGAGGAGCATATGACATGGCTGAAGCTGTTGAAGCATAAAGAGTTGGAGATGAATCTGCTTTTGCCCACATGGACTTTCTCCTAGATACACAACATTAAATGAAGAGGGAAACCAATGGCTTTATCTAATGAAGCTGCACACACTTTAGGGTAATAAAACCCTAGTTTCACCGTCAGTATAAGAGAGAATTGAATGCTACTTCAATGGGAGGCGTGGTTACATACAATAGTCCTAGTCTAAGCTTGCTGAGAATGACCAGAGTCGAGGCTAGAGAATTCTCCTCATGACAGAGCCATCGAGAAAGACCACCGAAGTGGAAGATCTGCAGCACAGTTAGACGACTTGGAGGGAGTTTGTCGAGGACCCTCGACTCTTTTCTTACCATGCTTGATAAACTGCCGTACTTTAATATTTTTGTTATGGATGTTTTAGGCCCAGACATGAGCTAAATACTTTAGTTTGGATTATTGCATCCTAGGATTTTATGTTTTGGTTACCTTTTATAATGCTTAGTTGTTTTCTCTTTATACTGTTCATCGTACTTCATGCGTAGTTATTGTAAGAGCTATCGAGAGAGGCCTTTTAACTATTAATTTGTGGCTTAATATTGAGAGAGTTAGGTTATACAAACGTGAACAGTGGGGCTAAGCTGTTAACTTAGTTCTAATCTGGCTTAGACATAAGTTTAGGGTCTTAACGACAGAAAGGGAGTTCTTAAATAAATAATAGGGTTGTTAGGGTTCACGCAGACATGTATTACCTTAACCTCAATGTTATTAATTTCTAGGCATCGAGAGAGGCATAAGTTCATTAGAAAATCCCGTTGAGTAGATAAAAAAACTTAATGGCTCACACATACATGTATTACCAATTGCTATATAATTGTAATAGGCAATCAAGTACACATCCTTAGCAATAATCCTAGCCTCCATAATTTCTGTTAGTTGCTACAACTGTTCGTCTTAATCATAGTTATCTTTAGTTTAATTGTTTTAGTTTTAATTAAATCTTCAAACACCAATACTTGCAAACACATTCTTAAGCATAATAATTTCGTAGTTATTATTCCAATCCTCGTGGGTTTGACACTCTACTCATCACTTTATTACTTGATATGACGAGTATACTTGCTCTAAAGTGCATCACTATTTGACAAGCATAGAGTTTTTGGCACCGTTTTAGGGGATTAGTAATTGATAATTACGTTGTAATTGCGATTAGGACTTTATTTTTATTGCATTTAATTTTTTGTTTTTCTTTTTCATTCTTTTAGGAACATTCTAGTGCATAACCAGAAGGTCCAACACACAACCTAATATTCCATTGAACCCAGAGATCGAAAGAACTTTGAGGAATCTGCACTGAGAGAAAAAAGAAGATAGTGAATGTTAACAAGAACGACCATGAGAACTTTTGTAATCTAGGCATACCCCTAATCGATGGGTAGGGAGTTATTGGAACAAGAGCCAATGGCCAAAGACGACAGAAGGATCCACCACCTGCCAGACCTAGAAGGCTCATTAGAGAGATCATTGAGCCCGTTATCAACAATCTCAATCCATCGATTATTGTGTCTGACCTAGGGACAACCCACTTTGAGCTAAAGCCCGTAATGTTCAACATGCTTAATTCTATTGGTCAATTTGGAGGATTAGCAAGAGAGGATGGTCGGGAGCATATTCAAGCATTCTTGGAAGTCTGTGATTGCTTTCGCCAACCGGAGATTCCTACTGATGCCTTGTGACTCAAGCTATTCCCCTTCTTTCTACAAGATCAAGCCAGAGCATGGTTGAAGACTTGTTTTGCAGGATCTATTTCATCATGGGATGACTTGTGCAGCAAGTTTCTGTATCGATATGATCCACCAAACGTGCATAACCAAAAGAGAAGCGATATTATCTCTTTCCAACAATATGATGATGAATCCATGTATGACACATGGGATAGATACAGAGATCTACTTCGCAAATGCTCGATCCTTAGATTCCTCAATTGGATACAAGTCATGGCGTTCTATAATAGCGCCAATGCACCAACAAGGATGGTGATCGACTTATCAGCTAATGGTACTATGCTCGACAGAGAACCTGATGAGGCTTTCTGGATACTTGACTAGATAGCCAACACCGACTACCAGTTCCAAAGAGGGAGATTGAAGCCTGGACCCAATGCCACTAGAGCACTCCAATTGGATAACTCTCAGATTGTAGCAGCTCAACTCTCCACCATCACCAACCTCTTCAAGAACATGCAAGGGCCATCCAATGTTTGAGAGGCCAAGGTGGTACAATACACTTGTGAGCACTGTGATGGGGAACATTAGTCAAGTGAGTGCCCTCAACAACAAGAGTTTAGATTCTACGTAGGGACACCAACTGCAACAACAATCCCTACTCCTCCAACACTTACAATTCAGGGTGGCAACAACATCCAAACTTTGGTTGGGGACGTAACAAAGGCAATTTAGGAGCGCAACAAAAGACTCAGAGGAAGAACCATGGAGCTTCTAACTCTAACTCTAATTTTTTTGATAATTCTTATCAAAATTTTATGGAAACTGTCTGTGTCATTAGGCAGGATCAAGCAACCCGTTTGAAGAATCATAGTGACATGCTCACAACACAGGCTGCCATGTTGCAAAACCAGTAATCGATCATGCAAAAAAACAACGCCTCTATCCGGTGTTTGGAGACTCAAGTTGGGAAGATTGCCCAGATGTTGAAGACAAGACCTCGGAAAATTACCTAGTGATATTGAAGTCACTAAAGCCTTTAATGCAGAGCAATGCAATGCTGTCACTCTATGTAGTGGCACACAATTGAGGATAGAAGCCAAGTTTGGGGAAGCTCTCTAGTAGATCTTACTCCAAGCAAGCCATCCACCGATGCTCATATACCAAAGGACCAGCTCATGTGTCTGATACAGTGAGTAACCTATATACTGAAGGCAAAGAAGACAAAGAAAATGATGCTCCTGCATCTAGTAAACCACACGACGAACCCAAAACACCACCTCCATTCTCATAGAGATTGAAAGCTCAAAAACAAGATGTACAGTACCAAAAATTCCTAGAGATGATCAAAACAGTTGCACATCAATGTCCCATTGCTAGAGGTCATTGATCAGATGTCTATCTACAAAGTTTTTGAAGGAGATTGTGATAAAGAAGAGGAAGGTGAGTGAAGTTGAAACTATTACTACTACAGGTGAGTGTGTGGCTATTCTGAGTGATTTGCCACCTAAGATAAAGGACCCTGGTAGCTTCATCATTTCATGCTCGATAGGCCATAACTACTCTAGCCATGCTTTATGTGATCTCAGTGCAAGTGCGAATTTGATGTCAAAATCTATGTTTAAAAGATTAAGGATAGGACAAGCAAGGCCGACATCGATGATTCTTTGATTAGCTAATCGATCTCAAATCCAACCCGATGGCAGAATTGAAGACGTGTTAGTCAAGGTAGATAAGTTTGTGTTTTTGGTAGAGTTTATCATCCTTGATTGAGAAGCTGATGAGAATGCTCCCATAATTCTAGGAAGGCCATTCCTAGCCACCAGGCGTATCATGATCGATTATGAGAAAGGTGAATTCACCATGAAGATGAATAGCCAAAAGATCACATTCAACGTCTTCAGCACATTCAAGTACGTGGATGACCATGAAGAATGCCAACTTGTGGACACTGAAGATGCCTTAATAAAAAAAAGCTTGCTCGAGATATGTTACAACAACATACTCATTGTTGAGGAGCAAACTGCCTTTGACAAGGCAATGCATGCAGTTGAGGAAGCAGGTAACGATGAGATTAAACAATCCAATGTTGTGCTCACTCAACCAGGTATGACTTTTAAGCCTTTGGATTATGCTGAGTTCAAATCTTCCAAACCTTCGCTCAAGCATCCATTGGTACTTGAACTTAATACTCTTCCCCCTAAATTAAAGTATACACTTTTAGGGGAGAAACATATACAACATGTTATCATATCTGCCTGCTTAACACCTGACCAAGAGGTTAAACTATTAAATGTCTTCTCTCGACATAAGGAAGGTTTTGGATGGAATGTTGCTGACGTGAAGGACATAAGTCCTATTTATGCTTGTATGGGGTTGTGCTTGCAGGTTACTCCAACCGACAAACAGCACCACAGTGGAAACTCACCCTAATTGTGCAAACTGTGGATGAAATAGAGATCATCAAATGGAACAATGGACTCATTTGCCACATCTCAGATACTTCATGGGACCATTATCCATCGCTATTTTTTAAACAATATCTAGGTACACTCAATGAGGTGCTGCAATGGTTGACAATTTTTAAAGGAGCGTCGATCCTCAGTGATAAGACTGAGCCTTCATTATGGGATGCTTAACATATCCTAATCTTATCCTTCTTTTTATTTTTCTGCATTTATTTTCTGCTATTACAATTCCTATATTTTTAGCTTCCATTTTCTATTAGTTAGATTTTCTTTGATAATTTCTAGCAGTTATCACACAAGGTTATTTGCGGGGACATCCACAAATCAAGAAAATAGCATTTGATCAAAGAGGATATTCCTTGAAAAAGGGAGAGAAAGTATATGATACTTACTTTCCCTTAATATCATTATACTAATTTTCTCTACCCTACTTTGCCCTACACACTTTTCTCCTGCTGTCACAAGCCTCCCATCTGATAGAGTAGCACAAATTCGAATAAAGAGAAAAACAAAACAAACCAAAATAAAGAACAAATCTAAAAATTCAGATTTGCTTATGGTGGTGGCGTCAATGGAGGAAGATTGAATATGTGGAGATGGCGTGATGAATTGATAGTTGTCGTTTTGTCCTCGGCACCCTCTTAGACGCAATTATCTAAGCAAGCAACCTCAAGCGGCTCTAACCCACCCTCCTAGATGCAATTACCTAGGCAATCAAGAGTGTGAAGATGATCTCCCTCACAAGAACTCGATGATCTTATGTTGAAGATGGCTTCTAGACAAGTTTACCGAACACTTGCAAATTCAAAGAATACTAAAATCTCCAAAGAGAACTCTTTACTAATCAATGAAATTTGAATTACAATGTGGGTGAAGCCTCCTTTATATAGGCCATGGAGAAGTTTTAATCCTACTAAACTTAGGAATTAAATACAATAAATAAATGTTAAAATCTAATCTCCTAATTAGATAAGTAACTTCTAATAATAAATAAATGCTAAAAATAAAATCTTAATTAAATAAATCTGATCCTAATAGATATTGCAGAATCCTATGTTGATTTAAATTACAAATAATCAAATAAAATCTTGAAAATTTGTAATTTTCCAAAAATCTCGTATTAATCCCGTATGGGAATTTCTGCATGCGCTATCTTCGCTAAAATAGACGTATCTTGACATCCAGATATCCGATTGAGGCGTTTCAAGATGCGTTGGAAAGATAATTTGCAGCCGAACAAGTTTTAAGAAGACATGTTGACCCATAAATGCCTGGATCCCATCCAAAAATGCTTCGCAAGTTGACTGATGTTTCTGACTTGCAAAGCAGTTTCAACTTCTTTTCCAAGATGATTATTTTGACCCCTCTCATGCTCGTATCATTCCCCCACTCATCAAAAAGATTCACCCTCGAATCTAGATCGGTAAATGGAGGAAGTTCATCAAAGTACCATAGAAGAGAAGACGTCTTGAAGGATCCTTTTGCAGAGTCTCTTTTTGCAATGTAATTTACAAGTTCCTTCTTATTGGGATCATCACGATTGTTCTTTTGGTCGCAAAGTAATTCATTCTCATCTTCAAAATTGTTATTAATGCTAAAAGAGGAATAAGCATAAATAGAATTCTGAAAACATTCAATGATACCTTTTGATTGTAAGGTACCTTCGTCGGTGTTTGTCGTTTGATGATCATCTTGAATCGTAATAGTAGGTTCGTCATTGGAAACAAACACACTACTTATAATTTCTTCCTCATCAATAGGCAAGGTTAAACTCTCGATGGTATCGTCTTCCTCATGTTCTTTAGAAGAACAAATTTCTTGATCATGCTCCGGATCACGAATTTCAATATCATTAGAAGACATGAATTCAGACAACATATCTCTCAAAAATTTTTCTTAAAAATAAAACTTATCTGGACAATCATACCCTGAATGATCTAGTCGACAACAATAATAACATCGAGTCCCCAAAAGGGTAAAATCCAATACGTTGCTCAATGACATCCTCAAGAACGACCTGAATCCGATACCAAATGATAGAGTATGCTTTGGCACGTGGTAAAATCCAGGCATTTATGGGTCAACATGTCTTCTTAAAACTTGTCCGGCTGCAAATTAGCTTTCCAACGCATCTTGAAATGCCTCAATCGGAATCTGGATCTCAAGATACGTCTATTTTAGCGAAGATAGCGCATGCAGAAATTCCTATACGGGATTAATACGGGATTTTTGGATAACCAAATGATAGAGTAGCACAATCTTGGATTTGGAAGCCTTCAATCAAGTTATTGCAAGAACTAGGAGCTCTAGACTCAATCAAGGAAGTTTGGGCAGATCTGAAAATTCAAGAGAAAAGAGAAGGGATTTTCTTGAATTTTTCAGATTCAAGGCTGGAAATTTAAAGAAAGAAAGACGAGATGAATGATTAGATGATAAGAAATAAGAATATAAGTAAAAAGATGAGAAAATATAAAGAAGAAGATATGTAAAACAAATCTGAAAATTCCAGCTTTGTTTATGAAATTATGGAATATGGTGTGAAGGTTGAAGATGAAGATGGCTTGCGATTTATTGTTGATTTTGTTTTGTCCTCGGCACCCTCTTAGACGCAATTATCTAAGCACGCAACCTCAAGCGGCTCTAACCCACCCTCCCAAACGCTTTTGTATGGGCAAGCAAGAGTGTGAAGATCCTCAACAACAAATCCCGGAGAACTTGAAAATCGATTTGCTTTAAGAATCCAAAGAAAAGGTTAGACACCAATAAAATTATAGTTGCAAGGAGAAAGAAGAGTATGCAACTTTTAGTCCTACTAACACAAAGGAAACAAGAAGGTGTTAGAAGATGTGTAAGAAGCAATAAAAGCTAAAACAAACGAAAACTAATGGCTAAGAATGAAAGAAAATTAGAAAAACCCCGAAAACCCTAGAATTTTGCAGCAAGTTGATCTACTTAGTTCGAGGTGTTCACGTTGTCAAAAAATTCTAAAATTTTATGTGGTGACTCCTCCAAAGGTGTAGATTTGATCTGGAAATTTTCAGCTCAAAATCTGCTCGTTTGAATTTGACGAATTTTCCCTAATTTTCGAGTTTTTCACCCAAAAACACCAAAATTCTTGTCAAGAATCGTCCCAAATCTGATACCAAATGATAGAGTAGCGCAATCTTGGATTTGGAAGCCTTCAATCAAGTTATTGCAAGAACTAGGAGCTCTAGACTCAATCAAGGAAGTTTGGGCAGATCTGAAAATTCAAGAGAAAAAACAAGGGATTTTCTTGAATTTTTCAGATTCAAGGCTGGAAATTTAAAGAAAGAAAGACGAGATGAAGGATTAGATGATAAGAAATAAGAATATAAATAAAAAGATGAGAAAAAATTAAGAAGAAGATAGGTAAAACAAATCTGAAAATTCCAGCTTTGTTTATGGAATTATGGAAGATGGTGTGAAGGTTGAAGATGAAGATGGCTTGTGAATTGTTGATGTTGTTTTGTCCTCGGCACCCTCTTAGACTCAATTATCTAAGCAAGCAACCTCAAGCGGCTCTAACCCACCCTCCTAGATGCGATTATCGAGGCAAGCAAGAGTGTGAAGATGATCTCCCTCACAAGAACTCGTCGAACTTATGTTGAAGAAGACTTCGAAGGCACAAGTAATCAGCACTTGCAAAAACAAACTCACTAAATATTTCATAAATCAAAGAAAATCTCCCTTACAATGATGGAGGCTTCATCCTTTTATAGGTGAAGGATAGACAAAGTAATTTAACTTCTACTAAAACAAGGAAAACCTAATCTAATTAAAAATAAAAAAATAACAGCCTTTAAAAACTCCTTGTGCTTGTGTGGCAAGGAATAGGGTGATAAGGCAAGTGATAAGCTGATAAGGGCTGGGTAGCTGGTTCCTAAAGTATATAAAACCCTAAAAACATCAATTTAAATAATAATAAATATAGTGGGCTAAGTTTAATTCGTCCAAAGCCTTATATGTTAGCTTTTGGGCTGAATTTTACAAAATCCCGTAATAATCCCGTATCCAGTTTTCTGCATGCGCAGTCTTCAGTAAATTGGACGTATCTTGAGTTACTGATGTCCGATTGACGCATTTCAAGATGCGTTGGATAGGTAACTGAATGGCGGACAATTTGTTAGAAGACAACTTGACTCAGAAATGCCCGGATCCTATCCAAAAACTCGTAGCAAGTTGGCTGACTTTCCAGACTTTACAAACAGATTCAATTTCTTGTCCAAGATGCATCGTTTTTGACCTCCTATGCGTGCACTGTTTTGGCTTTTATTGTTTGCATCGAACAAATTCAGCTTCTTGTCCAATATTAGTAATTTGACCCCGCTCATGCATGTATTATTCCCCCACTCCTCAAAAAGATTCGTCCTCGAATCTAAATCGGCAATGAGAGAACAATCATCAACTTCAATTGAAAAGTCTTCTTTGTTGTATGCTGAGTGATCTAATTGAGCTCCTCTCAATGGTTCAAGAAAATCCTGAAATAATAAGACAACACTACTCGAACATTTGTAAGGATTAGTCAAAACAAAATCACTCATCGGATTCTTTTTCTTGTCTTTTTCTTTTGGGCTTTGTGTGACTTTTACCTCATATGTATTTTCACTCACCAAATTTGGGGCGTTAATTTGACTTTTTTCACTCTTGGCCTCTTTACTCTCAGTGTTTTGTATCTCACATCCCATATCTCTCTCATAAAATTTATCATCAATGTACAATTTCTGTAGAGGAGAAAGTGTTTCTAACGGAATGATAGGACAAGAATCAAATGAAGGGTTAGAATTACACTTACTTTCTTCGTGGGGGAGGTGATGAGAGTATAGCAAGTGGACCTACTACTTCACACGAGGGATTATAAGCATTGTCATCTTGTCTAATGTGTTCACTATCACTATCCTTTTGTTTGGGAGATGGTTCTTCTCCAATATCAACATTTGCACAAATGCTAGAAGTAGAAGTACGAAGAGAATCATGTGTACCTTTTGGTTTTGGGATGTCTTCGTGGTCGGTTGCATTCGTGTTGTCAATTGATTCAGCCTTTTGTGCTTACAATCTTTTTCGTTTTATTCTCTCACACTATTTTTTTGCTTTCGCTATTTCTTCATCTACTTTTTCCGACTCTATTGTAGCAAACGAGAGCTTCTGGCCATGGTGCACAACCGAGTATCTATTTGTATTGATTCGATGGACAGCGCCACGATCATTTTTCCAACAAGTGGGTGACTTCCATAGGAACCACGTCACACCACACATAATCACAATAGCTTCCAAGAGTAAAAGAGATTAAACAACGTTCGGCTATCTTCATATCCGGTCCGCTATTAAACCCTTGAAGATGATACAGCTTAGGGTGTTCTTGGCATGGTAGATCGAGTGCATCAACAATGAAGCTGCTCACTAAGTTTACACGACTGTCACCATCAATAATTAAAGAACATAGATTACCTTGTATCCTACATCGTGACCGAAAAATATTTATTGGTATACGATAACGCGTGTTGAAAAGAGAATAAAACATCCTAATTGCTTTAAGAATCCAAAGAAAAGGTTAGACACCAATAGAATTATAGTTGCAAGGAGAAAGAAGAGTATGCAACTTTTAGTCCTAATAACACAAAGGAAACAAGAAGGTGTTAGAAGATGTGTAAGAAGCAATAAAAGCTAAAACAAACGAAAACTAATGGCTAAGAATGAAAAAAAATTAGAAAAACCCCGAAAACCCTAGTTCTTGCAACAACTTGATTGAAGGCTTCCAAATCCAAGATTGCGCTACTCTATCATTTGGTGATACATGCATGAGCGGGGTTAAATTACTCATATTGGACAAGAAGCTGAATTTGTTCGATGCAAACAATAATGGCTAAAACAATGCACGCATAGGAGGTCAAAAACGATGCATCATGGACAAGAAACTGAATCTGTTTGTGAAATCTGGAAAGTTAGCTAACTTGAGACGAAGTTTTGGATGGGATCCAGGCATTTATGGGTCAACATATCTTCTTAAAACTTGTCCGTCTGCAAATTATCTTTCCAACGCATCTTGAAACGCCTCAATCAGACATCTGGATCTCAAGATACGTCTATTTTAGCGAAGACAGCGCATGCAGAAATTCCTATACGGGATTAATACGGGATTTTTGGATAATAACGAATTTTCAAGATTTTATTTGATTATTTGTAATTTAAATCAATATAGGATTCTGCAATATCTATTAGGATAAGATTTATTTGACTAGGGTTTTATTTTTAGCGTTTATTTATTATTAGAAGTTACTTATCTAATTAGGAGATTAGATTTTAGCATTTATTTATTGTATTTAATTCCTAAGTTTAGTAGGATTAAAACTTCTCCATGGCCTATATAAAGGAGGCTTCACCCACATTGTAATTCAGATTTCATTGTTAATAAAAAGTTCTCTTTAGAGATTTTCTTTGATTTATGAAATATTTAGTGAGTTTGTTTTTGCAAGTGCTGATTACTTGTGCATTCGAAGTCTTCTTCAACATAAGTTCGACGAGTTCTTGTGAGTGAGATCATCTTCACACTCTTGCTTGCCTAGATAATCGCATCTAGGAGGGTGGTTAGAGCCGCTTGAGGTTGCTTGCTTAGATAATTGAGTCTAAGAGGGTGCCGAGGATAAAACAACATCAACAATTCACAAGCCATCTTCATCTTCAACCTTCACACCATCTTCCATAATTCCATAAACAAAGCTGGAATTTTCAGATTTGTTTTACCTATCTTCTTCTTAATCTTTTCTCATCTTTTTATTTATATTCTTATTTCTTATCATCTAATTCTTCATCTCGTCTTTCTTTCTTTAAATTTCCAGCCTTGAATCTGAAAAATTCAAGAAAATCCCTTCTCTTTTCTCTTGAATTTTCAGATCTGCCCAAACTTCCTTGATTGAGTCTAGAGCTCCTAGTTCTTGCAATAACTTGATTGAAGGCTTCCAAATCCAAGATTGCGCTACTCTATCATTTGGTATCAGATTTGGGACGATTCTTGACAAGAATTTTGGCATTTTTGGGTGAAAAACTCGAAAATTAGGGAAAATTCGTCAAATTCAAACGAGCGAATTTTGAGCTGAAAATTTCCAGATCAGATCTACACCATTGGAGGAGTCACCACACAAAATTTCAGAATTTTTGGACTTCAGGAACACCTCGAACGAAGTGGATAAAGTTTCAGCCAAATTAGGGTTTTCCCCATACTTTAACCCTATTTTCATTATTTTTTCTTCAATTTTCATTATTTTCAGTTTATTTACCTTGTAAAAAGAAAAAAATTAAAAATTAAAAAAATTAAAAAAAAAGAAAAGAAAGAAAAGTGAGAAAGCTCATACCTAGCTACCAACCACCATCAAGAATCATCAAGATCACCATCATCAACCACTACAAGCATCACATTGAAGTGGATTCAACATTGGATTTCTTCCTTCAAGTTGTTTCTGGGTTTTGGGGTTATCACTTTCTCTACTATTTTTTTCAACTCTTAGTTTCTTAAGTTCCTTTGTTTTGCTTTTTCTTTCTTCTATTACACAATTTAACACCTTCTCTTTTCTGGTGTGAGTAGGACAACAAAGTTGCATTACAATCCTTCTTTCTTGCAACTATATTCAATTGATGTCAAGCCTTTTCATTGGGCTCCTAGTACAATTAGGACTCATTGTTAGGATTAAACTCCGATTGTAACTTGTTGACTTGTGGCAGAAAGGTCTTTAAAGAGCACGAGATCGGTTTACTTGCCTCTTGGAGTGTTTAGTGAGATTTCTAGTTTTCTTTTGCTTTTTACCTTTTAAATTTGAGTGTTTCAGGATGTCAGAAATGAGTAATGACGAAGAACCACATGAGGTGACTCTTCAAGAAGTTTCGGATACTCTCAATAAACTTGAACGGACTGTAACCTCATTGGCAACCAAGCTTGAGCACGCTGATACAGTCGTGACCACAATCACTCAAACCATTGGGAGATTAGAAACCACTACTATCGCAAGCGATACTGAGGAGCCTAAGCGTCCAAATCTTGTTCCCATTCAGAATAGACACCAAAACCCCTTACATAGGCACAATCATCACATAGAACCGAGACGAGCAACAAACACCTTAGCCAAGCCAAAGATCATTGTACCACCTTTTCAAGGAAGGTATGACCCTGATGCTTATTGTGACTGGGAAAATCGAGTTGATCTTCTATTCGAGCATTATCAATGTCCCAAAGAGGATCAAGTTCCACTGTTGACTCTCAAATTCACTGAATATGCATCCATTTGGTGGTCCCAATTGGTCCGCAATCGGAGTCTCAATAGAGAAGCCAAGATAACCTCATGGGGAGAACTTAAAAAAGTCATGCGAGAACGATTTGTTCCCCCATTATATCAACGAGAGATCAAACAAAAGTTACAAAGGATCCGACAAGGCTGCAGAACTGTTAATGAGTATCTCAAAGAAATGGAATCATTGATGCAAAAAGCCGACATACAAGAGGATGAAGAGGATACAATGACTAGGTTTGTTATCGGACTCAATGACAACATTCTTGAGGTACTTGAACTCAAAACCTACTACACCCTTCAAGAGGCATTCCAATTTGCCATGACAATCGAAAAGTGCAACAAAGATCGACAACGATATCGATAGAAGAATTATCACTATGACAGAGGTACCACTCAACCTTTATCTCATTCTAATTCTTCTAAACCTTTGCTCGACTCAAGTAGACCAAAGCAGAAAATTGAAACATCCAAGTCACGAGACAAAACCAAGACAAAAATCCCCATGTTGACGGAAAACACACAAACACTCAAACAAGAGGATAGTGATAATGAACACATTAGACAATATGACAATGCTTATAATCCCTCATGTGAAGTAGTAGGTCCACTTGATATACTCTCATCACCTCCCCACGAAGAAAGTAAGTGTAATTCTAACCCTTCATTTGATTCTTGTCCTATCATTCTGTTAGAAACACTTTCTCCTCTATATAAATTGTACATTGATGATAAATTTTATGAGAGGGATATGAGATGTGAGATACAAAAGACTGATAGTAAAGAGGCCGCCGAAAAAAAAAAGTCAAATTAATGGCCCAAATTTGGTGAGTGAAAATACATGAGGTAAAAGTCACACAAAGCCCAAAAGAAAAAGACAAGAAAGAGAACGCGACGAGTGATATTGTTTTGACTAGTCATTACAAATGTTCGAGTAGTGTTGTCTTATTTTTTCAGGATTTTGTTGAACCATTGAGAGGAGCTCAATTAGATCACTCCACATACAACAAAGAAGCCTTTTCAATTGAAGTTGATGATTGTTCTCTCATTGCCGATTTAGATTCGAGGACGAATCCTTTTGAGGAGTGGGGGAATGATACATGCATGAGCGGGGTTAAATTACTCATATTGGACAAGAAGCTGAATTTGTTTGATGCAAACAATAATGGCCAAAACAATGCACGCATAGGAGGTCAAAAACGATGCATCTTGGACAAGAAACTGAATCTGTTTGTGAAGTCTGGAAAGTTAGCTAACTTGGGACGAATTTTTGGATGGGATCCAATCATTTATGGGTCAATATTTCTTCTTAAAACTTGTCCGTCTGCAAATTATCTTTCCAACGCATCTTGAAACGCCTCAATCGGACATCTGGATCTCAAGATACGTCTATTTTAGCGAAGACATCGCATGCAGAAATTCCTATACGGGATTTTTGGATAATTACGAATTTTCAAGATTTTAATTGATTATTTGTAATTTAAATCAATATAGGATTCTGCAATATCTATTAGGATAAGATTTATTTGACTAGGATTTTATTTTTAGCATTTATTTATTATTAGAAGTTACTTATCTAATTAGGAGATTAGATTTTAGCATTTATTTATTGTATTTAATTCCTAAGTTTAGTAGGATTAAAACTTCTTCATGGCCTATATAAAGGAGGCTTCACCCACATCATTGTAATTCAGATTTCATTGATTAATAAAAAGTTCTCTTTGGAGATTTTCTTTGATTTATGAAATATTTAGTGAGTTTGTTTTTGCAAGTGCTGATTACTTGTGCCTTCGAAGTCTTCTTCAACATAAGTTCGACGAGTTCTTGTGAGAGAGATCATCTTCACACTCTTGCTTACCTAGATAATCGCATCTAGGAGGGTGGGTTAGAGACGCTTGAGGTTGCTTGCTTAGATAATTGAGTCTAAGAGGGTGCCGAGGACAAAACAACATCAACAATTCACAAGCCATCTTCATCTTCAACCTTCACACCATCTTCCATAATTCCATAAACAAAGCTGGAATTTTCAGATTTGTTTTACCTATCTTCTTCTTAATCTTTTATCATCTTTTTACTTATATTCTTATTTCTTATCATCTAATCCTTCATCTCGTCTTTCTTTCTTTAAATTTCCAGTCTTGAATCTGAAAAATTCAAGAAAATCCCTTCTCTTTTCTCTTGAATTTTTAGATCTGCCCAAACTTCCTTGATTGAGTCTAGAGCTCCTAGTTCTTGCAATAACTTGATTGAAGGCTTCCAAATCCAAGATTGCGCTACTCTATCATTTGGTTATCCAAAAATCCCGTATTAATCCCGTATAGGAATTTTCCATGCGCTATCTTCGCTAAAATAGATGTATCTTGAGATCAGATTCCGATTGAGGCGTTTCAAGATGCGTTGAAAGCTAATTTGCAGCGGACAAGTTTTAAGAAGACATGTTAACCCATAAAAATGGATCCCATCCAAAAATGCTTCGCAAGTTGAGTGATGTTTCTGACTTGGAAAGCAGTTTTAACTTCTTTTCCAAGATGATTATTTTGACCCCTCTCATGCTTGTATCATTAATGATACATGCATGAGCGGGGTTAAATTACTCATATTGGGCAAGAAGCTGAATTTGTTCGACGCAAACAATAATGGCCAAAACAATGCACGCATAGGAGGTCAAAAATGATGCATCTTGGACAAGAAACTGAATATGTTTGTGAAGTTCGGAAAGTCAGCTAACTTGCGACGAATTTTTGGATGGGATCCAGGCATTTATGGGTCAATATGTCTTCTTAAAACTTTTCCGGCTGCAAATTAGCTTTCCAGCACATCTTGAAACGCCTCAATCGGACATCTGGATCTCAAGATACGTCTATTTTAGCGAAGACAGCGCCTGCAGAAATTCATGTACGGGATTAATACGAGATTTTTGGATAATTACGAATTTTCAAGATTTTATTTGATTATTTGTAATTTAAATCAATATAGGATTCTGCAATATCTATTAGGATCAGATTTATTTGACTAGGATTTTATTTTTAGCATTTATTTATTATTAGAAGTTACTTATCTAATTAGGAGATTAGATTTTAGCATTTATTTATTGTATTTAATTCCTAAGTTTAGTAGGATTAAAACTTCTCCATGGCCTATATAAAGGAGGCTTCACCCACATTGTAATTCATATTTGAATGATTAAATAAAATTCTCTTTTGAGTTCCAACTTGCAAGAACACTATCTTATGTTTTAGAAGCAAATCGATTTTCAAGTTCTCTGGGATTTGTTGTTGAGGATCTTCACACTCCTGCTTGCCCATACAAAAGCGTTTGGGAGGGTGGGTTAGAGCCGCTTGAAGTTGCTTGCTTAGATAATTGCGTCTAAGAGGATGCCGAGGACAACTATCAATTCATCACGCCATCTCCACATATTCAAGCTTCCTCCATTGACGCCACCACCATAAGCAAATCTGAACTTTTAGATTTGTTCTTTATTTTGGTTTATTTTGTTTTTCTCTTTATTGAATTTTGCTACTCTATCATTTGGTATCAGATTTGGGACGATTCTTGACAAGATTTTTGGCGTTTTTGGGTGAAAAACTCGAAAATTAAGGAAAATTCGTCAAATTCAAACGAGCGAATTTTGAGCTGAAAATTTCAGATCAGATCTACACCTTTGGAGGAGTTACCACATAAAATTTCAGAATATTTTGACATTGGGAACTCCTCGAACGAAGTAGATCAAGTTGCTGCAAAAATTCTAGGGTTTTGGGTTTTCTAATTTTCTTTCATTCTTGGCCATTAGTTTTCGTTTGTTTTAGCTTTTATTGCTTCTTACACATCTTCTAACATCTTCTTGTTTCCTTGTGTTAGTAGGACTAAAAGTTGCATACTCTTCTTTCTCCTTGCAACTATAATTCTATTGGTGTCTAACCTTTTCTTTGGACTCTTAAAGCAATTAGGATGTTTTATTCTCTTTTCAACACTCGTTATCGTATACCAATAAATATTTTCCGGTCACGATGTAAGATACAAGGTAATCTATGTTCTTTAATTATTGATGGCAACAAAGTTGCATTAAACTTAGTGAGTAGCTTCATTGTTGATGCACTCGATCTACCATGCCAAGAACACCCTTGTTAGGATTATCATCTTCAAGGGTTTAATAGCGGACCGGATATGAAGGTCTTTAAAGACGTTGTTTAATCTCTTTTACTCTTGGAAGCTATTGTGATGATGTATGGTGTGACGTGGTCCCTATGGAAGTCACCCACTTGCTATTAGGAAGACCTTGGAAAAATGATCGGCGCTGTCCATCGAATCAATACAAATGGATCTCTGGTTGTGCACCAAGGCGGATAAGCTCTCGTTTGCTAAATAGAGCCGAAAAAAAGTAGATGAAGAAATAGCGAAAGCAAAAAACCAGTGTGAGAGGATAAAATGAAAAAGATTGGAAGCACAAAAGGCTGAATCAATTGACCACACAAAGGCAACCAACCATGAAGATATCCCAAAACAGAAGGTACACATGATTCTAAAGATCATTTCTACTTCTAGCATTTGTGCAAATGTTGATATTGAGAAGAACCATCTCCCAACAAAAGGATAGTGATAGTGAACACATTAGACAATATGACAATGCTTCTAATCCCTCATGTAAAGTAGTAGGTCCACTTGCTTGGTCTCTCATCACCTCCCAACGAAGAAAGTAAGTAAAATTCTAACCCTTCATTTGATTCTTGTCCTATCATTCCGTTAGAAACACTTTCTCTCAACGAGAAATTGTACATTGATGATAATTTGTTCGATGCAAACGGAAAACAAATCCCCACTCATCAAAAGATTATCCAAAGAAATCTAGATCGGTAAATGGAGGAAGTTCATCAAAAGTACCATAGATACAATGACTAGGTTTCTTAAGGATCCTTTGACAACAGTCTCTTTTGCAATGTAACTCAAAACCTACTACACCTTCAAGAGGCATTCCAATTTGCCATGACAATCGAAAAGTGCAACAAAGATCGACAACGATATCGATAGAAGAATTATCACTATGACAGAGGTACCACTCAACCTTTATCTCATTCTAATTCTTCTAAACCTTTGCTCGACTCAAGTAGACCAAAGCAGAAAATTGAAACATCCAAGTCACGAGACAAAACCAAGACAAAAATCCCCATGTTGACGGAAAACACACAAACACTCAAACAAGAGGATAGTGATAATGAACACATTAGACAATATGACAATGCTTATAATCCCTCATGTGAAGTAGTAGGTCCACTTGATATACTCTCATCACCTCCCCACGAAGAAAGTAAGTGTAATTCTAACCCTTCATTTGATTCTTGTCCTATCATTCTGTTAGAAACACTTTCTCCTCTATATAAATTGTACATTGATGATAAATTTTATGAGAGGGATATGAGATGTGAGATACAAAAGACTGATAGTAAAGAGGCCGACAGTGAAAAAAGTCAAATTAATGGCCCAAATTTGGTGAGTGAAAATACATGAGGTAAAAGTCACACAAAGCCCAAAAGAAAAAGACAAGAAAGAGAACGCGACGAGTGATATTGTTTTGACTAGTCATTACAAATGTTCGAGTAGTGTTGTCTTATTTTTTCAGGATTTTGTTGAACCATTGAGAGGAGCTCAATTAGATCACTCCACATACAACAAAGAAGCCTTTTCAATTGAAGTTGATGATTGTTCTCTCATTGCCGATTTAGATTCGAGGACGAATCCTTTTGAGGAGTGGGGGAATGATACATGCATGAGCGGGGTTAAATTACTCATATTGGACAAGAAGCTGAATTTGTTTGATGCAAACAATAATGGCCAAAACAATGCACGCATAGGAGGTCAAAAACGATGCATCTTGGACAAGAAACTGAATCTGTTTGTGAAGTCTGGAAAGTTAGCTAACTTGGGACGAATTTTTGGATGGGATCCAATCATTTATGGGTCAATATTTCTTCTTAAAACTTGTCCGTCTGCAAATTATCTTTCCAACGATCTTGAAACGCCTCAATCGGACATCTGGATCTCAAGATACGTCTATTTTAGCGAAGACATCGCATGCAGAAATTCCTATACGGGATTTTTGGATAATTACGAATTTTCAAGATTTTAATTGATTATTTGTAATTTAAATCAATATAGGATTCTGCAATATCTATTAGGATAAGATTTATTTGACTAGGATTTTATTTTTAGCATTTATTTATTATTAGAAGTTACTTATCTAATTAGGAGATTAGATTTTAGCATTTATTTATTGTATTTAATTCCTAAGTTTAGTAGGATTAAAACTTCTTCATGGCCTATATAAAGGAGGCTTCACCCACATCATTGTAATTCAGATTTCATTGATTAATAAAAAGTTCTCTTTGGAGATTTTCTTTGATTTATGAAATATTTAGTGAGTTTGTTTTTGCAAGTCTTTGATTACTTGTGCCTTCAAGTCTTCTTCAACATAAGTTCGACGAGTTCTTGTGAGAGAGATCATCTTCACACTCTTGCTTACCTAGATAATCGCATCTAGGAGGGTGGGTTAGAGACGCTTGAGGTTGCTTGCTTAGATAATTGAGTCTAAGAGGGTGCCGAGGACAAAACAACATCAACAATTCACAAGCCATCTTCATCTTCAACCTTCACACCATCTTCCATAATTCCATAAACAAAGCTGGAATTTTCAGATTTGTTTTACCTATCTTCTTCTTAATCTTTTATCATCTTTTTACTTATATTCTTATTTCTTATCATCTAATCCTTCATCTCGTCTTTCTTTCTTTAAATTTCCAGTCTTGAATCTGAAAAATTCAAGAAAATCCCTTCTCTTTTCTCTTGAATTTTTAGATCTGCCCAAACTTCCTTGATTGAGTCTAGAGCTCCTAGTTCTTGCAATAACTTGATTGAAGGCTTCCAAATCCAAGATTGCGCTACTCTATCATTTGGTTATCCAAAAATCCCGTATTAATCCCGTATAGGAATTTCTGCATGCGCTATCTTCGCTAAAATAGATGTATCTTGAGATCCAGATTCCGATTGAGGCGTTTCAAGATGCGTTGGAAAGCTAATTTGCAGCCGGACAAGTTTTAAGAAGACATGTTAACCCATAAATGCCTGGATCCCATCCAAAAATGCTTCGCAAGTTGACTGATGTTTCTGACTTGGAAAGCAGTTTTAACTTCTTTTCCAAGATGATTATTTTGACCCCTCTCATGCTTGTATCATTAATGATACATGCATGAGCGGGGTTAAATTACTCATATTGGGCAAGAAGCTGAATTTGTTCGACGCAAACAATAATGGCCAAAACAATGCACGCATAGGAGGTCAAAAATGATGCATCTTGGACAAGAAACTGAATATGTTTGTGAAGTTCGGAAAGTCAGCTAACTTGCGACGAATTTTTGGATGGGATCCAGGCATTTATGGGTCAATATGTCTTCTTAAAACTTTTCCGGCTGCAAATTAGCTTTCCAGCACATCTTGAAACGCCTCAATCGGACATCTGGATCTCAAGATACGTCTATTTTAGCGAAGACAGCGCCTGCAGAAATTCATGTACGGGATTAATACGAGATTTTTGGATAATTACGAATTTTCAAGATTTTATTTGATTATTTGTAATTTAAATCAATATAGGATTCTGCAATATCTATTAGGATCAGATTTATTTGACTAGGATTTTATTTTTAGCATTTATTTATTATTAGAAGTTACTTATCTAATTAGGAGATTAGATTTTAGCATTTATTTATTGTATTTAATTCCTAAGTTTAGTAGGATTAAAACTTCTCCATGGCCTATATAAAGGAGGCTTCACCCACATTGTAATTCATATTTGAATGATTAAATAAAATTCTCTTTTGAGTTCCAACTTGCAAGAACACTATCTTATGTTTTAGAAGCAAATCGATTTTCAAGTTCTCTGGGATTTGTTGTTGAGGATCTTCACACTCCTGCTTGCCCATACAAAAGCGTTTGGGAGGGTGGGTTAGAGCCGCTTGAAGTTGCTTGCTTAGATAATTGCGTCTAAGAGGATGCCGAGGACAACTATCAATTCATCACGCCATCTCCACATATTCAAGCTTCCTCCATTGACGCCACCACCATAAGCAAATCTGAACTTTTAGATTTGTTCTTTATTTTGGTTTATTTTGTTTTTCTCTTTATTCGAATTTGCGCTACTCTATCATTTGGTATCAGATTTGGGACGATTCTTGACAAGATTTTTGGCGTTTTTGGGTGAAAAACTCGAAAATTAAGGAAAATTCGTCAAATTCAAACGAGCGAATTTTGAGCTGAAAATTTCCAGATCAGATCTACACCTTTGGAGGAGTTACCACATAAAATTTCAGAATATTTTGACATTGGGAACTCCTCGAACGAAGTAGATCAAGTTGCTGCAAAAATTCTAGGGTTTTCGGGGTTTTCTAATTTTCTTTCATTCTTGGCCATTAGTTTTCGTTTGTTTTAGCTTTTATTGCTTCTTACACATCTTCTAACATCTTCTTGTTTCCTTGTGTTAGTAGGACTAAAAGTTGCATACTCTTCTTTCTCCTTGCAACTATAATTCTATTGGTGTCTAACCTTTTCTTTGGACTCTTAAAGCAATTAGGATGTTTTATTCTCTTTTCAACACTCGTTATCGTATACCAATAAATATTTTCCGGTCACGATGTAAGATACAAGGTAATCTATGTTCTTTAATTATTGATGGCGACAGTCGTGTAAACTTAGTGAGTAGCTTCATTGTTGATGCACTCGATCTACCATGCCAAGAACACCCTAAGCCGTATCATCTTCAAGGGTTTAATAGCGGACCGGATATGAAGGTAACCGAACGTTGTTTAATCTCTTTTACTCTTGGAAGCTATTGTGATGATGTATGGTGTGACGTGGTCCCTATGGAAGTCACCCACTTGCTATTAGGAAGACCTTGGAAAAATGATCGTGGCGCTGTCCATCGAATCAATACAAATGGATACTCGGTTGTGCACCAAGGCCAGAAGCTCTCGTTTGCTAAATAGAGCCGAAAAAAGTAGATGAAGAAATAGCGAAAGCAAAAAAACAGTGTGAGAGGATAAAATGAAAAAGATTGGAAGCACAAAAGGCTGAATCAATTGACCACACAAAGGCAACCAACCATGAAGATATCCCAAAACCAGAAGGTACACATGATTCTCTTCGTACTTCTACTTCTAGCATTTGTGCAAATGTTGATATTGGAGAAGAACCATCTCCCAACAAAAGGATAGTGATAGTGAACACATTAGACAATATGACAATGCTTCTAATCCCTCATGTAAAGTAGTAGGTCCACTTGCTATACTCTCATCACCTCCCCACGAAGAAAGTAAGTAAAATTCTAACCCTTCATTTGATTCTTGTCCTATCATTCCGTTAGAAACACTTTCTCCTCTACAGAAATTGTACATTGATGATAATTTGTTCGATGCAAACGAGAAAAACAAATCCCCCACTCATCAAAAAGATTCGCCCTCGAATCTAGATCGGTAAATGGAGGAAGTTCATCAAAGTACCATAGAAGAGAAGACGTCTTGAAGGATCCTTTTGCAGAGTCTCTTTTTGCAATGTAATTTACAAGTTCCTTCTTATTGGGATCATCACGATTGTTCTTTTGGTCGCAAAGTAATTCATTCTCATCTTCAAATTTGTTATTAATGCTAAAAGAGGAATAAGCATAAATAGAATTCTGAAAACATTCAATGATAGAGTAGGCTAGCAAATTCGAATAAAGAGAAAAATAAAACAAACCAAAATAAAGAACAAATCTAAAAATTCAGATTTGCTTATGGTGGTGGCGTCAATGGAGGAAGCTTGAATATGTGGAGATGGCGTGATGAATTGATAGTTGTTGTTTTGTCCTCGGCACCCTCTTAGACGCAATTATCTAAGCAAGCAACCAACCTCAAGCGGCTCTAACCCACCCTCCTAGATGCAATTACCTAGGCAAGCAAGAGTGTGAAGATGATCTCCCTCACAAGAACTCGATGATCTTATGTTGAAGATGGCTTCTAGACAAGTTTACCGAACACTTGCAAATTCAAAGAATACTAAAATCTCCAAAGAGAACTTTTTACTAATCAATGAAATCTGAATTACAATGTAGGTGAAGCCTCCTTTATATAGGCCATGGAGAAGTTTTAATCCTACTAAACTTTGGAATTAAATACAATAAATAAATGTTAAAATCTAATCTCCTAATTAGATAAGTAACTTCTAATAATAAATAAATGCTAAAAATAAAATCTTAATTAAATAAATCTGATCCTAATAGATATTGAAGAATCCTATGTTGATTTAAATTACAAATAATCAAATAAAATCTTGAAAATTTGTAATTATCCAAAAATCCCGTATTAATCCCGTATAAGAATTTCTGCTTGCGCTATCTTCGCTAAAATAGACGTATCTTGAGATCCAGATGTCTGATTGAGGCATTTCAAGATGCGTTAGAAAGGTAATTTGCAGCCGGACAAGTTTTAAGAAGACATGTTGACCCATAAATGCCTGGATCCCATCCAAAAAGGCTTCGCAAGTTGACTGATGTTTCTGACATGCAAAGCAGTTTCAACTTCTTTTCCAAGATGATTATTTTGACCCCTCTCATGCTCGTATCACCATCAATCACATACAATTAAACCAACCTTTCCCTCCTAAGAACCCTGTGTTTTTCCTTTCGTCTTGCATTCCTAATCTCCGCTCAAAACTATTTTACTCTTCTTCCAACCATGGCCAAAACAAGAACCGCCGCAAACCACGCCAATGCCAGTGCTTCACTAGTTACCCCAAAACCCATTGGAAAAACATCATCCCGAAAAACTCATGCTTCAACACCTCGCAGTGCCGCTACAGCTAGATGAGAAGTTGATCCTCATAGAACATTTTACAATCAGAAGATTGAGAAGTCCTGTGAGATCTTTAAGAACCGACAATTGCTTTCGGATGAGGGATTGAAGTTCATCGGCGTACATAGGACCCAATTTGATGACTTTATTTGCTCTGTGATTAAAAATCATGGATGAGAAGAGTTCGTCCTACACCCAGGGAGGATTAAGGTTTCATGGGTGCGTGAGTTCTATACTCACATCACAAAAGCTGGTGACACTACAACATTTGTCCGAGGGAAAATGGTTAACTTCTCTGTTGCAACAATCAATACTTTATTTGACCTTGACAATGCAGAAGATGACCATGAGGGTTTTGCATCCATGGCAACCAGCGCAACCCATAATGAGGTATTAAGAGACATGCATTTCAAGGACTGCATGGACGTGAAAATCCACCAACCACAAGATTGTGAAATGGGTCAACCTGAAACCAGACCCTAAATCCACCAACCACAAGATTGTGAAAATCCACCAACCACAAGATTGTGACAATGCAGACGATGAATTGATGTTGGCAATATGACTTATGAATCCATAATGAGCAGAGCAACATCCTTCGGTAAGAAACAACCTCTACTTTTCTTGAGCTTGGTCATTGCCTTATGTGAGAAAGCACAAGTTTGGACTAAACCAGACAATGTGATCATAGATGCCTCTACATGGACGCTCCCAAAGGAGATACCCATGCTTAAGGGATTGGTGTCCAGCTCAACACCATTCAGCACCACGGCCACGAATTTGCTACGCACCACTCTGTTTAGCGCAATGACATAATTCTTTAGGCAATTCTTTGAATATGTTCAAGCAAATGATTTGGAAATGAGAGCTGTGCTGAACCAATTGTCCCCAGGATCCACTAACGTATTTATGGTGTTTTCAGAGCATTACTTCACCAAGATCCCTGCTAGTCAATCACCCAGAGAAAACGAAGACGATGATGAAGAAGAGAAGAAAGAAGAAAAGAATGAAGATGAAGATAAAGATGAAATACCACCCAACCCTTCAGCTGCTACTACTAGAACGAGAAAAAAGGAAACCACAGCCGTGTCTGCTCCCTGCTGATCTGTCAAGCAAATGCAAGCTAAGGACAACGACAAGGCCTCTATGTACCCGGACCCATTGACTCTTGCTAGCCTAGTTCACCTGGTTAGTGACGATTCTATTGAGGTGCAACAACCAATAGGATAGGTCACTCATTCCCCTATCAAGACCTCTCCTACTCCAACCCCATTTACAATTACCCTCAGGACTTAGACTAAGGTCTCTATTGGTCAAGTCCTCGAGCTAATTGAGGAGTTGCAAGCACACTTGGGGTACAAACCCCCATTATCTACCTCATCTGACTCCTAGCATCTACCAGTGCTCCTTTGCATAAAGATTCCCCTACGTCCCCCACACCTTCTGCACTCCAGCAATCACCAAAGATGCTGCCCTTGCTGTGCCACGTACTGGAGACGAACAAAGAACTAGACATGCTACGCACCCCTAGTAACTCCCTAGGTTTGTTTTTATTTTTCTTTTCTTTTTAGTTTAGTTTTTCATATTATGTATATTTTCTTTTCCTTGATTTGTTTTGCCTTTTCTTTTCTTTTTGCATTGTAGACAATGCTCTTCTCAAGTTTAGGGGAGTACATACCCATATATATTAGGTTAAATTTAGGTAATTTTTTTTAAAAAAATTAGAACTGTAATTAGCCTAATATGTTCGATAGGTTTCATTTGCTATGATTCCTTTGATTCTGAAATTGCTGCTGTGTTGATTATGACTTCCTATGATGAATCTGTGTTGATGCTTTGCAATGTGTTAAGAGCTTTAGGTTTTGAACTTAATAATGAATCTGTTGTAGCCTGTAATAAAACACATGTTGCATGCAATTTGAACATTTAAGAAACTTTAGGGATGCTCTAGGTCGACTTTCTGATGCCCAAGCATGAAAATGAACTTAATGCTCAATGTAGCAAAACAAAGGCTTAAAAACTCCTTGAAAAATCAAGAAAATAACTCGATAATTTAAATAAAAGTGTTGAGGGACACTCTTCTATATATCTTGCTATCTTAGTACACTAGGTGAGTTGTGTTTGCTCCATTTAAATTTCCTGGTAAGAATGATAGTACTGCAAAGAGTGAATGAAAGTCTTCACAGGATGACACTGCTCGTAGTGCTCGGGGATGGGTTGTTTGCTTCATTCCATCTTCAGGTACTAAAGAGTTAGTGTGATAAGCTAAATCCTTGGGGATACAGTTTTCAAACTTAAAAAGAAAAGGGAGTAAAAATGTCCTAAAAAAGAAAACAATATGCCGAGGCAGAAAAAGAAAGCAATCCTTAAGCTTCTCTAAGGCTATTAAGTGATAAATGCATGTGACTTAGCACACACTGCACCTACAGTAGATTTAATCTTTTGAACAAAAACTGTAAGCTCTAATGCATTGCTTTTCATTGACATAACTGAGGAATGAATTACTGTTGCAGCATAACTAGAAATCACTGTAATCATAGCTTAATGGAACCTTAGGACTTAAGGGCTGTTAATTGTTCTTATTTTTTATTTTTATTTTTCTTGTTTCCATTTTGCATCACTTGAGGATAAGCAACAGTTCAAGTTTGGGGGTATTTGATGAGTGCATAGTTGATCTATTTTATATGCCCTTATTCCTTGTCTTTTGCATGTTTTCAAGCTCATATGGTTTGCATTTAGGTTAGATTGTACATATTTGCATATAGATAGGGAGTTACACCGCCTATGCTTTAAATGTCATATATATTGGTGCTTTTCATGGGAAACGTGGTATTTTGTGGTGTATGTGCAGAATGCTGGAGGATTACTGGAGCGGAAGAGAAGCATATGACATGGCTGGAGCTGACGAAGCATAAAGAGTTAGAGATGAATCTGCTTTTGCCCACGTGGACTTTCTCCTAGATATGCAACATTAAATGAAGTGGGAAACCAATGGCTTTCTTTTATGAAGCTACGAGCACTTTAGGGTACTGAAACCCAAGTTTCACCGCCTATATAAGAGAGACTTGGACGTTAAATCAAGGGGTTGCGTGATTACATGGAACAGTTCTAGTCTAAGCTTGTGGAGAACCACTGGAGTGGAGGCTAGAGAATTCTCCTCATGACAAAGCCATCGAGAGAGGCCGGTAGAGTGGGAGATCTGCGGTTCAATTGGATGGCTTGGAGGGAGTTTGTCAAGGACGCTTGACTTTTTTCTTAACTTGCTTGATAAACTGTCGTACTTTAATATTTTTGTTATGGATGTCTTAGGCTCAAACATGAGCTAAATAATTTAGTTGAGATTATTGCGTCCCATGATTTTATGTTTTGATTACCTTTTTATAATGCTATAGTTGTTTTTCTCTTTATCTATTATGTTCATCATACTTCATGCGTAGTTATTGTAAGAGCTATCGAGAGAGGCCTTTTAACTATTGATCTATGGCTTAATATCGAGAGAGTTAGGTTATACAAATGTGAACAGTGGGCCTAAGCTGTTAACTTAGTTTTAATCTAGCTTAGACATAAGTTTAGGGTTTCAACGACTAAAAGGGAGTTCTTGAACAAATATTAGGGTTGTTGGGGTTCAAGAAGACATGCATTACCTTAACCTCAATGTTATAAACTTCTAGGCATCGAGAGTGTCAGAAGTTCATTACAAAATCCTATCGAGTAGATAAAGAACTTAATGGTTTACACAGATATGTACTGTCAATCGCTATAGCATTGTAATAGGCAATCAAGCATATATCCTTAGCAATAATCTCAGCCTCCTAATTATCTATTAGTTGCTACAATTGTTCTTCTTAATCATATCTATCTTTAGTTTAATTGTTTTAGTTTTAATTAAATCTTCAAACACCAATACTTGCAAACACATTCTTAAGCACAACAACTTTGTAGTTATTATTCCAATCCTCATGGGTTCGATATTTTACTCATCACTTTATTACTTGATACGACTAGTATACTTACTCTAAATTGTATCACTATTCGACAAGCATTAATTATACATTGCATACATTGTTAAAGCAATGACATTAATTGTGGAAATATCATGGCAGAAAGTTTAACTTCAAATGACAATCATTATGCACCATTACGGTACTCGTTTGCAAGTGAAAGTGATGGAGGATAGGGTGACTAGCCTAGAACAAGGTAATAAGAACCTTGAGTCACGTTTCAATCGAGATGAACAAAGCATCACTGACAAATGACTGCGTTGCTCGAAAAGAGGGATGGTAAAGATAAGGTTTCAGATGGTACTATTGAAGAGCTATAGGAGAATACATCTCATGTTAGGGTTCAACCAGAAACACCAATTCTTGAGAGAAGAATGTACATTAAAAATGATGGGGTATCTGCCAGCCATCAAGTAGGGCATATGTAGGTCAACCCATTGATTTGGAAGCAGGACACGAGGATGTGTAATACCCATTTTTCGTCCACCCTTAATCCAAACAATTCAAATCCCAAAAACATTTATATTAATGTCCACTTTTATTACAAACGATGTTTAAATCACATGTGCCCAAATACCCATCTATACTACATGAACCAAAACCAAACTACCCGTTTAACATATTTTATAACCATTACCCATTTACAATTAAAACCAAACAGCCCAAATACAAACCCACAACCCAATACCTAAACCTAGTTTTGATAACCTAACCCTAAAATTACAGCTGCTAGCCACCTTCATTAACTCGGCCGCTGCCACCACTGCTTCCTTTAACCCAGCCACCGCCATTATCGCTGACTATAGTCCCTACCAACCTTAACTAAAACCCATCATCCTCTACTCTAACATCACCTTACCTCCGTAACCCTAAATTGTACCAATCTAAAAAAAATCAACAATCCATCACCTTATCCAACCCTAGTTGACGATAATCATCATCACATCATATACCCACCAACTCGTCTGATAAAGCCTAAAAAATCTAGGACCATTAATGAAGCACGTCCAAGCCTATATTCCTCTATATATCCGGATCTACAACAACAACGAAGGGGGGATTTGGAAGAGAAATTTTAGAGTCTGAAAATGAAAAAAATAAGGAGAGAAGGGATTTCTTCGGCCAAAATGTTTTAGAGAACAAAATATGGTTTCTAGAGGATGGTTTTTAGGCTCATACAACTATTCAAAAAATAGAGAGAAAAGCTTACCCCTCATTCAAAGTGTCACCATTGAAATCGAAATCGTTGTCAGTCACCGAATTTGTTGTTCGAAGGTAGCCTTTCATCCCTCTTTTTTGAGTTATTATGAAGGATTTGGGGTTTGTTTTGTAAGGGTTTTAGGGAACAAAAAGGATTGAGAGTTGCCCAAGGTTTTCGTATGAGGAAATGGCACTCCAGTGAGGTTGCCGCCGATGAACGGCAAAGGGGTTCGAGTGGGTACTAAGAATATAGAAAAAAGGGTCTCTGTACTGGGCTTTTCGAAGAAATTAAACTGGTTTACTTATTTTGATTTTCACTCATATTTGGTACATAGATGTCCCACATACAATGAGATTTGGGTTAATCACCCTTTAAGTTATTTTTATTTTGTTTTCTATATCATGCACCTTGGTTTTAGGCCTTTCCATTTTAGTCCTTGTTTTATTATTATATATCTATGTGTTGCGTTATATATATATATATATGATATGTATATATATATATTATATTATATTATATTATATTATATTATATTATATTATATATCATTTACTTTTTTGTTTTTCTCTATATTATTATATATTATAATTATATATTTATATTACTTTATAAAGTATGTTATATTTATGAGCTATTCCATTTCTTAGTTTGTTTTTTGCTATATATATAATATATAAGTTATGAGTTACATTATATATTTATATTTATTTATGCTCTATATTCTTACCTTTATTTATTTGCGTTATCATATATATTTGTTCATACACATGTTTATATTGTTGCATTAGTTAGTTCTCAAAATCTCAGTATCCTATCAGGAGTGTCGTCCTAGGTTTCCAGGCGTCATCTTCTTTGGGTACCGTAGATTACGAGTTTTTTATATTCGAAGCACATGTTCATGCATTCATGCATTTTTAGGGATTAGATATTAAATTAGACCCAATCTTAAATTTTCTTAGTAAGTACGATACGAACCCTTTAGGTACCGATTCCCGGGCGTGGTGACGGTGCGAATTCTTCCCCACTTGTAATCGACTCATAATCCTATTTTTCTCTGGTTTCCTTTTGGTGTCTGATCTACCTAAACCAAGTGACTGGTGGTGACTCAAAATGAGGGCTTTTCCAAAATTCCCTTTCAACCAAATTTTTCAAGAAAAATGGGATTACACCTCAAATTAGTTGCTAGAGCATGTCGACTCCGCTTGGGACTTTTTTTTTGTTTTTACAAAAAGAGAGTCAAGCCTTAGATAGGTTCATATCATATTTATAAAGAAAATTTTAAATTTGGTCTAATTTAATTTTTAATCATTAAACTTTTTTGTTTACCGTTTTTATTTGCACGACGTTTTCTATAAATTTTCATTCATGCATGGGCTATCCGAGCTCTGCCCCTCGATAAGTGGGAGTGTTCACTTTCTTTCGTGGGGTATTTACCTCTATATAAGATTGTGATTCGCTTCCAGGATACGATCATGGGGTTCATGCCTCCGTATGGTATAAGGACTCGTATCCTCCTGAATCGATGTCTTGTTATCTTAGTAGGTAATAACGACAGTTCAGGTACTCTTAGTACTCTAGAACCTAACCACATATAATAGACCGTAGAGCCCACCTTTTATAGCCATACCTAAACTTTATCCATTAGGCGATAACCCTGTTAGGCTTTGCTTGATTTATTTATGTATTTCTTGCTATCTATATGTCATGTACATGTTTTAATTGCTTTAATTTTGGCATTTTTGTCATTTTATTCAATTTATTTATCTATTTGATTATTTTATCTGTATTAACCCATTTGTTTTGGTGTTTGATCTTTTTGCAACACATTGACATATAGCATTAATTTCATTCTTGCATTGTAAACTAGCATGACACCATCATAATATTTAATTAGTCATTTTTGTATTCCATCTACATGAGGTGTTGATTCACGAATGATCCCTAATTTGGAAAATGTTCATAATCGGGAGAAAATCTAGCACCCTAGATATTAGTAGAATGCAATATTCAAGGATTGTGAGTAAATCTCGTGGGTTTGTGGAAATTGTTTTACAGGAACCACTTTTGAATTAGCATCTTTGCATTTAGACACTAACATTGCATTTAGAAGCATACATTTTCTCATTCAACATCACAATGATTCTGAATAAAGGATCATTCATTTTCAAGAAAGAGGATGCCCTAGCCGGTGAAAACAATGACAAGCTTGATGACCCACAATTGTGAGCCATACAGTGTAAGTGATTCCATATTGGGACACCCGAGCACCTTACTTGTAAGCCTACTTGTTGTCATTTCAAATATGCATTCTTTTACAAACATTTTTGTGGATATATCTGTCTATTGGGTCTCCGTATATCAATTGCATGAGGGACATTAATTTCTGACCCAAACCCAAAGATTGATTTCGAGCATCATGTGTCTAGCGGAAATTGAAAGCTGCGAAAATGATGAATATGTGGCCTACATTCCGATTTAATTTGGTCAATTATTAATGAGCTTACATGGGGAATTAATGTGTTTGGGAGAGCGACAAAATTCTTCTGCAAAAAAAAAACAAAAAAGTGATGAATGATGAACAAAGTAAGAAAAAAAATCTCGGGGGCACTTCATTGTAGCCTTAAGGTTGAGTACCTAATAAGGTAGCGATGCTCCATCTACTCTATATCTTGGCTTCATGAGTGGTTTTCAAATCCTAACAAAGTCAAACCACTAATGAGATGAAATCCCAAGAGAGGATAAAGCAAAAAAAGCACTCCAATGTTTGAAGCCTGGTAAAAAAGCATTCTCGGATAAGAGTGTGGAAACTTTGGGGCACTCCGTTGTAGCAAAAAGACAAATTAGGTTGCGATGCACCATCCAAATAAAAAACCTTTGCTTCACGAGTAATGGTAATATTTTCAAATCATGACAATGCTAAGTAGCTCGGGGTTTTGATATTTGCTCTATTTATTTCGAGCCAAAGTAATGTGATGAGTTGACTTCCCCAAAACAAGAAAGAAATGAGACAAAGATCTACCTCGGTCGATGGGAAAAAAGCCATATTAGCCATCCATCTTAGACAAATAAGGTAGCGATGCACCCTTTAGCTCCCACGCGCCACGTTTCCTCATCTAATGCCACCATATCATCATCTAGAAGCTATCTTAGTCGTCCATCTTCAAGTGAGATCACAGCCGTTGGATTAGATCTGATCCAAGGGCCTAAATAAGATCTGCTTAAGAGCGACCCTCATCTCTCTTTCTTTGATGCCACCAAGTGCCTTCATCAACGATCATCCTTTCATCGCAGACCGAGGACCACCATGTCACCGTACTCTCACTGGCTCTCCAACCACTGTGTAGGGTAGAAATGATAAAAAGGATGAGGATGTCAGGGCCATAATTACCAACAATGTAGTATTTAAACAAATGTAATCAAAATCAGATACAAAAGCAAGGAAAATTTCATTTTGTAATTAGTTTTGGATCATCAAATAAAAAAGAGAGATTTCAGAAGGTATTCTTATTTTTTCTTTCTGCATATCACACAAAAAAGAAAAAATAACTAGAGTTAGGAGTTTACCTTTAAACCGTTTATATTTCTCGATGTCCTAAGGTTTTCGATGATGGATGAGCCTTCCTCCGATGATAAACCCTCAGCCTTCATGGCCAATAGTGGTGAATTGGATGGTTATGGTTTCAAAAAGAGGGATTATGTTTTTTATAAAAAATAAGGGCTTTGGTGTTTGATTTATAAAAATAGTGGTTGATTTTGGTTTTAAAAAAGGAAAAGGGTTCGAAAAGGTTTTTTTAGGTTTCCGGTGTCGATTAACGATGGTCGAGGAAGGCCACGATGGCCAGAGTGGCTGAGCCACCGTTAGAGTATGGGTATGGCGATGGTTTCTGGGAATCTAGAGCGGTGTTCTTCATGTTCATGAAGAACATGAAGAACACCATGCATGTTCTTGTTATTTTTGTGGTGTTTGATCTGAAAATGGAGTGAAAAGGGTGATTTTTGGTGTTTATTTTCAGAGAAAACTAAGGTTTTTTGGGAGAAAGCTAAAAATGGCAAAAGAGGTTCTCTTTGACCGGGTTGGGTTTTTAATATGGTTTTCTCAAAATAAAAATGGTTTAATCCCTCCAAAAATCCCTTCACATTTTCGAATTCGCACCCTAAGCCCTCCTGCCTTTTAAAATCATACCTGTAGTTCCTGGAGTTTTTAAATTGTTTCCAATTCGTAGCTATATCAGATTTAATCTGGTTTCCAGTGGGTTAATACTTGTTTTGGTCCCTTAAAATTCAAATTTCATTTTAATTTGGTCTAATTCAGTGGTGTAATCCCCTTGTTAGCCTTTGTTGTTTTTTATTTGTTACTTTAGCCCTTCTTTTTCATGCATATTTAAATTTCAATTCTATTTTTATGTTTCTTTAATTTCAGTCCTTTATTATGCTTACATGTGCTTATGTGCCTTATTCATTTGTTCGATATTTTGGTTTAAATTTCTTTCTTTGTATGTCCTATATATGTCTTATTTCATCCTATTGGGAGTGTCGTCCCAAGGCTTCGGGCGCCATCTTCTTTGGGTACCGTAGATTGATAGGTTGTTGTTCTTTATGTTCAAATCGCATGATCATACATCCATGCATTTTTAGGGATAAGATATTAAATTAAATTTTATTTTTTTCTTTTTAAATACAATACAAACCCTTAGCTACCAATTTTTGGGCGTGGTAGGGGTATGAACCCTTCCCCACTATTAACTGACTCCCGAACCCATTCAAATCTCTAGTTTGTTTTCCTGTGTCTGACCTATGTCATCCAAGTGACTGGTGGTGGCTCCACAAGTTTTATTCCAAAATACGAGTTTTTAAAGAATTTTTTCTTTTTAATCATTTTTTTAAAACAAGGGTGTCCCTGTTTCGGTACGAATAAGCCATTCTAGGCTTAGCTTACCGGTACGCGGGCAACTATTTCGTTAAGGGTCAAGGTAAAATTGGCTAGCATTTTGGTACGCGAGAAGTTGTTTCAATGCGGCACATTGTTTTTATGAAGGAAGTTTCGATACACGAGGGCGTATCGGAACAATTTTTGGCTACTGGAATCCGGGGGCTTTTAAAAAGCAAAGACGTATTGAACGCATGAAATTGGACTAATTTAAGTTGGTAACACCAAAATGAACTAAGTCCCTATAGTTTTTCAAAATTGTAATTTGGTCCCTAAATTGCAATTGTGTTCAATTGGGTGCCAATTCGATGCCCGATTGAGTTGGGTTTTCACATGTGATTTGTATGTACATGTAGGATAATAATTGTGCATCTAGACAAGATAAAAGAAAAAATGCACGTGTTTTAGGTTTTCATCTTCACGATTTACTTCGGTAAACCTAATGCAGCTCGCTGGGTTCGGTCTTGCGACTAGGCCGGGTCGAGGGGGTTACACATTCTGGGTATTTGACTACTTTCCAAAAATAAGCATCGAATTGCTTCCTCACTTCTTCTTTGATTTTCAACGGCATATCGATCCTCATTCTCCTAACCTTCTGTTGAACTGGCTTGTATTCGGGCCTCATTGGCAACTTATGCACCACAATGTTCGTATTCAACCTCATCATATCTTGGTAAGTCCAAGCGAATACGTCTTTGAACTCTTGAAGTAGAGCTATCAAGTCGTGTTTGGTCTTTGAGGAAAAGGTGGTACCAATCTTCACTTTCCTTTTCTCTTTATCGGTTCCCAAATTAAGAAACTCTACTTCTTCTTGGTGAGGTAGGATTTTCTTTTCCTCACTTGCCATCAACCTTAGCAGTTCATCTGGGACCTCATATTCTATCTCATCTTACCCCTCATCGATTTCTGCCAGTCACATGGGTTGCTCGAAGTCTATCTTAGGATCAGATTCAAAATCATTCACACAGTTAATCGTATGGACCCTGCACGAAATAAAGAAACAAATATGTATTTGGAAGAAGAATGAATATTCGTATGAAATGAATGAAAGAATGAATAATAAATAAAGAATAAATGTATGTAGTAAATAAGATGTTTGCCATTTGAGAAAACATGGAGAACATCCTTTTCATTGCATTGCAAACAAATAAATTAACATAGTAACCCTTTACAAAAGATCCCTAATGCTCACGGGCAAAAGCAAAAGGGTTGGTTTAGAGCATTACTCTGATTCCTACCTAAAAACTACAGGTAGGTCAATACTACTCCAATTATTGAGTGTCTCCCCCCAGAAGGCAAGGGCGGATTCTAGTAAAAAAACCTGCCATCATTTCCACCTTCAGATATCATGTTTACGAGCCTTCAAGCGATTCACTAAACATCTCCTCATCATTAAGCTTGTCATTCTCTTGAATTGCTTCATGTACCTTTCATTCGGTATTGGCGATCCCACCAAACATGAAGGCATCTATTAGATGAGGAAAAGACATCGACTTCAAGGGATATCTTCTCCCTTGAACCTGGCATTTCTCCGTTCTTCCCTCTTCCTGTACTTTTCCTTCCTTTGTAGCATACTAGGTTTATGACCAAGCCTGAATTGGTCCTTCTTGATGATAACACTTCTGGCACGTAAGCTTCCTTGTAAGTTCTTTCCTAGGCCTTTTCCAATTTTGGCTCATTGTTATAGTGTTTCCCAAACGGTCATCTTGGTACAATTGGATAACCCGGGGCGTGGGATTTTGCTTCATTCTACGATAAATGTTGTATTTACAAATTCCAAAGCCCAAAGGAACACTTTACGGCGTCTTCATTAGTTTGGATATAGGGAGCATTAGATGTCACTGAAGCAATGATATCTTACTCGGCTCCAACAGTTACTAATTTCCCTTCAATTACAAATTTTAGCTTTTGATGCAGCGATGAAGGAACAACATTGGTAGAATAAATCCATGGTCTCCCTATAGTAGGCAATTATAGGTTGGCTTAATATCCATCACCATAAATTCAATGGTGTACTCTGTCGGTCCAATCAATAAGGGTATCTCGGTCTTCCCCACTACCTCTTTGATGCTTGCCAAATAGTGATGCACTTTAGAGCAAGTATACTCGTCGAATCAAGTTATAAAGTGCTAGAGTGTTGAACCCATGATGATTGGATCAATAACTATGAAGTTATTGAACTTAAGAATGTGTGAACAAGTATTGATTGGTGTCAGTTTATCAAGACTAATTGCAAGTAAAGTAAAGTAAAGGTAGCTATGATTAAGACGAACATATGTTATGGCAAATAACATATAATTGTGGAAGTTGGGTATAATGCTAAGGATTTTAGTTTCAAATCAATTAAGTATGTTTGCATTGGATTGCATCTTATACTTAAGCATGCATCATATTTTAGCTTTATTTTAGCTCATACATTGTTTGTTGTTCTCTTTAGGTACTAAGGTTAAAGGCACGAACTCAAAGCAGCTCAAAGATCTCGCAACAAGCTCAGATTAGCTCTGGGACATTCAAGGCAGCTCAGATTAGTTCAAGGAGTCCAATAGAAGCTCGGATCAGCTCAAAACTTAAGGAGAACATTCTAAAGGAGCTCACAAGCTTGAAGAACCAGCTCACCTAGCTAAAGTCAGCTCGGAATAGCTCAAATCTGCTTGAAGATTGAGCTAGCTCTTTCAGCTATCTAGCTCAACTAAATTCAGCTCACTCCAAGCTTAACCAGCTCACTTCAGCTTGAAGCCATCTTCAACATCATCTTCAACATCAAGCTTGAAGCCATCTTCTTCAAGACTTTGATTGTTGGTCAAGGAAGGTTGTGAGTTTTCTTGCCAAGTAACCATTTTCTTTTTTTCTTTTCCTATTCTAAACTTACCTTTACACCATATTTTTTCCTTTTCCTTTTTAACTAACCATTTCAGCTGCGCACAAGATACAATACTTGTCTAACTAAGTCTTGAGTAAGTTCTTTAAAAAACTTTACAAGAGAGAAAGGAGTGGGAAAAGGCAATTGAGAGTGTGAGATTAGAAGGGGATAATAAAAGCCAAATAACATCCTAGAGTGCAAACACGAGTGTGAGTGGAGTGTAATTTTCCTTGGAGTGAACTGTGAGGTTTTGTTGAGTGCAATCTGGTAAGGTCTCTTTTTTTTTTCTTAGTTTATCACTAACAATGGCACACGATTCTTTTCCATCTACTTCCAACAGGATTCTTGTTGTTAAAAGAAAACTAAGCCTACAAGCTAAGGATGATGACAAGCAAAGGGAGAACATCTTTTACACCTGATGCCATGTGAATGAAAAAATATACTCCATGATCATCAATGGAGCAAGTTGCACCAACGTAGCCAGCACTATGATGGTGGAATGACTTGGCTTAAAGACCACTAAACACCCGAATCCTTACAAATTATAGTGGTTAAACGATGGAGAACTAAAGGTCAACAAGCAAGTACGGATTCCATTTTCAATTGGAAATTATAAGGATGAAGTCCTGTGTGATGTAGTGCCCATGAGTGCGAGCCACCTCTTTTTAGGGCAACCATGGCAGTTTGATAAAAGAGCCACTCATGACGGATTCACTAATCGCTACTCTTTCATGTTCAAAGGAAAGAAGTTCATTTTGACGTCAAGCCCAAGCCAAGTACATCATGATCAGATTCAATTGAGCAAAAGGATTGAAGCTTGGAATGAGAGCAAGAAAGAAGAAGAAAACAAGGAGGAAACCAATGAAGAAGAACAATTGGAGATTGAGATTGTGGATGTAAAACTAGTTGGAGTTGAAAATGTACAAGTTCAAAAGGAGGATGAAGATGAAAATAATGAAAATGAGAAAGTGGGCGTAAGAAAAGATGGAGTTGAAAATGAAAGAGTTAAAAAGAATGAGTCTGGAGATGAAGAGGAGAAAGAAAAATAAATTTTATCTAACCCTACTTTTTCTCCTATTATTTCTTTTGTCTTGCAGGATATTCCAAAAGACGCATCTTTTCAAATTGATGATTCCAAAAACATGTCCTTTGAAGAACCAATGAGTGTGACTTTTGGCGATCCACAAGACATGTCCCTTGACATTTCAAAGGTTGTGACACTTGAAGTTCCAAGAGATATGATTGTTGACATTCCAAATACATTGCCGACCTTGAAGAAAATTCAGCAACCAACATCCATCATGCAATTTGTTTCATGGTGTTATCCTACCAAACTATGATGAACGAGTTGATGACTTTTCAAAAGAGGTGCCTTTTGAAGGTGTCTTTTCCAAAGATGTGTCCTTTGAAGGATTGATTATTCAATATACTTCACCAAGAGAGGTGATCCATGAAGACGTTTTGCCATTCAAGCTTGAAGAGTCAGTTACTCAAAAAGGCAAAAATCTCCCAATGCAGAACCCTCTCGATTTGAGGACAAACTGCCAAAAAGAAGGGGAGGACGATACAATCCTAATCAGCACCAACTTTCTTCATGAATTGATCACACCATTGAAGATCCTCAAGGCTGATTCTAAGGGAGTTTAACCTAACTTCATCTTTTATTATCTTATTTATGCGTTATATATTGTTATAAGCATGCTTTTGCATATTAGGGAATACTTGAAGATCATACTGTTACGAGGCTGTCCATTGATGTAGGCCTCCTTTGATTGTGTCGGATCTAGGATCGAAGTAAGATTTCCCATGTAGAAGTGGGGCTGCAAAAGAAGATGTTGAAAGTATAGTGATAGAATAGCTCAATCTTGGATTTGGAAGCCTTCAAACAAGTTGTTGCAAGAACAAAGAGCTCTAGACTCAATCAAGGAAGTTTGGGCAGATCTAAAAATTCAAGAGAAAAGAGAAGGGATTTTCTTGAATTTTTCAAATTCAAGGCTGGAAATTTAAAGAAAGAAAGACAAGATGAAGGATTAGATGATAAGAAATAAGAATATAAATAAAAAAAAGATGAGAAAAGATTAAGAAGAAGATAGGTAAAACAAATATGAAAATTCCAGTTTTGTTTATGGAATTATGGAAGATGGTGTGAAGGTTGAAGATGAAGATGGCTTGCGAATGTTGATGTTGTTTTGTCCTCGGCACCCTCTTAGACTCAATTATCTAAGCAAGCAACCTCAAGCGGCTCTAACCCACCCTCCTAGACGCGATTATCTAGGCAAGCAAGAGTGTGAAGATGATCTCCCTCACAAGAACTTGTCGAACTTATGTTGAAGAAGACTTCGAAGGCACAAGTAATCAGCACTTGCAAAAACAAACTCACTAAATATTTCATAAATCAAAGAAAATCTGTCTTACAATGATGGAGGCTTCGTCCTTTTATAGGTGAAGGATAGACAAAGTAATTTAACTTCTACTAAAACAAGGAAAACCTAATCTAATTAAAAATAATAAAAAAATAACAGCCTTTAAACTCTTAGTGCTTGTGTGGCAAGGAATAGGGTGATAAGGCAAGTGATAGGCTGATAAGGGCTGGGTGGCTGGTTCCTAAAGTATATAAAACCCTAAAAACATCAATTTAAATGATAATAAATATATTGGGCTAAGTTTAATTCGTCCAAAGCTTATATGTTAGCTTTTGGGCTGAATTTTACAAAATCCCGTATCCAGTTTTCTGCATGCCCAGTCTTCAGTAAATTGGACGTATCTTTAGTTCCTGATGTCCGATTGACGCGTTTCAAGATGCGTTGGAAAGGTAACTGAATGATGGACAATTTGTTAGAAGATAACTTGACTCAGAAATGCACGGATCAAATCCAAAAATCCGTCGCAAGTTAGATGGCTTTTCAGACATTACAAACAGATTCAATTTCTTGTCCAAGATGCATCGTTTTTGACCTCCTATGCGTGCACTGTTTTGGCTTTTATTGTTTGCATCGAACAAATTCAGCTTCTTGTCCAATATTAGTAATTTGACCCCGCTCATGCATGTATCATTCCCCCACTCCTCAAAAGGATTCGTCCTCGAATCTAAATCGGCAATGAGAGAACAATCATCAACTTCAATTGAAAAGGCTTCTTTGTTGTATGTGGAGTGATATAATTGAGCTCCTCTCAATGGTTCAACAAAATCCTGAAAAAATAAGACAACACTACTCAAACATTTGTAATGATTAGTCAAAACAAAATCACTCGTTGCGTTCTTTTTCTTGTCTTTTTCTTTTGGGCTTTGTGTGACTTTTACCTCATATGTATTTTCACTCACCAAATTTGGGCCATTAATTTGACTTTTTTCACTCTCGGCCTCTTTACTCTCAGTATTTTGTATCTCACATCCCATATCCCTCTCACAAAAATTATCATCAATGTACAATTTCTGTAGAGGAGAAAGTGTTTCTAACGGAATGATAGGACAAGAATCAAATGAAGGGTTAGAATTACACTTACTTTCTTTGTGGGGAGGTGATGAGAGTATAGCAAGTGCACCTACTACTTCACATGAGGGATTAAAAGCATTGTCATCTCGTCTAATGTGTTCATTATCACTATCCTCTTGTTTGAGTGTTTGTGTGTTTTCCGACAACATGGGGATTTTTGTCTTGGTTTTGTCTAGTGACTTGGATGTTTCAATTTTCTGCTTTGGTCTACTTGAGTCGAGCAAAGGTTTAGAAGAATTAGAATGAGATAAAGTTTGAGTGGTACCTCTATCATAGTGATAATTCTTCTGGCGATATCGTTGTCGATCTTTGATGCGCTTTTCGATTGTTGTGGCGAATTGGAATGCCTCTTGAAGGGTGTAGTAGGTTTTGAGTTCAAGTACCTCAAGAATGTTGTTCAAGTCCGATAACAAACCTAGTCATTGTATCCTCTTCATCCTCTTGTATGTCAGCTTTTTGCATCAATGATTCCATTTCCTTGAGATACTCATCAACAGTTCTGCAGCCTTGTCGGATCCTTTGTAACTTTTGTTTGATCTCTCGTTGATATAATGGGGGAACAAATCGTTCTCGCGTGACTTTTTTAAGTTCTCCCTATGAGGTTATCTTGGCTTCTCTATTGAGACGCCGATTGTGGACCAATTGGGACCACCAAATGGATTCATATTCAATGAATTTGAGAGTCAACAGTGGAACATGATCCTCTTCGGGACATTGATAATGCTTGAATAGAAGATCAACTCGATTTTCCCAGTCACAATAAGCATCAGGGTCATACCTTCCTTGAAAAGGTGGTACAATGATCTTTGGCTTGGCTAAGGTGTTTGTTGCTCGTCTCGGTTCTATGTGATGATTGTGCCTATGTAAGGGGTTTTGGCGTCTATTCTGAATGGGAACAAGATTTGGATGCTTAGGCTCCTCAGTATCGCTTGTGATAGCAGTGGTTTCTAATCTCCCAATGGTTTGAGTGATTGCGGTCACGACTGTATCAGTGTGCTCAAGCTTGGTTGCCAATGAGGTTACAGTCCGTTCAAGTTTATTGAGAGTATCCGAAACTTCTTGAAGAGTCACCTCATGTGGTTCTTCGTCGTTACTCGTTTCTGACATCCTGAAACACTCAGATTTAAAAGGTAAAAAGCAAACGAAAACTAGAAATCTCACTAAACACTCCAAGAATAAAATATTTAGCGAGGCAAGTAAACCGATCTCGTGCTCTTTAAAGACCTTCCTGCTTCAAGTCAACAAGTTACAATCGGAGTTTAATCCTAACAATGAGTCCTAATTGTACTAGGAGTCCAATGAAAAGGCTTGACACCAATTGAATATAGTTGCAAGAAAGACGGATTGTAATGCAACTTTGTTGTCCTACTCACACCAGAAAAGAGAAGGTGCTAAATTGCGTAATAGAAGAAAGAAAAAGCAAAACAAAGGAACTTAAGAAACTAAGAGTAGAAAAAAATTAGTAGAGAAAGATGATAACCCAAAAACCCAGAAACAACTTGAAGGAAGAAATCCAATGTTGAATCCACTTCAATGTGATGCTTGTGGTGGTTGATGGCTAGGTATGAGCTTTCTCACTTTACTTTCTTTTCTTTTTTTTCTTTTTACAAGGTAAAAAAACTGAAAATAACGAAAATTGAAGAAAAAATAATGAAAATAGGGTTAAAGTAAGGGGAAACCTAATTTTGCTGAAACTTTATCCACTTTGTTCGAGATGTTCCCGATGTCCAAAAATTCTGAAATTTTGTGTGGTGACTCCTCCAATGGTTTATATCTGATCTAGAAATTTTTAGCTCAAAATTAACTCTTTTGGTTTTGACGAATTTTCCCTAATTTTCGAGTTTTTTTTCTTCCAAAAACGCCAAAATTCTTGCCAAGAATCATCCCAAATCTGACCAAATGATAGAGTAGCGCAATCTTGGATTTGGAGGCCTTCAATCAAGTTGTTGCAAGAACTAGGAGCTCTAGACTCAATCAAGGAAGTTTGGGCACATCTGAAAATTCAAGAGAAAAGAGAAGGGATTTTCTTGAATTTTTCAGATTCAAAGCTGGAAATTTAAAGAAAGAAAGACAAGATGAAGGATTAGATGATAAGAATTAAGAATATAAATAAAAAGATGAGAAAATATTAAGAAGAAGATAGGTAAAACAAATCTTAAAATTCCAGTTTTGTTTATGGAAATATGGAAGATGGTGTGAAGGTTGAAGATGAAGATGGCTTGCAAATTGTTGATGTTGTTTTGTCCTCGGCACCCTCTTAGACTCAATTATCTAAGCAAGCAACCTCAAGCGGCTCTAACCCACCCTCCTAGACCGATTATCTAGGCAAGCAAGAGTGTGAAGATGATCTCCCTCACAAGAACTCGTCGAACTTATGTTGAAGAAGACTTCGAAGGCACAAGTAATCAGCACTTGCAAAAACAAACTCACTAAATATTTCATAAATCAAAGAGAAACTGTCTTACAATGATGGAGGCTTCATCCTTTTATAGGTGAAGGATAGACAAAGTAATTTAACTTCTACTAAAACAAGGAAAACCTAATCTAATTAAAAATAATAAAAAAATAAAAGCCTTTAAACTCCTTGTGCTTGTGTGGCAAGGAATAGGGTGATAAGGCAAGTGATAGGCTGATAAGGGCTGGGTGGCTGGTTCCTAAAGTATATAAAACCCTAAAAACATCAATTTAAATGATAATAAATATATTGGGCTAAGTTTAATTCGTCCAAAGCTTATATGTTAGCTTTTGGAATGAATTTTACAAAATCCCGTAATAATCCCGTATCCAGTTTTCTGCATGCCCAGTCTTCAGTAAATTGGACGTATCTTGAGTTCCTGATGTCCGATTGATGCGTTTCAAGATGTGCTGGAAAGGTAACTGAATGATAGACAATTTGTTAGAAGACAACCTGACTCAGAAATGCCCGGATCCCATCCAAAAACTCGTCGCAAGTTCGCTGACTTTCCAGACATTACAAACAGATTCAATTTCTTGTCCAAGGTGCATCGTTTTTGACCTCCTATGCATGCACTGTTTTGGCTTTTATTGTTTGCATCGAACAAATTCAGCTTCTTGTCCGATATTAGTAATTTGACCCCGCTCATGCATGTATCATTCCCCCACTCCTCAAAAGGATTCATCCTCGAATCTAAATCGGCAATGAGAGAACAATCATCAACTTCAATTGAAAAGGATTCTTTGTTGTATGTGGAGTGATATAATTGAGCTCCTCTCAATGGTTCAACAAAATCCTGATAAAATAAGACAACACTACTCAAACATTTGTAATGATTAATCAAAACAAAATCACTCGCTGCGTTCTTTTTCTTGTCTTTTTCTTTTGGGCTTTGTGTGGCTTTTACCTCATATGTATTTTCACTCACCAAATTTGGGCCATTAATTTGACTTTTTTCACTCTCGGCCTCTTTACTCTCAGTCTTTTGTATCTCACATCCCATATCCCTCTCATAAAAATTATCATCAATGTACAATTTCTGTAGAGGAGAAAGTGTTTCTAACGGAATGATAGGACAAGAATCAAATGAAGGGTTAGAATTACACTTACTTTCTTTGTGGGGAGGTGATGAGAGTATAGCAAGCGGACCTACTACTTCACATGAGGGATTAAAAGAATTGTCATCTCGTCTAATGTGTTCATTATCACTATCCTCTTGTTTGAGTGTTTGTGTGTTTTCCGACAACATGGGGATTTTTGTCTTGGTTTTGTCTAGTGACTTGGATGTTACAATTTTTTGGCTTTGGTCTACTTGAGTCGAGCAAAGGTTTAGAAGAATTAGAATGAGATAAAGGTTGAGTGGTACCTCTATCATAGTGATAATTCTTATGGCGATATCGTTGTCGATCGTTGATGCTCTTTTCGATTGTTGTGGCGAATTGGAATGCCTCTTGAAGGGTGTAGTAGGTTTTGAGTTCAAGTACCTCAAGAATGTTGTCATTGAGTACGATAACAAACCTAGTCATTGTATCCTCTTGATCCTCTTGTATGTCAGCTTTTTGCATCAATGATTCCATTTCCTTGAGATACTCATCAACAGTTCTGCAGCCTTGTCGGATCTTTTGTAACTTTTGTTTGATCTCTCGTTGATATAATGGGGGAACAAATCGTTCTCGCATGACTTTTTTAAGTTCTCCCCATGAGGTTAACTTGGCTTCTCTATTGAGACGCCGATTGCGGATCAATTGGGACCACCAAATGGATTCATATACAGTGAAATTGAGAGTCAACAGTGGAACTTTATCCTCTTCAGGACATTGATAATGCTGAATAGAAGATCAACTCGATTTTCCCAGTCACAATAAGCATCAGGGTCATACCTTCCTTGAAAAGGTGGTACAATGATCTTTGTATTGGCTAAGGTGTTTGTTGCTCGTCTCGGTTCTATGTGATGATTGTGCCTATGTAACGGATTTTGGTGTCTATTCTGAATGGGAACAAGATTTGGATGCTTAGGCTCCTCAGTATCGCTTGCGATAGCAGTGGTTTCTAATCTCCCAATGGTTTGAGTGATTGCGGTCACGACTGTATCAATGTGCTCAAGCTTGGTTGCCAATGAGGTTATAGTCCTTTCAAGTTTATTGAGAGTATCCGAAACTTCTTGAAGAGTCACCTCATGTGGTTCTTCGTCGTTACTCGTTTATGACATCTTGAAACACTCAGATTTAAAAGGTAAAAGCAAAAGAAAACTAGAAATCTCACTAAACACTCCAAGAATAAATATTTAGGGAGGCAAGTAAACCGATCTCGTGCTCCTTAAAGACCTTCCTGCCACAAGTCAACAAGTTACAATCGGAGTTAGTCCTAACAATGAGTCCTAATTGTACTAGGAGTCCAATGAAAAGGCTTGACACCAATTGAATATAGTTGTAAGAAAGAAGGATTGTAATGCAACTTTGTTGTCCTACTCACACCAGAAAAGAGAAGGTGTTAAATTGCGTAATAGAAGAAAGAAAAAGCAAAACAAAGGAACTTAAGAAACTAAGAGTAGAAAAAATTAGTAGAGAAAGATGATAACCCAAAAACCGAGAAACAACTTGAAGGAAGAAATCCAATGTTGAATCCACTTCAATGTGATGCTTGTGGTGGTTGATGGCTAGGTATGAGCTTTCTCACTTTACTTTCTTTTCTTTTTACAAGGTAAATAAACTGAAAATAACGAAAAATGAAGAAAAAAATAATGAAAATAGGGTTAAAGTAGGGGGAAACCTAATTTTGCTGAAACTTTATCCACTTTGTTCGAGATGTTCCCGAAGTCCAAAAATTCTGAAATTTTGTGTGCTGACTCCTCCAATGATTTAGATAGAAATCTGGAAATTTTCAGCTCAAAATTAACTCTTTTGGTTTTGACGAATTTTCCCTAATTTTCGAGTTTTTTTTTCCAAAAACGCCAAAATTCTTGCCAAGAATCGTCCCAAATCTGATACGAAATGATAGAGTAGCGCAATCTTGGATTTGGAAGCCTTCAATCAAGTTGTTGCAAGAACTAGGAGCTCTAGACTCAATCAAGGAAGTTTGGGCAGATCTGAAAATTCAGGAGAAAAGAGAAGGGATTCTTGAATTTTTCAGATTCAAGGCTTGAAATTTAAAGAAAGAAAGACAAGATGTGGGATTAGATGATAAGAAATAAGAATATAAATAAAAATATGAGAAAAGATTAAGAAGAAGATAGGTAAAACAAATCTGAAAATTCCAGTTTTGTTTATGGAAATATGGAAGATGGTGTGAAGGTTGAAGATGAAGATGGCTTGCGAATTGTTGATGTTGTTTTGTCCTCGGCACCCTCTTAGACTCAATTATCTAAGCAAGCAACCTCAAGCGGCTCTAACCCACCCTCCTAGACGCGATTATCTAGGCAAGCAAGAGTGTGAAGATGATCTCCCTCACAAGAACTCGTCGAACTTATGTTGAAGAAGACTTCGAAGGCACAAGTAATCAGCACTTGCAAAAACAAACTCACTAAATATTTCATAAATCAAAGAAAATCTGTCTTACAATGATAGAGGTTTCATCCTTTTATAGGTGAAGGATAGACAAAGTAATTTAACTTCTACTAAAACAAGGAAAACCTAATCTAATTAAAATAATAAAAAAAACAGCCTTTAAACTCCTTGTGCTTGTGTGGCAAGGAATAGGGTGATAAGGCAAGTGATAGGCTGATAAGGGCTGGGTGGCTGGTTCCTAAAGTATATAAAACCCTAAAAACATCAATTTAAATGATAATAAATATATTGGGCTAAGTTTAATTCGTCCAAAGCCTTATATGTTAGCTTTTGGGCTGAATTTTACAAAATCCCGTAATAATCCCGTATCCGGTTTTCTGCATGCCCAGTCTTCAGTAAATTGGACATATCTTGAGTTCTTGATGTCCGATTGACGCGTTTCAAGATGCCTTAGAAAGGCAACTGAATGACGGACAATTTGTTAGAAGACAACTTGACTCAGAAATGCCCGGATCCCATCCAAAAACTCGTCGCAAGTTAGCTGACTTTCCAGACATTACAAACAGATTCAATTTCTTGTCCAAGATGCATCGTTTTTGACCTCCTATGCATGCACTGTTTTGGCTTTTATTGTTTGCATCGAACAAATTCAGCTTCTTGTCCAATATTAGTAATTTGACCCCGCTCATGCATGTATCATATAGTTTATGGTGTTTAAGGGACTGGAATTTGGTGTTGAAATGTAGGATGAAAGAAGGTAGAATATTGCTGGAAATTTAGGATGGAGAAAGGTTGAAGATGAGTGCTTGAAGAAATAAACAATGGTGGAAATGGTTGCTGTAAATTTTGGTGAAGAAGAAAGGTTTTAAGTTGCTGGAAAATGAAATAAAAAAACAAAAACAAGGAACAAGGAAGAACCTATACAATAAAGTGTATAAACCCGAACCTTATACGCTCTTTGTTCGAAGAACTTGGACCCAGTGATTAAGAAATCAAGAACCCGAAGTATCTGGTATAGACGCCACAAGCAACAATGCTTGATATGTCTTGAAAGTTTAATGAAGAACTAAGTTGAGAGAAATTCTCACAAGTAATTTTTTATTCATAAGTTGTGTAACCTTTTTACATTAAAAATCTGAAACATATATAAGAAATACAAGAGGGAAATCTGAAATGCTTCAAATTTCAAAAGAAAACTACCTATTTGATCTAAGGGTAGCGGTAAGGAAGTTTAATTTGAAACAAATCCGATGGCTGTATTTGAAATAAACAAACTGCTCAGCATTAAAAATGGCTCCTAAATGAAGTGGGAACACTTGAATTTCAAACAAAATGCACATGGCAATTGTTTGAATTCAAAAATCAAACTTCTTGGCCTTATCCTTGAGAATTCTGTCCATTGCTTTGAGAGGGAGTTCAAATCTGCCACACACATGTGTCAAGGCTGCCATGTGTGGATGCCATGCTTGGGGAGCAGCCGGAGCTTTGCTGGAGCCTTTAGCTTGATGCACCTTGCTGTAGGACACTCTCCTAAGTGTCGGTACATGTCCCTATATGTTTGAGCTACCATTGGACTCATTAGCTGGAGTTGAGCTACTGGAGCTGAAGTTGAGATAGTTGAGCTTAAGTTGAGCTGAATTGAGCTGATTTGGAGTGTTGGAGCTGAAAACAATGCTTTTGGGCTGTTTTGAGCTGAGTTGAGCTACACCCTTGTTGTTGAGCTTCAATCGAGCTAGTAGGAAGGTCCTTAGCTGCCACTCTTTATTATGTCTCTGTAAAAAACAAAGTAAACACACATAAACTTATTGAAGACATAATATAAACAAACTAGTTAGATACATATAAGTATAAACTAAGTATAAGTAATATATTATGTCACATATCAGCATGTAACACGTGATATAGCTTATTGTCTAAGGCTTATTCATCATTAACAGAAATAAGAAGTATGAACGCATTTCGGTACAAGAACTCCTTGAACTATTTAGCCTTAGCACAACAAATGGTTCAGTTTGCATGACTCTCGGCTTGAGCGAAGGCATGCTCACATCACCCTTTCTTTTAGGCGATTTGTCCTCAAATCGAAGCTTGTCGTCAAGGAGCAATTCTGGGGTGTTGGGATGGCCAAATCCATACTTCTTTCCTCCAATGGAATATCCTGCAAAATAGGAAAAGAAAAATCCTCTAGGTTCCCGTTAGAAAAATCAGCAATCATAGGTTGTGTTAAAATGCACTTCCTAATCATTTCGTTGTGTTGAACATCACCAATATGTTTGGACTCTCGTTTAGTATGGTTAGTATAATCACGATCCTTCCTCCAAGTTTCAAAACTCTTCGTCATCTGCAACTGATTGTGGTGTACCTGTGATGGAGTTAAAGGTTCGAGAGTGAACTTTTTTTTTAATGCTTGATTGCGAAACGGTTGGTGAAACAATCATGTGGATGGTTCGTTTGTCATATTCCAAGGTCTTCCAAGAAGTAGATGGCATGCATGCATTGGAACCACGTCACATAATACATCATCCTTATACCTTCCAATAGAGAATGGGATTAGCACTTGTTTGGTGACTTTCAATTCTCCTCCCTTATTTAACCACTGTAATTTGTAAGGACTGGGATGCTTGGTCGTCTTCAAGCCTAACTTGTCAACCATAAGAGTACTTGCAACATTAGTGCAACTTCCTCCATCAATTATCACAATACATACCTTATCATTCACATGACATCTCATGTGAAAGATGTTTTTACGTTGCTGTTCTTCTTGTGACACTTGCACATTCAGGCTTTGTTTGACTACGAGAATCTCACCATCTGCTGCCAATTCGATCTCGTCTTCTTCTTCCTCCTTATGAATTTTCGGTTCATCTTCTCCATGATCAGACTCGACCTCACCATTTTCTAACAAAAGCATCGTGTTCCGATTTGGACATTGGCTTGCTTCGTGTCCTCATCCAAGGCACTTGAAACATTTGTGCGTTCATGAGTAACCACTTGCTTTCCTCTACCAACATCTACAACGGGTGGCTTTGGCTTGCTCGATTTTGCCCTTTCTTTAATTTGAATAGGTGCTGACTTCCTAAAATTGTTTCGAATGAAACAAGGGCTAGAAAAATTATTAAATGAACTATTACCTCAGGACGAAGATTTCTTCCTTTGCTGACGTTCAACTTTTATCGCCATATGCACCATTTCGTCCAATTCAGCATAATGTTGTAATTCTACAACATTGGCAATCTCTTGGTTAAGACTGGCTAAGAAACGTGCCATTGTTGCTTCTCGATCTTCTTCAATGTTGGCACGGATCATGGCCATCTCCATTTCTTTAAAATAATCTTCAACGCTTCTATTGCCTTGTTTTAAATTCTGCAACTTCTAGAACAAGTCTCGATGGTAGTGAGACGGTACAAATCTCCTCCGCATGATTCTTTTCATTTCAAGCCATGTTGTGATTGGCCCTTCGCCTGTTCTTCTTCGTGTACTGATTAATTGGTCCCACCAAATTAATGCATAATCCACAAACTCCATGGCTGACAATCGCACCTTCTTTTGTTCATAATAGTTGTAACAATTGAACATATGTTCTACCTTGCTTTCCCATGCTAGATAGGCATCTGGATCTATTTTCCTTGAAAAGAAGGTATGGTAACTCGAATGTTGCTCAAATTGTCATCAAGTTGTGCACGCCCTCCATGGTGTCTCGGGGCATTCGGTGTCGATGATCGGTCTATTTCGTCATCATCATTGTTGTCAGCATACTCTTCATTGTGTTCGTCATCTCTAGGCTGATTTTGCCTTCGTGGGCCTTGGGTTGCTCAGGTGTTGCCTTGTGACCCTTCAAGCCTGACTATTCTTTCATGTAATGGCTCAAGTTCATCCTTCAACAATTTCTGCAATTCTCGAATCATGGCCTACATTTGTAGATTCGGTTATCCTCCATCTTGATTCATGTCGCTAGAACCTGTCATTGTTAGCAAAAAATGAAATAAAACCTCACTTGCACATTCACAAAAGCCTCACAATTCTCTCCAAGGAAAGTAGATATGGCATTCCACTCTACGCTCGTGTTTCACTCGGGAAATATGGCTTTTACTTTCCCCTTCTGTTCTCACACGCTTAATATGCCTTTTTCCACTCCTTCTCTCACGTTTAGTTCTTTAAGGAACTAACTTAAGACTTTGTCAAACATGTTCAAGTGTGTTGGCTAAATAACAACAACGGTTAGTAAACAAAAGAAATAAGGTAAAGGTAGGCTTAGAATTAGAAAGAAAGGAAAGAAATGGGTGACTTACTACACAGAAACGCTTACAACTTTCCTTCACCAAACAATCAAATTCTCTTCGTGCCCGATTGATGTTGTAATGTTCACTGTTGTAGAACACATTGCCATTGCAATTTATTTCATTTTTTCACTTTTTGAAGTGCTTTTTTTCTTTCTTTTTCGAAACTAAATTCTCTTTTTCTATTTTCGGATTTTTTTTTATATTTCACACTCACAAAGATGATTTCTTACTTGTATCCAACCTAAGCTCTGATTACCATATGTTACGAGGCTGTCCATTGATGTAGGCCTCCTTTGATTGTGTCAGATCTAGGATCGAAATAAGATTTCCCATGTAGAAGTGGGGCTGCAAAAGAAGATGTTGAAAGTATAGTTTATGGTGTTTAAGGGACTGGAATTTGGTGTTGAAATGTAGGATGAAAGAAGGTAGAATATTGTTGGAAATTTAGGATGGAGAAAGGTTGAAGATGAGTGCTTGAAGAAGAAACAATGGTGGAAATGGTTGCTGGAAATTTTGGTGAAGAAGAAAGGTTAAGTTGCTGGAAAATGAAATACAAAATCAAGAACAAGGAAGAACCTATACAATAAAGTGTATAAACCCGAACCTTTTACGCTCTTTGTTCGAAGGACTTGGACCCAGTGATTAAGAAATCAAGAACTCGAAGTATCTGGTGTAGACGCCACAAGCAACAATGCTTGATAAGTCTTGAAAGTTCAATGAAGAACTAAGTTGAGAGAAATTCTCACAAGTAATTTTTGATTCATAAGTTGTGTAACCTTTTTACATTAAAAATCTGAAACATATATAAGAAATACAAGAGGGAAATCTGAAATGCTTCAAATTTCAAAAGAAAGTTACCTATTTGATCTAAGGGTGGCGGTGAGGAAGTTTAATTTGAAACAAATCTGATGGTTGTATTTGAAATAAACAGACTGATCAGCATTAAAAATGGCTCCTAAATGAAGCGGGAACACTTGAATTTCAAACAAAATGCACATGGCAATTGTTTGAATTCAAAAATCAAACTTCTTGGCCTTATCCTTGAGAATTCCGCCCATTGATTTGAGAGGGAGTTCAAATCTGCCACACACATGTGTCAAGGCAGCCATGTGTGGACGCCATGCTTGAGGAGCTACTGGAGCCTTTAGCTTGATGCACCTTGCTGTAGGACACTCTCCTAAGTGTAGGTACATGTCCCTCCATGTTTGACCTACCATTGGACTCATTAGCTGGAGTTGAGCTACTGGAGCTGAAGTTCAGCTAGTTGAGCTGATTTGGAGTGTTGGAGCTGAAATGAGCTGAAAACAATGTTTGCAGCCTGTTTTGAGCTGATTTGAGCTACACCCTTGTTGTTGAGCTTCAACCGAGCTAGTAGGAAGGTCCTTAGCTGCCACTCTTTATTATGCCGCTATAAAAAACAAAGTAAACACACATAAACTTATTGAAGACATAATATAAACAAACTAGTTAGATACATATAAGTATAAACTAAGTATAAGTAATATATTATGTCACATATCAGCATGTAACACGTGATATAGCTTATTGTCTAAGGCTTATTCATCATTAACAGAAATAAGAAGTATGAACGCATTTCGGTACAAGAACTTCCCTGAAATATTTAGCCTTAGCACAAGTAAATGGTTCAGTTTGCATGACTCTCGGCTTGAGCGAAGGCATGCTCACATCACATATGTTATCATTTATTTGCATAATATATGATATTCATGCATAACCTATGATCCACATCTTTATTCTTAGTTTCAAATAATTAAGTATGTTTGCATTGCATTGCATCTTTATACTTAAGCATGCATCATATTTTAGCTTTATGTTAGCTCACACATTGTTTGTTGTTCTCTTTAGGCACTAATGTTAAAGGCACAAAAACTCAAAGCAGCTCAAAGATCTCGCAACAAGCTCGGATTAGCTCCGAGACATTCAAGGCAGCTCAGATTAGCTCAATGAGTCCAATAGAAGCTGGGATCAGCTCAAAACTTAAGGAGAACATTCTAAAGGAGACCACAAGCTTGAAGGACCAGCTCACCTGGCTAAAGTCAGGTCGAAATAGCTCAAATCAGCTTGAAGATTGAGCTAGCTCTTTCAGCTAGCTAGCTCAGCTCAATTCAACTCACTCCAAGCTCAACCAGCTCACTTCAGCTCCACCTACACATGCAAGCTCACAACCCCAAGGGTCATGTCCCCTACTAAGGAACATGTCCCTACACTTTGGGAGGGGACTTTAAAAATGGGTGGCAAACACATGGAGGGAAAGCATGAGTGCGCCAAAACGAAGAGTTCTAACCAAATCACTCTTCATTGGGCAGATTCATCACCAAAACGTCCGTCAGATTGTTTGCCATTTTTTAGCAGGATACAAGCATAACTACGTCGAGAAGTCTTCATGAAACTTATTCTCCTATCTCTTAGCTTTCTAACGCATGTTGAATTGCGTCAATCCGATGAGCTTGAGATATGACCAGATTATCGAAGGAAGAGAAGGTTGGAATTTCATACGAGAAATTACAACTTTTCAAATGTTTGTGCACCAAAACCATTTGGAGGGGTCTACAAAGATGGTCGAATCATCACCAAGGCTTTGGAGGGAGTCACGAGCAGCCTTGGAGGGAGACTTGAAGCCTAGCCTAATAGATACAAGGCCATTCGGCCAAACCTCTTCATTTCTTATAAATAGAAGTTGTATTTTTATTTTGTAAACGTCTCATCTCATTCATATCAATTAAATTACCTTTGTAAGAATTTTCTCTCTTTTAGTTATTTTTAGAACTTTATCGACCTATCAAGTACTTTGTACTTGTGGCGTCAAACCTCCTTTCCACCTTGATACTTCAGGTTCTTGGTTCTTTATAACCAACGAGTCCAAGTCCTTTCTACCATCCCTTAAAGACATCTATAAGGTTTGGGGTTAGGCTCTCTATAACCTAGTTTCTTCCTTGATTCTTTAAGATACTGCCTTCACCTTTCCATCCATTTCCATCACCATTTCTATACACCATTCATACCATCTTCCGCAGCCACCATTCACATACCTTTCATTCTTTCAAGCCATCTTTACTTTGCAGGAATCACTTGCTTGCCTTCCTAGATCCTACAATCAAAGGCCGTCTCCAACAACAACGAGGACGGAAGTATATCAGGTAGCTAGCTGAAAGAGCTAGCTCAATCTCCAAGCTGATTTGAGCTTCCACGAGCTACCCTTAACTAGGTGAGCTAGTCCTTTAAGCTTGTGAGCTTACTTAGAGTGCTCTGCTTTATCCTTGAGCTGATCTGAGCACTCCTAGTGGCCTTCGAGCTAATCTGAGCTCCTAGTGATGTCCTTGAGCTATGCCTACCTTGTGCCTTCATCCTTAGTTCCTAAAGAAACAATAAACAATGTGTGAGTTGAAATGAAGCTAAAATATGATGCATACTTGAGTTAAAAAAAATGCAATGTAATCTAAACAAGCTTAAATGAGCTAGAACTAGATATAAAGATGTGGTTTAATGCAATGCATGATACATGCATGAGCGGGGTCAAATTACTAATATTGGAGAAGAAGCTGAATTTGTTCGATGCAAACAATAAAAGCCAAAACAATGCATGCATAGGAGGTCAAAAACGATGCATCTTGGACAAGAAATTGAATCTGTTTGTGAAGTCTGGAAAGTCAGCCAACTTGCGACGAGTTTTTGGATGGGATCCAGGCATTTCTGAGTCAATTTGTCTTCTAATAAATTGTCCTTCATTCAGTTACCTTTCCAAAACATCTTGAAACACATCAATCGGACATCAGGAACTCAAGATATGTCCAATTTACTGAAGACTACGCATGCAGAAAACTGGATACGAGATTATTACGAGATTTTGTAAAATTCAGCCCAAAAGCTAACATATAAGGCTTTGGACGAATTAAACTTAGCCCAATATATTTATTATCATTTAAATTGATGTTTTTAGGGTTTTATATACTTTAGGAACCAGCCACCCAGGCCTTATCAGCTCATCACTTGCCTTATCACCCTATTCCTTGCCACACAAGCACAAGGAGTTTAAATGCTGTTATTTTTTAAATATTTTTAATTAGATTAGGTTTTCCTTGTTTTAGTAGAAGTTAAATTACTTTGTCTATCCTTCACCTATAAAAGGATGAAGCCTCCGTCATTGTAAGGGAGATTTCTTTGATTTATGAAATATTTAGTGAGTTTGTTTTTGCAAGTGCTGATTACTTGTGCCATCGAAGTCTTCTTCAACATAAGTTCGATGAGTTCTTGTGAGGGAGATCATCTTCACACTCTTGCTTGCCTAGATAATCGCGTCTAGGAGGGTGGGTTAGAGCCGCTTGCTTAGATAATTGAGTCTAAGAGGGTGCCGAGGACAAAACAACATCAACAATTCGCAAGCCATCTTCATCTTCAATCTTCACACCATCTTCCATAATTCCATAAACAAAGCTGGAATTTTCAGATTTGTTTTACTTATCTCTTTCTCAATCTTTTTTATATTCTTATTTCTTATCATATAATCCTTCATCGTGTCTTTCTTTTTTTAATTTCCAGCCTTGAATCTGAAAATTTCAAGAAAATCCCTTCTCTTTTCTCTTGACTTTTCAGATCTGCCCAAACTTCCTTGATTGTGTCTAGAGCTCCTAGTTCTTGTAACAACTTGATTGAAGGCTTCCAAATCCAAGATTGCTCTACTCTATCAATTTATCACATAGTAATATGTAACACATTGTATAGCTTATTATCTAAGGCCGAATATTCTTCAAATGATTTAAAAACACGAAGGCACTTATGAGAAAGAACTTCCCTAAATGATTTGGCTTTAGTATGGGTAATTGGTCTTGCTGATACATGCACCGGACAAACCCAAATTAAAGATTGACTCATATTCCCACTCGGACCAGTCACATGTGCCAAGTCCAAGATTCTTAAAGATAAACACTGCACCACTGTGCAAGGAGTGCTGACCAAAGGCTTACAAACATTCATAAAAGAACAAGAATTTCAAAAAAGCACGCATTCTCCAAGCTTAAAGAATTGGGTCACACAAACCCATGTTGAGGAAGCACACGCCCAAGAGTGTAAAAACAAGGCCTTAAGCATATTTGAAGTCCATTAAATTGGAAATTAATTGTAATTACTTATACCCAAAACTGAATTATAAAGTTTGGGTCTAATTAGTTATTTCCCAGCCCAAATTAGATTCATTTAAATTTAGGCCTTATCATCCATTCAAACCAGCCCAAACCAACCTTATCCGCAAGCTTGCTGCCCTAAAATACGTTCCCCCTTATCATGGGAAGAAGAGTGCCGCCCAAGACTCCCTAAACAAGGGGGAATTCACAATTCAGCAAGTAATTACATTATTATATTAATTTCAGATTATTTTATCATTTGTTTTGATACATGCATGAGCGGGGTCAAATTATTCATATTGGACAAGAATTTGAAGTTGCTCGATGTGAACAATAAAGGCCAAAACAATGCATGCATAGGAGGTCAAAAACGATACATTTGGACAAGAAACTGAGTCTGCTGTTTGAGAAGTCTGGAAAGTCAGCCAACTTGCAACGAGTTTTCGGATGGGATCCAGGCATTTCTGGGTCGAGTTGTCTTCTAACAAATTGTCCGTTATTCAGTTACCTTTCTAACGCATCTTGAAACGCATTAATCAGATACCGGGAACTCAAGATACGTCCAATTTACTGAAGACTGCGCATGCAGAAAACTGGATACGGATTATTATGGGATTTTTTAAAATTCTGCCCAAAAGCTAACATATAAGGCTTTGGACGAATTAAACTTAGCACAATGTATTTATTATCATTTAAATTGATTTTTTAGGGTTTTATATACTTTAGGAACCAGCCACCCTTCTCTTAAGCCGTTAGATCAAGTCCAATTTAATGGACCAGATTTGTTTGTTTATTTTATTCATTCTTAGCTTTAGGTTAAAGCCATCCTTCATCTATAAAATGATTATGCTTTCTTCTTTGTTTTTGAGATTTCTTTGATTTATGAAATATTTAGTGAGTTTGTTTTTGCAATTGCTGACTATTTGTGCCTTTGAAGTCTTCTTCAACATAAGTTCGACGAGTTCTTGATACGAGCACGAGAGGGGTCAAAATAATCATCTTGGAAAAGAAGTTAAAACTGCTTTGCAAGTCAGAAACATCAGTCAACTTGCGAAGCATTTTTGGATGGGATCGAGGCATTTATGGGTCAACATGTCTTCTTAAAACTTGTCTGGCTGCAAATTAACTTTCCAACGCATCTTGAAACGCCTCAATCGGACATCTGGATCTCAAGATACGCCTATTTTAGCGAAGACAGCGCATGCAGAAATTCCTATATGGGATTAATACGGGATTTTTGGATAATTACGAATTTTCAAGATTTTATTTGATTATTTTAATTTAAATCAATATAAGGTTTATGCAATATCTATTAGGATCATATTTATTTAATTATGATTTTATTTTTAGCATTTATTTATTATTAGAAGTTACTTATCTAATTAGGAGATTAGATTTTAGCATTTATTTATTGTATTTAATTCCTAAGTTTAGTAGGATTAAAACTTCTCATGGCCTATATAAAGGAAGCTTCACCCACATTGTAATTCAGATTTGAATGATTAAATAAAATTCTCTTTTGAGTTCCAACTTGCAAGAACATTATCTTGTGTTATAGAAGCAAATCGATTTTCAAGTTCTCTGGGATTTGTTGTTGAGGATCTTCACACTCCTGCTTGCCCATACAAAAGCGTTTGGGAGGGTGGGTTAGAGCCGCTTGAGGTTGCTTGCTTAGATAATTACGCCTAAGAAGGTGTCGAGGACAACTATCAATTTATTACGCCATCTCCACATATTCAAGGTTCCTCCATTGATGCCACCACCATAAGCAAATCTGAATTTTTAGATTTGTTCTTTATTTTGGTTTGTTTTGTTTTTCTCTTTATTCGAATTTGCGCTACTCTTTCATTTGGTATTGGATTCAGGTCGTTCTTGAGGATGTCATTGAGCAACGTATTGGATTTTACCCTTTTGGGGACTCGATGTAATTATTGTTGTCGACTAGATCATTCAGGGTATGATTGTCCAGATAAGTTTTTGATACGGAAGCTAGGATCCAAGAATTACCTCAAAATCTAGGAACCCTCAGATCACAATTAATCTAGCAAACTCACTAATATGATCTGAGAAAACCCCAAACTCCACGTTCAGCAAACCGATAATAAAGCATGATCTTGATGTAGAAAACGAGATAGGATGAATTTGATGGTGGCGGTGTTGGATAGATTTGTCCTTGGCACCCTCCTAATCGCAATTGAATAGGCAAACACCTGCAAACGGCACGAATCTCTCCGATGAATGGATGATGGCGAGATAGATGTTTTAGGATATTTTGTCCTCGGCAACCTCAAGCGGCTCTAACCCACCCTCCTAGACGCAATTAACTAGGCAAGCAAGAGTGTGAAGATGATCTCCATCACAAGAACTTGACGAACTTACGTTGAAGAAGACTTCTAATACGAAAAATAACAAGGCAAATCTATTTACCTTGAAAATAAAATGGCCCATGGCCAAAGATTTTTGCAACTCATAAATTCATGATGTTGTTCTTATTAATGAAGCAAATATGCCTTTAAATAGGCTACAAATGAAAAGTTCAACTTAAATTAGGAAAAGTAAACATAATAATAAAATAAATAAACATATTTTATCTAACCTAAAAAACTAATAAATAAATAACAAATCTAATCCTAAATCATCTAAATATCTTCATAAAGAATCCTATATTAAATTTAAGTACAAATAATCAATAAAATTATTAAAAAATCGTAATAAATAATATTTCTCGTAATAAATCCGTATAGAGATTTCTGCTCGCATAGTCTTCACTAAAACGGACATAACTTGAGCTCCTAACGTCGAATTGATGCATTTCAAGATGTGTTGGAAAGCTAAGAGGCATACGAATATGTTTGAAGAAGACATGTAGACTCAGAAGTGCCCGGATCCCATCCAAAAATTCAATGGAAGTCGGCTGAAATTCCAGACTTATAAAACAGCTTCAACTCTTTGGCTACAATGCATCATTTTAGCCCCCCCATACATGTATCATTCTCCCCCAGTTGAAAACGATTCGTCCCGAATCTTAAGAGTTGTTGATCACAACCTTCAAGTCTCTTGAGATGTCTCCAAGAATGAAATATTAAAACTAGGATCTATATATAGAGAGAATTATATATTTTTCTTTTTTCTCAACTACTAAAACAATAGTAAAAGATAATTATTTCAAACACCTAAACCAAGGCTCTGATACCAATTGATACGGAAGCTAGGATCCAAGAATTACCTCAAAATCTAGGAACCCTTAGATCACAATTAATCTAGCAAACTCACTAATATGATCTGAGAAAACCCCAAACTCCACGTTCAGCAAACCGATAATAAAGCATGATCTTGATGTAGAAAACGAGATAGGATGAATTTGATGGTGGCGGTGTTGGATAGATTTGTCCTTGGCACCCTCCTAATCGCAATTGAATAGGCAAACACCTGCAAACGGCACGAATCTCTCCGATGAATGGATGATGACGAGATAGATGTTGTAGGATATTTTGTCCTCGGCACCCTCTTAGACGCGATTATCTAAGCAAGAAACCTCAAGCGGCTCTAACCCACCCTCCTAGACGCAATTACCTAGGCAAGCAAGAGTGTAAAGATGATCTCCATCACAAGAACTTGACGAACTTACGTTGAAGAAGACTTCTGATACGAAAAATAACAAGGCAAATCTATTTACCTTGAAAATAAAATGGCCCATGGCCAAAGGTTTTTGCAACTCATAAATTCATGATGTTGTTCTTATTAATGAAGCAAATATGCCTTTAAATAGGCTACAAATGAAAAGTTCAACTTAAATTAGGAAAAGTAAACATAATAACAAAATAAATAAACATATTTTATCTAACCTAAAAAACTAATAAATAAATAACAAATCTAATCCTAAATCATCTAAATATCTTCATAAAGAATCCTAGATTAAATTTGAGTACAAATAATCAATAAAATTATTAAAAAATCGTAATAAATAATATTTCCCGTAATAAATCCGTATAGAGATTTTTGCTCGCATAGTCTTCACTAAAACGGACATAACTTGAGCTCCTGACGTCGAATTGATGCGTTTCAAGATGCGTTGGAAAGCTAAGAGGCATATGAATATGTTTGAAGAAGACATGTAGACTCAGAAGTGCCCGGATCCCATCCGAATATTCGATGGAAGTCAGCTGAAATTCCAGACTTATAAAACAGCTTCAACTCTTTGGCTACAATGCATCATTTTAGCCCCCCCCATACATGTATTAGTTTTATTTTCAAGAAAAAATTTTGAGAGATATGTTGTCTGAATTCATGTCTTCTAATGATATTGAAATCCGTGATCCGGAGCATGATCAAGAAATTTGTTCTTCTAAAGAACATGAGGAAGACGATACCATCGAGAGTTTAAACTTGCCTATTGATGAGGAAGAAATTATAAGTAGTGTGTTTGTTTCCAGTGACGAACCTACTATTCCGATTCAAGATGATCATCAAAAGACAAACACCGACGAAGGTACCTTACAATCAAAAGGTATAATTGAATGTTTTTAGAATTCTATTTATGCTTATTCCTCTTTTAGCATTAATAACAAATTTGAAGATAAGAATGAGTTACTTTGCAACCAAAAGAACAATCGTGATGATCCCAATGTGAAGGAACTTGTAAATTACATTGCAAAAAGAGACTTTACAAAACGATCCTTCAATACGTCTTCTCTTCTATGGTACTTTGATGAACTTCCTCCATTTACCGATCTAGATTCGAGGGCGAATCTTTTTGAGGAGTGGGGGAATGATACGAGCACGAGAGGGGTCAAAATAATCATCTTGGAAAAGAAGTTGAAACTGCTTTGCAAGTCAGAAACATCAGTCAACTTGCGGAGCATTTTTGGATGGGATCCGGGCATTTATGGGTCAACATATCTTCTTAAAACTTGTCCGGCTGCAAATTAAATTTCCAACGCATCTTGAAACGCCTCAATCGGACATTCTGATCTCAAGATACGTCTATTTTAGCGAAGACAACGCATGCAGAAATTCCTATACGGGATTAATACGGGATTTTTGGATAATTACAAATTTTCAAGATTTTATTTGATTATTTGTAATTTAAATCAATATAGGATTCTGCAATATCTATTAGGATCAGATTTATTTAATTAGGATTTTATTTTTAGCATTTATTTATTATTAGAAGTTACTTATCTAATTAGGAGATTAGATTTTAGCATTTATTTATTGTATTTAATTCCTAAGTTTAGTAGGATTAAAACTTCTCATGGACTATATAAAGGAGGCTTCACTCACATTATAATTCAGATTTGAATGATTAAATAAAATTCTCTTTTGAGTTCCAACTTGCAAGAACATTATCTTGTGTTTTAGAAGCAAATCGATTTTCAAGTTCTCCGGAATTTATTGTTGAGGATCTTCACACTCCTGCTTGCCCATACAAAAGCGTTTGGGGGGGTGGGTTAGAGCCGCTTGAGGTTGCTTGCTTAGATAATTGCGTCTAAGAGGATGCCGAGGACAACCATCAATTCATCACGCCATCTCCACATATTCAAGCTTCCTCCATTGACGCCACCACCATAAGCAAATCTGAATTTTTATATTTGTTCTTTATTTTGGTTTGTTTTTCTCTTTATTCGAATTTGCTCTGATACCAAATGAAAGAGTAGCACAAATTCGAATAAAGAGAAAAACAAAACAAACCAAAATAAAGAACAATTCTAAAAATTCAGATTTGCTTATGGTGGTGGAGTCAATGGAGGAAGCTTGAATATGTGGAGATGGCGTGATGAATTGATAGTTGTCCTCGGCGCCCTCTTAGACACAATTATCTAAGCAAGCGGCTCTAACCCACCCTCTCAAACGCTTTTGTATGGGCAAGCAGGAGTGTGAAGATCCTCAACAACAAATCCTGGAGAACTTGAAAATCGATTTGCTTCTAAAACACAAGATAATGTTTTTGCAAGTTGGAACTCAAAATAGAATTTTATTTAATCATTCAAATCTGAATTTAAATGTGGGTGAAGCCTCCTTTATATAGGCCATGGAGAACTTTTAATCCTACTAAACTTAGGAATTAAATACAATAAATAAATGCTAAAATCTAATATCCTAATTAGATAAGTAACTTCTAATAATAAATAAATGCTAAAAATAAAATCCTAATTAAATAAATCTCTTTATTCGAATTTTAGCATTTATTTATTGTATTTAATTCCTAAGTTTAGTTGGATTAAAACTTCTCCTTGGCCTATATAAAGGAGGCTTCACCCACATTGTAATTCAGATTTCATTGATTAGTAAAAAGTTCTCTTAGGAGATTTTAGTATTCTTTGAATTTACAAGTGTTCGGTAAACTTGTCTAGAAGCCATCTTCAACATAAGATCATTGAGTTCTTGTGAGGGAGATCATCTTCACACTCTTGCTTGCCTAGGTAATTGCATCTAGGAGGGTGGGTTAGAGCCGCTTGAGGTTGCTTGCTTAGATAATTGCGTCTAAGAGGGTGCCGAGGACAAAACAACAACTATCAATTCATCACGCCATCTCCAAATATTCAAGCTTCCTCCATTGACGCCACCACCATAAGCAAATCTGAATTTTTAGATTTGTTCTTTATTTTGGTTTGTTTTGTTTTTCTCTTTATTCGAATTTGCGCTACTCTATCATTTGGTACCGGATTCAGGTCATTCTTGAGGATGTCATTGAGAAACGTATTGGATTTTACCCTTTTGGGGACTCGATGTCATTATTGTTGTCGACTAGATCATTCAGGGTATGATTGTCCAGATAAGTTTTATTTTCAAGAAAAAATTTTGAGAGATATGTTGTCTGAATTCATGTCTTCTAATGATATTGAAATTCGTGATCCGGAGCATGATCAAGAAATTTGTTCTTCTAAAGAACATGAGGAAGACGATTATATCGAAAGTTTAACCTTGCCTATTGATGAGGAAGAAATTATAAGTAGTGTGTTTGTTTCCAGTGACAAACCTACTATTACGATTCAAGATGATCATCAAACGACAAACACCGACGAATGTACCTTACAATCAAAAGGTATCATTGAATGTTTTCGGAATTCTATTTATGCTTATTCCTCTTTTAGCATTAATAACAGTTTTCAAGATGAGAATGAATTACTTTGCGACCAAAAGAACAATCGTGATGATCCCAATGAGAAGGAACTTGTAAATTACATTGCAAAAAGAGACTCTGCAAAAGGATCCTTCAAGACGTCTTCTCTTCTATCGTACTTTGATGAACTTCCTCCATTTACCGATCTAGATTCGAGGGTGAATCTTTTTGACGAGTGGGGGAATGATACGAGTATGAGAGGGGTCAAAATAATCATCTTGGAAAAGAAGTTGAAACTGCTTTGCAAGTCAGAAACATCAGTCTACTTGCGGAGCATTTTTTTATAGGATCCAGGCATTTATAGGTCAACATGTCTTCTTAAAACTTGTCCGCCTGCAAATTAGCTTTCCAACGCATCTTGAAACGTTTCAATCGGACTTCTGGATCTCAAGACACGTTTATTTTAGCGAAGACAATGCATGCAGAAATTCCTATACGAAATTAATACGGGATTTTTGGATAATTACGAATTTTCAAGATTTTATTTGATTATTTGTAATTTAAATCAACATAGGATTCTGCATTATCTATTAGGATCAGATTTATTTAATTAGGATTTTATTTTTAGCATTTATTTATTATTGGAAGTTACTTATCTGATTAGGAGATTAGATTTTAGCATTTATTTATTGCATTTAATTCCTAAGTTTAGTTGGATTAAAACTTCTCCTTGGCCTATATAAAGGAGGCTTCACCCACATTGTAATTCAGATTTCATTGATTAGTAAAAAGTTCTCTTTGGAGATTTTAGTATTCTTTGAATTTACAAGTGTTCGGTAAACTTGTCTAGAAGCCATCTTCAACATAAGATCATTGAGTTCTTGTGAGGGAGATCATCTTCACACTCTTGCTTGCCTAGGTAATTGCATCTAGGAGGGTGGGTTAGAGCCGCTTGAGGTTGCTTGCTTAGATAATTGCGTCTAAGAGGGTGCCGAGGACAAAACAACAACTATCAATTCATCACGCCATCTCCACATATTCAAGCTTCCTCCATTGACGCCACCACCATAAGCAAATCTGAATTTTTAGATTTGTTCTTTATTTTGGTTTGTTTTGTTTTTCTCTTTATTCGAATTTGCGCTTCTCTATCATTTGGTACCGGATTCAGGTCGTTCTTGAGGATGTCATTGAGCAACGTATTGGATTTTACCCTTTTGGAGACTCGATGTCATTATTGTTGTCGACTAGATCATTCAGGGTATGATTGTCGGATAAGTTTTATTTTCAAGAAAAAAATTTGAGAGATATGTTGTCTGAATTCATGTCTTCTAATGATATTGAAATTCGTGATCCGGAGCATGATCAAGAAATTTGTTCTTCTAAAGAACATGAGGAAGACGATACCATCGAAAGTTTAACCTTGCCTATTGATGAGGAAGAAATTATAAGTAGTGTGTTTGTTTCCAGTGACGAACCTACTATTACGATTCAAGATGATCATCAAACGACAAACACCGACGAAGGTACCTTACAATCAAAAGGTATCATTGAATGTTTTCGGAATTCTATTTATGCTTATTCCTCTTTTAGCATTAATAACAGTTTTCAAGATGAGAATGAATTACTTTGCGACCAAAAGAACAATCGTGATGATCCCAATGAGAAGGAACTTGTAAATTACATTGCAAAAAGAGACTCTGCAAAAGGATCCTTCAAGACGTCTTCTCTTCTATCGTACTTTGATGAACTTCCTCCATTTACCAATCTAGATTCGAGGGTGAATCTTTTTGACGAGTGGGGGAATGATACGAGTATGAGAGGGGTCAAAATAATCATCTTGGAAAAGAAGTTGAAACTGCTTTGCAAGTCAGAAACATCAGTCAACTTGCGAAGCATTTTTGGATGGGATCCAAGCATTTATAGGTCAACATGTCTTCTTAAAACTTGTCCGCCTGCAAATTAGCTTTCCAACGCATCTTGAAACGCCTCAATCGGACATCTGGATCTCAAGACACGTCTATTTTAGCGAAGACAACGCATGCAGAAATTCCTATACGAAATTAATACAGGATTTTTGGATAAGTACTAATTTTCAAGATTTTATTTGATTATTTGTAATTTAAATCAACATAGGATTCTGCAATATCTATTAGGATCAGATTTATTTAATTAGGATTTTATTTTTAGCATTTATTTATTATTGGAAGTTACTTATCTAATTAGGAGATTAGATTTTAGCATTTATTTATTGTATTTAATTCCTAAGTTTAGTTGGATTAAAACTTCTCCTTGGCCTATATAAAGGAGGCTTCACCCACATTGTAATTCAGATTTCATTGATTAGTAAAAAGTTCTCTTTGGAGATTTTAGTATTCTTTGAATTTACAAGTGTTCGGTAAACTTGTCTAGAAGCCATCTTCAACATAAGATCATTGAGTTCTTGTGAGGGAGATCATCTTCACACTGTTGCTTGCCTAGGTAATTGCATCTAGGAGGGTGGGTTAGAGCCGCTTGAGGTTGCTTGCTTAGATAATTGCGTCTAAGAGGGTGCCGAGGACAAAACAACAACTATCAATTCATCACACCATCTCCACATATTCAAGCTTCCTCCATTGACGCCACCACCATAAGCAAATCTGAATTTTTAGATTTGTTTTTTATTTTGTTTTGTTTTGTTTTTCTCTTTATTCGAATTTGCGCTACTCTATCATATACCAATACATATTTTTTGGTCACGATGTAGGATACAAGGTAATCTATGTTCTTTAAATATTGATTGTGACATAGTGTAAACTTAGTGAATAGCTTCATTGTTGATGCACTCGATCTACCATGCCAAGAACACCCTAAGCCGTATCATCTTCAAGGGTTTAATAGCGGACCGGATATGAAGGTAACCGAACGTTTTTAATCTCTTTTACTCTTCTGGAGGCATCATATTCTAACTCAAAAGTGTTAGAAAAATTGGGAAGACGAAGAATTGGGGCAGTACAAAGTTTACCTTTTAGTGTTTGGAAGGCTTGTTCTTGTGCCTCACCCCAATGAAAACCTACCATTTTTTTGATGATATCAGTCATTGGTGCGGCAATAGTAGAGAAATCCTTGACAAAACGACAATAGAAGCTTGCTAGGCCATGGAAGGATCTCTCCTCGGTTATGGATGATGGCGTGGGCCATTCTTGAATTGCTTTGACCTTTTCATTATCAACATGGATACCCTGTGCACTTACTATAAAAGCCTAGAAAAGTAAGACTTTCACTACAAAACACGCAATTTTCCATGTTAGCATATAATTGTTCCCGTTAGAGAACTTTGAAGACTGATCTCACATGAGAGAGATGTAAATCAAAAGAAGAAGAGTATATAAGAATATCGTCAAAATAAACAACAACAAACTTACCTCTAAACTCCCGAAGGACATGGTTCATCAATCTCATGAATGTGCTAGGGGCATTGGTCAAACCAAAAGGCATGACTGTCCATTCATATAAACCGAACTTGGTCTTAAAAGAGATTTTCCATTCATCTCCTTCTTTCATTCAAATTTGATGATAACCACTCTTCTAATCGATCTTGGTGAAGATGCATGCCCCGTAAAGTTCATCAAGCATGTCATCTAATCGTGGAATAGGATGCTTATACTTGATGGTTATTCGGTTGATCGGTCGACAATCAACACACATTCTATATGAACCATCCTTCTTTGGCACCAAAAGTACTGGAATGGCACAAGGGCTTAAACTCTCACGAATGTAGCCTTTGTTGTATAGTTCTTCCACTTGCTTTTCTAACTCTTTGGTTTCTTCGGGATTGCATCTATATGCTGGTCTATTTGGGATAGAAAAACCCAGAATTAGGTCAATTTGATGTTCAATTCCTCTTAAGGGTGGCAAACCGTCAGGTAGATCACCTAAAACATCATTAAAGTCCTGCAAAAGTGAAACAAACACACTAGGCAAACTTTTGTTATTTTTAGTGATAGAAAAAATTGCTCCCTAAAGCGGATGAGGATGCAAGGCTGTTTAAGGAAGGGGGCTTGTCTCACTTCTTTTTCTCTCTCATAAATATTTTGAGACACTCTTTTTTTCTCACATTTAGGATCACTCACCACCCTTGGGCCTTTACTTATTTGGCTTTTATCACTACTGGCCTCTTTTGTTGTTTCCTTTTGTTTTTCATTCTTTTTTCATTTTCAGATTTTTTATTCCCACCTCACAAAACTTCTTCATTAGCATCTGATCTTTGTACACCTCTTTTGGATCGAGTGGAGCCAAGGTATACTTTTTGCCATGGTATACAAAGGAATACTTATTTAACTTACCATGGTGAGTCACATCACGGTCATACTGCCACGGTCGTCCTAAAAGTAAGTGAGATGCTTGCATAGGGATAAAATCACACCAAATGTGGTCACAATATTTGCCCATAGTAAAAGTGATTAAGACACGTTTGTTTACCTTTAATTCTGACCCTTCGTGAAGCCATTGGAGATAATATGGCTTTGGATGGCGTTGACAAGGTAGGTCAAGTGCATCAACTAGATAGTTGCTCACCACATTCGCACAACTTTCGCTATCAATGATGACATAATACAGTTTGCCTCTAATCAAACATCGTGTGTGGAAAATATTTGTTCTTTGCACCTTCGTATCGTCGATTGCTTGGATATTAAGTGAACGTTGAATCACCAAGCTTTTAGGATTCAGGTTCATCACTAGAGTAACCACCGATGATGAATTCATTGTCGGACAATTCCTCCTCCGACTTGAATGAGTAGCTCCCATCTTCTTGAATAAGAAAAATTCTTGTATTCGGCCAGTCTCTTTTGTAGTGTCCATGACCGTTGCACTTGAAGCATACAAGATCTTGAGTTTGCTTGAGTGTTTGTGTATTTTCCGCCAACATGGGAAGTTTTTCTTGGTTTTGTCCAGTGATTTGGATGTTTCAATTTTCTGCTTTGGTCTACTTGAGTCGAGCACGGGTTTAGAAGAATTAGAATGAGATATAGGTTGAGTGGTGCCTCTGTTACGAGGCTTTCCATTGATGTAGGCCTCCTTTGATTGTGTCGGATCTAGGATCGAAGTAAGATTTCCCATGTAGAAGTGGGGTTGCAAAAGAAGATGTTGAAAGTATAGTTTATGGTGTTTAAGGGACTGGAATTTGGTGTTGAAATGTTCATGAAAGAAGGTAGAATATTGTTGGAAATTTAGGGTGGAGAAAGGTTGAAGATGAGTGCTTGAAGAAGAAACAATGGTGGAAATGGTTGCTGGAAATTTTGGTGAAGAAGAAAGGTTTTAAGTTGCTGGAAAATGAAATAAAAAAAACAAGAACAAGGAAGAACCTATACAATAAAGTGTATAAACCCAAACCTTATACGCTCTTTGTTCGAAAGACTTGGACCTATTGATTAAGAAATCAAGAACCCGAAGTATCTGGTTTGACAACACAAGTACAAGACTTGAAAATGTCATAAAAAGTTCAATGAAGAACTTAGTTGAGAGAAATTCTCACAAGTAAGTTTTGATTCATAAGTTGTGTAACCTTTTTTACATTAAAAATATGAAACATATATAAGAAATAGAAGAGGGAAATCTGAAATGCTTCAAATTTCAAAAGAAAACTACCTATTTGATCCAAGGGTGGCGGCGAGGAAGTTTAATTTGAAACAAATCTGATGGCTGTATTTGAAACAAACTAATCAGTATTAAAAATGGCTCCTAAATGAAGCAGGAACACTTGAATTTCAAACAAAATGCACATGACAATTGTTTGAATTCAAAAATCAAACTTCTTGGCCTTATCCTTGAGAATTCCGCCCATTGCTTTGAGAGGGAGTTCAAATCTGCCACACACATGTGTCAAGGCTGCCATGTGTGGACGCCATGCTTGGGGAGCTTCTTGAGCTTTGTTGGAGCCTTTAACTTGATGCACCTTGCTGTAGGACACTGTAGGTACATGTCCCTCCATGTTTGAGCTACCATTGGACTCATTAGCTGGAGTTGAGCTACTGGAGCTGAAGTTGAGCTAGTTGAGCTTAAGTTGAGCTGATTTGGAGTGTTGGAGCTGAAATGAGCTGAAAACAATGCTTGTGGGCTGTTTTGAGCTGAGTTGAGCTACACCCTTGTTGTTGAGCTTCAATTGAGCTAGTAGGAAGGTCCTTAGCTGCCACTCTTTATTATGCCGCTGTAAAAACAAAGTAAACAACACATATAAACTTATTGAAGACATAATATAAACAAACTAATTAGATACATATAAGTATAAACTAAGTATAAGTAATTAATATGACACATATCAGCATGCAACACATTGAAAAACTTGTTATCTAAGGCTGAAACATTGAGAAATGACTCGGAAGCTTTAATGCATTTATTTGAAAGAACTTCCCTGAAATATTTAGCCTTTGCGCAAGTAAATGGTTTGTTTAGCATGACTCTTGGCTTGAGCGATGACATTCTCACATCATCCCACATTCTTTTAGGCGATTTGTCCTCAAATCGAAGCTTGTCGTCAAGGAATAATTATGGGATGTTTGAATGGCCAAATCCATACTTCTTTCCTCCAATGGAATATCCTGCAAAGTAGAAAAAGAAAAATCCTTTGGGTTCTCGTTAGAAAAATCAGCAATCATAGGTTGTGTCAAAATGCACTTCCCAGTCATTTCGTTGTGTTGAACATCACCAATCTGTTCGGACTCTCCTTTAGTATGGTTAGTATTATCACGATCCTTCCTCCAAATTTCAAAACTCTTTTTCATTTGCAACTGATCGTGGTGTACTTGTGATGGAGTTAAAGGTTCAAGCGTGAACTTCTTTCTTTCATGCTTGATTGTGAAACGGTTGGTGAAGCAATCATGGATGATTCGCTTGTCATATTGGCATGGTCTTTCAAGAAGTAGATGGCATGCATGCATTGGAATCACATCACATAATACATCATCCTTATACCTTCCAATAGATAATGGGATTAGCACTTGTTTGATGACTTTCAATTCTCCTCATTTAACCATTGTAATTTGTAAGGACTGGGATGCTTGGTCGTCTTCAAGCCTAACCTGTCAACCATAAGAGTACTTGCAACATTAGTGCAACTTCCTCCATCAATTATCACAATACATACCTTATCATTCACATGACATCTCGTGTGAAAGATGGTTTCACATTGCTGTTCGTCTTGTGACATTTGCGCATTCAGGCTTCGTTTGACTACGAGAATCTCACCATCTTCTGCCAATTCGATCTCGTCTTCTTCTTCCTCCATAGGAATTTTCGGTTCATCTTCTCCACGATCAGAGACTCGGTCTCACCATTTTCTAGAAAAAGCATTGTGTTCTGGTTTGGACATTGGCTTGCTACGTGTCCTCGTCCAAGGCACTTGAAACATTGAATGTCCCTTGTGCATTCATGAGTAATCACTTGCTTTCCTCTACCAACGTCTACAACGGGTGGCTTTGGCTTGCTCGATTTTGCCTTTTCTTTAATTTGAATAGGTGCTGACTTTTTGAAATTGTTTTGAATGAAACGAGGGTTAGAAAAATTATTAAATGAACTATTACCTCGGGAAAAAGATTTCATCCTTTGTGATACACGCATGAGCGGGGTTAAATTACTCATATTGGACAAGAAGCTGAATTTGTTCGATGCAAACATTAATGGCCAAAACAATGCACGCATAGGAGGTCAAAAACGATGCATCTTGGACAAGAAACTGAATCTGTTTGTGAAGTCTGGAAAGTCAGCTAACTTGAGACGAATTTTTGGATGGGATCCAGGCATTTATGGGTCAACATGTCTTCTTAAAACTTGTCCGGCTGCAAATTAGTTTTCCAACGCATCTTAAAACGCCTCAATCGGACATCTGGATCTCAAGATACATCTATTTTAGCGAAGACAGCGCATGCAGAAATTCCTATACGGGATTAATACGGGATTTTTGGATAATTACGAATTTTCAAGATTTTATTTGATTATTTGTAATTTAAATCAATATAGGATTCTGCAATATCTATTAGGATCAGATTTATTTGACTACGATTTTATTTTTAGCATTTATTTATTATTAGAAGTTACTTATCTAATTAGGAGATTAGATTTTAGCATTTATTTATTGTATTTAATTCTTAAGTTTAGTAGGATTAAAACTTCTCCATGGCCTATATAAAGGAGGCTTCACCCACATTGTAATTTAGATTTCATTGATTAATAAAAAGTTATCTTTGGAGATTTTAGTATTCTTTGAGTTTGCAAGTGTTCGGTAAACTTGTCTAGAAGCCATCTTCAACATAAGATCATCGAGTTCTTGTGAGAGGGAGATCATCTTCACACTCTTGCTTGCCTAGGTAATTGCATCTAGGAGGGTGGGTTAGAGCCGCTTGAGGTTGCTTGCTTATATAATTGAGTCTAAGAGGGTGCCGAGGACAAAACAACAACTATCAATTCATCACGCCATCTCCACATATTCAAGCTTCCTCCATTGACGCCACCACCATAAGCAAATCTGAATTTTTAGATTTGTTCTTTATTTTGGTTTGTTTTGTTTTTCTCTTTATTCGAATTTGCATTACTCTATCATTTGGTATCAGGTTTGGGACGATTCTTGACAAGAATTTTGGCTTTTTGGGTGAAAAACTCAAAAATTAGGGAAAATCAAATTCAAACGAGCGAATTTTGAGCTGAAAATTTCCATATCAGATCTACACCTTTGGAGGAGTCACCACATAAAATTTCAGAATTTTTTTACATCGGGCACACCTCGAACGAAGTAGATCAAGTTGCTGCAAAATTCTAGTGTTTTTGGGGTTTTTCTAATTTTCTTTCGTTCTTAGCCATTAGTTTTCGTTTGTTTTAGCTTTTATTGCTTCTTACACATCTTCTAACGCCTTCTTGTTTCCTTGTGTTAGTAGGACTAAAAGTTGCATACTCTTCTTTCTCCTTGCAACTATAGTTCTATTGGTGTCTAACCTTTTCTTTGGATTCTTAAAGCAATTAGGATGTTTTATTCTCTTTTCAACACTCGTTATCGTATACCAATAAATATTTTTCGGTCACGATGTAAGATACAAGGTAATCTATGTTCTTTAATTATTGATGGTGATAGTCGTGTAAACTTAGTGAGTAGCTTCATTGTTGATGCACTCGATCTACCATGCCAAGAACACCCTAAGCAGTATCATCTTCAAGGGTTTAATAGCGGACCGGATATGAAGGTAACCGAACGTTGTTTAATCTCTTTTACTCTTGGAAGCTATTGTGATGATGTATGGTGTGACGTGGTTCCTATGGAAGTCACCCACTTGCTATTAGGGAGACCTTGGAAAAATGATCGTGGCGCTGTCCATCGAATCAATACAAATGGATACTCGGTTGTGCACCGAGGCCAGAAGCTCTCCTTTGCTACGATAGATCCGGAAAAAGTAGATGAAGAAATAGGAAAAGCAAAAAAACAGTGTGAGAGGATAAAACGAAAAAGATTGGAAGAACAAAAGGCTGAATCAATTAACCACACAAAGGCAACCAACCATGAAGACATCCCACAACCAGAAGGTACACATGATTCTCTTCGTACTTCTACTTCTAGCATTTGTGCAAATGTTGATATTGGAGAAGAACCATCTCCCAAACAAAAGGATAGTGATAGTGAACACATTAGACAAGATGACAATGCTTCTAATCCCTCATGTGAAGTAGTAGGTCCACTTGCTATACTCTCATCACCTCCCCACGAAGAAAGTAAGTGTAATTCTAACCCTTCATTTGATTCTTGTCCTATCATTCCGTTAGAAACACTTTCTCATCTACAGAAATTGTACATTGATGATAAATTTTATGAGAGGGATATGGGATGTGAGATACAAAAGACTGAGAGTAAAGAGGCCGAGAGTGGAAAAGTCAAATTAATGGCCAGAATTTGGTGAGTGAAAATACATATGAGGTAAAAGTCACACAAAGCCCAAAAGAAAAAGACAAGAAAAAGAACGCGACGAGTGATTTTATTTTGACTAGTCATTACAAATGTTCGAGTAATGTTGTCTTATTTTTTCAGGATTTTGTTGAACCATTGAGAGGAGCTCAATCAGATCACTCCACATACAACAAAGAAGCCTTTTCAATTGAAGTTGATGATTGTTCTCTCATTGCCGATTTAGATTCGAGGACGAATCCTTTTGACGAGTGGGGGAATGATACATGCATGAGCGGGGTTAAATTACTCATATTGGACAAGAAGCTGAATTTGTTTGATGCAAACAATAATGGCCAAAACAATGCACGCATAGGAGGTCAAAAACGATGCATCTTGGACAAGAAACTGAATCTGTTTGTGAAGTCTGGAAAGTCAGTTAACTTGTGACGAATTTTTGGATGGGATCCAGGCATTTATGGGTCAACATGTCTTCTTAAAATTTGTCCGGCTGCAAATTAGATTTCCAACGCATCTTGAAACGCCTCAATCGGACATCTGGATCTCAAGATACGTCTATTTTAGCGAAGACATCGCATGCAGAAATTCCTATACGAGATTAATATGAGATTTTTGGATAATTACGAATTTTCAAGATTTTATTTGATTATTTGTAATTTAAATCAATATAGGACTTTGCAATATCTATTAGGATCAGATTTATTTGACTAGGATTTTATTTTTAGCATTTATTTATTATTAGAAGTTACTTATCTTATTAGGAGATTAGATTTTAGCATTTATTTATTGTATTTAATTCTTAAGTTTAGTAGGATTAAAACTTCTCCATGGCCTATATAAAGGAGCCTTCACCCACATTGTAATTCAGATTTCATTGATTAATAAAAAGTTATCTTTGGAGATTTTAGTATTCTTTGAGTTTGCAAGTGTTCGGTAAACTTGTCTAGAAGCCATCTTCAACATAAGGTCATCGAGTTCTTGTGAGGGAGATCATCTTCACACTCTTGCTTGCCTAGGTAATTGCATCTAGGAGGGTGGGTTAGAGCCGCTTGAGGCTGCTTGCTTATATAATTGAGTCTAAGAGGGTGCCGAGGACAAAACAACAACTATCAATTCATCACGCCATCTCCACATATTCAAGCTTCCTCCATTGACGCAACCACCATAAGCAAATCTGAATTTTTAGATTTGTTCTTTATTTTGGTTTGTTTTGTTTTTCTCTTTATTCGAATTTGCATTACTCTATCACTTTGATAACATTCAACTTTGATCGCCATATGCACCATCTCGTCCAATTCAACATAATATTGTAATTCTACAACATTGGCAATCTCTTGGTTAAGACCGGCTAAGAAACGTGCCATTGTTGCTTCTCGATCTTCTTCAATGTTGGCACAAGTCATGGCCATCTCTATTTCTTTAAAATAATCTTCAACGCTTCTATTGCCTTGTTTTAAATTCTGTAACTTCTGGAACAAGTCTCGATGGTAGTGAGACGGTACAAATCTCCTCTGCATGATTCTTTTCATTTCAAGCCATGTTGTGATTGGCCTTTCGCATGTTCTTCTTCGTGTACTGATTAATTGGTCACACCAAATTAATGCATAATCCACAAACTCCATTGCTACCAATCGTACCTTCTTTTGTTCAGATTAGTTGTAACAATCGAACACATGTTCTACCTTGCTTTTCCCATGCTAGATAGGCATTCAGATATGTTTTTCCTTGAAAATGAGGTATAGTAACTTAAATGTTGCTCAAATTGTCATCAAGTTGTGCACGTCCTCCATGGTGTCTCGGGGCATTTGGTGTCGATGATCGGTCCACTTCGTCATCATCATTGTTTGTTAGCATACTATTCATTGTGTTCGTTATCTCTAGGCTGATTTTGCCTTCGTGGCACCCTCCTAATTGCAATTGAATAGGCAAACACCTGCAAACGGCACGAATCTCTCCGATGAATGGATGATGACGAGATAGATGTTGTAGGATATTTTGTCCTCGGCACCCTCTTAGACGCGATTATCTAAGCAAGCAACCTCAAGCGGCTCTAACCCACCCTCCTAGATGCAATTACCTAGGCAAGCATGAGTGTGAAGATGATCTCTGTTACAAGAACTTGACGAACTTACGTTGAAGAAGACTTCTGATACGAAAAATAACAAGGCAAATCTATCTACCTTGAAAATAAAATGGCCCATGGCCAAAGGATTTTGCAACTCATAAATTCATGATGTTGTTCTTATTAGTGAAGCAAATATGCCTTTAAATAGGCTACAAATGAAAAGTTCAACTTAAATTAGGAAAAGTAAAGATAATAATAAAATAAATAAACATATTTTATCTAACCTAAAAAACTAATAAATAAATAACAAATCTAATCCTAAATCATCTAAATATCTTCATAAAGAATCCTAGATTAAATTTAAGTACAAATAATCAATAAAATTATTGAAAATTCGTAATAAATAATATTTCCCGTGATAAAATCGTATAGAGATTTCTGCTCGCACAATCTTCACTAAAATGGACATAACTTGAGCTCCCGATGTCGGATTGATGCGTTCCAAGATGCGTTGGAAAGCTAAGAGACAGACGAATATGTTTGAAGAAGACATGTAGACTCAGAAGTGCCCGGATCCCATCCGAAAATTCGATGCAAGTCTGCTGAAATTCCAGACTTATAAAACAGCTTCAACTCTTTGGCTACAATGCATCATTTTAGCCCCCCATACATGTATCATTCTCCCCCTGTTGAAAACGATTCGTCCTGAATCTTAAGAGTTGTTGATCACAACCTTCAAGTCTCTTGAGATGTCTCCAGGAATGAAATATTAAAACTAGGATCTATATAGAGAATTATATATTTTTTATTTTTTCTCAACTAATAAAACAACAGTAAAAGATAATTGTTTCAAACACCTAAACCAAGGCTCTGATTACCAATTGATACGGAAGCCAGGATCCAAGAATTACCTCAAAATCTAGGAACCCTCTAGATCACAATTAATCTAGCAAACTCACTAATATGATCCGAGAAAACCCCAAACTCCACGTTCAGCAAACCGATAATAAAGCATGATCTTGATGTAGAAAACGAGATAGGATGAATTTGATGGTGACGGTGTTGGATAGATTTGTCCTTGGCACCCTCCTAATCGCAATTGAATAGGCAAACACCTGCAAACGGCATGAATCTCTCCGATGAATGGATGATGACGAGATAGATATTGTAGGATATTTTGTCCTCGGCACCCTCTTAGACGCGATTATCTAAGCAAGCAACCTCAAGCGGCTCTAACCCACCCTCCTAGATGCAATTACCTAGACAAGCAAGAGTGTGAAGATGATCTCCATTACAAGAACTTGACGAACTTACGTTGAAGAAGACTTTTGATACGAAAAATAACAAGGCAAATCTATCTACCTTGAAAATAAAATGGCCCATGGCCAAAGGTTTTTGCAACTCATAAATTCATGATGTTGTTCTTATTAGTGAAGCAAATATGCCTTTAAATAGGCTACAAATGAAAAGTTCAACTTAAATTAGGAAAAGTAAAGATAATAATAAAATAAATAAACATATTTTATCTAACCTAAAAAACTAATAAATAAATAACAAATCTAATCTTAAATCATCTAAATATCTTCATAAAGAATCCTAGATTAAATTTAAGTACAAATAATCAATAAAATTATTGAAAATTCGTAATAAATAATATTTCCCGTGATAAAATCGTATAGAGATTTCTGCTCGCACAGTCTTCACTAAAATGGACATAACTTGAGCTCCCGATGTCGGATTGATGCGTTCCAAGATGCGTTGGAAAGCTAAGAGACAGACGAATATGTTTGAAGAAGACATGTAGACTCAGAAGTGCCCGGATCCCATCCGAAAATTCGATGCAAGTCGGCTGAAATTCCAGACTTATAAAACAGCTTCAACTCTTTGGCTACAATGCATCATTTTAGCCCCCCATACATGTATCATTTCTCCCCCTGTTGAAAACGATTCGTCCCGAATCTTAAGAGTTGTTGATCACAACCTTCAAGTCTCTTGAGATGTCTCCAGGAATGAAATATTAAAACTAGGATCTATATAGAGAATTATATATTTTTTCTTTTTTCTCAACTACTAAAACAACAGTAAAAGATAATTGTTTCAAACACCTAAACCAAGTCTCTGATTACCAATTGATACGGAAGCCATGATCCAAGAATTACCTCAAAATCTAGATCACAATTAATCTAGCAAACTCACTAATATGATCCGAGAAAACCCCAAACTCCACGTTCAGCAAACCGATAATAAAGCATGATCTTGATGTAGAAAACGAGATAGGATGAATTTGATGGTGACGGTGTTTGATAGATTTGTCCTTGGCACCCACCTAATCGCAATTGAATAGGCAAACACCTGCAAACGGCACGAATCTCTCCGATGAATGGATGATGACGAGATAGATGTTGTAGGATATTTTGTCCTCGGCACCCTCTTAGACGCGATTATCTAAGCAAGCAACCTCAAGCGGCTCTAACCCACCCTCCTAGATGCAATTACCTAGACAAGCAAGAGTGTGAAGATGATCTCCATTACAAGAACTTGACGAACTTACGTTGAAGAAGACTTTTGATATTTAAAAATAACAAGGCAAATCTATCTACCTTGAAAATAAAATGGCCCATGGCCAAAGGTTTTTGCAACTCATAAATTCATGATGTTGTTCTTATTAGTGAAGCAAATATGCCTTTAAATAGGCTACAAATGAAAAGTTCAACTTAAATTAGGAAAAGTAAAGATAATAATAAAATAAATAAACATATTTTATCTAACCTAAAAAACTAATAAATAAATAACAAATCTAATCCTAAATCATCTAAATATATTCATAAAGAATCCTAGATTAAATTTAAGTACAAATAATCAATAAAATTATTGAAAATTCGTAATAAATAATATTTCCCGTGATAAAATCGTATAGAGATTTCTGCTCGCACAGTCATCACTAAAATGGACATAACTTGAGCTCCCGATGTCGGATTGATGCGTTCCAAGATGCGTTGGAAAGCTAAGAGACAGACGAATATGTTTGAAGAAGACATGTAGACTCAGAAGTGCCCGGATCCCATCCGAAAATTCGATGCAAGTCGGCTGAAATTCCAGACTTATAAAACAGCTTCAACTCTTTGGCTACAATGCATCATTTTAGCCCCCCATACATGTATCATTCTCCCCCTGTTGAAAACGATTCGTCCCAAATCTTAAGAGTTGTTGATCACAACCTTCAAGTCTCTTGAGATGTCTCCAGGAATGAAATATTAAAACTAGGATCTATATAGAGAATTATATATTTTTTTCTTTTTTCTCAACTACTAAAACAACAGTAAAAGATAATTGTTTCAAACACCTAAACCAAGTCTCTGATTACCAATTGATACGGAAGCCAGGATCCAAGAATTACCTCAAAATCTAGATCACAATTAATCTAGCAAACTCACTAATATGATCCGAGAAAACTCCAAACTCCACGTTCAGCAAACCGATAATAAAGCATGATCTTGATGTAGAAAACGAGATAGGATGAATTTGATGGTGACGGTGTTGGATAGATTTGTCCTTGGCACCCTCCTAATCGCAATTGAATAGGCAAACACCTGCAAACGGCACGAATCTCTCCGATGAATGGATGATGACGAGATAGATGTTGTAGGATATTTTGTCCTCGGCACCCTCTTAGACGCGATTATCTAAGCAAGCAACCTCAAGCGGCTCTAACCCACCCTCCTAGATGCAATTACCTAGACAAGCAAGAGTGTGAAGATGATCTCCATTACAAGAACTTGACGAACTTACGTTGAAGAAGACTTTTGATAAAAAAATAACAAGGCAAATCTATCTACCTTGAAAATAAAATGGCCCATGGCCAAAGGTTTTTGCAACTCATAAATTCATGATGTTGTTCTTATTAGTGAAGCAAATATGCCTTTAAATAGGCTACAAATGAAAAGTTCAACTTAAATTAGTAAAAGTAAAGATAATAATAAAATAAATAAACATATTTTATCTAACCTAAAAAACTAATAAATAAATAACAAATCTAATCCTAAATCATCTAAATATCTTCAAAAAGAATCCTAGATTAAATTTAAGTACAAATAATCAATAAAATTATTGAAAATTCGTAATAAATAATATTTCCCGTGATAAAATCGTATAGAGATTTCTGCTTGCACAGTCTTCACTAAAATGGACTTAACTTGAGCTCCCGATGTCGGATTGATGCGTTCCAAGATGCGTTGGAAAGCTAAGAGACAGACGAATATGTTTGAAGAAGGCATGTAGACTCAGAAGTGCCCGGATCCCATCCGAAAATTCGATGCAAGTCGGCTGAATTTCCAGACTTATAAAACAGCTTCAACTCTTTGGCTACAAAGTATCATTTTAGCCCCCCATACATGTATCAATGGCCTAAGCACTTGACCTCCCTTGAGTGCTCCTTACCTTCTATCTACTTGCCTCGACCAGCTTCCATCATTGTTGTCTTTTGTTTTGATGTTTCAACCGGTTCCTTGATTTGTAGGGGCACGTTCCGTCCTGCGTTACTCCATTTAAGGCTGGTGGCATTAGTTGCCCTTGGGATGACCTTCCTTTTTTGTTGCCGTTCTATCTTCATAGCCATGTGTACCATTTTGTCAATCTCCACATAGTGTTGTAATTCTACGACATCGGTTATTTCTCGGTTGAGACCAGCAAGAAATCTAGCCATGGTTGCTTCACGGTCTTCATCCATGTTGGCACGGATCATGGCAACCTCCATTTCCTTATAGTAGTCTTCTACACTCTGGTTGCCTTGCCTTAAGGTTTGCAATTTATGGAACAAATCTCGGTGATAATGTGTAGGCACAAATCTTCTCCGCATGATGCTCTTCATATCATGCCAAGTCGTAATTAGTCTTTCTCTCTTACGCCTCCTAGACAATGTTAATTGGTCCCACCAAATAAGAGCATAGTCTATAAATTCTATGGCAGTCAATTGTACCTTTTTTGTTCCGAGTAATTGTGGCACTCGAAAACATGTTCCACCTTCTAGGCACTTTTGACACTTGGGAATAGTTCTTATTCCCCTTCTGATCTAGAACTTTATGCCTTTTTCCGCTCAAATCTCGACACAAGTCAAAACTTCAAACACTTGTTGGTGTTTGGGCTGAATTAAGGTTAGGCCAAGAAATAGAGAGAAATGAAGAAAATGGAATGAAAAGAAAGAAATGATAAGAAAGTAAGAATGGAATAAAATAAGAGAAGGTTAAACAACGACCACAAGAACTTACTCACAATCTGATCGTGAACAATCAAACTTGAGAAAATTCTCAGAGTTGGATGTTTGCTTATTTGTTTGTTCCACCCCCTTTGTGTTTCGTTTTCTAATTTTTTTCTTTTTTTAATACTATTTGAATTCTTTAAGAAATGAAGAAAGAATTCTTTGCTTTTTTTCTTTTTTTCAGAATAATAAACGAAATGAATCACAAATGGTAGGCTTACTTGATTCTCCCTTTCGCTCTAATACCATATGATATGCTCCAACTCTCCAAATGACTTTGTTGAGAGAAGTTTTGATTGTCCCAATCTTGAATGCAAGCAAGCCTTGTAATTCGTATGCTTTAGGGATGAAATGATGAAGGAAAAATGGTGAATGGGTGCGGAAGAGTGTAGGGTGGTGAATGAAGTGAAATGATAGTAAAGGTAATGGAAGTGTTTTAATGGCAGAATTAGATAGGGTGATGGAAATGATGAAAGGAAGTGATGGAATGAAAATGAAAGATAGTGATAGTATTCAAAGGATTCAAAAGAAAAAACCTATGTTATAAGAACATAGACCCAATCTTTAAGAGAATATCTTTGATGGTGGTAAAGGACTTAGACCCGTAGGTTATAGAAAACCAAGAACCTGAAGTATGGTGGAAAGGAAGTGACGCCACAAGCAATGAAGCCTGATAAGTCGGTTAGTTCTAAAAAGAACAAGTTTGAGAGATAAACTCACAAAGTAAATTTTATATATTTCAAAGGTGTGTGTACAAATGAAATAATCAGGCCTATTTATAGTTTTCTAAGGGCTGGCCGAATGGGAGGGTGGTGTTGGTTCGGCTAGGTGCTGGTGATGTTTCGGCTGGCTCCGTGTCTCCCTCCAAGCATTTGCTGCCCATTATTCCCTCCAAATATTGGCGCCAAGCATGTTCCCTCCAAGGCTGGTCGGTTGTGTCCCTTGGGGAGGAACATGTCCCTTCAAGTGTTGAGCTGGGAGTGATAGACTGAGCTAAGATGAGCTACTTGAGCTAGGCATGAGCTGACTTGAGCTAAGCTAGCTAGCTAGTTGAGCTTCACTTAGTTTAGGAGCTGAATTGAGCTGCTTTGAGGTATCCTTAACTAGATGATCTTGTCTTTAGGAGTTGTTTAGCTATCTCGAATCAATTGGAGCTGTTTAGGAGCTGATTTCTCTTGGCCGAATTTGAGTGAGCTGTTTGAGATGTTTTGGAGCTGAACGAGCTATAGAGTGAGCTGCCATTCTGTTCCCTTACTTGTGTGGATTATATGTCCTACAAGAAACACAAAATAATATAAGTAAATGCAATTAAATATGTGAGTGATTACGAAAATAAGTGGCTTAAAACTTTAAGTAACAATGTAGTGTGGTCTAATGTTAGGCATGTATGCCACTTACTTTATATATATAACATATAAGATAAAGTATGGAAATGCATAAAAGAATGTACGATGCATGAAGTCATACATAGTCTTAGAATAGCTAATATTAGAACTTAAATGGAAGCATGCATGCATACATATGACTAATGTAAAGATAAAGATAATATAGGTAGGAAAAAGGCTAGCAGTAACTCCCTTGTCTTTCATTTTTGAAAACATGGTTAATATGTCCATTGGGTGGATTAGGATTGCATCACCTCTTTTGTTGGCCTTTTGTTTTTCATTCTTTTTTTCTTTTCATCTTTTTTAATTCCCACCTTCTCACAAAACTTCTTCATTCGCATCTGATCTTTGTACATCTCTTTTGGATCAAGTGGAGCCAAGGTATACTTTTTGCCATGGTATACAAAGGAATACTTATTTAATTTACCATGGTGAGTCACATCACGGTAATGTTGCCAAGGTCGTCCTAGAAGTAAGTGTGATACGAGCATGAGAGGTGTCAAAATAATCATCTTGGAAAAGAAGTTGAAACTGCTTTGCAAGTCAGATTCGAATAAAGAGAAAAACAAAACAAACCAAAATAAAGAACAAATCTAAAAATTCAGATTTGCTTATGGTGGTGGCGTCAATGGAGGAAGCTTGAATATGTGGAGATGGCGTGATGAATTGATAGTTGTCCTCGACACCCTCTTAGACGCAATTATCTAAGCAAGCAACCTCAAGCGGCTCTAATCCACCCTCTTAGATGCAATTACCTAGGCAACCAAGAGTGTGAAGATGATCTCCCTCACAAGAACTCGAATGATCTTATGTTGAAGATGGCTTCTAGAAAAGTTTACCGAACACTTGCAAACTCAAAGAATACTAAAATCTCCAAAGAGAACTTTTTATTAATCAATGAAATCTGAATTACAAGGTGGGTGAAGCCTCCTTTATAAATAACTTCTAATAATAAATAAATGCTAAAAATAAAATCCTATTTAAATAAATCTGATCCTAATAGATATTGTAGAATTCTATATTGATTTAAATTACAAATAATCAAATAAAATCTTGAAAATTCGTAATTATCCAAAAATCTCGTATTAATCCCGTATAGGAATTTCTGCATGCGTTGTCTTCGCTAAAATAGATGTATCTTGAGATCCAGATGTCCGATTGAGGCGTTTCAAGATGCGTTGGAAAGCTAATTTGCATCCAGACAAGTTTTAAGAAGACATGTTGACCCATAAATGCCTGGATCCCATCCAAAAATTCTTCGAAAGTTGACTGATGTTTCTGACTTGCAAAGCAGTTTCAACTTCTTTTCCAAGATGATTATTTTGAGCCCCTCTCATGCTCGTATCAGAATGAGAGAAAAATAGTAAGTACTAGTAAAAGTGAGAAGGGAAAGAGTGAAATTGAAAGCGGGGGAGATAAGCTTAAAATGAGCGTATATGCGAGGGGTAGTGAAATTAGAAAATGTGTTTTGGCGAGGCAAACACTTCTTGTCAGGTGCTACATTGCCTTCTTCTATTGTTTCTCTTTTGCAGGATTTTGAAGATGTTTTACCTGACAAGATTCCAGGAGGTTTACCACCTATTTGTGCCATAGAACATGAAATCGATTTTGTGCCTGGTGCTACATTACCCAATCGACCAACATATAGGAGTAACTCCGAGGAAACAAAAGAGTTACAATGACAAATACAAGAATTGATGGAAAAAGGCTATATTCGAGAGAGCTTAAGCCCATGTGTCATTCTGGTACCCAAGAAAGATGGGTCATGGCGCATGTGTGTGGATTGTCGAGCAATCAATCATATCACAATCAAATATCCACATCCTATACCATGTCTATATGATATGTTGGATGAATTGAGTAGTTCCAGTGTGTTTTCGAAGATCGATCTTAGAAGCGGATATCACCAAATCAGGATGAGAGAAGGTGATGAATGGAAGACAACGTTCAAAACAAAACAAGGTTTGTATGAGTGGACTGTGATGCCTTTTGGTTTAACAAATGCACCTAGCACATTTATGAGATTGATGAATCACATCATACGGCATTATATTGGTAAGTATTGCGTTGTTTATTTTGACGACATTCTCATATACAGTCGTTCTTTGTAGGACCATGAAATACATCTTAGGTTTGTTTTGAATACACTTCGAAAAGAGAAACTGTGTGGTAACTTAAAAAAAAATGTGTTTTCTGTACAAGCAAGCTTGTGTTTCTAGGATTTGTAGTGAGCTCTGAAGGCTTTTGGAGGTTGATCATGAGAAGGTAAAAGCAATTGAAGAGTGGCCGACGCCTACAAGCATTAGCGAGGTAAGGAGCTTTCACGGACTGGCCAGTTTCTATCGAAGGTTCATTCCTAATTTTAGTACCATTGCTGCTCCTTTAACTAACGTGATTAAAAAGAATGCAAGTTTCTTTTGGAATATTGAACAAGAACAAACTTTTAATCAGTTTAAGAAGTGCTTAACAAAGGCACCATTACTTTCCTTACCAAATGATAGAGTAGCGCAATCTTGGATTTGGAAGCCTTCAATCAAGTTGTTGCAAGAACTAAGACTCTAGACTCAATCAAGGAAGTTTGGGCAGATCTGAAAATTCAAGAGAAAAGAGAAAGGATTTTCTTGAAATTTTCAGATTCAAGGCTGGAAATTTAAAGAAAGAAAGACGAGATGAAGGATTAGATGATAAGAAATAAGAATATAAATAAAAAGATGAGAAAAGATTAAGAAGAAGATAGGTAAAACAAATCTGAAAATTCCAGCTTTGTTTATGGAATTATGGAAGATGGTGTGAAGGTTGAAGATGAAGATGGCTTGTGAATTGTTGATGTTGTTTTGTCCTCGGCACCCTCTTAGACTCAATTATCTAAGCAAGCAACCTTCAAGCGGCTCTAACCCACCCTCCTAGACGCGATTATCTAGGCAAGCAAGAGTGTGAAGATGATCTCCCTCACAAGAACTCGTCGAACTTATGTTGAAGAAGACTTCAAAGGCACAAGTAATCAGCATTTGCAAAAACAAACTCACTAAATATTTCATAAATCAAAGAAAATCTCTTACAATGATGGAGGCTACATCCTTTTATAGGTGAAGGATAGACAAAGTAATTTAACTTCTACTAAAACAAGGAAAACTCAATCTAATTAAAAATAATAATAAAATATCAGCTTTTAAACTCTTTGTGCTTGTGTGGCAAGGAATAGGGTGATAAAGCAAGTGATAAAGCTGATAAGGGCTGGGTGGCTGGTTCCTAAAGTATATAAAACCCTAAAAACATCAATTTAAATGATAATAAATACATTGGGCTAAGTTTAATTCGTCCAAAGCCTTATATTTAAGCTTTTGGGCTGAATTTTACAAAATCCCGTATCTAGTTTTCTGCATGCGCAGTCTTCAGTAATTTGGACGTATCTTGAGTTCTCGATGTAGGATTGATGCGTTTCAAGATGCGTTGGAAAGGTAACTGAATGACGGGCAATTTGTTAGGAGACAACTCGACCCAAAAATGCCTTGATCCCATCCGAAAACTCGTCGGAAGTTAGCTGACTTTCTAGACTTCACAAACAGATTCAATTTCTTGTCCAAGATGCATCGTTTTTGACCTCCTATGCATGCATTGTTTTGGCTTTTATTGTTTGCACCGAACAAATTCAGCTTCTTGTCCAATATTAGTAATTTGACCCCGCTCATGCATATATCATTCCCCCACTCCTCAAAAGGATTCGTCCTCGAATCTAAATCGGCAATGAGAGAACAATCATCAACTTCAATTGAAAAGGCTTCTTTGTTGTATGTGGAGTGATCTAATTGGGATCCTCTCACTGGTTCAACAAAATCCTGAAAAAATAAGACAACACTACTCGAACATATGTAAGGATTAGTCAAAACAAAATCACTCGTCGCGTTCTTTTTCTTTTGGGCTTTGTGTGACTTTTACCTCATATGTATTTTCACTCACCAAATTTTGGCCATTAATTTGACTTTTTTCACTTTCGGCCTCTTTACTCTCAGTCTTTTGTATCTCACATCCCACATCCATCTCACAAAATTTATCATCAATGTACAATTTCTGTAGAGGAGAAAGTGTTTCTAACGGAATGATAGGACAAGAATCAAATGAAGGGTTAGAATTACACTTACTTTCTTCGTGGGGAGGTGATGAGAGTATAGCAAGTGGACCTACTACTTCACATGAGGGATTAGAAGCATTGTCATCTTGTCTAATGTGTTAACTATCACTATCCTTTTGTTTGGGAAATGGTTCTTCTCCAATATCAACATTTGCACAAATGCTAGAAGTAGAAGTACGAAGAGAATCATGTGTACCTTCTGGTTTTGGGATGTCTTCATGGTTGGTTGTCTTTGTGTGGTCAATTGATTCAGCCTTTGTGCTTCCAATCTTTTTCGTTTTATCCTCTCACACTGTTTTTTTGCTTTCGCTATTTCTTCATCTACTTTTTCCGGCTCTATTGTAGCAAACGAGAGCTTCTGGCCTTGGTGCACAACTGAGTATCCATTTGTATTGATTCTATGGACAGCGCCACGATCATTTTTCCAAGGTATTCCTAATAGCAAGTGGGTAGGATTGATCTTGAGTTTTATGCATGCACAGTCTTCAGTAATTTGGATGTATCTTGAGTTCTCGATGTAGGATTGATGCGTTTCAAGATGCGTTAGAAAGGTAACTGAATGACGGACAATTTGTTAGGAGACAACTCGACCCAGAAATGCCTGTATCCCATCCAAAAACTCGTCGCAAGTTAGCTGACTTTCTAGACTTCACAAACAGATTCAATTTCTTGTCCAAGATGCATCATTTTTGACCTCCTATGCGTGCATTGTTTTGGCTTTTATTGTTTTCACCGAACAAATTCAGCTTCTTGTCCAATATTAGTAATTTGACCCCGCTCATGCATATATATCACCAAACTTTGTAAGACATTCGAGATCGAGTGTGATGCTTCAGGTGTAGGAATATGTGCTGTTTTATCACAAGAGGGACGTCCAATTGCATATTTTAGCGAGAAACTAAATGGAGCAACCTTGAACTATCCAACATATGACAAGGAAATGTATGCTTTGATCAGGGCCTTGGAAAAATAGCAACATTACCTATGGTCGAAGGAATTTATTATGCATACGGACCACGAGTCATTGAAACACATCAAGGGACAACACAAACTCAACAAAAGACACGCCAAATGGGTGGAATTACTTGAGTCATTCCCATACGTCATCAAGTACAAGAAGGGAAAAGAGAATGTTGTTGCTGATGTCTTATCAGAGGTATGTGCTTCTTAATTCTCTTAAATATAAACTTACTGGATTTGCATTTCTTAAAGAACTCTATGCTACTAATCTTGATTTTGGTGACACCTTTAAAGCATGTGAGAAATGTGAGCTTGACAAGTTTTACAGGCACGATGGGTTCTTATACAAGGAAAGGAAACTTTACATTCCTTAAAGTAGTGTGCTTGAGGTTTTAGTGAAGGAAACCCATAGAGGGGGGGGGGGGGCTTATGGGACATTTCGGAGTTAACAAGACGTTAAACATCCTACAAGAGCATCTGTTTTGGCCAAAAATGAAAATGGGTGTGGAACGAATTTGTGAGCGATGTATCACTTGTAAAAGGGCAAAATCAAGACTTCAACCTCAAGGGTTGTACACGCCATTACCTGATAGAGTAGCGCAATCTTGGATTTGGAAGCCTTCCATCAAGTTGTTGCAAGAACTAGGAGCTCTAGACTCAATCAAGGAAGTTTGGGCAGATATGAAAATTCAAGAGAAAGGAGAAGGGATTTTCTTGAAATTTTCAGATTCAAGGCTGGAAATTTAAAGAAAGAAAGACAAGATGAAGGATTATATGATAAGAAATAAGAATATAAAAAAAGATTAAAAAGATTGAGAAAGAGATAAGTAAAACAAATTAAAAAAGATTGATGTTGTTTTGTCCTCGGCACCCTCTTAGACTCAATTATCTAAGCAAGCAACCTCAAGCGGCTCTAACCCCCCTCCTAGACGCGATTATCTAGCAAGCAAGAGTGTGAAGATGATCTCCCTCACAAGAATTCGTCGAACTTATGTTGAAGAAGATTTCGAAGGCACAAGTAATCAGCATTTGCAAAAGCAAACTCATTAAATATTTCATAAATCAAAGAAAATCTGTCTTACAATGATGGAGGCTTCATCCTTTTATAGGTGAAGGGTAGACAAAGTAATTTAACTTCTACTAAAACAAGGAAAACCTAATCTAATTAATAATAATAATAATAATAATAAAATAATAGCCTTTAAACTCCTTGTGCTTGTGTGGCAAGGGATAGGGTGATAAGGCAAGTGATAAGCTGATAAGGGCTGGTTGCTTCGGAAGCAAGTAAAACTTGATAGGGCCTTTATTTGGACGAATTTAAGGGTATTTGGGTTGGTTTAGATGATAAGAAATTGGTTCTTGGGCAAGGAGGCATGTGTGGGCTGTTTTAAAAGCTAACTAGGCCTAAAAATACTTGTAAATCCTAATTTGGGCTAAAAATAAAAATCTGACCCAATCTTTTATAGTAACAAGTATTGGGTCTAATTACAATAAAAAGGGCTAATTAATGGACATCTAAAGGCTCATGGATATCCATCTCCAAAGGTGCAGCAAGTTGAGTTTTTGTGACCCAATTATTCTTGAAGGATTTTAAGTGTGGACTTCCTTCAAGAAATTCTTCTCTCTTCATGCCAGCTTGTAATCCTTTGCTCACGAATCCTTGGACAGTCGAATTCAGCTTGTCCTTGATTAGCTTAGACTTGGCTCGGGTTATTGGGCCAAGTGGAAAAGTAAGTCCATCTTGTCCTTGGAATTGCCTTGTGGTACATGTATCATTACCAATATCTAAAGAGCCGTGGGTTGACATTTCCATGGACTTTGTTTTAGGACTTCTTAGGACAAAGAATGGCAGAGATTCCATTTTCGTGGTTGTCGATAGGTTGTCAAAAATGGTGCACTTTATTCTGTGTCATAAAACTGATGATGCTTTCACTATTTCTAATCTGTTTTTTAGGGAGATTGTGCGTTTACATAGACTTACGAGGACAATCATTTCAGATCGAGATGCAAAGTTTTTGAGTCATTTTTATAGGTCTTTATAGAGCAGGATTGGGACAAAGTTATTGTTCTCTACAACTTGTCATCCTCAAATTGATGGCCAAACCGAAGTGGTAAATTGAGTACTTTCAACTTTGTTGCAGTTTTTGATAAGCAAGAATCCAAAATCATGGGAAGATGGCTTGCCACGTGTGGAATTTGCTTACAACAGATCAGTTCATTCAGCCACCAAATTCACACTATTTGAGGTTGTATATGGGTTTAATCCATTGTCTCCTATGGATTTGTTACCTTTGCCCATTGATCAAGCATTAAACCTGGACGGAAAAAATAAGGCTAAATTCGTGAAAAAGCTCCATCATAAGGTTCGAGAGAACATTGGGAAAAGAACAAAGCAATATGAACAACAAGCAAATAAAGGGCGAAAGCGAGTCAACTTTGAACTCGACGATTGGGTTTGGGTGCACTTTAGGAAGCAACGATTTCCAGCACAAAGGAAATCTAAACTCTCGCCTAGAGGGGATGGGCCATTTCAAGTATTAGAGAAGATCAATGATAATGCTTACACGATAGATCTTCCGGGAGAGTTTGGTGTTAGTGCTACTTTTAACGTTTCAGACTTATCTCTTTTTGAGCAAGGTAATGATTTGAGGACAAATCGCTCTGAAGAAAGGGAGGATGATGAGATCATGGCATCACCACCACCATTGGACCCGGAGGAATTTCCCTTAGGCCCCATTACTCGTGCAAGGGCAAGGAAATTTAGAGATGCGGTCAGCAACAAGTGCAATCATGCATGGAAGATTATTGAAGCTGCTAAAGTTGAATCAATCCTCTACAACGTGGAAGATTCATGCAACGTGAAAGGGAGTCAATGCAACATATTGCATGTTTATTTCTGATGCTTATGTTACATTTGATTATTATAGTTTTAGTGTGCACACATTTTCTATTATGTTGTTTATTGTTTATCTTATCAGCACTAGAGTTCGTTGAATCATATAACATATATTTATTATATTTAGCATGCATCATATTACCTTGTTTATTTCTAATCATATTTCTCATATTTATAGGTGTTATGCAAGGACAATGAATAGACACATCATTAGGGTGATTAAGAGGATTGTGACTGTTGGAGAGGTGCTTGCTTTGAGATGCTTGTTTAGCTTTGGAGGTGTTTGCTTACGTTCACATGAAAATTGACGTGCTTGCTTACGTTCACACAATGGACGGCAATTCTAGAGAGGTGCTTGCTTGAGATGCTTGCTTGAGGTGCTTGCTTGCATTCACATGGAAATTGACTTGATTGCTTATGATTACATTGGGTGGCAAAGGAACACATTTTAAGATTTCGTTTTTTATTATCTCTTCACACCTCCCTAGGAATGTTGGCTGATCACATCATTTTGTAAAGCCTATAAATAGAGGCTGGTTTTTCAATTGTAACACACACTTTGATTTCAAGAAAAAAAATTGAGTTTTATCTCTTTCGTTCTTTTGAAAACTTTATCGATCCTTCAAGTTCTATTTGTTGAATCAAACGTTGATATCTTTGGTTCCTAGTTCTACTTAACTAGTGGGTCGAGATCCTTATTTCGTTTAGAGACCGTTATAGGGTTCAGGTCACACTTTTTAGTGTTGGTTTAATCCTCAAGTCCTAAACTACCTCCCATCTTCCATCATCCAATTCTACCACCACCATCGAACACATTAACCTTCTAAAATTTTAGAATCTTATTTTCATCACTTTCTATATCGTTACACACCATCACCCTTTAAATCATCCAAAACCATTGCAAGTTTTATAACACAAAGTTACTTCATTTACGATCGGGAAAATCAAGCATCTCGATAAATTCCAAGACGAGATCTCATCGTTAAAGGACAACACAAACTCAACAAACGGCATGCCAAGTGGGTAGAATTTCTTGAATCTTTTCCCTATGTCATTCATTACAAGAAGGGCAAAGGTAACATTGTGGCCGATGCATTGTCAAGGAGGTATGTCCTACTCAATTCTTTGAATTCTAAGTTACTAGGGTTTTCATTCATTAAAGAACTCTATGCTACTGACCTTGATTTCAGAGAAAAGTATAAGTTGTGTGAAACAAGTGCCCATGATAGGTATTACAAGTAGGATGGGTTTCTTTTCAAAGAAGGACGGCTTTGCATCCCTCAAGGATCCATTTGAGAAGTTTTGGTCCAAGAAGCACATGAAGGAGGACTTATAGGACATTTTGGAGTAGACAAGACGTTACACACATTTAAGGAGCACCTCTTTTGACCAAAAATGAAGAGGGACATTGAGAGGCTCTATGAAAGATGCATGTGTGCAAAAAGGCTAAGTCAAGAGTGATACGCTCCACCTCTCCAATTGTTGTTGTTGAGAGAAGCTTGATTGTTCTCGACCATGAATGCAAGTAAGCTTTATGCTCGAATGCTTTGAAGATGATGAAATGATGGAAAGGTGATGATAGTATAGGGTGTAGTTTGATAGCGTGGTGTTTAAGGAAAGGGATAAAAAGGAAATGCTTTTTATAGGTGAAGGTTCGGATAAGGAAGGAAAGGAAATGAGATGGTATGGATATGGAATTGAAGGAAAGGTGGTGATAGTATTCAAAGAATTCAAAGACAGAAACTATGCTATAAAAGCATAACCCCAATTCTTAAAAGAATAAATTTGAGGGTGGTGAAAAGACTTGGACCCGTTGGTTATGTGAACCAAGAACCCGAAGTATAAAATGGAAAGGAAGACGTACAAGCACAAGTACTTGATAAGTTGATGGAGTTCTTGAAAAGAACAAAGTTTGATAGAAAACCTCACAAAGTGAATTAAATTGATATATGAGTTGTGTTACAAATGACAAAATAAACTCCTATTTATAGGAATTAAAGGAGGTAGCCGAAAAGGCTCCTAAACTATTCGGCAAGGGTTTAAAACCCTTCATAAAGTCACAATTCCATGATAAGGGACAAGGCATGGCCAAATAGTGATGGAAATGGTTCAAAATGGCGCCAAAACATGGAAAGGCGTGAATCTTTCCCTCCATGGCCGAGTGGATGGCTTGGTGACCCTTCATGGTAGCTAGCTAGGTGACTTGTAGCTAGCTAGTGTCACTCCAGCTCAGTTTCAGCTAGCTACACTGTAGTGGTCAACTATCAGGTCCTCAGCTCCTCTCCAGCTAGTTTTAGCTCCTTTAGCTCAGCTACACTCAGCTAAGTTCCTTATCCTTCAGCTCCCTTAAGCTAGGTTTAGCTCCCATTCAGCTCATTTAGCTATCCTTTCAACTACTATCTTTGTGCATTGAGCTCCTTTAAGTTAGGTGAGCTATCATTTCTTATCCTTGAGCTAGTATGAGCTGCCATAGCTTGTATTCTTTGTTTCTAGCTACCATAGCTTGCCTAATTATCCCTTGTACCTATACATTCGGCCACTTTTGTAACAGACAACTCAGATTAATATATTTCTTTCTTTGTGAGGTTTCTCTCAATCTTTGTCCTTTTTAAGAACTTATCGACTTATCAAGTATTTTATACTTGTGGCGTCTGCTCTTTCCATCCTATACTTCATGTTCTAGGTTCATCTAACCTACGAGTCCAAGTCCCTTTACCATCGTCAAAGTCATTCTCTTAAGAAACAAGATTATACTTTTTAGCATAGTTTCTTTCTTTGAATCATTTGAATACTACCACCACCCTTTTCATCCATATCCATAACCTTTACCATATCATTCTCATTTGACGTGATCTCATCTTAGAATTTACCGAGGTGCTTAATTTGCCCGATCATAAATGAAGTAACTTTGTGTTGTAAGACTTGCAACGACTTTCGGATGGTTTAAAGGATGATGGTGTGTAATGATAATAAATATTCTAGAATTTTGGATGGTTAATGTGATCGATGGTGGTGGTAGAATTGGACGATGGAAGATGGAAAGTAGTTTAGGACTTGAGAATTGAACCAACACTAAAAAGTGTGACCCAAACCCTATAACAGTCTCAAAACAAAATAAGGATCTTGACCCACTAGTTAAGTAGAACTAAGAACCAAATATATCAAAGGTTTTGATTCAACAAGGAGAACTTGAAGGATCGATAAAGTTCTCAAAAGAAGGAAAGAGATAAAACTCAATTTTTTTCTGAAATCAAAGTGTGTCTTACAATTGAAATATCATCCTCTATTATAGCCTTTACAAAATGAAGTGATTAGCCAACATTACTAGGGTAGTGTGAAGGGATAATGGATTAAAAAAAAACCTTAAAATGTGTGCCTTTGCCTTCCAATGTAATCATAAGCAAGCATGTGAATTTTCATGTGAATGTAAGCAAGCAGGTCACATGCAAGCACCTCTCTAGAATTGCCATCCAAACGTATGCAAGCATGTCAATTTCCATGTGAACATAAGCAAGCATGTCAATTTCCATGTGAATGTAAGCAAGCCCCTCTAGAAAACACGTCTTAAGCCAAGCAAGCACCTCTAGAAAACACATCTTAAGCAAAGCAAGCACCTCCAAAGCTGATATGCTCCAACTCTCCACTTGATGTTGTTGAGAGAAGCTTGATTGTTCGCGACCGTGAATGCAAGCAAAGCCTTGTAATCCGTATGCTTTAGAATGATGGAAATGATTGAAGAATATTGATAGTTTTGGGTGTGGAAGCATTTGGATGGTGGTGTGTAATGGATGAAAGGAAGGAAATGGTTTAGTGTAGGGTAGGTTTCGGATAGGTGGATGGAAATGAAAAGAAGGATAGTGAAAATGGAAATGAAAGGGATGGTAGTATTCAAAGGATTTAAAGAAAAAAACTATACTAAAAAGTATAATCCGCTTTCTTAGGAGTATGACTTTGAGGGTGATAGATAGGACTTGGACCCTTTGGTTATAAGAAAACCAACAACCCGAAGTATAAGATGGAAGATATAGGAGACACCACAAGCAAAGCTTGATAAGTCGATAAAGTTCTAAAAAGAACAAGTTTAAGAGAAAACCTCACAAAAGATAAAAATATTTCAAGAAAGTTGTGTGTTACAAAATGCAAAATGAAGTCCTATTTATAGGATTCAAAGGGCATGGCCGAAAAGGCCTCTATCTATTTAAATAACCATTCGGTTTAAGTCATGCCTCCCTTCAAATGTTTCCCTCCAAAAGGTGATGCCCAAATCTCCCTCCAAGGCTGGTTTTGCCGCCCAAATCTCCATCTAAATTGCTTGAGTCCGTTCGGCAATGGTTGGTGTCTCCCTCCAATGGTTTTGGCGCCATTTAGATTTCCCTCCATTGCTTTGTCGCCATTCTAGTTTCCCCCCAAAGGTCTAAGGGTGTGTCTCTTATGAGGGGACATGTCCCTTAAAGTGGTGACCTTGGGGTAGTGAGCTGACATAGGTAGCTTAAGATGAGTTGAGCTAGAGGAGCGAGATGTGAGCTGAGCTTGGAGGTGGACGAGCTGCACTTAGTGTTGAGCTGATTTGAGCTATTATAAGCTACCCTTAGCTAGGTGAACTCCTCTTCTAGTGTCCTTGAGCTTCATTGCATGTTTTGGAGCTTAATGGAGCTGTTTAGGAGCTTATTGGTGCTTGCTCGAGTGAAAGAGCTTGTTTGGACTTGAATGAGCTTAGTGACTTGCCCTTTAGCTAGGCGAGCTTATTCATGAGTGTCCTTAAGCTATCTTGAGCTCATTGAAGCTGAATGGAGCTAACATGAGCTGAAATGAGCTAAAACGAATGAATGAGCTTGTATTGAGCTGAACCAAATTGAATGAGCTAGAATGGAGCTGAATGAGCTGCCCTTCAATCATCCCTTTGAATATGTGAGTTAGAAAAACCTACAAACAATGCAAATGATTATAAGTAAATGCATATAATGGGAAATAAGAAATATACTAAGTAAAGATGTGGTTATATAGGATATGCATGCATTACATTACTTGATATGCAAAATGTAGGGTATGATGTATGGAAATGCATTATAATACCCAAATACATAAGGCATGAAGTCAAGCATAGTCACATTATGAGTATGGATGATATGAGTAACTATGATGCGTGCATGCATAACTAATATTAATAGTAATGTGTAATCATAAAGAAGGTAAGTAGAAACTCCCTCATCTTTCATCCTTGTAAACAAAGATGAAAGTATGGTGAACACTAGTAGTTGGTGGATTAGGATCGCATCATCCCCCTTCTTTAAGGCAATTTATCCTCAAATCGAAGCCTCTCATTTTGGGGCATTTCCATGCTATTGGGATAACCGAATCTTTACTCTCTTCATTCAATGGGATGCCTTTCTTATGGTTAATTTGCAAAACAAAGAAAGAAACATTTTATGGATTTTGGTTAGGAAAAACAACATCGATCATAGGTCGTGTTAAAAGACACTTCCTAATCACCTCCTTCTCCAAATAGGCACATGTCCTTTGGGGTTCTCCTTTGTAATGGTTGGAATCATCACATCCTGTGGTGTAGAGATATGGCCTTTGGCCCGAATCATCACACCTCTTGGAATAGACACTTGCTCTTTGAGTTCCTTCTTTGTGTTGTTTGGAAGCAACATGTCTTTTGGTGATGAATCTTGTCCTTTGAATTATTTCTTGGTCTGAAGCATCATGACCCTTGGTGAAGGTACGTATCTCTTCAACCCTTCTCTTTGATCCATCACAATGGTTGGTGAAGAGTCTTGATTTTTCTGAATCTCTATCAAGTATGTTGGTAATGTCAATTCCTTTAAGCTTTGTGCCCATCCAAATATTGGCCCTTGAGTAGATGGTTAATGCTTGCTTCATACTCTTGTAATGGTGAATTTTGATGCACCAACTAATCTCAAAATGACAAAGGAACTTGTCATCACAGATTGATAGGATAACACCATGTATGTGAATCAATTTGCTGCAAAACAAACCATGGTTAGAAGAAGAGAAACTTATAACAAAATGGAAAGAAATTACAAACAATGGTGGATGTTTAATGGGCGTTGGTTGTTGAATTTTCTTTAAGATTGGCAATGCACTTGGAATGTCAACGATCACTTCTCTTGGATATTCCTGCAAGAAAAAAGAAAGAATAGGAGAAAAGTAGGGCTCCTATACCAAATGATACGCTCCAACTCTCCAAATGATGTTGTTGAGAGAAGCTTGATTGTTCACGACCATGAATGCAAGTAAGCCTTGTAATCCGTATGCTTTAGAATGATGGAAGGATGTTGATAGTTTTGGGTGCGGAAGCATTTGGATGGTGGCTGGTGTTTGATGTACTCCATGGGAAACGTTGTTGATTCATCAAAACATGAAAGTTGCTGATTCATCTTTATGATTGGCGATGAGTTTAGAATGTCCTTTGAATTTTCATCAACCTGTAAAAAAGAAAAATCAAGAATATGAGGAAAAGAATTGTTAGAAAAAATCTGATTCCCATTCTTCTTTTCTTTTCTTCTTTTCTTCTCCACATTCATTTTTAATTTTGACTTGCTTTTCATCCACAGTCTTTTTATTTTCAACTCCAACTTGTTTTACATCCACTATCTCACTTTTAATCTTTCCATGTTCGACTTTATTGGCTTGTTCTTCTCCAAAATGCCCTTCTACATTTGAATTCTACTTCATGGCTTCAAAGTTCTTCATGGCGATTTGACCTTCTTTCACTTGGCTCGGAGTCAATGGTGCTAGGGTAATCTTCTTGCCTTCATATGGGAATGAGTATCGGTTGGTGAATCCATCATGGACTACTCTTTTATTAAATTGCCACGGCCTCCCCAATAACAAATGGCTAGTGTGCATTGGGACTACGTCATAAAGTACTTCGTCCTTGTATCTTCCAATGGAAATGGAATGATAACTTGCTCGTTTATTTTGATCTCGTCATCGTCTTAAGCCACTGAATCTTGTATGGACAAGTATGCCTCGTGGTCTTCAAACCAAGTTTTTCAACCATTAGAGTGCTGGCAACATTGGCACCATCTATGATAACGAATTACACTTTGCCTTGGACATGGCAACGTGCCTAAAAGATGTTTGATCGTTGTTGATCATCCAGCATGTCTATGATCTCATTTTCTCCTTTTGAGGTTGATAGATTGTTGAAAGAATCATGTGACATGGTTAGTGAAAATAAAAGAAGAGAAAAAACCTCACAGCGCACTCACAAATTCACTCCAAGGAAAAATTTGATGACACTCCACTCAAACACTCGTGTTTCACTCTTTGGAATATGGCTCTTACTTCCCCTTCTGTGCTCACAACTCTCTTGCCTTTTATCGCTCTATTCTATCGTCACAAGTTCTTGAAAGAACTTAATCAAGACCTGTCAAACATTAACTATATGGCGTTGGGCAGCAATAAGGTTAGGCTAGAAAAGAAAGGAATAATGAAAAGAAATGAAAGGAAAAAAATGAAAGGGTAGGATAATAGAAATAAAATGAAATAGAAGAAAGTAAAACAAACGTACCACAAAACTCACTTATAACTCGATCGAGAATCAATCAATCTTGATGTATTCTTCGAGCTTTTGTTTGTTTGCTTTGCTTTTCCTTCACCACCTTTTGTGTTTCACTATTCCTTTTTGTACTATTCGAATTCCTTAAAAAGATGAGAAGGAATTCTAATTTTGGTTTTTTTTGTACTTTTTTTTCTTTTTTTATCACAAAAATGAAATCACAAAAGATAGGGGGTTACTTGATTCTTCCAAAAGCTCTATTACCATATGATACGCTCCAACTCTCCAATTGATGTTGTTGAGAGAAGCCTGATTGTTCCTGACCGTGAATGCAAGTAAACCTTGTAATCTGTATGCTTTAGAAAGATAGAAATGATGGAAGGATGTTGATAGTTTTGGGAGTGGAAGAGTTTGGATTGTGGTGTACAAGGTAATGGATGAAATGAAGGAAATGGTTAAGTGTAGGGTAGGTTTCGGATAGGTGGATGGAGATGGAAAGAAGGATAGTGAAAATGGAAATGAAAGGGATGGTAGTATTCAAAGGATTCAAAGAAAGAAACTATACTAAAAAGTATAATCCCATAATATAGGATGGAAGATAGGAGACGCCACAAGCAAAGCCTGATAAGTCGATAAAGTTCTAAAAAGAACAAGTTTGAGAGAAAACCTCACAAAAGATAAATATATTTCAAGAAAGTTGTGTGTTACAAAATGCAAAATGAAGTTCTATTTATAAGATTCAAAGAGCATGGCCGAAAAGACCTCTATCTATTCAAATAACCGTTTAGCAATGGTTGGTGTCTCCGTCCTATGGTTTTGGCGCCATTTAGCTTTCCCTCCATTGCTTTGCTGCCATTCTGGTTTCCCTCCAAAGGTCTAGGGGTGTGTCTCTTATGAGGGGACATGTCCCTTGAAGTGGTGACCTTGGGGTAGTGAGTTGACATAGGTAGTTTGAGCTAATTTGAGCTATTATAAGCTACCCTTAGCTAGGTGAACTCTTCTTCTAGTGTCCTTGAGCTTCCTTGCATGTTCTAGAGCTGAATGGAGCTATTTAGGAGCTTACTGGTGCTTGCTCGAGTGAAAGAGCTTGTTTGGACTTGAATGAGCTTTGTGAGCTGCCCTTTAGTTAGGTGAGCTTCTTCATGAGTGTCCTTAAGCTATCTTGAGCTCATTGAAACTGAATGGAGCTAACATGAGCTGAAATGAGCTAAACCGAATAAATGAGCTTGTATAGAGCTGAACCAAATTGAATGAGCTAGAATGGAGCTAAATGAGCTGCCCTTTAACCATCCCTTTGAATATGTGAGATAGAAAAACCTATAAACAATGCAAATGATTATAAGTAAATGCATATAATAGGAAATAAGAAATATACTAAGTAAAGATGTGGCTATATAGGATATGCATGCATTACATTACTTGATATGCAAAATGTAGGGTATGATGTATGGAAATGCATTATAATACCCAAATACATATGGCATGAAGTCAAGCATAGTCACATTATAAGTATGGATGATATGAGTAACTATGATGCATGCATGCATAACTAATAATAATAGTAATGTGTAATCATAAAGAAGGTAAGTAGAAACTCCCTCATCTTTCATCCTTGTAAACAAAGATGAAAGTATGGTGAACACTAGTCGTTGGTGGATTAGGATCGCATCAAAAGCCAAGCAAGCACCTCTCCAATAGTCACAATTCCCTAGTGATGTGTCTATTCATTGCCCTTGCATAATACCTGTAAATACGAGAAATATGATTAGAAATAAACAATGTAATATGATGCATGCTAAATGTAATAAATATATATTATATGATTCAACATACTCTAATGCTAGTAAAATAAACAATGAACAACATAGTAGAAAACATGAACATACTAAAATGGAACGTATGCATCAAAAATAAACTTCAAACACGTTGCATGGATTCCCTTTCACGTTGCATGAATCTCCCATGTTGTAGGGCATTGGTTCAAGTAGGTAGCTTCAATAATCTTCCATGCATGAATGCACTTGTGGCTGACTGCATCTCTAAACTTCCTTGCCCTTGCACGAGTAATGGAGCCTAAGGGAAATTCCTCTGGGTCCAAGGGTGGTGGTGGTGGTGGTGATGCCATGATCTCATCATCATTCCTTTCTTTCCATATCCTTTCTTTCATCACCCAAGCCTTCACATAACCTACACCATTCTTGCCATCCCTTAACACCACGCATGATATAGTAGCGCAGATCTAAATAAAAAAACCCAAAAATAAAGAACAAATCTGAAAATTCAGATTTGCTTATTGTGGTGGCGTCAATGGAGGAAGCTTGAATATGTGCAGATGGCGTGATGAATTGATAATTGTCCTCGGCACCTTCTTAGACGCAATAATCTAAGCAAGCAACCTCAAGCGGCTCAAACCCACCCTCCCAAACGCGATTGTATGGGCAAGCAGGAGTGTGAAGATCCTCAATAACAAATCCCGGAGAACTTGAAAATCGATTTGCTTCTAAAACACAAGACAATCTTCTTGCAAGTTGGAACTCAAAAGAGAAATTTATTTAATCATTCAAATCTTAATTACAATGTGGGTGAAGCCTTCTTTATATAGGTCTTGGAGAAGTTCTAATCCTACTAAACTTAGGAATTAAATACAATAAATAAATGCTAAAATCTAATCCCTAATTAGATAAGTAACTTCTAACAATAAATAAATGCTAAAAATAAAATCCTAACTAAATAAATCTGATCCTAATAAATATTGCAGAATCCTATATTGTTTTAAATTACAAACAATCAAATAAAATATTGAAAATTAGTAATTATCCAAAACTCCCCTATTAATCATGTATAGGAATTTCTACATGCGCTATCTTCGCTAAAGACGTATCTTGAGTTCTAGATGTCCGATTGAGGCGTTTCAAGATGTGTTGGAAAGCTAATTAACAGTCGACAAGTTTTAAGAGACATGTCGACCTATAAATGCCTGGATCCCATCCAAAAATGTGTCGCAAGTTGACTGACGTTTCTGACTTGCAAAGCAATTTCAACTTCTTTTCCTAGATGATTAATTTGACCCATCTCATGCTCGTATCATTCCCCCACTCTTCAAAAGGATTCATCCTCGAATAGGGATTCCATTCAAAAAGTCTTCGCAAGTTCGCAAGTTATTGAGCCTTTGTAGGGGGGTTGAGTGTTCGCATATGTCTTGCCTGACATGTATCCTCCCCTCCCTCCTCAAAGGGATTCATCCTCAAATCCAAGCCAAAAAAGAAGGACGTGAAATAACGGGAAGTACAAAAGAATCTTTGTCATAAGTGGAGTGATCTAATTGAGCACCTCGCAATGGTTCAACAAAGTCCTGGAAAAATAACTCAAAGCCACTCGAAACAAGGATGTTACGGTTAGGTTAAAAAAATTCTCTCTTTATATTTTCTCGTCCTTTTCTTTTGGACTTGGATCGACTTTTTACCTCTTGTTTCTTTTCACTCGCATTAATTGGGCCATTAGTTGGACTTTTATTGTTCTCGACCTCTTGACTCTCGGTCTTTTTCAAATAAAATAACCTGCGTACCCAATTCTTTTCACAAACAATATCATCAAAATACAATTTCTGTAGAGGGGGGAGTGTTTCTAACGTAATGATAGGAAAATTATTAAATGAAGCGTTAGAATCACACTTACTTTCATAACACGCAAGTACTTTGTTTTTTGATTGTTTATCATCCTGTTCTCCTTCGTCCTCACATGGAATTTCATGCTCGTATCAATGCATCCATACTTCCGCACCCTTTCTATTCATCACCTTTCCTTCAACATTTCATCTTCAAAGCATTCAGATTACATGGCTTACTTGCATTCACAATTGGGACAATCAAAGCTTCTCTCTACAACAACAATTGGAGAGTTTGAGCGATTATATGGTAATTAGAGCTTTTGGTAGAATCAAGTAAGCCCCTATCTTTTGTGATTTCATTTTAGTGATAAAAAAGAAAGTACAAAAAAAAGAAAAGCAAAATCATAATTCCTTCTTCATACATTTAAGGAATTGAAATAGTATAAAAAGGAAAAAAAGAGATTAGTGAAACACAAAGGTAGTGAAGGCAAAGTAAACAAGCAAACAGCTCAAAGAAGACATCAAGTTTGATTGTTCTCGAACGAGTTGTAAGTAAGTTTTGTGGTACAAATCTTTTACCTTATTCTATTTCTTTCATCTATTTCACTTCACTTATTTCCTTCTAACCTACCCTTTCAATTCTTTTCATTTATTTTCATATACTTTCTATATTTTTAGCATAACCTTATTTTGCAGCCCAAACGCCATACATTTATAATTTCTTGATAGGTTTTGAGTAAGTTCTTTTAAAGAGCTTAGTGTGAGAGATTGAGTGGAAAAAGACAGAGAATTGTGAGCACAAAAGGGGAAGTAAAAGCCTAATTCCCAAGAGTGAAACACGAGTGCTGAGTGATTGAGTGACATCTAACTTTTCCTTGGAGTGACTATAAGGCTTTGTGTGTGTGTGGTGAGGTATAATTTACTTTTGTTTATTGCTAACCACGTCACAACATTCTGAATCTTCAAACCGAGAAGGAAGACAACAACCCCAAAACCTCCAAACACAAGCATTGATTCGAGAAATGCAAAGGTTGTTACGTGCCGAGCTTGAAACTATACATGAAAGTATGGACTGTATCGAAGGTTTACAAAGCAACCAAGGTAATGGAAGGCAAACCCGAGTACACCAAGATGAAGAAATCATGGTAGACAATTACGATGAGGATGTCAAACAAATGTCTCAAAGGACAGCCCCTTGATATCAATGAGGGCGTGGCCAATATGATGACAACCTCAATAACATCAAAGTCACTATTCCACCGTTTCAAGGCAAAAATGATCTGGAAGCATACTTGTATTGGGAAATTAAGGTGGAACATGTTTTCGATTGCCATAATTACTCAGAGCAAAAAAGGTATGATTGGAAACCATGGAATTCATAGACTATGCCCTTATTTGGTGGGATCAATTAACCATGTTTAGGAGACATAACAGGGAAAGACCATTTACAACTTGGCATGAAATGAAGAGCATCTTGCGAAAGAGATTCATTCCAACACACTATCACCGAGACCTATTCCACAAGTTGCAAACTTTAAAGCAAGGGAATCAGAGTGTCAAGGACTACTATAAGGAGATGGAAGTTGCTATGATCCGTGCCAACATAGACGAGGACCGAGAAGCAACTATGGCTAGATTTCTTACCGGATTGAACCGAGAGATTTTCGATGTCTTAGAATTGCAGCATTATGTTGAGATTGAAGATATGGTGCACATGGCCATAAAAGTTGAGCGGCAGCAACGTAAAAGAAATGTGGCAAGAAGCAACAACATTGCTGCCCCTAAATAGAACCAAAGCAACACTCGGAAGGCTACACCTTTATAGATCTAAGAACCAGTTGAGACTCCAAAAGCAAAGCCAGCTGTGGTGGAAACGGGCCAAGGCAAGCAAGTGGAGAACAAGGAACACACAAGTGATATTAAATGCTTCAAATGCTTGGGACAAGGCCATATAGCTAATCAATGTCCAAATCGCAATACTATGCTACTTTTGGATAATGGTGATGTCACATCAGACCATGAAGATGAGATTGAGGAAGAAACAAAGGCTAAGGAAGAAGAAATTGAACCGATCCTTGATTCAGTGGCTTAATGATGATGGCGAAATCGAAATCACCAAGCAAGTTATCATTCCATTTTCCATTGAAAGATACAAGGATGAAGCAATTTGTGATGTGGCACCCATGCATACCAGCCACATCTATTATTGGGGAGGTTGTGGCAATTTGATAAAAGTGTAGTCCATGATGGATTCACCAACCTATACTCTTTCCCATATGAAGACAAGAAGAATACCTTGGCACATTTAACACCGAGCCAAGTGAAGGAGGATCAATTTCACTTGAAAAATATCCTTGAGGCCGTGGAGAAGATTGAGAAAGTTGAAGAAAAAGAAAAAGAAGTTGAGATTGAAAATAAAAATGAGAATGAGGATGGAGTTGAAAATGAGAAAAAAAGAGTATGAGGGCGTAAAGAAAATTCAAAGAAGGAATGAAGAGAATGAGTGTGAAAGAGGAAAAAAAGATTTATTTGTCACTAACAATCTTTTTCTTCCTATTCTTGATTTGCCATTGTTATAGGATGATGAAAAGAAGTTTTCAAGAGACATTCCAAACTCATTGCCAATTATGAAGATAATCCAGCATCCTTCATTTGTCAATAATGCTATTGGTGAGAAGATTTTAAAAGATGTTTCAAAGAAGTTCCTCATCACCAAGAAACAAACGGCCCTTAAGATCATCAAACATCCTCATTGGTTTGCAATTTCTTTCCATTTTGTTGCAAGTTTCTTTTCTTCTAACCATGGTTTGTTTTGCAGCAAGGTGATTCGCCTACATGGTGTTAACTTATCAATCTATGATGACAATTTTCTTTTTGAGATTGGTTGGAGCTTCAAAATTAAGGCCAAACTACAAACATACATTCTGCTCAAGATTAATCATTTCAAGGCTATAAAGCGGGCATTATCCACCTACTCAAGGGTCATCATTTGGAAAGCTACAAAGCTTAAGGGAGTTGACATTACCAACCTACTTGATATAAATTCGGAAAAGTCAAGACTCTATAGCAACCATCATGATGAATCAAAGAGAAAAGCTGAAGAGATACGTGCCTCCATCATAGACCATGATGTTTTTGAACCAAGAAGTGATTCAAGGGACCATATTCATCACCAAAGGACACGTTGCTTCCAAACAACACAAAGAAGGAACTCAAAGAGCAAGTGCATATTCCAAGAGTTGTGATGATTCAAGCCAAAGGGCACATCTCTACACCACATGATGTGATGATTCCAACCATTGCAAAGGAGAAACCCAAAGAACATGTGCCTATTCGGAGAAGGAGATGATTAGGAAGTGTCTTTTGACACGACCTATGATCGATGTTGTTATTCCTAACCAAAAACCAGAAAACATTTCTTTCTTTATTTTGCAAATTGATCATAAGGAAAGCATTCCATTGAAGGGAAAGATGAGGATTCAACTACCCCAATAGCAAAGAGAAGTCCAAAAACGAGATGCTTCAATTTGAGGACAAATCACTTTAAAGAATGGGGATGATACGATCCTATTTCACTCACTACTCATATTCACTATACTTTCAACTTGTTTCACAAGGATGAAAGTCAAGGGAGTTTATACTTACCTTCTTTATGATTACACATAACTATTATCATTAGTTATGCATGCACGCTGTGTAGTTACTCTTATCATTCATACTCATAATGTGACTATGCTTGACTTCATGCCTTATGTCTTTGGGTACTATAATGCATTTCCATATATCATACCCTATATTTTGCATATCAAGTAATTTCATGCATGCATATCCTATATAACCACATCTTTACTTAGTATATTTCTTATTTCCTATTACATGCATTTACTTATAATCATTTGCATTGTTTGTAGGTCTTTTCTAGCTCTCATGAACAAGGGAGGATTGAAGGGCAGCTCACCTAAGCTCATTCAGCTAGAAAAAAGCTCAAGCATTTAGCCAGAATATATTAGCTCCTATCAATTTCAAATTAGCTCCCAGCTCAATGACTTAAGAGAACAGTTCCATTAGCTCAAGGGCAGCTCGTGGACAAGGAAACCAACTCAAAGGAGTTCAATGACAAATGTTAAGATTGGTCAGCTCAACTCAGCTCACTCATCTAGGAAGCTAGCTCGGCCAGCTCATTTCAGCTTAAAGCTCACTATGGCAGCTCAACACCAAGGGACATGTTCCCCCCCCCCCCCCCAAGAGACACACCCCTTAGCATTGGAGGGAAAACCAAATGGCACCAAAACAAGCCCTAGAGGGAAAAGAAAGGGCGGCAATCCATCCTTGGAGGGAGGCACCATAACCATTTGACCTAGAGTGAATGAACATACCTTTATGAACCAATTTGTGCCCTTAGCCGAATAGACACATACCAATTCAGATAAAACCCTTCAATTCCTATAAACAGGAGTTCATTTTGTCATTTGTAACACACAATTTTCATTCTATAAATTATCTTTTACTTTGTGAGTTTTTTCTCTCAAGCTTGTTCTTTTTAGAACTATCTTGACTTATCAAGCTTACTTGCTTGTGGCATTTCCTATCCTTTCATTTGATACGTCGGGTTCTTGGTTCATATAACCAACGGGTCTAAGTCCTATTAACCACCCTCAAAGTTATTCTCTTAAGAAATGAGATTATATGATACATGCATGAGCGGGGTTAAATTACTCATATTGGACAAAAAAGTTGAATTTGTTCGATGCAAACAATAATGGCCAAAACAATGCACACATAGGAGGTAAAAAACGATGCATCTTGGACAAGAAACTGAATCTGTTTGTGAAGTCTGGAAAGTCAGCTAACTTGCGACGAATTTTTGGATGGGATCCAGGCATTTATGGGTCAACATGTCTTCTTAAAACTTGTCCGGCTGCAAATTAGCTTTTCAACACATCTTGAAACGCCTCAATCGGACATCTGGATCTCAAGATACGTCTATTTTAGGGAAGACAGCGCATGCAGAAATTCCAATACGGGATTAATACGGGATTTTTGGATAATTACGAATTTTCAAGATTTTATTTGATTATTTGTAATTTAAATCAATATAGGATTCTGCAATATCTATTAAGATCAGATTTATTTGACTAGGATTTTATTTATTATTAGAAGTTACTTATCTAATTCGGATATTAGATTTTAGCATTTATTTATTGTATTTAATTCCTAAGTTTAGTAGGATTAAAACTTCTCCATGGCCTATATAAAGGAGGCTTCACCCACATTGTAATTCAGATTTCATTGATTAATAAAAAGTTCTCTTTGGAGATTTTTGTATTCTTTGAGTTTGCAAGTGTTCGATAAACTTGTCTAGAAGCCATATTCAACATAAGATCATCGAGTTCTTGTGAGGGAGATCATCTTCACACTCTTGCTTGCCTAGGTAATTGCATCTAGGAGGGTGGGTTAGAGCCGCTTGAGGTTGCTTGCTTAGATAATTGAGTCTAAGAGGGTGCCGAGGACAAAACAACTATCAATTCATCACGCCATCTCCACATATTCAAGCTTCCTCCATTGACGCCACCACCATAAGCAAATTTGAATTTTTAGATTTGTTCTTTATTTTGGTTTGTTTGTTTTTCCCTTTATTCGAATTTGCGCTACCCTATCATTTGGTATCAGATTTGGGAGGATTCTTGACAAGAATTTTGGCGTTTTTGGGTGAAAAACTCAAAAATTAGGGAAAATTCGTCAAATTCAAACGAGCGAATTTTGAGCTGAAAATTTCCAGATCAGATCTACACCTTTGGAGGAGTCACCACATAAAATTTCAGAATTTTTTGACATCGGGAACACCTCGAACGAAGTAGATCAAGTTGCTGCAAAATCTAGGGTTTTGGGGTTTTTCTAATTTTCTTTCATTCTTAGCCATTAGTTTTCGTCCGTTTTAGCTTTTATTGCTTCTTACACATCTTCTAACACCTTCTTGTTTCCTTGTGTTAGTAGGACTAAAAGTTGCATACTCTTCTTTCTCCTTGCAACTATAATTCTATTGACGTCTAACCTTTTCTTTGGATTCTTAAAGCAATTAGGATGTTTTATTCTCTTTTCAAAACTCGTTATCGTATACCAATAAATATTTTTCAGTCACGATGTAAGATACAAGGTAATCTATGTTCTTTAATTATTGATGGTGATAGTCGTGTAAACTTAGTGAGTAGCTTCATTGTTGATGCACTCGATCTACCATGCCAAGAACACCCTAAGCCGTATCATCTTCAAGGGTTTAATAGCGGACCGGATATGAAGGTAACCGAACGTTGTTTAACCTCTTTTACTCTTGGAAGCTATTGTGATGATGTATGGTGTGACGTGGTTCCTATGGAAGTCACCCACTTGCTATTAGGAAGACCTTGGAAAAATGTTCGGGGCTCTGTCCATCGAATCAATACAAATGGATACTCGGTTGTGCACCAAGGCTAGAAACTCTCGTTTGCTACAATAGAGCCGGAAAAAGTAGATGAAGAAATAGCAAAAGCAAAAAAATAGTGTGAGAGGATAAAACGAAAAAGATTTGAAGCGCAAAAGGCTGAATCAATTGACCACACAAAGGCAACCAACCATGAAGACATCCCAAAACCAGAACGTACACATGATTCTCTTCGTACTTCTACTTCTAGCATTTGTGCAAATGTTGATATTGGAGAAGAACCATCACCCAAACAAAAGGATAGTGATAGTGAACACATTAGACAAGATGACAATGCCTATAATCCCTCGTGTGAAGTAGTAGGTCCACTTGCTATACTCTCATCACCTCCCCACGAAGAAAGTAAGTGTAATTCTAACCCTTCATTTGATTCTTGTCCTATCATTCCGTTAGAAACACTTTCTCCTCTACAGAAATTGCACATTGATGATAAATTTTATGAGAGGGATATGGGATGTGAGATACAAAAGATTGAGAGTAAAGAGGCCGAGAGTGAAAAAAGTCAAATTAATGGCCCAAATTTGGTGAGTGAAAATACATATGAGGTAAAAGTCACACAAAGCCCAAAAGAAAAAGACAAGAAAAAGAACGCGACGCGTGATTTTGTTTTGACTAGTCATTACAAATGTTCGAGTAGTGTTGTCTTATTTTTTCAGGATTTTGTTGAACCATTGAGAGGAGCTCAATTAGATCACTCCACATACAACAAAGAAGCCTTTTCAATTGAAGTTGATGATTGTTCTCTCATTGCCGATTTAGATTCGAGGACGAATCCTTTTGAGGAGTGGGGTAATGATACAAGTGCTTCCTTTGCTGTCATTAAGCTCTGAATAGTTATGGCACTCAAAAATGTGCTCAACCTTCTTTTCCCATGCAAGATAGGTTTCAGGATCCGTTCTTCCTTGAAAAGGAGGAATGGTAATCTTGATGTTGCTGAGATTATCGTCTACTCGTGGTCGAGCTCTCTGGCCTTGTTGTACCATGCTATGTTGGGATACTTGATCTTGCACATCATCTACTTCAACTTCTTCAGGATACTCCTCATTACCCTGATTAGCTTGTGAAATTTCAAGCTGGTCTATTCGTTCAATTAGGGGCTCCAATTGCTCTTGGATCATTTTGGCCATTGCTTGAAGCATAGCCTGATTTTGCAAATTGGGAACTCCTTCACCACTATGACCAGATCTTTGTGACATGTTAGATAAAGAAACAAAAGAAATTAAACCTTACTAACACAAAATCTCACCTTTCCACTCCAAAGAAAATGCACTCACACTCGTGTTTCACTCGGGTTAGGCTTTTCCCCTTAATGCACACTCATGCCTTTTACCACTCGTGCTTTATTTTCAAGTCCTTTTGGGAACTTCCTCAAGGCTTACAAGTGTCTCGTGGACTTGGCTGAAACAATTCTAGCTTGGTAGGAGAATGATGAATAATAAAAGGATAATGGCTTCAAAAAAGAAAGAATTACTAAGAATAGGTAAAGGAATTTGTAATTCAGCAATAAGAAATGATGTATTGTAATTTTTTTTAAACAAGAATAGATTGCTCCCTCCCTCTTTAAGATTTTTTTTTGATTTTTTTTTACTAACCTGGGAGAGAGAAAAATAATACGCTTACTGAATCGTCTAGGCTCTGATACCAAATGATATGATCTCGACTATGAGTTTTGAATCATATATATGAATGCCCGATCGTGATTCTAGTAAGAACTGCAGATGCTTTGAATGTATTCTGAAATTACTCAAACAACAATGTAAGTAGAAATAGATAAATAAGAAATAGAAATAATGGGATGAAAGATATGTAGAAGGGGTGTAGGAAGAGTGATAGTTGTGATTATGGAAGAAAAAAAAAATAAAAGATGAAAATGTAGGTGAAGATGATGGGGTGTTGGCGTTAAGATGAAGAAATTCAAAGGATGGATTGTGACCCCCTAACTATAAAGAGTTAGGAACCAGCAATATAATAAAGTGGAAATGAAGTGGTAGGATATGGAACGTGACCCACTAGCTATAGATGAGCTAGGAACCAACGCTATAACAAAGGGAAATGGATGAAGACTACAAGACTAACTTGAAGCCGATAAAGTTCCACAAGAGAACAAGAATGAAAGCAATCTTTCAAAGATGTTTTATATATTCAAAGTGTGTCTTACAATGATCCTAAAGATGCCTATTTATAGTAGAAGTAGGCAGAATATGAAAAGGTGTTACAAGAAAGATGAATGCTCATCTTAATGCACTTGAATACACATGAATGCTTTGTCCTTTCTTCTCATCTTCAAAGCTGATTAGTTTAGACAAATTGAGGTTGAATTTAGTCATATTTTCGTCCAAATTAAGAAGGACTCTTGGGCTGCCTTGTTTTGCTATCATATGAAGAGAAAGGGGATGAATGTGGACAAGGATGAATGTAGACATCCTTGCTGTCCAGCTTAAGTGCAACTCTTCATCTTCCAAGCTGATTAATATGACTTGAATGTCATAAAAAGATGAGTTTCATCCAGCCTTCATTTCATGTCTCCTCAATGAATTTTGAAACCCCCCACTTGAATGGTGATAACATCAACCTTGAATGCCTTGAATTTGCTGAATTAAGATGGCCATCAATTGCTTGTCTCTTGGTAGAAGATGAAAGAACTCTTCCTTAGCTCAAATTCATTCAAATCATCCATGCATAAAATTCCCGTAATAAAAATTTCAGCCTGCACTGTCTTCAGTAAATCATTCGTATCTCAAGCTCCCGATATCGGATTGAGGTGATTCAAAAGGCATTGGAAAGCTAAGAGATGGAGGAATAACGTCCAATTGATTTCTGGATCCAAACACGTCTGTATCGCATCCAGAATTGGAAGACATTCTGCTGATATTCTTGCATCTGGTAAAACCGTTCATCTTCCCTCATGCACCTAGACACAAAGGTAAACTTTATTCAATCTTTAATTGAAAACATGCATGTAAACAATTAAGAGTTAGTTTAATAAATGAGCTAGTTTGATGAATGAACTAGTTTAATTAATGAACTAACTTTATTCAATGAACTAATAATCTTGAATGAACTAGTTTAATCAATGAACTACTTAGTTAAATGAAGTGTATAACTAAATGAACTACATGTTTAAATGCAACGCATGCTTTAATGAACAACATGTTTATTGAATGCAATGAATGTTATGCAAACTTTAAATACTCATGCAAATTCATGCATAAGCAAAGTAAAGTGTTCCTCCCTTATTATTTCTTCTTTCTCACGTCCCAAGCTTGATGTAAACATATTTTCCATGGCTGCTTGGAACTCCTTGGCCCTTGCTCGAGTAATGGGGCCACCTGGGTACTTCTCTGGGTCTTTGCCATTGACGTTCATATCAGTTTTTTTCTTTGAATCCTTTGAATACTATCACCCTTTTCCATTCTATTTCACCATCTTTCTTTTCCATTTCATTCACCTATCTGAACCTACCCTAAACACTTAACCCTTTCCTTTTTACCCTTTTATCCATTTCCTTAAACACCACACAACATAGCTTCTGCACCCAACAATTCATCATCTTTCCTTCTTCATTTCATCTTCAAAGCATTCAGATTACAAGGCTTATTTGCATTCATGGTCGAGAACAATCAAGCTTCTCTCAACAACATCAATTGGAGAGTTGGAGCGTATCACCGGATGGATTCTTGGTTGCAATGGATGATTCAACATGTTGGAATATCATAGTTTCTGGTGTGGTGCTCACTTCTTTGACATGACTCACTGATGGTTGCTCATTATCCCGTTGGGCTAGCTATGATTCTCCTACCTTCGGTGTCATACTCCTAGAGTCGAATAGTGTATTAGTAGAGCTGTGAAAAGATGAAAGTGGAGATGTACTTTTATCAAAAGAAGAGCATTCCTTTTGACAAGCCTTGGACTCTTGTCGTTGGTAACGTTTGGGAGCAAATCTCTCTCTTATGACATTTTGAAGTTCTGCCCATGATCTTATCTCGGCTTTTCTATTGAGACGCTTATCTTGTTACGATAGTGACCACCATAGTGATGCATAATTCTTGAATTTTAGGGCCAATAGTGGAACTTGATCCTCATTGGTGATACGCTCCAACTCTCCAATTGATGTTGTTGAGAGAAGCTTGATTGTTCCCGACCGTGAATGCAAGTAAGCCTTGTACTTCGAATGCTTTGAAGATGGAAAGATGTTGAAGTGATGGTTGCGGAAGCTAGGATGCGTGGTGTTTAAGGGAAGGGAAGAAAGAAAGGAAATGGTGATATACTCCATCCTTAATTTTTTGTTGGAGATGGTCACTCTAATTGTTGGATCTAGGAAGGAAGCAAGAAACCTTCAAGCAAGATAGGCTTAAAAAAGAATGAAAGGTATTTTAATGGTGGCTGTGGAATATGGTAAGTTTGGTGAATGGGAATGGATGGAAATGGTGAAGATAGTATCTTAAAGAATTAAGGAAGAAACTAGGCTATAGAGAGCCTAACCCCAAACCTTATAGATGTCTTTAAGGGATGGTAGAAAGGACGTTGACCCGTTGGTTATAAAGAACCAAGAACTTGAAGCATTAAGGTGGATAGGAATGTTGACGCCACAAGTACAAGTACTTGATAAGTCGATAAAGTTCTAAAAAGAACTAAAAGAGAGAAAATTCTCACAAAGGAAATTTTGTATTATGAATGAGATGTTTACAAAATGAAAGTACAACTTCTATTTATAGTGGATGAAAGGTCATGGCCGAAAAGGCCCTTAACTATTCGGCTAGTGATGGTTCTCCCCCAAAGAAGCCTTAACCATTCGGCCAAGTTGGTGTCTCCTTCCAAGGGATTTTGGCACAAAATTCAACTTTCCCTCCATGTAGTTTGCCGCCCATTCAAGTTCCCTCCAAAAGTGTAGGGACATGTTCCTTAGGAGGGGACATGACCCTTGAGGTGGTGAGCTGGATTGAGCTGAGCTAATTAGTTGAACGAGCTAGCTTGATCTTTGAGTTTGTTTTGAGATTTCTTGATCTGCCCTTAGCTAGGTGAGGTAGTCCTTTAAGCTTGTGAGCTCCCTTAAAATGCTCTTCTTTGTATTTGAGATGATCCGACCTGCTTTGAATGTCCTTGAGTTGTTCCAAGCTGTTCTTACACTTCTTGAGCTATTCTAAGCTTCCTTGTGAGGTTTTTGAGCTATCTCGAGCTTATGCCTTCATCCATAGTAGCTAAAGAAACAATAAACAACGTGTGAGCTGAAATAAAGCTATAATAAGATGCATGCTTAAGTATATAGATGCAATTCAATGCAAACATACTTAAATAAGTAGAAACTAAGTAAAGATGTGGATTAAGATATTATTTTAGGTAATATAAGGACCTATGTGCATAAGCACAACCTTTAATATAATATGCATAGTATAAACTATGTAAATGTCTTTTATAAGGTATGTTATGCAACCAAAATAAATTAAGTGTGCCATGAATAATATATATAAGTAAAAGATATGTAAGGGTTTTAAAAGCTCCATCTTCTTTCATCCTGAAGATTAGAGATGAAAGGATGTTGATGAATAGATGCCAAGGCTGGATTGTATCAAATGGTGAAGGAAATGGAAAAGAAAGATAGTGAAATGGAATGAAAAGGGTGATGTATTCAAAGGATTCAAAGAAAGAAACTATACTAAAAAGTATAATCTCGTTTCTTAAGAGAATATCTTTGAGGGTGGTAAGGGACTTGGACCCGTAGGTTAGATGAACCTAGAACCTGAAGTATAAATGGAAGGGTAGGAGATGCTACAAGCAAAGCTTGATAAGTCGATAAAGTTCTTAAAAGAACAAGTTTGAGAGAAAACCTCACAAAAGGAATTGTATTGAATATGAAAGTTGTATGTTACAAAATGCAAAATGAACCCATATTTATAGTTTTCAAGGGGGGGCCGAATGGGTATGTACAAAGGTGAATAGGTGGCTAAATGGGCATGTAGGGGCCTTGTGATGGTTCGGCAAAGGGCTGGTGATGATTCGGCTTGAATGGTGTCTCTCTCCAAGCTTTTGCCATCCATTTTCCCTCCAAAAAATGGCGCCAAGCAAGTTCCCTCCAAGGCTGGTCGGTTGTGTCCCTTAGGGAGGAGACATGTCCCTCTGAGGTTGAGCTGGAGGTGGTAGATTGAGCTGAGATGAGCTGGTCCAGCTAGTTGAGTGGGCTTCACTTAGTTTTCGAGGCTTGTTTAAGCTGCTACGAGCTGCCCTTAGTTAGGTGAGCTTATCCTCTAGTATCCTTGAGCTTGCCTCGAGCTATTGGAGCTGAATTAGAGCTGAAAGTAGCTTGCATTCCTTTAGTTGAAATGAATGAGCTATGAGGAGCTAATTTGAGCTAACCATGAGCTTGCCCTTTTTATGTATCCCTTGTGCCTTGAGTTGTGATGACCTAAAATCAAAGCAAACAAATATAATTAATGCTTATATTAATAATTAAGATAATATGCTAAGCAACGGTGTGGTGTGATCTAATGTATTATATGTTGACATGTAATACATTACACAACTTCTTCTTTTTTAAGATCATTTGACCTCCAAAGGCTAAAATACATTTATGAGAAAATACTTCCCCGAGTTGTTTAGCTTCTGAACGGGTAATAGGTCCTGGTGGCATGACTTCTGGATCTTTTTGAGGCTTGCTCACATCATCCCCCTTCTTTAAGGCGATTTGTCCCCAAATCGTCACTGTCTTCAAATGGAAAGAGGTCTGAAACATTAAATGTTACCTCACGCTGTATTCTCCTGGTAGGTCCAATTTGTAGGCGTTGTCATTCACTTTCTCAACCACTAGAAAAGGACCGTCTTCTCTTGGTAATAAATAACTTGGATTTCCTTTGATTTGGAAACCTCTCTTTTCGAAAATGAATCCAAACACAATTCCCAACTTCAAAGGTAAGGTGCTTGCATCCCTTGTTGGCTTTTTGTTCATATTGGTGGGTTTTTCTTTCTATATTCTCCTAGACCTGTTGATGTAGCTTCTTTACAAACTCTGCCTTAGCCTTGCCATCTTCGCTCAAATGGTGAGCATTTTGTTGCCGAATGAACCGATCTATTGTAGGCAAACTCCACATGTGGTAAGCATTCCTCCCATGTTTTGATGTTCTTCTGGACAGTGCGCCTTATAGGGTGGATAGCACTCGATTTACCACTTCTGTTTGTCCGTTGGTTTGAGGATAACATGTGGTGGAGAAGAGTAATTTCGTACCAATTTTGCTCCAAAGTGTTCTCCAAAAATGACTCAAGAATTTGACATCTCGATCTGAAATGACAGTTCTTGGAATTCCATGTAGTCTCACTACCTCCTTGAAGAAATATATTGGTCACATGTGTTGCGTCATTGGTCTTATGGCATTGAGTGAAGTGTGCCATCTTGGAGAATCGATCCACTATCACAAAAATAGAGTCCCGTCCTGTCTTGGTCTTTGGCAATCTAAGCACAAAATCCATCGAAATGTCCACCCATGACTCGGTTGGAATAGGTAGTGATAGGAGGCTGCCTTGGTACGTTGGAAACCATTAATTTGATGGCTTGGAAGCAAACCCTAGGGCTTTAGACTCGAACAAGGAAGTTAGACACATATTTGAAAATTCAAGAGAAACTAGTTGCAGGTTTCTTGAAAATTTTAGAATTAAAGTTGAAAAATTAAAGAAACAATGTGAAGATGATAAATTAGATGATGAATAATAAGAATGAAAATATAAAGATAGAAATAAAGATAGACAAAACAAATCTGAAAATTTCCAGCTTTGTTTATGGAGATGGTGACAATGGAGTTGATACGAGCATTAGAGGGGTCAAAAATAATCATCTTGGAAAAGAAGTTGAAACAGCTTTGCAAGTCAGAAATGTCAGTCAACTTGCGACGCATTTTTGGATGGGATCCAAGCATTTATGGGTCGACATGTCTTCTTAAAACTTGTCCGACTGTCACTTAGCTTTCCAACGCATCTTGAAACGCCTCAGTCGGACATATGGAACTCAAGATACATCTATTTTTAGCGAAGACAACGCATGCAGAAATTCCTATACGAGATTTTTGGATAATTACGAATTTTCAAGATTTTATTTGATTATTTGTAATTTAAATCAATATAGAATTCTGCAATATCTATTAGGATCAGATTTATTTAATTAGAATTTTATTTTTAGCATTTATTTGTTATTAGAAGTTACTTATCTAATTAGGAGATTAGATATCAGAATTTATTTATTTTATTTAATTCCTATGTTTAGTATGATTAGAACTTCTCCAAGGCCTATATAAAGGAGGCTTCACCCACATTGTAATTCAGATTTAAATGATTAAATAAATTTCTCTTTTGAGTTCCAACTTGCAAGAAGATTATCTTGTGTTTTAGAAGCAAATCGATTTCCAAGTTCTCCGGGATTTGTTGTTGAGGATCTTCACACTCCTGCTTGCCCATACAATCGTGTTTGGGAGGGTGGGTTAGAGCCGCTTGAGGTTGCTTGCTTAGATAATTGCGTCTAAGAGGGTGTCGAGGACAACTATCAATTCATCAAGCCATCTCCACATATTCAAGCTTCCTCCATTGATGCCACCACCATAAGCAAATCTGAATTTTCAGATTTGTTCTTTATTTTGGGTTTTTTATTTAGATATGCGCTACTCTATCATTTGGTATAAGATTTGGGATGATTCTTAGCAAGAATTTTTGCCGTTTTTGTGTGAAAAATTCGAAAATTAGGGGAAATTCGTCAAATTCAAATGAGCGAATTTTGAGCTGAAAATTTCCAGATTAGATCTACACCATTGGAGGAGTCACCACACAAAAATTTCAGAATTTTTGGACTTCGGGAACACCTCGAACGAAGTAGATCAAGTTGCTGCACAATTCCATGGTTTTCGAGAGTTTTTTCTGATTTTCTTTCATTCTTAACTAATTGTTTTCCTTTGTTTTAGCTTTTTTTATTCTTATACATCTTCTAACACTTTATTTTTTCCTTCTGTTAGTAGGACCAAAAGTTGTATATCTTTCTTTCTCATTGCAACTATAATTCTAGTGGTGTCTAACATTTTCTTTGGATTCTTAAAAGCAATTAGGATGTTTTATTCTCTTGACAACACGCATCATACTATACCTGATATGATCTCGACTATGAGTTTTGAATCATATATATGAATGCCCGATCGTGATTCTAGTAAGAACTCTGCAGTGCTTTGAATGTATTCTGAAATTACTCAAACAACAATGTAAGTAGAAATAGATAAATAAGAAATAGAAATAATGGGATGAAAGATATGTAGAAGGGGTGTAGGAAGAGTGATAGTTGTGATTATGGAAGAAAAAAAAAATAAAAGATGAAAATGTAGGTGAAGATGATGGGGTGTTGGCGTTAAGATGAAGAAATTCAAAGGATAGATTGTGACCCCCTAACTATAAAGAGTTAGGAACCAGCAATATAATAAAGTGGAAATGAAGTGGTAGGATATGGAACGTGACCCACTAGCTATAGATGAGCTAGGAACCAACGCTATAACAAAGGGAAATGGATGAAGACTACAAGACTAACTTGAAGCCGATAAAGTTCCACAAGAGAACAAGAATGAAAGCAATCTTTCAAAGATGTTTTATATATTCAAAGTGTGTCTTACAATGATCCTAAAGATGCCTATTTATAGTAGAAGTAGGCAGAATATGAAAAGGTGTTACAAGAAAGATGAATGCTCATCTTAATGCACTTGAATACACATGAATGCTTTGTCCTTTCTTCTCATCTTCAAAGCTGATTAGTTTAGACAAATTGAGGTTGAATTTAGTCATATTTTCGTCCAAATTAAGAAGGACTCTTGGGCTGCCTTGTTTTGCTATCATATGAAAGAAAGGGGATGAATGTGGACAAGGATGAATGTAGACATCCTTGCTGTCCAGTTTAAGTGCAACTCTTCATCTTCCAAGCTGATTAATATGACTTGAATGTCATAAAAGGTGAGTTTCATCCAGCCTTCATTTCATGTCTCCTCAATGAATTTTGAAACCCCCACTTGAATGGTGATAACATCAACCTTGAATGCCTTGAATTTGCTGAATTAAGATGGCCATCAATTGCTTGTCTCTTGGTAGAAGATGAAAGAACTCTTCCTTGGCTCAAATTCATTCAAATCATCCATGCATAAAATTCCCGTAATAAAAATTTCAGCCTGCACTGTCTTCAGTAAATCATTCGTATCTCAAGCTCCCGATATCGGATTGAGGTGATTCAAAAGGCATTGGAAAGATAAGAGATGGAGGAATAACGTCCAATTGATTTCTGGATCCAAACACGTCTGTATCGCATCCAGAATTGGAAGACATTCTGCTGATATTCTTGCATCTGGTAAAACCGTTCATCTTCCCTCATGCACCTAGACACAAAGGTAAACTTTATTCAATCTTTAATTGAAAACATGCATGTAAACAATTAAGAGTTAGTTTAATAAATGAGCTAGTTTGATGAATGAACTAGTTTAATTAATGAACTAACTTTATTCAATGAACTAATAATCTTGAATGAACTAGTTTAATCAATGAACTACTTAGTTAAATGAAGTGTATAACTAAATGAACTACATGTTTAAATGCAACGCATGCTTTAATGAACAACATGTTTATTGAATGCAATGAATGTTATGCAAACTTTAAATACTCATGCAAATTCATGCATAAGCAAAGTAAAGTGTTCCTCCCTTATTATTTCTTCTTTCTCACGTCCCAAGCTTGATGTAAACATATTTTCCATGGCTGCTTGGAACTCCTTGGCCCTTGCTCGAGTAATGGGGCCACCTGGGTACTTCTCTGGGTCTTTGCCATTGTTCATATCAGTCCCTCCCTCTTTAAGGCGATTTGTCCCCAAATCGTCATCTACATCATAAGGAGATAGGTCAGCAACATTGAAGGTTGCACTAACATTAAACTCACCTGGAAGATCTAATTGATAGGCATTGTCATTGATCTTCTTGACTATTTGGAATGGTCCATCTCCCGAGGCATTAATTTGGACTTTCGTTGAGCCGAACCTTTCTTTCCTCATGTGCAGCCACACCCAATCCCCTGGCTCAAAGGAAATTCGCTTACGACCCTTATTTGCTTGCTGCTCATATTGCTTGGTTCGTTTTTCAATGTTCTCCCGCACTTGTTGATGAAGCTTCTTAACAAATTCAGCTTTATTAAGTCCATCTTTATTCACAATTTGATCAGCGGGTAATGGTAACAAGTCTATCGGTGTTAATGGATTGAATCCATACACCACTTCAAAAGGCGTGCGCCCTGTAGTACTATGGATCGAACGGTTGTATGCAAACTCCACATGTGGTAAACTCTCCTCCCATGTTTTCAAATTCTTCCTAATGATGGATCGAAGTAACATAGAAAGTACTCGGTTCACCACTTCAGTTTGGCCATCCGTTTGAGGGTGGCAAGTGGTGGAGAATAGTAACTTAGTACCAATCTTACTCCATAGGGCTCTCCAAAAGTGACTTAAGAACTTCACATCCCGATCAGACACAATAGTTCTTGGTATGCCATGTAACCTTAAGATTTCCCTGAAAAACAAAGTAGCAATATGTGAGGCATCATTAGTTTTGTTACAGGGAATGAAATGAGCCATTTTGGAGAATCTATCCACAACTACAAAGATGGAATCTTTGTTATTCTTGGTACGTGGAAGCCCTAGCACAAAATCCATTGAAATATCCATCCATGGTGCTTCCGGTATGGGTAGTGGTGTGTAAAGTCCATGTGGCATGACTTTAGATTTGGCCTTCCTGCAAGTGATGCATCGCTCACACAACCTCTCCACATCTCGTTTCATTTTAGGCCAATATAGGTGCTCTTGAAGTATAGCCAAAGTCTTTGCTATCCCAAAATGT